>CM075854.1:71482153-72192153 GCA_037975125.1 Latrodectus hesperus
TAAATAAGAAATTTCTCTTTAGAAAATATTAATTAAAATTAAAAAGTTGTACTCTGCGACACAACCAGAAAAGCTGTAATAGCATAATTTTAAAATTTTCATAAAAGCAAAAATGCAAATAGATATTACTTAAAGGAGGAATATTTTTTAATTCATTAAAGCATCGAATCATTACAATCGGTGGAATACATTAATATTGTTAGTTCTTTCCATATATGATATAATTAAATTTTATAATATGAAAAAAATATTCAAAGTGCTAAAATAATATTTAATCGAAATCCATAATCTGAAAAAGCTAGAATTTTTTAATTATTAAAAAAAATTCCCAGTAGCAAAAAATTAAAAAAAATCTCTTAACTTAATCAAAATAGGCGATTGCTTTTTTTACGAAGACCATTTTGAGACTCAGTAATTAAATGAAAATTCATTTTGATACTCATTTAAGTGCTTCATGTCCCACTTACCTGTATAAAGAAGCCAGGTTAAACAGAGCCCTTGGATGATAAGAATTAATCATGAGGGCTAATTTGAAATGATGCTCTGCTTCGGCTGCATCAGGAAGGAGCGTTCCTAAATTATTGTGAGCACTGGCATGATTTGGCCATAAACTGTAAAATCCAAAGCAAGTTATACTGTAATTACTTACAGTCTATTAAATTAAATACATTAATTATTGAAACATTTTATTACATTATAAAGTAATTTCAATATTTTTTAGAAATTGTATTTATATGTAACTTTTATCTTCAATGAAACCTATTTTTAAAATTTTAGCTATCTAGTCTCACGACAAACTCACATTAGCACTTTGTATAGGTAATGAAGGTAAAAATCATATAAATTTTAATCTAAAAGCGTATATTCTCTGCATCAGGGAGAAGACGAAAAATTTTATATTGAACTTAAAACCTTTAAAGTGAAACATTAATTTCAAACTGTCTTGGGCTAAAATTTAACTTTCGGTTCTAGTGAAATTGATCAAAAAGTAAGTTCTATTTTGATGGGTTCTCTGTGAGGTTACTTTTTTAAACTAATTTTTGTTGGTTTTGATTATTCCTTAAAAAGATAAATAGTTGAAAATTAGAAAATATCAGTGATAAATATTTTAAAAACTCATTTAGTTATACATCAGATATTTCCGATTGATTATTACCATATATATATTCAGTTGATGTCTTTATACGAAAGACATCAACATATTTCTTTATACGAAAGACATCAACTGAGATTATGTAATAAAATGTCATCCATTATTATAAATAATGAATTTTATGTATTCTTCTTTATATTATAATTATTATTGTAGATAGCTCTTTTTTTTAATCATTGAAATATTTCTTCAAGCTCATAAAAATATGTATAGTGATTATTCTTAATAATTTTCAGAAGGAAAATAAATAAGACATAAAAATATTACTAATGTTACTCTTAGTTGCTTATGAAACTATTTTATAGACCATGCTGTTTTCTTATTAAAATTAAAATGGATTATACGTCAGTAAAATGATGTAAATTATTTAATAAGCAATTATAACATTCAAAAGGAAATATGTTATCAAGAAACAAGAAATAATTTATATAAATAATCAAAACAAATATTCAGATATTTCATTGACTTTTTATAATTTTTTAATATTAAATAAAATTTATTCAGACGCACACATTTACATGCTTTACTGCTTTATTAAGTTAAATTGTTCTAAAATTTTATTTCATTTTTAATTTAGTACTTATATATGTATAAGCATTATGAAAATATTAAAACTAAGTGTATCGTATTTAATTGTTTATCGTTCATACGTATGAATGAAATGCAATTAGTTTATTGTTGAGAAAAAAACATAAAATAAATAATAATTCGCTTATATGAATAGTAAAAAAGTTGAATAACCAAGAATTAAAAGTTTCTTTCATAATTCTTCATCAGAGAATCGATTGCCCATAAATTCCCCTATTTGAAACATTTTTAGATAATCTAATAACTATTAATTACTCTTACCTGAGAGCCATCCTATAATGTTCCACAGCGGTATCCACATTCCCCAGGTCCTTTTGAAGATTAGCAAAGTTGTAATGGACTTTGGCATTATGTGGCACGCTGGTCAAGCCCGACCTAAATTAGCAATAAAATACTATTTTCAGTCTCGAGTCCTCGTCCATTATCGAAATGAACATTTAAAGTATGGCTTGCTGAAATATGCTTCAGGAGGAATTAAGTTGCCCGAGGTAATAAACGGATGATAGGGTTTTCTTCTCAGCAATAACATGAATCTTAAGGCTTCGGGAAAAGGGAATATAGTTCACATATTTATAACCGTAGCTTGCATAAGCACGTGGCTAGACGGGTAATTGAGGGAAGCAAAGAAATGAGCCTTTTACCTTTCGGAGACGCTATCTGCTGCGATGGGGGCGCACGCGAGATTTCTAATAGCCTTATTACTGATCAGTATGGAGATCTAAAGACTCTTTCTTATCGTTTCAATGCAGATATAAGAGACGGAAATAATAATTTTCTGTGGAGTAAATATTATCATTTTAAGGACGCACATTTCAGGGAAAATAGATGAAGATGACTAGGAAGTGATATTATTTTATCATCGAATACGCATACGAGCTAAATTTATTTTAAGGAGGATTGTATTACGGAAAGTACTTTCAAATGAAGGAAATATTATCGCTTTGCGTTAAATTAATAAGTCTAAAATATTTGTTTTTCAGTCAATTTTTCCTATTATACACCAATATTTGTTGCTATATTAATTCCCTTGTCTCAATCATAATTAATTTTTAAAAAAAGCTGAAGATTTTAATATTAAACCGTAAAGTGTCTTATATTTTTGCATTGAAATTGAACTGCACAATGTACTACTGGCGTTATCTGGGGATATCTTGAAATCAGCTTACTGGTTCATTAAAACTTTCTATTTTTCTAACGCAAATTAGCTTTATCAACATGAGAGGCTTTGACTGTACAGTATCAACAGCAATAACTGATGATATAGCAAAATAAATTAAGTCTATTTTGCTCTTAGTTTCTTTAGTTTTTCTTGTTTTATGAAAAGCTACATTAAATAGACTTTAAAGATTTAAACTGTTATTTTATCTGAAATTACAGTTTGAATGCGTTCCTAATTTTTTAATTTAATATAGAAGCCCTCTTATAATTTAAGTATTTTCAATTTTATATTTTTAAGTGCTTACTAATTTTTTATACATGTTCACCACCCACTCTCTATTATCTCTTTTAGAATAAAAATATATTCAACATTTGAAGATGGAAAAATACTTTAAACTATTAATTAAAAATTACATTATTAGAATTCAACTCTTAAGAAATTTATTTATTCACGGATTTATAAAAATCATTATTCATAGGAACTCTTTGGATTCATGTTGAATTTTGTGCATTTTTTTAATATACAGCTTTTCATTTTAGTACAAAAGTTTTTAAATTAGATTATTTTTAATATAAAAGTTTTTTTTAATTAGATTATTCTTAATAATCCCCCAATAAATTCCAAACTTAATTTATTTTTATCAAATTATAAAACTGCCTTTTACAACAAATATAGCGAAAAAAAGGTTTCTGTTGAATATTCAACTTAATCCAGCTTATGATTTTTCATCTTTTAAACGGCGAATTTAAATAAAAATGCTGAGATAAGCTCTGAAAAAACTGTAATTACCAAAATTTATTAAAAATGAAGCAGATTAAAATGTTAAATTCTTCTTCAGAGAATTATAAAATTTATTCATTAAATGTTTTGTTTGAGGAATTTTGGAGGTAAAAGTCATCAATAATAAATTCCCTATCAAAATATAAGATTAAAATAATTTCATTTATAATATTACGAGAATATATTCACTATTGACAAAAATAACGTTTTAAATATCTCTGTTTTGTGATAATATTAATTGTACTAAGCAAATTTTTATGTAATGTTATGAAAACTCACGTATCTTAAAATCAGTTACATCAATTCATAAATTTGGGATTAGTTCGATACTATTTATAAGATTTTTTTCAACAAATGTTTTTGAATGAGAAAATATTCAAAGATTTGTGAGCTTTAAATTAATAACTTAATTGCCCAAGTGCTAAAGAAAATGCGAAGAAAACTAATTGTCGATTGTGATATGCTTCCAAAAAGTTTTAATAATTTTTAAATATAGTGTACATGGTTACTTCAATGCGTATAAACTTAATTTTCTTAGGATCATTGATACGATACATATTTATATAAGATATATTTAAGAAGTAATTATTCTGATACTTCTCTATATCGCATATTTCATAAAATTTAGAATGAATAAAGGAGAATTCCAGTAACAACGTTCTTAGAAGGATTTGAACAATAAATACAATCAAATGGCAATTAAGAGAATGAATTGCGGAAACATCACAAATAGCTGTGCTATCATCCATAATATATTTAAATAGTAATGCAGCGTCAAGCAACGATATATATATATATATACATATATATTTATGTATGTAAACAGACACAGGTTTATTGTTGAGGTGATAAAGTATTGCAGCTATATAATCAGATTTAGAGTACACATCTTTATTTACAATAAGCTTGTTACACGTATCGAACGCAAATTACATTTAATATGCCATGGAAATCTGATTTAACTTGAAATCTAATTAATGATATTGAGAAGAGAACGAGGAAGATCGACTTTAAAATCGATAGAAATTGGGCCGTCATTCACTGGCAGAAATATAAGCAGATATGGAAATGCATTTGCTTTGGTGGAACAAGCAGTAGAATTTTCATTTCCTTTTTTTTCAGACAATTAAAATTATATTTGAAATTTTGTTCACTGGTAACGAGGCTCGGAAAGAGAGGAAAAATGTTTTTGAACGCTGTCAAATCAAGCTGTTTCAAAAGAGGGAAAGGAACAAATTGAATTGACTGAAAAGAATGAATTTAAAGTTATTAGATTCCTTCTTCACGTTGCTGATTACATGTGGCAGTACCGCATGATTACTTTTAAGAACAAGAACAGAAATAAAAGAGTATATTTAGAAGTTTTCTTTCAAAAAAATTCTCTTGCATGGAAAAAAGACTTAGTTTTCAGAAACTTAGTAGAGATCTAAGTTTTTAATTGTTTGAAATTTGCTGCTGCCATTTAACTCTCGCATATATACATTGCTTAAAAATCTTACTGTAATCCTTACTGTAATGAGTATAGATGTTTATTCTCATTTAATAAAACTATTTATTTCAAAGTATTCAAAAATTGTTTTGTGTCCATTCATGGAATAAAAAGGCTTTATTATTGTGGACTGTACACATTTTAAACGAAATATTGAGCTTGTAGGAGTTTAGAAATTCTTCACTAAACTCATAAGGAGAGAAATCCAGAAGTATATACGTAAATATTCCTGTCCTATAATAAGCATTATTATTTTTAATATATATATATATATATATATATATATATATATGAGATGAATAGTGGATTACCTTTGAAAAAAGCATGAGGAAAAGGGTATATTGTGCGTAAAACCTAGCTCTTTTAAATCTAAAACAAATTTGGCTGTGAATAAGAGAATGCTGTACATATGGTGAGACATTTGAGGGCCAATACATTATGAGCATTAAAAATTGAACGAATAGCTCAATTTAGAAAAGTATTGTTAGCAACTGGATAATATAAAAAGAGCAATCGAAGAAAAGAGGCCGGTGATGTTCCAAGAACGAGGCCAAGAAAAAAATCCGTCGAAAAATTGCAGAACTAGGCTAGAAAATTTTGTCCCATGCACTATATTTTACGGACTTATCATCCTCCAACTATCACTCGTTTTTGTCTTTAAAAATTTTTTAAAAGGCAAAATATTCAAAAATGAAGGGTAAATCAATCAAGCACTGTTTCAATTTTTCACATGAAAAAATTACTCATTTTTCAAAAACAGTTACTTGATAAATGCATATATAATTATATGCAATAAAATGAACTTATTTGGTATTGTGCATTATTGAAGAAGTAAGTAGAATACTTACGTAAAAAGTGTTTCCCTTGTTTTCCAGTCATTATTTCTGACAACAGTCCTAGCAGCGTATAGAAGAATGAGAATTATTGTACCGACTTGCAATAGTACATTGTATTGAGTCTTGTTTTTCAGCCTTTTTAACCCAAAAGTAACGAGAATACAGAATCCGATGCTATCAAAACAAAAAAGAAAAGAAATGTGAATTCATTAGTGTGTGAATATGCAGTCAGCAAATACAATATATACATTTTAGCAATAAAATGTCCTCAAACAGCATAAAATATCACATTTCATCAGTATAGCTTGAATGATTGATGTAACATGTTCTTAAATATTTTTCAAAAATAAATTTAAGTGCTTGAATATCACATTCTTAAAATTAAAGAACAAATCTATATCAACCACATATTTTAGCTTTGAATGATCGTGGTATTTCATCTACATTAATTTTTTGGTACGAAAAACTTTTAATTACTGAAAAAAATATGTAATATAATAGCATAGGTACAGAGAAGATAATTTTATTTCCTGAAATTCTTTATTTTATGGAAAAAATAATTTCAAAACTTGATCTACCGAAATTTTAACTTATAATTAAGAAATTTTAACTTCGTATTAAGTATTAATTCGTGCAATGATGCAGAAAAATTGACTACTTTAAGTTACAATTTCAATAATTAATGAAAATGCAAAATAGTAAAAATGTATCAAATTAAATAACTTAAAAATTATCTGGTTATTTTTAACGTTCGAATAAATACTCTTAATCTAACTTTACACAATAGAAAGTTTAATAATTAGTTGAAATATATGTATTTGTTAATCAAAATTAACCAGAATTTCAACTTATTATAAGAACTTATTACAGTCTTTTAAAATATGGAGATTTCAACAAGTTTTGTTGAATCATATCATTTTTGTAAGTACTAATATTTGTAAAGTCTTATTAGAGACAACCATGAATATCTCTTGTTTCTAATAGGATGTATGGGGGATTTGTTTTAATAAAAAATATTTAATTTGTGAAAAATACTTCAATGAAATTGTTAAAAATTTACATCAAGTTCATTTTCCATTTCTGAATGTAGTTTACAAACTCCATAGATTTCTTTTGCCTATGCTCATACGCTAATGATTCATAAGTGCTGTTAAGCAACTGATGGCTAGAAAAAATATTTATACGTAAGTTAAAATATACTTAAATGACTATTAACTCTACTCTAATGAGTAATCTGTACAATTAGTAAGTTATTAAGCTGCAAAAAACTTAATGATTGTAGAATCTAATAGAGAATTTCAGCTGGTGTTTGGGTGAGACCAGTATTTAATATAAAATTTTGTAAGCGTAAATCTAATTAGTGGTAGGCAGATTTAGAAAAATAAATCTTGTTGGATAAATTCTATTACACATTATAAATCTAATCAAGGAATGTAAGCACAAAAGTGCATGTTTTATTGAAGTTCATATCGTGATATTTATTCATCAATCGAATCTCGCGATAAAAAATTATCAAAACGTGAATCACTTTCATTTGAACTATTTATTTCGATGTATTGAAATTTTTTTCAATGTATAAAACGCTTAAAAATGTCTTTATTAGCAGATGCTTATTTAAATATCGAATTCTCCAATATTTTTTCATCAAATTGGTATTTGTTTTAGAAATAACAAAGTTAGAAATGTATTCCATACTCATCAGAAAAGAGTGTTAGATGTAAGACAATGCAAAATTTTTAACAATAACTTAACACTTTAATGTTCTTGTAAGATATTTGAGCATATGACGTGAGTTAAATACCGCAAAGAATTTTTATAAACCATGTTAAGCACATCTCGAGCCTTAAGAAAGAAAATTTGAAAATCTTCCAAACAGTCAGCCCAACAGTTTTACATCCAGAAAGCATAAACGCAGACTTTATCTTGCCTAATTTGATTGCAGCTGAAACAGTGACTTTCCCTTCAATAGAGCGTGATCATTTTTCTAGTTAGCAGTGAATCTTTATATGTATAGACTATTTAGTTTTGAGATTTTCTGCACTCTTGGTAGAATTAAAAATTAGTTTTGTTGCAGTGTTGATTTTTAAATCATGCCTCTTAATTATTTAGATAATCCTTGTGTTCTATATACTCCGAAATCCTCTGAAGTTATCTCGCAAGGGAAACAAGTGTTTTAAAGTAAGACCCATATGAAAAAAAAATTACACACATCTTAATTATCTTATTTTTCAAATTTTAGGTTAAAGTTTCACGATACATTATAGAGGAGTTCTGTAGTAAATTAATAATTTTTCTCTTAAAATCTAATGTAAGCTAATAGAAGGTCATGAGAATTTTAAGACTATAGCAGAAACAATACTGCAGAACTTCGTGAATAATAAAAAGAAGAATCCAAAGAAAATGTGAATCAATCACTGACATATTCCTTCGAAGCGCCTGTAAAGAGATTCCATCAAATATTTTATCCTGAAAGTCATAGTAGCCTGCGATACAGAAGCATTTTCTAGAATATACTGCTTTAACAAATGTGAGCGGGCGATTTTCCACTTTCAGCTAATAAAGAAAATCCCATTCAGCATATATAATATTTGTGTTCCGTTAAGTTTTAAGTGAATATTTAACAGTTTTACTTTTAATCCTTGCCCCGTGTGGTGACCGGGGGGGGATAAGAATCGTCCCAACGTACCTATGCGTGTCGTAAAAGGCGACTAAAATGGACCCAGTCCCTGGGGGTATAACCAGGTTGGGCGTGGGGTTAACAACCCCACCCTCAACTGTTCAGAAATCCTCAACTGTTTAAAAACTCAACTGTTCAGAAATCCAAAGAAAGAATTATCCGACCTCCTCATTTTGGTAAACGACTTGGAAACGGCTTGAGGACTTTGCTTTTTGGAACATGGAATGTGAGATCACTGTACTACAGTAAAGGACTTCAATCTCTCATAGAAGAATTTGACAATTACAATATCTCAATACAGAGATTAAAATGGGCAGGACATTTGAGCCGGATGAACGACAATCGGGTGACAAAAAAATTTTCTTGGCTCACCCCATTGCCACCAGAAGAAGAGGACGACCGAAACTCCAATGACGTGAAAACGACCTAAAACACTAAAAGTGACAAACTGGATGACCTTGTCCAAAAATAAGGGGTCCTGGTATGCACTTCTGAGGAAGGCAAACGCCCACCCTGGGCTGTCAGGCCAATGAAGAAGAGGAAGACTTTTAATCTTTGATTTTTTTTTATTTCTTTCTTTTATTCAGCATAAAGATTCAGTTAAACTCTATTTGGGAATTGTTTAAGAATTATCATTGATTAAACTACTTTTTCATCTCATGCTACTTTTTTCTCTTTTTTATTGAAATTCTGCAGAATACGTTATGTTATAAATACTTGCATATATCAAATTAAGTTCAGTTATTGTCCCAATACAGCTTTTGAAAAGATCCCTCATAATGAACTGCAAGTATAAAGCAGTCTAAACTTTAGTGTCTCCAAAAATTTAAAAGTATAAGCAACACCCGTCGTGCTCTTTTCTAGAAGTCGCGAATTCAAATTGACTGAAAAAGAAATAAATAAATGAAAATATAATTCTGAAAAATCATCATCTAAATACATTTGAATAATTTTATGCATGTTTTTAAGTAACTAGCACGATTTAAATTTTCTTTGAATATTATGATTTCATCGCACTCTTGCTGGCACGAATAAAAATACACTAATAAATTATAACATATCCAAATAAATGACTTAATTTGACATCAAATTCAATTTAAAATTAGATAGTTGTATATAGCATGCTTATGAAATTTAGGATAAGAATAATGCCGTTTTATTAATGATATCTTTATGTAAGGTGTGAAGCCCGGTGGCTTAGTAGTTAGCACTTCG
The DNA here is from genome assembly GCA_037975125.1 of Latrodectus hesperus. Lineage (NCBI taxonomy): Eukaryota > Metazoa > Arthropoda > Arachnida > Araneae > Theridiidae > Latrodectus > Latrodectus hesperus. The sequence goes on from CM075854.1 coordinate 71,492,051, forward strand.
CCTTTTCAACGCACAGGTTTGAGGTTCGATCCTCCGGCTGGACTTTGTCTTTCATCGCTTCAGTGAGTTGAGAAACTGAGTACAAAGAATGGTTGAGAATTAAGAAATGCTAGGAATTTCGAATTTGACAAATCAACTAACCATGGCATATTCTTAGCAGCCCAACAATCTCATGCGAGAAAACACATATAAATACTGTAGGCCTTGGACAAAATATGGGTTGACGTGCCACAGATTAAATTATATTTTTATTATTTTCAAGGTTTATTTATTATTATTAATATAAATTATAATAATTAATTTATTATTATTAATAATAATTAAATATTATTAAATATAATAAATAATATTAAATTATTATTTATTATATTTAAAATATTAATTATATTATTTTATAAGGATTTCCACTTTCAATCACATTGCTTATTCATGGGTTAAGGAAGTAATGAATAGAGAAATTTATAGACTATCATTATATAAATATATTATGTTTGGAATATATTCCTTCACGCTAGATAACTAAATGAAAATAATATAGCTAAATAACTAAATGAAAATAATATTTTCTAATGACGAATTTTCTAATGAAAATTATATTTTTCTTAAAATCCAAACTGCAGCAAAAATATAAATTTTTAGCTGACCTAATATATTCTTCCGTATTTAAAAATATTTACAGTTTCATTTTTATGATTATTTAGAATGCTTGTTTGATAATAAATTAAATAACATTTTATTTTGTCTCAAATATGCGAAAACTACAAACTCATTCTTATTAGGTTTCGGAGATTAATTTTTGTTGTAATGACTTGTGTACCCTCGAGTATAGATTCTACTTAAGAAACATATAAACGTTTGATTATTATTTCAAAGTATCTTCATTAACTTTGACAGGCTGATGAAATTAAATTAACAAACTCTCTCAAGGAGCTCCATGTTTTCCAAAGTACTTTGTGACTTGTAAGAAAACTGTTAAGAAACTTTATTAAGCCTTTAATAAAATTCACTTTAGTTAACGAGGATGTGTATTTGACGGAGCAATCCAAAGCTAAAAAGGATTTTATTAAATCAAATTACTATAGATACGAGATTCAGTTTTATGAGAAAGTATTCAATGTAAAGAGAGATCAAGACAGCATCACTTCTGCATTTTGGTGTAAGCATGAAAAGAAAACTTTCTCTATTTGTAATGATGAGAATCAAAATTGAAAATATATTAGTGATTTCTAATTACAATAATAAGTATTTGTTGAAAAGTAAATTCTTAAGTATATTATAACATAATTTAAATTTATCAATTATTTAAAATTAAATGTGTATTTGTAAGTGATATGTTTATGATAAATATTCTAAATAAAAATATTTTAAAGCTATTTAAAAATTATGTAATATAGAATTATCTTTTAATAGAGTTTAAATTTACCGAGTATCAAAAATTAAAAGCTTGAGTATATTCTTATATTTATAAAGTTCGTTTTAGAAAAATCTAAAAAGTATGTACCGAGAAAGATATAACATTTTAAGTTTTATAAAAAAGCATTTACTTCTCTGTCTAGATTAAAACATAATCATGGTCGTTTACATATTAAAAATATAATGTAAAGAGCAAATCCCTTGAGAAAAAATATATTTTTTGAAAAAAGGACAAGATGTCCTAACATTAAGAAAGTTTTTTGGTAATTATATCATATTTCATATGTACGATGTTATATTAGTATAATTGACACATAATTTAAAAATTGTTACGATTTTGCTTAAGTTTTCAATAAGTGACGAAATTCTATTTTTCAAATGAACAAATAATTGAAAAAATTGAAATTTAAATAATATACCGCACATTTTTAGATTTTTATTTTGTACAAATGATATGCTTATATTTTATAAAAAAATATGTTTTCACATAATTGGTCTTGTTTACGTTTGCCAGACATTTCCATGTCTGGCAAATGTCTGGTAAAAGCATAATAAAGCCTTTGAATGAAAATATTTTTTAAAAAAACAATACTTGATGTGCTAAATTTATAACCGATTATTTTTGGAAATCTATTGATTTTAATACAAACAATGCTATTTTAATAGTTGAAGCATCATATGAAATAGTAATAGGACTTTGTTTGGGATTTTGATTAAAAACTAAATATTCTTTTTCCGTATAAACAGCTAATGGAACAATTCTCAACTTGTGGGGAGCACACTAAAGGGGGGTGAGCATGAGAAAATATTATTTAAAAAATTTATTAACTTATTAAAAGGAAAACACGCTCGCACGCACATACATAATAAGAAACTTCAGCATAATATTTGTAATAATTAATTTATTAAATTAATACAACTTACTAAATGAAAACTTACTAAATTAGTAACAAATTTAATACATATTAGTTAATTTCTTGATACACAGGGCCCTTTCTTCTTCATGTATTTTAGTACTAATAAACACAAAATTTAAGTATTCATGAGAATATTTTCTTGATTTTATCACGGTCGCCCGTGTACTTGTTTGATTATCGTCTAATGCTTTGTTATACCAGCTTAAAAAATCAATAATTCTGCATAAATTCACTGTCGTTAGTATTAACTTCATTGAACTGCAATTAAAACACGCGAAAACATACATAACACATACACATTCACGATAGATTCGAAAGCAGTAAAAGGATAGACTCGAATGAGACTGGCCCTTCTGGAGTTAGAAACTGGCGTTATCAAACTTTTTTCTTCCTATGGGAACATTTGCTCACATCTGTGAATGAGGGAGACGACATCCTGTCGAAATCGAAAATACTTGCAAGAAAAGGCTAGAATATCCGAAATGATGGGGACAAGAGCTGTAAAAAAAGCATCGAATTCTTGTTTCATCATTGCTGAGGATAGCTGTTGTCAAATGTCATTAAATTTCAATATTATTGGTCGCTAATAAGGTTTAAAATTAAGACCATAGTGTAGGTTTAACTCAAAAATACTCAAAATACTTTATTATTAATACAATTTAATGTATGCGGGGGGATGAAAATTATTATTATAAACTGTACCAAGAATACTAAAAGGTTGAGAAACGTTGAGCTAACGGATAAATAAATAAACGAAACTTTTCTGAACAGTTGACTAAGAATACACATTATCTAGCAGACTTCTTTAGAAAACGCTCTTTAAAATAAATAGTACAACTTACTGTGTTCTTCCACGGCATTATTCGATTGAATTTATTTTTCAGAAAAGAAAAACACAAAACAGATGCAACTATTGCGTTTATTTCCATTACTTTTTTTTGAGAGATGCACACTTTTCAATAAGTTTCTTCGGGAGCCGTGTAAAGTTAGGCTTATTTCGCAATTTTTTTTCTTTTTATGAGAGAGCTTTTCTCTTTCCTTTCAAAGAAAAGATAAGATAAGAACTTCATTTCTCTCTGGAAAGGGATTCAAAACATTTTATGCCAACAGAGCTAAAGCAGCTCGTTAAGTTGTAAAAATATTTTTTCAGGAATATTTCATATAAACGTTAGAATTCTTTTCTAGTAGACGGGTGCTTTATCTCTTAAATTCAGATATATTTTAATGATTCCCTGGTGATTAACTAGGTGGCTGAGAGTAAAATTGCGAGATGTTTATATGTATAAAATGTATATTTTTTATGATATGTTATTTAAATTTTAACTGTCGTATTTTCAAAAATTGCAGATATGTCGTCAGTGTAGGATAAAAGAACAATTTATTATTATTACAGAGCAAATTTTTTTTGTTTTAAAATGAAAACATACACAGATCAGCACTTAAAAATTGGCTTATGCCAATGATTTGAACTCTTTGACTTTGAATGACTTTAATACTCTCAGTATGAAAGAGAATTTTTTTTAAAATTTAATAACGATATAAATGTTTTTTTCAGATTAACTACAAATTTGCAGTGAATAAAATATTATTTTCATTTAATTTTTAAATTTTCAAGTTCTTCAAGATTTCACAGGAAAAATTTAGAATAACATTTTATATTTAAAAATCTATAATAAATATTTAAGAGTTTCTTCTAGATACAGGAAAATAATATATTTTCAAGGAAATAAACTGAAAAAGTTTACAGTAGATTTAAAAATCATCAAAATACTTGGTAAGATGTTTCGACCTACTTTTAAGACAATCCTGTTTAGAATATTCAACACATGCATCTTTCCTAAGTTTTGCATATTTATCTTTATAGCAATTTTCTTTATATATTTTGAATAAATTCAAAACATCACATACTAGAAGTTTTAAATGCATCTCATTCTAGAACAGTTAATGGATAAATTAACAGCTTGGTGATTATTTTGCTCAGTTATCTAGTATTTATCTATTTATTTGTAATAAATTTTAGAATAAATAATAGTTTATTATTTGTTAGTATCAGCATTTATAATTCTATGGTTTTATTTACATATCAAATATATTAACAAATGTAGAAAAAAACATTTTTAAATGGGACACTACTATGTATGTATGTATGCATATATATATATAAATATATATATATATATATATATATATATATATATATATATATATATATATATATATATATATATATATATATATATATATATATATATATAGATAGATAGATAGATAGATAGATAGATAGATAGATAGATAGATAGATAGATATTATATATATATATAAATATATATATATATATATATATATATATATATATATATATATATATATATATATATATATATATATATATATATATATATATATATATATATATATATATATATGTGTGTGTGTGTGTGTGTGTGTTACGTGGTTACCTTCTTGTTTTGGTGAAATCGTTATTAAGAAGTATTATCGAAAAGTCAGATTTTCAAGAATAAGTTTTATCATAACGGGAATTTTTTTTTTCTGTGAAGACCAACCATGACATCTGTAGGACGTCTGCTCGATAGGAGAGCTCAACCAAAAACAAGTCATGAGAAAACTTAACCCCTTCAGAAGGGAACAGTATACTGGTCACTCATTTGTAGAGAATTGTGGTGCGAGATGGTATATATGTTATGCATATTGAAATGTATCTGTATTTATTATAATTACTTTTAACGTGATAAAACATTACATATTTTTCATTTTAACAATCACATAAGTTTTACTCATTAATTTTCTAAAATAAATATTGACAATTATAGTAATAATCATTTTATTAAATAATTAAGTGATTATTGAATTTTTAGTTGGAAATAAATAAAGTGATTCGTTAATTTTAAGCATAATATCACTAACCTGGGAATATAGAGAACTCGTTCAGCTACAACAAAGCCAACTGTCACGAATATATTGGAAGCCGGAAGGAAAGGTAAGACCAGGATGCATAAGTACATCAGCATAGATTTGGAGTCTGATTTCTGTAAAAAGAGGAACCAAGAATATAATATTTACCTTCGTCAGCCTTTTCTAAGTTAAATACTTATACAAAGGAATTTTATATAATATAAAATACTAGACACCATTATATATCTCGTAAGAATTCAGTAACTGAAATAAATGAATTATATGTCGCCGTGAAAATTATGTGTGTGATCTCTACAGTTGATAATCAATACTTTACCGCTAACTGTGATAAAACCGTAGTATCTATGAAAGTCATTTGGAATTCTATAATACTCGAAAAGAATTTAATACACGAACAATATACATACCTTGCTCAGTTTATAAATTTTAAGTGAAAATGTACTCTATCTTTTCCCATAATTGTAAAATTAGCATGAACATAAGACTTCATACTTAATTTTTTCAAAACAATTTCGCATAGTAACGACAATCAATCAAAAATTAAATACCTCTTCCACTTTTGACAGAGTGATATCATTGCAGTTAATTATGATGCTTTAACCAAATTCATGTACTTGATAAATGTTTCCAAATCTGCGCTTTGTAAATTAGATCAAATTTACCTTTAAATTATGCCATCAGATTGCTTAATATTAAGCTCGATAAAACGAGCCTGTTTATCCCCGTGTGTCCACATAAATAGTTAAGCTCTAATTGTTTACATGTATATATATATATATATATATATATATATATATATATATATATATATATATATATATATATATATATATATATATATTTGAACCGTCAGATTTTTCTCTAGCAAACTAAGATAATATTTAAAAAATGATGGTATATTTTATATTCATTTTAAGAATTAAGTAATATTACTTTCTGAAAGTAATACTCTAAGCTCTTGATTTTTTGTAGAATGTAAGCAGTTATCGAAATTTTCTATAAAAAAATTTTTTTCTATTATTTTAAATAATTTTGAAAATGTATTTAATTTCTGAAAATGTATTTAATTTTACTCTCAGAATTGTTTTCCATTTTGTTATACAGTAATTTTATAAATTCAGAAAATTAAAATCAATATTCAGAATTTTGCGACAGTAAAAATTTGAGTTTTACTATTTTAGCAGTAACACATGGCTTAATTAATATTTTAGAGTCTTATAATTTTCTTTTTGAGCATTTTTGAGGCCTGTTTCATGAAAGGTGCCATATACAAATGTATTTTTGTAGGAAATCACTTAAAGATACATCGAAGACATCTCTTTCGATTTCATAAAATTTGGAAAACAGTGCAACAAATATTTCTGAAAATTTCATTTTATTCTGGGAAACTGCAACAACTACAGTATGGTAACAATATATGTTAAGCACAAGAATCGCGAAATATTCGCTAGAGTGCACTTAATCAACCACTAGCTATAACTAAACTTGATATAACGACCACCACCTGATGGATCATGAATGAATGTGTCTCTTAGTCATAAATGCATTTTGGTGTCATGTAAAAATGTAGGTTATTTGAGTTAATGAGAGACCTTAATTGAAGTCCGGTGGCTTAGTGGTAGCGTTTTACGCTAACTAGGCACAGGTCCAAGATTCGATACTCGTGCAGGGTAAGGTCAACTCAGCCGTTCATTCCTTCTGTGGCTCTATAAACTGAGTACTAAGCATGCTTGGGAACTATATACTGAGGGTTTCACGTTAGGCTGACCCCTTAATCAGGACATATGATTCACACCCCATGTCCTCTCCACCAAAAAGCAAAGATGGGCACTGTAGGCCTTGTGGCCCACATGGGCTATCGTGTCACAGAGTGTTGTTTTATAGAGATTATTCTGAATTAAAATATGTATGTAATGGAAAAGATTAAACAGACCAAAAATATGATATCACATAGAATAACTAGAAACATCAGGAATGGTTATTTTAAATCCTTTAATTATCAGAAATATATATAGCTAATTCCCCTGAATCCTGACTTTAGAAATATTATTATAAAATTACTGATTTTTATTCACTATGATCAGATTCTAAATAAGTAAACTAAATTAATTTATTTAGATAAATGGCGAAAACTTTTGAATTTAATCAGATAGCGTACTTCAAAAAGCATTAAAAAATTTTTCTCTTGAATTCTTTAATTTTTAAGTAGGGATTTATTAAAAATGTGTCTCTTTGTCGTAAATGCATTTTGAGTCATATAAAAATGCATGTTATTTAATATACGTTTATATAAAAAAGTAGTTCATAAATTTTTAAAGGAATACTAAAGTTTATATTAGCAGAGAGTAAAATCATTTATAGGCTTTCATAAATACTATTTAGAAGTGTCTGAAATAAATGAAAGTATTATGTTTAATAACAAGTTAAATCCTTTTTTATGCTTAAAATAGCAACTATAAATGTTAAATTTACAAACATTTACTTCAAAACTGGTTATCAAAGATTATTTTAAATAAAAATGATGTGATATTTAATTTACATTTCAATCTATTTACTTAGCACTGTTTTGTAAAAAGGTAGATTTGGCTTTTAACTGCAAAGGAAGCTTTACTTAGGATTTAAAATATAATTTAGATATTCAACTGTTTCCAATGTCAGGTACAATGAATTGGAAAGTTTTTCTACTAGTCCATATCAATAATACTGAGGAAGCAAAAAAAAATAGTCCTACGATATTTTTAAGTGAATAGAAAAATCATTTTATCATGTGACTTTCACAAGCTAATATGGAAAAAAACAATCCTTGAATCTGGTATTTTTGAAACAATTGCTCTGGAGTAGGAATTAACATTAACTGAAAAATGATGCTCATTTGTTTGTTAACCAATAATAAAATTATGAAAAATCTCGACTAAAAGAATAGGATAAACTTTTGTTTTCATAAATTACAAAGAAAAAATATTTTTAATAAACAATTATAAAAAAATAATAATGAAGAAAATTTAATTAAACTTAGATTTTAGAAAAATTATCTTTAAATGATTTTTTTTATATAATGGTGGGCCCTGGGTAACTAACTCTTCGCCACATCAACAAGGCCAGAAATTGCTACTCATTTGCCGTTATCCCAGTGGACACCTGTGAACCAAGTCCCAGAGGTGAGCACTCGCATTACTACCACAAACTCCTTTATAGGGTAGGCCATATTCATACATCATTTTAGAAAAGAGGACAATGAGAGAAAATAACATTCATGCCCAAACAGGGATTCGAACCCGGGACAAACTGCTCAGGAGTCAGGAACGCTAACTATTCAGCCATCGGTCGTGTTTAAGCAGAGTCATTTGCATGAAATCTTTGGTTAATAAAGAGAAAAGTGACAAAAAATGCTTTTCTTTTCTTGTATAAGCTTTGGAGTTAAAAGAGCATAATTTCAATATGTTGAGGGACTATTTTTTCGGCACAGCATGGTGAAATACTCCATTAGATTGTTAGATACAACTATGAAAAATGCTTTTTTTCTCATTATAAAATCAAAACGCAAAATAAATTCTAGCTCCATTCGTTTTTAAATAAATAGTTTGGCGTAACATTGTTTTTTGTCATGTAAATATTTCTTCAGAATGCAATAAAAACCTTATTTTTCTCTTTGAAAGATATTCTAATCCGGATAATTCTGCAGAAAATAGAAAAGATATTGAAGAATTCCTCGTACTGTTATCATTTATTCTTGCTCTTGATAAAGAAAAACGCTTTACCTTTCTGGAAATCATAACAAATTATTTTATATTATTGATTACCAATAAAAAATAAACATAGTTCATCTGTATTAATTTATTTCTTCAACGGTGATATCTTGAAAATAATGTTTTTGGTGATGTCATTGCACAACTTTATAGTCTTTTATAAGGTAGTTACCATATATATATCATTGAAAATATTATTACCATATATATTTACAAATCATTACCATATATATTTACAAAATTTTAAAATAATTTATAAATTTTTATTTTAACTAAAACCATATATTTTGAGTAATTAAATAATTGATTTATTTCAAATATCAAGAATTTTTATATTCAATCTATATAAGCATAAAGCTGTTATTAACATTAAATTATAATAGTTAAAGAATGCTTTCCTTAAAATATTAAAAAATATCTTTTACTTATTTAATATTAGCACAATAAATGTGAAACAATACGGTACATAGAATTATGAATATAGATTTATAAATATTTTGTAACAATTTTCTTGTTGTCTATGTGATAACAAATCTTCGTTAAGAAATTTTGAAATTTATAAAAAAAATTTTAGGTAAAAAATTAGTTTTTTTGAGTAAGTAAAGGATAATTATTCTTGTATGAATTATAATAAAAAATAAAATGTTTTTACAAAGCTATGGAATCTAGCAACAATTTCAAAAAATTAAATGGTTGGATTTAAAAATTTACAAATTTTAATTAAAAATTTTATCATTTAAGTACATTTTTTAAGAATATTCAAGTTATTTTTAACTATGAACATCACGAACTAATGCTTAAAAGAAAACAAAAGAAAACTAACATAAAATACGGGATTTCATCCACGCGCCACGGAATATATGCGTGATAAAAAGGGAGGATATCGTATAAAACCATTTTTTAAACAGATTTTACCTTGTTTTATAGATAGTAAGAAAAGGTATGTATTTAATTATAAAAAAATTCGAATGAACTAGAAATATGAGTCAATTTTTAATTAGCTGCTGTAGAAAGTTAATTGCAACTTTAAGATTCATACTGAAGTTTAGTGGCAATCAAACTCTGAGTTTATATGGAAGAGTTTCAAAGAATTACACGTATTTAATCATACTTTATTACTCTTAATAAGAAGTCTTAACATGTGCATGTTTTGAAAATATACAAAATCTGAAAATATGTATGATCTTCACATTAAAATTAAGAAAAATAAATGTACTTAGAAAATTAAGAAAAGTAAATGTACTTAGAATGCAATAGTTACAAAAATAGTATCCGAATGTGAAAAAGGAGTTTTTATTGGTGCTATCAACTAAAGTTTACTTGTTAATGCACCATATTTGGTGAATGAACAAATTTGAATTGGAAACACATTTTTGGGAGTGCTATTAATTATATGGGGATTTGTTTCCTACAACAAAAATTTCTATCAGTGAAAGCTCTAGTTGTAAGTAACAAAGTGAAATAAAATTAGATATTAGAAAATGAATAATTAGTAAAATGAAAGAACATAATGTATTTATTTTGTTAAAACTAATACTTGGAACTAAAATGTCAGGGGTTCAAGCACATCCCTGTTATAGAACGAAAAATAATTGTTATGTATTTGACCCGAGCTGGCAAAGTTCAAAACTTAAAGACTTTGAAACAACTGAATATTCTTTAAGAATCTTGAATGTTGTTTATTAATTATAAAACTTCCACCTGAATAGTTTACGTTTTGAATTTTACATAAAACTTTGCAACAGCTTTGATAATATAGGAAGAATATTTAATTACTTTACAAAGTATAAAATGTTTCAGATTTCTGTCTTTAAGAAAATATTCTTTGAAATTTATAGGAAAAAAGGTTTTAAAAATGAATACATAGTTTTATCAAAACATTTTATTTCAAATATCCTATAAGTCAATATCATTAAAATACCTTATAATTTGCAAATGAATAATTCAGACTGATATTCATTGATCACAAAAATATCATTGATATAATTCTCAAGACAAAATTATGACACGAAGAACACACTCAGAGTAGGCTTCAGAGAATTTCTAAGAGACAGTATATTTCCTCAATACATTTTATTAAAATTTTTGGGATGGATGTTTTGACGTTAATGAAGCGTATCTAAAAAAAGAAAGAAACATGGTAGTGCATTTTTTGATTAAGGAATTATTCTGATTTGAAAAGGAGAAGATAATTCTTTAAATTTTATTCCAGTGAAAAAAAATACTAAACGCATAAATTTGAGAGAGAGAGATCCAGAATTTAATTCTCGAATTTCTTTGTCTTCTTGACTTCATGAGTGAGAATTTCAAAAAAGAAATGAAATTTTTTTAACTTTATTTTTTTGCTCTTATTTTCAAACCCAAAAAGGTACTTGGCCCGATGCCAGATAATTACAACCCATCTTTCAAAACTCAGCTCTTTCTACTCTAGAAGATCCTGAGACGAGAAAAGAAGGGAAAAAAAAGTTCAAAAATAAATTTCCGCGAACAGAAGTTTGAGACTAAATCATCGATTCTTCAAACAATGTATCTGGCTTTGCTTTGCGGATAGGTAACAGGGAAAGGGGAGGAGGAAGGAGAGAAAACCGGAAGAAGAAGTTGAAGAATGTTTATGGAAAAGAACAATTTCCATCGGAGTATAGATAACTTCTTCGTCAAACTGACACAGAGGGATAAGGACTTTCATCCCAAATAGATACGAAAAGGTATTTACAACCTTCCTTCCACACCCACTCTACAAATACAGATTGATTTGGGGATTATTTAAGGAAAGTGCGAAATTTTTGAATCAATGAGTGATGAGTCAATCCTGCCTAGCTAAAAAAGGTTATCTTTTCCAGATTATTCACAATTAATGATGTATCATCAACATCGATGATGTAAATTTCTTTATTTTTAATGTAGTTATTATAAAGATTACATTGGGGATTAACATAAATAATCATTTATTTAAATGAAATTCATACGTTGAATCCTATTTGCAGTTGATTAAATACATTGCAAAGAGATAAGCGGTAGTAAAATAATTTTAATAAAATGAAGTAATCATTTAAGCATCGTATTCTTTTAATGATAACGGTGTAAAATTACACACAGTTTTATTAAATAAATTTTATTTGTTTAACAGTTAATAAACAAAAATGTATATGAAAATTATTTATAACGAAACAATTTCTTTTATTTAACATAAAATATACGAACTTTATTTATTTTGAATAGACTACAACAACATAAATCTAAATGATGTCAACATAGAGCAAGACATATGTTTTATTTTACTTCATATTTATTGATATTATTACGATCTTTGTATAAATAAACCAGTGTAGATTGAGAAAAGTTATTTGAAATTATAACATAAAAGTAATAATTAAAAATTCATGAAGTAATTATGAAAAATAAAATTAAATAAACTTTTTTATACGTAAAGAAATATCTAAGTTATATTAAAAATTTGTTAAACTGTAAAAAAGAATTATCTTTTTGCTCATCAATTTTTTGAAGTATTTTTGCACCGAAAAAATTATTTATCTTAAAATAGCTTAAAAAATATTAATTTAGCTTCTTAAAAAGTACATTTATATTCATAATTTTCAGCTTAATTAAAATATATATGTATAAATTAAGAAAGGGATTGCAGTAAAACATCTTTTAATTTTTGATTTTTCTATATTAGCAAACATTTGAAGGTAATTGATTAAAATATTAATGTTGAAATAGTTAAGTTACATACAATATTAAATTTCCTTTATAAATTTCTTCAAATGGTAGGCTATTATATTTTAAATGGAAGTAATAGCAAATTATTAATATTTTTATGCAAACTTATAAAATTACTTTCATAGATAATAATAATCACTTTTCAGTAATCAGATCACACTAAAATAATTTACTGCCTAATTATTTTCTCAGCTTATGCATGAGATATGTAAACAATTTAAATATATTACTTGAATTGAGTACCAGTTGTATTTTAAAATGTTAAAACTATTTTCACAAAGTATCTTCAACTTATATTTAAGGAATATTACACTGTGCGTGTGTTCACCATTTCATATATAAAAAAAGTTACGCAAAAAATTATTTTTATTTTTAGAATTGAGTAATGTACTCAAATTACATATAGTTCAACATCTATATTAATAATGTAATCAAATATTTTTAACCTGTCATCTATTTGTAAAGTTTCTCTTATATCTTACAGTAAATATAATTAAATTTTTGCTTTAAATTAAAAAAAAATCTTTATATATTACAATAGCCTATTAAATCGGTTACCAACCTAGTTCTTAAGCAGAAGTAGCCGATCAAGTAATTGCGATAAATCTTAAGAAATTATAAATATTGTATTTTTAGTTGTGAATCAGTTTAGGAACTAAATACTTTTAAAGTGTTTTAAAACATTCACATTAAATATTTGTAAAATGATTTCATAAACAGATAGAATTCAACTTCCGCTAAAAAATTTCTTTTGAAAGATGTTTTTACAGTCGTTGTAAATGTACTCAATTATAAGTAATTTGAGATTTAATTTATTAAATAAATTAAAAAGTTTAAATAAATTGTAATATTGAAACAAACTATATATTACTCTAATAATAAATTTTAACTTCCATATCTAATTCTACAACAAAAGTATGTGGATAATTTATGATCAAAATATCCCAAAAATTAAGCTTTAATTTAAATCGTTTTAACTGTCAAAGGTAAAATTGATTAGAAACTATAAAATCTTAAAAAATAATTTTTTAAAATAACTATAAATTAAATCTAATAAAATAATAATTTAATAATTTATTTTTATTTTAATTGAATAATTTATTTTTATCTTGAATAAATATTTTAATGATCAATTAAACTATCTTTCTTCCTTTAAGAATGATGCAAATATTGGCATTACATTGATAAATTTTGCGAAAAATTAATTACAATTTGTGATAGAAAACGAGTGAATATTTACTTATTAAAAGTAATATCAGTACAAAGTGTACGAATTTCTATTAATTCTTAAGAAGTATCGACTCCAAAGAAACTTAAATCGAAAAGGTTTTAAAAGATACATTAATTTAATGCACTGTTTACAAGCGGAATTATTAATGAAATATTTTCAAATTAAAATCATTGATATGTATGTATAAATTATTATAATTTGCCATCATACCTGTACACATGTCTAATTAAATGTTTTTGCACATTATTCAGTCACTGCTTTCCGAAGTTTTGAAATAAAATAAATTTTCCAGATTCAAATTTTTGACCAAGTTCTTTCATTATATTACAACGTAAGAAGAAAGAAATCAAAATATAATTTCAAATATTTCGTTGCTTTGCATAGACTGACGCAATTCTTTGAAGATAACTATCAAATTAACTTTATATTCTTTTATTTCATACATTTAGCAAACATTTTTTAACTAAAAGAAATAAATCCAATTTTTGTTCTAAGAGAGCACAGAGACAAAAAATAAATATTATTGTCCAAATATGTATGTTAAAATAAAATTCTAAAATCAGGTAAAACTTCAGATATCTCTGTTATCATATACCACCAATCATATTTCAAAAAGTATGATGAAGACATTTTTTTCGAATAAAAATCAAATCTGTTATCATTACGCAATGGCAGTTTTTGTTCAACATATTTATTGGAAATTTTGTCGTCAGATATCAAAAAGAGATTTAGCAGTAATCCATAACTGTTCTACTAAAAAGAAATTCACTGTAATAAAATAACGATTAAAGCCATTCATTGATTAACTAGGTGGGAAAATCTGCCTATAAAACAAGCTATTTCAAGAATATAAAAGGAAAACAAATATATAAAACAATGCAGCCAAATCCTTTATCGAATTCTGTTAGGTGTGACAAAACGTCTTTGAAATCATGATTATTTATGATTTACAAAACGTACATACGTAAATTCAACAAACATAAGTGACCAAAAACTTTTTCAAAAATGTGACATATAACCAAGTTTTAAATTTAAATTTGAAAAATACTATAAATAAATATAGAATTATAATTAATTTAATTAATAAGTATAAGGCCTACTACACTTACCAGAACTGAATTACAAATTGAAGTATAAAATTATTTCTGATTTCTGTGAACATCCATTTTTCGAAAGAAAGAACAGAAAAAGCACAAGGCCTTTACTTCAGAGCAATACTCTTTAATTAAAGAAGAAAGGAGAGATACGTATGTTACCGCTTATAATTTTTTAAGAATGCTGTGGATATTTAATTAAAGAAAAATTATTATAGAAAACGTATTGTACAGTCATTTTGAATTTAAAAAAAACTGTTTAGTTAAAAATGTTTAAGACAAAAATAAAATACTGAAATTTTAATTATATTATTTTATATGAAGCATTTATTTTTCATTTACTAACACTGACTAATTCAAAAGTAATATTTTACTATCTTTTCTTTGTATTCATAGACTGCATGGGAACTTAAGTTATAACAATATTCTCTATATTTATTTAAAATATTTATTTTAATTAAATATCAAAACATATTAGATTTAAAAGTAAACAATTTAATTAATTTTCATATAAATCAAGCATTGAAATATTCAAATAAAATGTAATAGTTTTTTTTTTTTTTTTAGGCTATGAATCTTGTTTTTTTTAAAACTTCTAAAGTTCTAAACTTTTTCTTCTTACATACAGTTGAAATATGTACTAAAAATGCATTGCTATTTAATTAAATGATATGACAAATAAAACTGAATTTCTTGTGAAATGATCTCTCTCAGATATTTTATTAAATATTTTCAATATCAAACGTACATGTAATGTTAGAGAAGCACTAAAATTTTATTAAGCTATGTCGAAAATTTCAGCAGCTGTTTCCTAGCGTTAAGGTTTGGAAATATATTAAAGTAATTAAATTAATGATATTTCGGAAATAAGAAGTCTCTTTATAATAGTACACTTGTTGTTCTTCACAAGTATTGAAAAACTTGATATTCTGTTTAAACGTGTCTTGGATATTTAAAATTACAAATAATATAAACATTATATGAACAGAATTTAACTTTCACTCTTTACTTTTGAGGTAAGTTTCTTTCATTATATCTATCATTGAAATATTTTTTCCTTTAAATATTTTGTAAGAAACAAACAATTGAAATTCATATAAATCTCTCTCTTTCACACACACATACACACACTCACAAAAATAGAAAATAAAACACCAAGAAACTACCAAGTACCTATTCCGATAGATTCAGGAATCAGAAGAACATCATTCATCTCCCGTTTTGAACACGAATGGAACCAAAACTGGGACTATTTATTTCCAAGAAAATGGATCTATCACTAAACCATAGTGATCCTATCTAATAAAGTTACTTGAGAAGTAAATTCATGTTTGATTTTTAGTGAGAAGTTAATTAATATTTTAATAATGATGATCTGGTTCCAAATTAAAATGAACATTTAGATGTAAAGCAATAAGTTCTATATAGTGTAGAAATCATATCAGAACATATGTTAAACTAAAAAGTTAAATTTGTGATGCAGAAAATGAAAATATTAAGTCAATTCAAAAACTTTTAAAATAATTTTCATTGAAAAATTTGCATTTTTTTGAGGTTTATAATAGGGTTACTCTGAAATTTTTGAGATACGCGCAGACGAGAATTCACAAAAAAATAACGGTTATATTTTAAAGTACAAAGTATTTTAACACAGAATACGATTTTTTACTGACTTACTTTAACTTGTTTAGCGTGAAATAAATTTTAAACAGAAGAGAAAATGGAGTTGACGTGAGAACATTTTCGCGATATGATTTTCTACGATTTCAAAGAAGGATTAAATCAAGAATAATGCGTTCAACGATTGCATTTAGCATTTGGTGATGAATCTCCAGCTCGTGCTTCTGCATTCAGATGGTTTAGAGAATTTAGAAGAGGTCGCAATTTTTTCAGGATGAAGAACACAAAGGAAGGCCGCCGTCGGCAGTAATCCCGGATAATATGTCTGCCATACGAAAAATGTTAATGGATGATAATCGCTGTACCCATTAAATGATACAGAAAGAACTAAATATTGGATCCGCAGCCATTTCCACAAAATCATTCATGAAGAATTACATATGAAAAAAGTAGTTTGCTGTTGGGTTCCCCATAATCTAACTGAGCATTAAAAAGAGGAGCGTGTCAGAATCAGTAAGGAAATTCTTAATAGGCTGAATAATGGTGGCCACCGCATCATTTCTAAAATTGTAACAGGTGATGAAACGTTGATGAACGCATTGATTCTGGAGGAGTCTACTTTCAACACACCTAAAATTTTGTAAGTATAACTTTAAAAACCTAGTTGTATCTCAGAAATTTCAGAGTGTGACTAAAATTTGATCATTCAAGACTAGCTTTAGGTATCAATATTTTACAAAATACTTAATTTATACTACCAATAATATTTTACATGAATTTGTTAATCTTTTTTATGTATAGATTTATTTTAGCTTGTTTAAGACTAAATGTAAGCTTCCACATTATTTTTCTTTAAATTTATGTGTTCAAGTTAATGGGGCCCAGATTCTTCCGCGAAAGTAGAAAAACCGCGAAGTAGGATTTGCCTTTTGAAATTTTCGTGTACGTGGGTACATGGATGTTTTAAAAATGTAAACAATATTTATACTTTACACATTTAAGACAAAAATTACAAAAGTATACATATTTGCTTAAACGTGTCAGTGCTAATTAATAAGGTTAATTACAAAACCATATAAAGTAATAAACATTAATCAACACTGCTTTCTGAGAGAGCCGAAGAGTCTTGTGTTGCTGGCGGAGGAGAGGCTCTCACCTGACTCGTAGAAGCTTTAGGCTCACTCGGAGACTTCTGTTGGATGCTCTGACGGTTGGGCCGGGGGCTATACCTTATAGAGAAACAGGGTAATGGGTAGTTGTTGTCTTTGTTTTTTCTTTTTCTAAAAAAATACTCTGTACAAGGACATAACCTCATCAACGTGATTGCTGAACTCGACAGCTTGAACCATATTGTAGTCAGTGTTTTGTGCAAATTATTGCATCACTCTTGCCAGGTTGCAGATTCTTCAGGGTAAGGCCACGCTTTTCAATTTCTTCTTTTTTCATCTTTCTCTTCGTTTTCTTCCTCACTTTCCGATTTTGTCATCGCAAGGAGGTCTTCATTGGTCAGAGGGTTGGAGTGGCAATGGATAAGAGTGCTGATGTCTTCTTTTGCCATGTAGACAAATCCTTCTCTCCTTGTGATATGAGCCAGCCTCACCTCCTTCTACAGTGTTGAGTGATGAGCTTCTTCAGAAGTGAAGTCTGAATAATCGTGCATCACGTTCGGCCCAAATTTCTTCCAGCTAGAATTTATGGTCTCACTCTCCATGTCCTATAATGTTTGCTGAATATTAGACATACTTTAGGCAATAAGTGACTGCACCAATATGCTTTCAAGGTGAATTCGTCATTGGCATCGTTAACTGCTGAGATGAGGCCCTCCATCGTGGAGCGAGTGTAGAGTGCCTTAAAGGCACGAATGACACCTTGATCAATCGGCTGAGCTAGAGATATAGTGTTCGAGGGAAGAAATTCTATCTGCACACCACCATATTGCAAGTCCGTTGCATGGCCTCCTGCACAGTCCATCAGGAGAAGAACCTTAAAGGGGAGGCTCTTTTCACCTGAATAAAGCTTCTCCTGGGGAATGAAACAATGAAAAAACCCTTCAAGGGTCAGATCTTTCGTTATCCAGGTCTTGGAGTTTTGCATATAAAGCACATGCAACAAAGCCATATTTTTGTTTTCTAATACCTGTTGATTTTTGGCCTTATAAATAAGGTCTATCATAACCATAAAACTTTCAGCACAGCTAGCCATGGTGACAGTCACGCAATCTTTGTGAATCTTGAAGCCTGGCCTCTTCACTAAATTCTTTAAGAGGAATGTATGCGAAGGCATCCGCTTCCAAAAAATGACTGTTTCATCAATGTTTAAAACTTGTTTAGGGATGTAGCCTCTATTACTTATGATGTTAGGAGCCTCTTCCTCCACGTAACGACAAGCAGCATCGTTCTCAGCAGAGGAAGCTTCTCCATACAAAAGTACGTTTTTGTGTTTTTTTTTAAATTTTTCGAACGAGCTTTCCTGGCTGAAACACCTCGTCCTCTAGGAACTGAATCACTCCTGGAAGCGCTATTACTGGCTTGAAGTTTATCATTACCTTCTTCAGCCTCTTTATTGTCGTCATGGGGCAAAATTTGGTCTTACAGAGATTTGGCCTTTCTCCTAATCATATTAGTGTCCAAACTCAATGTCTTTTTCCTTCAATCAGCAATCTACAATGCCAATGCAGCTTCCACTGTCAAACTTCAGTTATTACTTGGAGTTACCACATGTTTCGTTTCTTTATTGAAGGTTATTGAAGCAGTTTTGTGGATGTTTGCTTCCTCTTTCTTGATGTGCCGCACTGTACACAGTAATGCCGGTTACAATGAAGGCCTAAATCAGCTTTTCGATACGAGTGGTATTAGAGCGATACCGGCAAGTGGTACCACTACCTGTTAAAACATGTCCGCTATATAGGGGCAAATGTTGGTCCAAAGTATGGCGCGGCCTTATAACGGTATCGACAAAGCCAACATGGCCGCTTGTCCGATATTTTACCGCTGTCATTCCATGTGTGGACCAAATGCTTTTAATAAATGACCCAGTGTAGGTAAGCATTAAATTACCGACCACAAGCCACTAAATAGAAATTATTTTTTTTAATTAACGATTGTTTTGTTCTTAATATTTGTTTGAAAAAAGTTATGTTCAAATAGCAATATTACTTACGCTGTTTACCAATGTTGCATATTTAAGGTTTCGTCTAAAGCAGCTACCACGTGTATTACAGAAAATCCTCTGAAATAAGTTTCACTTACTGCTTTAATATTATTAACAATTGAAAGTGGGAAATTTGTAATAGTTATCAAATATTAGTTGTAGTATTTATAAAATAATATGTTCGATTATATTCCTGTTTAACTGAAATCAAAATTTTAACAGCTGCAGAAGTGTTTACACATATGATAAAGCTGTTGAATTTATATATTTTAATTGCGACATCAAAAACTATTTTAATAGAACAAAAATGTATGTTTGAAATATTTTGTTGTTGTTATTTATCACATTGTGACAAGCCAAGCTCGGTATGCCGTTGTATATAGGAATTTAAGTCAGTAGGGTGAGTCTTTTGTTTAACTAGAGCACCAAGAAGCATTGTACGATTTTGCTCTAAACTCCTCCGATAGATGACAGAACACGAGGAAGAAATTTTCTTCAGACCATTACACCCAAGGCAACTGCTCAACGAATGACTATTGGACTTTTGATTTCACATTTTTATAACGAGCACATACATCTCATATTCTCGGTGAATCTTTGGCGTTATAAGGAATCTAACCCCACCCTTCCGAACAGAAGGGCGAAGCCTCAACCGCAAGGCTATCATGGCTCCTAAATTAGTTTTTATATTTAAGAAATAGATTTCCTTATAATTAAATTGTTCAATAGATCACGAATTTAATATTTATAACACACACACACTAAGTTTTTATCATTCAAAATTTTTGTTTATTGGAAAAAAATTTAAATGTAAATTATATTTAAGTTATTTTTTCATTAAATAACTATTTTACAATAGCAGAAATTAAACAATTTTATTAGTAATCAGTGTGAATATTAAATGCCAATATATATATATATATATATATATATATATATATATATATATATATATATAAACTAGCCAAATTCTTAAAATATACACTAGTATATAAAATATATTATGTATGATGATATCAACTTATATTATGGTTATGTAGATATTCTCGATATATACATACAATGAAGAACTATGAAACTCAAAAATGTCACACAACCTTTGGATTATGGAGATGTCACACAACCTTTGGAAAAATTTAATATCAATTCATAGTTCTCAGTTATACATAGCTCTCGAATCTAAATATTTCTCGACATTTATAAAATATTTTTGATAAATTGTTGGCAAGACTTCACCGGTATGTGAGGATTATTCTATATCAATGGTTGGTAATAAAAAGGTAAGGGGTCAAATTGCTTAATGTAAACGTAATTATTTCGTTTTTAGCACCGACGGAATTTTTGACTAAAGTCCATGGTATTTGACAACATAGCAACCTAAGATTTTTGTGAGGCATATAAGCAGCTGCTATAACTTTGTTTCAAAGGGAAATTTTATTATATAACTAGTTGTGTTTATTGCTACATAAGAGAAAGTCAGGAAGAATCACGAGCACTTACCTAGACAGAAACACATAGAGCAAAAGTGCAAAATTTATCTCTTGTCCTACATTGTCTGGGGGAGAACTTCGGTACATAAGCTTGATTTCACTACTAAACTATGGTGAATCATAATGGTAGATGTAAATCCCACTTCGCGATCGAGAATTCTAACACTACAGTAATTTTACGAGTATTAAGTTCTGGTTTTTTTCTTTTTAAAAGAGTGCAGCGTGGTCATTCTACTCTTCTATTTTGTTGTCGCTAAACTATTTTTCACAATAAAATAAGTTTGTGGATCTCTTTTAACATTCCTAATATTTTTTTTGCTTATTTGTATCATATTTTACCTTAAAGATTTTGTAATGTGATTGAGTCAATGAGGTAGTTTCATGCAATGATACTGTAATCGAGTTCCTAATTTTTAATTTTTAATGTAGCTGTATAAACAATGTTTTGCTGCTTAATTAGATGGATTAGATGACAAAGATTAGATGGTCAAGAATTTTGGTTTTCATTACAATGTAGCAAAATTACTGAAGTATCATTACCAATGGGAGCCACAATCATTCGTCCTAACTAATTACAACTAACTAGTAGTCGTTAACTAACTAGAAGCTTTACACCCAGATGTAAGAATTTTTGAGAACTATGAAACTCAAAAATGGTTCAACCTTCGTATTAAATTAAGAGATATTACACACTTCAAATGTTCAAAATTTCTCTCTAATTTTCTTAGTTTTCAAGAAATTAGTAATCATTACAAAAAAAATTTAGAAAGCACAGTTTAAATGATATCTCACAAAAGCAATCATTAAAAATATACTGATTTTTATAAACACATAATTATTACTAAATGTCAATCGAATTTAAAATTTTCAAAATTAATTTTGAATGTTTAATCAAGGATTATTAACTAAAATTAGTTTCTTAAAATCAGAGCAGGTGCTTTCTGAACTATTTTCTCAATGAACATATCTGAATTTTTCTCAATGAATCTGTGGACATTCTTAATGATTATTCTTCATGTGAACATTCTTAATGTGAATACTCTTAAAAATTAGTTAACTTTCCATATTGTTGGGAAATAAATAAATAAATATAACTTAACTTAAAAATAAATATTTTAATAACAATTATTGGCTTAAAAAGAAATGCTCACTGAATAAAATTAATATTTTCATTTAAATTTAAATTGTGTTTAAATAATAAATCGTGCTTAAAATAGTGTAAGCATCTCATCAATTTATGAGATGTTTACTTTATATGAGATGTCAAACTTTTAGATTTCTCTTAATCTTAAGAAAAATTGAATTCTATACTTTTTTTTGAAACGTTATAATAATAACCAAAATTAAAATTTTTTAACTAATCTTTACATTTATTTTGAATTTTTAAATTAGGAAATTAAATACTTGAAAGAGTTTCGGAATTAAACAATTTTTTGTTTCTTATGTTATGCAAAATTTGATATTTGCTCCATACTGGAGAAAAATTAAATTAATTTTTCTTTTTATTTCTTTTAAAATTCTGCTGTATTCAGGGGGCTTACAAAATTTTTCAGGACTCACAATTTACTTTAAGATGAAGAAAATATAGAAAAATACTAGTTTGTTACGATTCCTGATAATGTGTCTATTAAATGGAAAATTTTAATTGATCATGATCCCCGTAACTACAAAATGATGCATACAAAGCTTAGTATTGGATCCATCGCAATAAAGAAATTATTTATTATTGCATTATAATCATTAGTGGCAGTTAATAAAGTTTAAATGAGCATTAAAATAAAGATCATTTTAGGTACAGTAAGGAAACCCTAAAAGATGGTGGCCTTCGCTTTATTTCGCCAAGTGTGGGTCTTTGAAGATGACCCCACAAATGTATATACCACTTTCTTCAGATTACAGGAACAATATAAGCCAACAAGCAAGAAGGACAAAAGTCAATCACAGTTAACTGGTTCCCAATTTAAAATTTTCAACAATTTCCCAAAAAATAAATGTTAAAAGACATATCACCATTTTTACAATATATTTTCTTATTATGTGAGATTGAGAAAATTGATCTTCTTTAACAAAAACATATCAAAGTGATAACCTGATCTTGGTATACTTGATTTTTTGGCTACCTTTTAATCTGGAAAAGTACATATAAGGACGTCATTTTGCTTCTGAATTTGAAATTGATCAAAATATAAATACTAAAAATGTAAGGCATGAATAATTTAAGCTTTTAAAAATTCATCCACAGAAGTGCATGTTTGTAGGAGATAATTTTAAGCACTTCTAAAAAATTCCATGAACATAAACTTAAACATTTAAGTGAGTCTTAAAAATCATATAAAAGTATATGAAAGACTCTTATAAAACTCAATCCTACAATCCTCGTCCAACATTTATATATTATATAATTTTATAATGTAATACTATTTACTTCTATGCCAAAAAACTAAATAAATTTGAAATTTTTGAAATGTAAAAAATTGAAATATAAAACAGTATTTCCTCGGCACATATTTTCAATTTATTTAAAACTAATTTCTCCCATTTAAAGAAAAATAAAATCTGTGGGATTCTATAATTTAAGTATCCTCAAGTATATACTACCTACAATTTACTTATTAATTGAATATTGTGTCTAAGATTTTTTAGAAACAAATACTGAAGTTTCTATACTGAAGAGAGGACTGAGAGGATTAGTATATATGATGAATGAGCTTCATATTTTCTTATTATAAAGAACCACGTGTATTACTTGGTAACATCAGTAGTTCATCTAAATATTTTTGTTATGCATCTATTTCCTGTCATGTTGGATACCGAGTGCTGTCAACTTGGTGGTATCATTAATCACACAATAAAAACAAAATATAATAAACTATAGAGATTACTTTCCTGGGAGGGGGACTTCGATGTTTTATTCTTGTATCAAGGTTTCTGTAAAATATTCGGGTAGTTTTGTCAAAGTTACTAGTAAATAATTTCCACGTAGATTAGTATAATTGTCTATTTCGCAACTAAGTATAAATTTCGTTTTTGTATTGAATATGCAAATGGAAAGTGTATTCAAGTTCATTTAATTTATTTTAATTTAATACAATGCAGTTTTGATTTTTTTCGATAAAATTTTTCTATTGCAAAATTACATTCAAAAAGAGTAAAAATATAATTACTTTAATTAACAAATAGAATTGTATCTAAAATTTACATGTGTTTGAAATTGTTTTGTCGAAAATCTTAAGGAGAAAATAAAATTTCGCTTATTTATTTCCTAATGTTAAATAAACTTATTTTAACATAAAAATTCATTAAATTTCCAGAAGTAAAAGGGATTTATATATAAAAATTAAAGCCAATTTTTAATGAAATGAATCCACGAACTTTATATTTAGTACACAAGAGAATTTAAAATGTAATATCAAAGTTATAAATAAAACAACTTTTTCTTTAATAAGTTTCAATTTCATCCAGTTCACTATTTAATGATATAATTATTTTCAAACATTTAATGACTAATATATATATATATATATATATATATATATATATATATATATATATATATATATATATATATATATATATATATATATATATATATATATATAAATTTTATATTATTTAATATTACAAGCTTAGTAAAAGAAATATTTCGTTAATAATACTTATAATCAATATTTTTGAATACATATCACAAACTATGCATAGAAACATCTTCTAAGCATAAACAATCAGAAATTTAAAACTCTTAGAAAATACAGTATATTTGTAAAACAAATAACAGACTGTAGATAATATCCATATTTGTTATGTAGATTTATGTGATTTACTCTAACATAATTTTTTTGTTAATTACTTCTTCATATTATAATTACAGCCTTCTGAATTATTGATTTTAATTTATTTTTTAATTTTACATAAAATCATCAATCACTAACTCAAGACATTTTACAAATTTTTGTGCACTGTCAAGCATTTTCTTACCTGAGTTAATTATTGATTTTCCAATAAATTATTCTACATTTTACCATTTTTTATCTTAGTTCATAATTGATTTTTCGATCTAAGTGCTCTGAGGAATTTTAATTTAATAATGAACACAAATGCTGAGATATTTTCTCATCTGTTTATTATTTCAAAGTATCTAAATTCTTAATAAACAATGCTTTTTAAGACAATGAACAAGAAAATAACATTAATTTATTATTAATGTTATATTCATTAATTTCAAATCTATTGTTTTCCAGTATTATGCCATGAAACAATAATAAGAAACTTTTTAACAATAACCGTGGGAAAATGTTTCATTTTTTGATAATAGTGAAAGTCTTATTGAATATTTCATAACCTTATTATCTTTAAGAAATGAATATTTTTATTTTTAAAATACAGCTTTTAATGTATATAATTATTTATAAATTTATTTTTCTTTTTATGTGAAACTTTGCTTAAATTATTTTTATGTAGTTTTAAGTAGTATTTGAATATATTCTTACGAAAAAACTTGTGCGAAACAGAAAATATTCGTGAAGGGTTTCATACAATATTTTACCTCAAACCAAGCTACGAAACTTTGATCTGACTGAAAGGATGACAGAATTCTGACAAGCATTCCATTTTCCATCACGAACCCTTCAATGTAAGCCTCTTTGACATTCGATCAATACTGAATTCTTGTTTTTACTGCAACCTTATTTGCAAAAGAATAGTAACTTCAAAATAAACAATCAGTTCACCTAAAAATGGACTTCCCATATTATTTCTGCTTAGTGCTGATTTTTCTCTTAATTGAATTCAATATATAAATGTGATTTCAGAAATTTCCATCTAACTTCAAAAAATTCGTATCTATATAAATTCTTTGAAGGAAAAATATGATAATTTTCCCGCAATGGTTCAAAAAAACCTAAAGTACTTATCCACCTTTTAAAAAAAACCTTGTAAAATTTTAGTTACTCTATTATTCATTAACTACGAAATTAACATTTAATTTTTTAAATAATTGAAATACATAATATAAGTGCATAGCTTCACTGATTTAACGTTAATTATTCAAAAGCTTTAATACTTTAATGACAATAATTTAGTTTTCTTTATTTTGTTTCCATTTTAGGAATATTTTTCTAAAATAAGAAAATAAACAGATTATAATTCTTTAAATTGTTGATCAAATTCATAGCATTCTTGAAATATTCATGATTTTTGAAAGAATAGTTTTTAAATAAATTAAATTTTAGGAATTAGAATTTCGTTCTGTTGCTATAATTCAACTTCTTTGAAGGGTATTTAATTGATCCTGATGTATCCATAATAATTTATCTTTGCGCGTATGATGATAAATTAAGTACTCGGTAAATGAATTGAGTAAGACCTTTCAAATTTTTGTGCTATATATTTAAGGGTATAAAACGTATTGCAACATTTTAAAATAATATACATGATATCTTAATGCAAAGTATTTTAAAGATAAATGCTTCGTATACTCATGATGTATATATATATATTTACAGGGTGATTATAAAAAAAACAATCCCGAAATTCGGGCGCCTAACTATCATACCATTCACAGAAAATGAATGAAATTTTGTTATAAGGTATTTTGAAGTATGCGCTCAAGAATGATAAGGAAAACTACAGTGTGAATCAAACAATTACGGTTACAGTGTAAGAATTTTGAAAATTTAAAAACACTAAATAGCGTAGGAATGGCACCTATATCACGAAACAATCCGGAGCTAGGCAAGGAAAAAGGAATTTCCCGTGCAGAACCTTAATGTTCGTTTCATTTACGTCACACAGTTTCTTTGTCTAAGATCCTAGCGTGATTAGTTCTCCTCAAAACGAGAAGAAACCAAGAAACGCAAATTTTGGGTTCTACGTAAGACAAAGTCATTGCAGACGTCATTTCGCTCGGTGAATGAAAAACCTCTGTGAAATACCAGCCGTGCATATTGCTCTCTGCCATTCCGAACAAGATGCCGCTTTCATGGAAAGAACCTGGGTAAATCGTAAAGATTTATTACCTGAATGGACAAAATGCCACAAAAACATTGCGTGCAAACCGCAGATACCATGGATTATGGCGTGGTCCATGAAATCTCAAAGCTGTACGGGAATTGATTCATAAATTTGAAAAAATTGATTATACACACGATCGACCTCAGTCTGAATGACTTTCTGTTCCTATGGAAGCTGTTGCAAAAGTTCATCAGATGATAAGCACAGTTCGCCGCACAAATGCAAGTGGTGTTTCATGTGTTCTGAATCTATGGAATTCAATTGTCCGCAAGATTCTGCGTTCAGTTCTAAGCATCTTTCCGTATCAATTCCAGCTTGTCCAGATGTTGGAAGTGGGATAC
Source organism: Latrodectus hesperus (assembly GCA_037975125.1). Taxonomy (NCBI): domain Eukaryota; kingdom Metazoa; phylum Arthropoda; class Arachnida; order Araneae; family Theridiidae; genus Latrodectus; species Latrodectus hesperus. The sequence goes on from CM075854.1 coordinate 71,519,717, forward strand.
TATCAATTATGTCTGGATTTTGCGAATAAATTCATTCTCGGGTACCACGAAGATAGCAGCAGTGCATGCTGCGGACAGATGAGACACATTTCTCATTAACTGGTAACGTGAATTCAAAAAATTGTGTGCACTAGGCAGATAAAAGTCCATATGATGTGCTTGTACGTACATTATATGATAATAAAGTAACTGCGAGGTGTGGTATAGCAAGTACGTTTATTCTTGGCCCTTACTTTTTTGAACAGGTTACTGCCGGTGATCTACAAACGAGTACAATAACGAATGCTCGCTATATGAATATGTTAACACGTTACGCTTTTCCCGCAATTGAACGACAAAATGCCCATCTGCAGTTGTGTCTATGCAAGATGGCACTCCTTCACGTGTAGGGTCTTCAGTCTAACGTGGCTTACGTCAACAGTTTAGTGACAGAGTTATCTCCTGTCACTTCCCGTTTCCACGGCTACTAAGAGCTTCTGATCTGACACCAATGGATTTCTGACTGTGGGGATATCTGAAATCCAAAGTGTATCAGTTTCGTTCGCAAACTGTATCTGATTTGAAAGGCTCCATCAGAACTACTAAAAGATCAGACATCAGAACAGAGATTCCTACTGTCATGGTACGTGCTGCTGTGCTATCCCCCATCTGGTGCATGCAAAATCTCATCGTGTGTGAAGGGGGTAATGTTGAGGTTAGTGAAACACAATAAAATGCTTTATTTTATATTGCTTCGTTGCTCTTATTGTTTGTCCTCACTTTTAGTCTCTTATTACCGGGGATTTTCCTGCTACAGTTGCCATTCGAACGCTATTTAAAGTATTTCAAAATGGAGATCACATTCTAATACAAAACCTTAGTGTTGTCATTAAATATTTTATAATTTTTCTCACTGTAACCACAACTGTTATAGTGCATTATGAGTGCATTTATCAAAATACCTTATGACAAAACTTATTCATTTTCTGTGTTAAGGGCCCATATATCGGAACAGTTTTTTTTTTTAAAATTACCAGATATATATTCGGAAAATTTTAATACACGTTGCATACATAGTTAAATTGTATAATAATATTATGCATAATAATTATACTTTATTAATAGTTTGTTTACATTCGCAGGTGGTGACTAAATTTTGCACCCGGGGGGAAATACGCAAGCGAAACTGTCCAGTTTACTTATCTTCTAAACCATGGCAAGCATCCTTGCTGGAAATAGGAATTATACCCACAAACTATTGAAGTAAAGTTCGGAGAATTTCCACCATTCACCCATTAGTTAAGCGATTCAAATAGAAATAACGTAAAAACTTATTACCTTCTGCTTTAATGACAATAAAAAAAATATTAGATGAACAATGTAAGGAGGCGAATTTAATATTTAATAAGCTTAAACACAGTAATATTTATGAACACATAATTACAAAAAATAAATTTCACATCAAAACAACCTTGCCATAAATTATAACTTCAAAGTTTTTTATCTTTATTTTCTGAAAAAATGCTTTCCATATTAGACACTGGAACGCATTAAGTTTTGTATTCATTGAATTTTTATATCAGGAACGTCATGTTCCTTCACACTATATAAAATATTCACATCAGATTTTAAATACACATTGACCGAAATTGAAATTGCAACACCAAGAAGGAGTAATCAGAAAATTATGCAAATTTCAGGGTAGATGCAACTTACCGAGTTATGCAAATGGTGGGAAATGTGCAAGTCTCTAGGATATGATATAATGAGAGGAAACGGCAGAGTGAACAATATTCACGGCGTTATTACTGCTTGGAAAATAATCGTTAAAAGTTTGTTCTTGTCACACAGGATGCTTGCAATTGAAAAAAATGAAAGTCTCTCATCGACGAAATCAGCTCCAGCAGACATACGAGTTTGCGAGTGACATGGTGATCGGACTGAGAAGTGCAGGTTGGTTCTTAATGTAAATGACAGCTGGACGCGTCCACAATGCCCTGGCTGTGGCAAAGATGGTTGGAACAAGGAACTGTGGAACCACAGTGACATCAGCACGCGTAGATCAACGCGTCCTACGGAAGACGGGGGTTGTCCACAAAGCACATCTATAGAAATTCTGCAGCATATGCAAGACAACCTGGATGATCCCATATCAAGCAGAACCATTTGCCGTCGATTGGTTGCCAGTGGTTTGCACTCATGGTTTCATTATGAGCACAGTCAGTGTGGCGTCGAATTGGAGAACAGTCCAACCCTGCAGCAATTGTGGAACGCCCGACCATCGCGACAACTTGATATAATGGCTTGGGGTGCCATTGCATATGATTCCAGGTCACCTCTAGTTCGTATTTACGGTACTATGACAGCCCAACACTACTTAGGTGATGTGCTGCGGCCGATGATACTCCTTTATCTTCAGAGGGTGCTCATTGCCCTTTAACAGCAGGATAATGCTCGACCACACATTGCTCGCATAAGCCAACATAACCTGCAAGGTACAGAGCCGCATCCCTGTCCACTGTTCTTTCCATGTCTCTCACCAATCGAACACGTTTGGGATATGATTGGACTCCATTTGCAGACATTGACGCTGCCTCCTTCAGAAGGCGCGCTTTAGCAAATGGTTGACGGGGAATGGAGAGCTATTTCTCAGGACACCATCCGTATTCTCCTGACTCTTTGCCTAAACGTGTTGCTTCATACATTGCCGTTCACGGTAGTCCTATCACCTGCTGACCCAAACCTGTTCTCGTTGTATATTATGCATATCATTTCTAAATACATATGACTTATAGTTCGTCGTTGTTTTCTCTCTGCATTTGCTAAGTTACGTCACTTTCTGGCAACTCCTTCTTGGTGTTGCATTTTCAATGTCGGATAGTTTATCATATGAATAAATGCTTAATAAGATTGATTGTATAATAGGAACTCAGTACTTGATAATCCAAATGTTATTCATGTATTTTGATCAGCAGGTGAATGTGATGACAGTAAGGCGATAAATGTTATTGGAAATTTGGCATGTTTCTCATTTCGAAATTTTGATTCATTTAATTGCCTCGGTAACTTCTGTTTTTTAAAAAAATGCATTCTCAATTTACCATTATAGTTCATAGAAACATTCCTTTATTATATTTTGTACATACAGGCTGAGATTGTTACATTTTTGTGATTAATGTTCACAGTAATAACTTTTATATAATGTCCTATATTCACCAATGGTTCAAAAGCAGACTATATTTTTGAAATAATTCTTGAAATAAAATATTTGTTGCATGATTAATAAAAGGAATTATAAAATTTAAATTTTTTAATATATTATAATCTATCCATGAATAAAATTCTTAAGAGTGAAAGTAAAAAAAATAATAATCTATTCATTAAATTTGAAGCTATTTTCTTTAGTAAATCTTTCTCTGCGATTGAAAGCTCTGCGTAAATCATTTACTGAACATATAATGCTGTTTTTAAACAAATGAAAAAAGTGAAAATCAATAAAAAAATCAGAAAATTAAAAGAAAATATATATTAAAAATACATGAAATGGTAGATATATATTTTGTGATTATATTTCAAAATTTCAAACTAGACATACACAAAGCAACACAATATGTATATATATATATAAAATCAGACACAAACTTGTAGAAAAGTAATGTAGCAGATCCACAGGACGCTCAATCTGAACTAAAATAAAACAGAAATGCAGCTTACCTTTTATTTTGAGTTAATCCAACTTCTTTCATTTTGGATCCGATAGTTTTAGGAATAAACTAAAGTGGATTTACTGAATATATTTTCGCCTAATATTTATGTAAATAACTGATCTCCAAATTTTGATAATCTCATTGAAACTCCAAGTTTAATTGAGAAAGAAATTTATAAAACATAATATTTTAGCATGTTAATTATAAAGGAAGTTAATTTATATGATAATTGGTTATTACAATGAATAGCCTACTTAGTTGTAAAACTTTATTAAATATTTTATTTATCTATTTTAATTTATTTAACGTTAGAAAAGAATTGTGAAGTACTCTTGGTTTCTCTAAGAACATATTATATGTATTAGATACGGGATGAAACAGTTTGAGTTTTTTAAGACTAAAAGTAGAAATAATTGAATTCAAGAAATAATTGTCATATTCCTCAAAAATATCCTGACATAAGGCAGTGTATTTATCCAATTATAATTCTTTTTCCCAAATTATAATTTACGAAGACGTAATTTTTTAAATATCATTTTTTGAAAATAGAAATTTAGCAGGAAATTTAAAAACCATTATTATTTCACAATATTTTATGAAACTTCATACTAGGTCTCGTATTTTTAATAAATAGTAGGGTTTAGTAATGAGTTATCAATTGAAGATTTTGACCATCTCTTTTTCTTGTTTCTTTTGTGTATTTCGTTCCTTTATTTTATATCGGAATACAACCTACAACAATGCAATTTTGAATTCATCTACAGAAGTACATCCAATGAGGAAACCAAATAATAACTATCGGAATCTTCGACTTCCCATCAAGCTGCAAACATTAATTCCACTTATATTTCGATATCGCTACAAATTATACACTGTCAGATTTTATATTATATTATTATGAACGGCATATTTCAGTAACGAAAATTGAGATTTCACTCAAATCACGAATTTCGTTTTTGAGATCGCCTTAAGTAATTAAAAATTTATGGTAAGTTGTTCTAAGTTAAGAAATCGAGATTCCTTTTAAAGCTTTTCTTCTATTTTGACTTTTGTGAAATTGAATTTAAAATTTAAAATTAAATGAAATAAAACACATCACAACAGTTTAATATAAATCTGTATCAAAATTTGTTTGCATGATTATTAAGCAAACTCTGTTAGAATAAATAAAACAGTATTTAAAAAAAATTCCTGATTATTTTTGAAAATTTGGCTTAATTCAACAATTTACAAATATTTAGCACTTAGAGTGAACTCTCTCATCTTGTTTAGGTAATAAAAAATAGCACACACACAACATGATATTTCTCATAAACTTTAAGAATTTTTATCATAATAGTGAACTGATACTTAAGATAAACAAAAATTTTTAACGTAAAATCGCAGCAATATATTAATTTCTGCAAAAAATTTGAATTTCAAATAACAGATCTTCATTAATTTGCTTGGGTAATGTCTTCATTAACTTGTTTACTTAAGCATGGTATTGAAATTTCTATTTTGTTACAAATTTGGGCAATTATAAATGAAACGTGATTTTCCTGTTCAAGAATATTTGCTTGGAAATGTATATGCGTTCGATTTACTAAATTATAATCTTAATAATTTCTATATACTATATAATTTATCAATTAAATCAAAATTATAATGTTTTTATTTTCAAATCAAGGTTTTTCAAATATTTCAAGGAATTTCCAAATGTATTCATTGTTTTTTCTTTCTCCATTCTTAAATATAACCACCACATAAATGAAATGTATTCATTCCATAGTTGTAATATGCTTTACCATTTCCAAATATTTCAGCTTTAGAGCTCGGATAAGAACGATAATTGTTTGAAGCAAAAAACAAAAATTTATACTTAAATAATTTTTACATTGTGATATACATAGAATTATTTAAAATAAAATCTCGGAAATAATCTAAAATAATTCGATTTGAGTGTTTAGAGAATTAATTTAACAGCATTGAGGGAAAGAGACCTTAAATTCTTATGAATATAAATAAGATGATCATTTTCTTTGCACATTAAGTTAAAAATAAGTCAGATTCCTTTAATTTATATAAATATTGATGCACTTTCTTATTCATTTGAGGCATGGAATTTGTTGAATATTATACTTTTTTTCAGAAAATCAACATAATGAATTTTGTCACGCGTTTGTTGTAACAAAAAATTTATGCTTTCAATTTCGATTAATATTTTGGAACCAACTAATTAAAATTTAGAATAAAATGTATTTTTACCATACATATTTTATGATGAACGTTTCCTAGTTATAATTATTTTTAATTTAGAAATGAAATATTTATGAATATAAGCATATTAAATGGTTTCTTTTATTTTATGTTTTCCTCATGAACTATATCATTTCTTGTACGTTAAGGTTAGGAATATTTCTGTTGATTATTATAGGGAGAGAATTCCATGCTTAACTGATAACTATCTCTGTATGTATTATATATTTTTTCTAGCAACTACGAATCTATGTAAGGAACCTCGCTGGAAAAACACATAAAAAATTAATGAAATAACTTTAGCTAGTAAGAATTTTATTGACTTTTTAAAAATAAGTCAATTAAAGCTATAAAAGATTTAATTCCTTCATTAAACAGGTAAATTTTGCCTATTTCAAAGTGTCAGAAAAATTTTTCGATTTGTGAATAAAATAAATGAATAATATTTCGAAATAATTATATAATTTGCTTGAAATGCTCATCCAACAATACAATCCACAGAATTATTTTTTTGTATATTATTGTAATTATGTCATTGCCAATGGTTGCCGAAAATGTCACAAATAATTGTAAACTTGTCTGTCATGTGAATTTAAGCTTTAAGTTCTCAACTTCACACTCTTTTGTTTTCGAAATTATTTTACTGGAACTTTCTCAGGATTAAAATATTTCAAGGCACATTAATGATTTTAAAATAATACATCCTTTAATCACTAAATGAAAATATCCATAGAAGAGAGCAGAATGGTTCAATGGGACAAGAATTAGGGAACTAGTTAATATTGGTGAGCAAAGTTAATAATTATATAAGCTAGTATTCTGTACGCTATTTTAAATGAAAGACAAAAATTAAGTATCTCCTATAAAAACCAATAAATATAAATAATTTTTGAACTTTTTTGATAAATATAAGTAATTCCACTTTAGTATAATTTTAATTCTTTTAAAATTAATTGAATTTGGTAAAAGAAAAACTGCGAAACAAAATGCCTATTGAGTAAATGAAAATAAAGAGGCTTTAAGTGCATCCTTTGAGTCTGCCACCTACCTCATCTTACCTTGAGATGTGGAGAGGCCAGAAGCTGAATACTCGAAATTCCAATGATGGCGATTAAAAGCAAAGATGTTATATTTCGAACGTCACAGACAGAGGTGACTAAGGGGATGCTACCCATCTGCCAATCGTAAGATAATATGCTCGGATTTAAAAGCAACCAGAAGTTAAAGGCCGCAAGATACATGTATGTGTAAAATCTAAAATAAATAAACAGTTATCAAGAAAAGCCTGAAAAATAAAGCATTATACAATCAACATTAATGATGATAAATAACTATATACTATAGGACACAATATAATCGAATTTGAGGAATTACTTACGTATGAAAATAATACAGTATCAAGATACTGTTAAAGTAGAAGATGCTGTTATCAAGATACATGTATGAAAAGATAAAGTATCATGATATCTGCATTATCAATATTTCTGATTTTAATTTGAATTCGGTAAAATGCACTATGTGTGAATTTTGCGAAAATAACTTATGTATGAAAAAATAAAGTATCAAGATACTGTTAAAGTAGAAGATGCTGTTATCAAGATACATGTACGAAAAGATAAAGTATCAAGATATCTGCATTATCAATATTTCTGACTTTAATTTGAATTTGGTAAAATATACTGTGTGCGAATTTTGTGAAAATATAAACAAGACACATAAAAATACAATATATAACTGCGTATTTATAATTAAAAATATTTTTGTTGAAATTATTCACACTCATCATTGCTCTGTAGAAGCAATCATCTAAAGTTCATTGGGCAAGATCTGACTTTATACTCTATCAGACTAGATATAATAGGCTTTAACATAAGACTATTTGAATTGGAATCAAAGTTCAAGCCATTGGCATTATACGGGAAGCTATTGTAATCCTTCTGAATATAAACAAACGTATTCCTGGGTTTATTTTAACATCGTGATTCAAAACTATCATCAATGTCAACTATTTAGCCATCAATTCGTATATATATATACAAAGATTATATCACCAATCAGATAAATCCAGGGCATATAAATCTACAATTTTGTTAATGATAAATAAAAGTCAGTCATTGATGAAACTAAGGAATAGATTCTTACAGTTTTGATTATAACTTTATATTTTTATCACTTACAACTTAATACACATATATAAATATTTCACAAGAAAATATAGTTAAAATGGAAATGAGACGATTCAAAACGTTGATGGCTGGAAAATTAAAAGTTAAATTATATTCTAAGTAAAAATATCTTGTATCTAAGTATATAAAAGCCTCAAATGTAAATATTAAAAATATAAACTACCATAAAAGTCCATATTATGCGAAAAACATGTGTATATACATAATTCCAACAATTAAATATAAAATTTACAAATGTTGGAATATAAAATTTGTAGCAAAAATCTGGTCCTCTATACAAACAATTTTATATAAATTTTCATGTGAAAATAAATATTTCTTCCATTGACTTATAACTGCTACTAATGTTACTACAGTTTATAATTTTTTTTCTGGTTTCTGTATTGCAATGCTACCATGTACTTATCAATTTCGATACTTATTTCAGATGATTCCAACATTTCTTCAACAAATATACCATTCATTTATTTTTCAACTAAGCATCGTTTCTGTTTTATGAAATTCTTAAACTATGAAATATATTTTTAACCAACTCATAATGCATTAACATTTAATGTAAATATCTTTAACGATACTCAAATATTATAAAATATACAAATTGTAAAGCAAAAGCACTTAGTCGAAAACCTCGTTATCAGAAGCTTGTACAGTTAAAAAGTTTTAAGTTTTTAGTAAAATATCTATTTTTGCACTAAAATCTAGGGGTTCATTTTTCTTACCTAGTAAGTAATGAAGGACAAAAAGAAGTAGGATTGTCTTCTTCAGAAAAAACTGGCATCGTTCCTTGCAACATCCAGAGTCGAAAAGCAACTAAAGTTATAAACTGCAAACAGATGACAAAAATTACTCAACAAAATATTCACATAAAATATTACATTGATAGATTAACTTCCAATATATTGCTGATTTTGAGTAAACAATCTAATAAAGATTAATTTAAAATAATCTATCTAAATTTTTTGATTGACATATATATATATAAAATATTTTTTATAAATTTTAATTTTTTTATAAACACAGATTGCTTTTTTATTGACAATATTAAAATTATTGTACATTTATATTAAAATTGTTTTTTTTGTAAAATGTTTAGTTGAATTTGATTTAACCCAATAATTACTTACTATTTAATTCCTGAATTAAGAAAAAATTATCATACATTCAGAGTTTTTTGTACTTGAAGTACACTAGCTACCAAGGAAAAAGAAAAATAATAATATACATGGTAGATAAGTATCTTTTTTCAGCTAATTTATAATTTTTCCTGCAAAGATTTAAAAAAAAATGATTTTTTTTGTTTCCTTGAAAAAAATTAAAATACTAATCCACTAATTTATTGACAGACACAGTCAGCAAATTCACAGAAGGTATATTTTAGGATATGAAAAACAACTCAAATTTTGATCATTACTATTTTTAATCATGTAAAATCATCGTTTTGACATTGATGAGCGATACCTTTGAAAAAGAAGGAGAGAGAATGAGATTACAGATGTATGCTCAAAGTATGCAGTCATACAGTAAGACTGACGTTGCTGCAGTTAGGTTTTTAAGCAACTTATCAGCAATAATTCATTTTGGATATTCCCATTTTCATTTAACGAAATAACTGAATTCCAGTTTGGAAGTCATCAATCACACCATTTTTGTTAAAATAATAAAAAATCAAAATTGATTCTTTTTTGCGATGAAATTTTTATCACTTTGATCTTGTCTAGATATCATTTTAAAGTGAAAATGAATAATGTAAAATATTGCACGTTATATTAGCTACACAATCGATAACTTCGATAATGCTTTGTCAGATGAAAATTATGATTTCGGGAAACCATTCCAGTAAGGATTTCATTTAGTTGTATTTTGCTTCCTAATAAAATCCTTGATTGTATAAATTTTGGTATCTTATTCTTCAACACAGATAGCAATGGTATATGTTAATTTATTGTGTGTTATATAAATAATGATGAATATATAATTTGCAATACATATCAGAACTTTTAAATTATATGTTTGTGCAAATTTTGTAAAATTCGTAATCTTAGTGTTTTTCTTTAGATTTCTTATATTGTTTCATAATGCAAATATTGCTGATATTTTAAATTAATGTAACTCTAGGCTTTTGAAAAGGAAGATTATAGACAGAGTATAGAAAATAATAAATAATCTAATGCTAGAAGTATGCGTCCTTCCCCAGTGAAAAAGTGTCTCCATTTTGGTAACTTTTCAAAGATTTTTTTTGTAATATACTGAAAATTACCGATTTTTATTTATTTTATGAAATGGAAATTCACTGAAGTATTTAAATCTGTTCTCCAAACTTTTAACGGTTAAAAAGGAAAAATTTAATTACATTAAAAATAATAGTCCCTTGCTAATAAACTAATAAGGAATTGCACGTGGCCGAAAAGTATGGTAAAATTATCGAGACTAAAAAGAGTGGATGGTTAAAGGTTTATTGGCTCTAAACGTTTCAAAGTATTGAAATTCTAAAATAAATTTTGGTGAATTTGGCGAGATTCTTAAAATGAAAAAAGAGAAAAAGGTATGAATATCCATGTACAGATGATTTTCCTAAAATATTGCAGCTAATGAATGACTTGAAAGATCAAATTTCAAGAAATATATTTATTAATTTTTCTTTAAAATAATAACTGAGCGATTTACTTAAAAAAAGAATCTTGGTTATAGATATTACTTTCTTAAGACTTTGACAACTTTTTAAGACAAGACAATTATGTATTTTAAAAATAAAATATTTTATAATTTTAGATAATAAAAATCTGTAGAAAAATATCATTTCATCTGGACACATAATTTAGAATTTGAGAATATGCAATGTTTATCAAGTGTTGTCGTATTGACGTTTAAATATAAAGGTGGATGAATTCCAACATTATATTGATAGTTACTATGGAAAATAGGGAGGAGTCAACAGGCATAGTTTGCATTAAATTAACATAGATTTTATACAGTATACAATGTCAATACTTCATGCCTTATAACCAGATCAAATCTGTTTAAATTAGAGAAACTCATTTTAAGTACATAGATATTTTTCTAGCAAATGCTATTTCTCTTGCATATTAAAAACTACTTGCATATCATAAAATGCTTTAGATTTCAAATATTTCTTGTTATTTTTAAATTTTTGTCAGATAATTCACTTTGCTATAAAGTTTTAGTATTGAGGTTAACAATCATTTTACAATTGAGTCTCTCATTAGGAATTTTAAATTATAAAATAAAATACATTTTGTCTTTCAAATGTGTATTTATTTTACTAAATGTGCTGCCTTGAAAAATATTGTATATATATATATATATACTCACCATAAACATTGTAGTCCACAAAATGGGATCCGTTAATAAAAATAATCCTTTCTGGAACCAACTTTTCAGTACAATCCATCTAAATAAAAAATACAGTGATTGAATGATCTTAAATATCATGTAAAAAATAACAGTTCAGTGCAAATGCAAATAAATTGAATTTTCATTTTGATGACGGAACCACATACTTAAATATTATTTACATTGAGAAAAGGAATAAGGAACAGTTAAACTCTGTATTTGATTTTTAAGTAAAAAATGAATCTGCGGAAATCTTAACACAAGAAATAAAACAGGTAATAAAATTCTGTCAAAAGTTCTAGTTATGAAAAAATAGAAGAAGGGATTTTAATCTACTAAAATAATTCTCGGAAGTCATTGAAGCTTTGAGTACGTGATTTGATTAAATTAATTTTTCTTTTAATGCAAATAATCGCACTCCCTACTAAGACAATGCAAATTAATTAAATTTATCTGTTTAAACACCTTTCCTTATTGACTGCTATCACAAAGTTCGAGCATAAACTTACTTATGAATATTAATGCCATCGAAAATTAAAGTCACGTCCAGCAAAAGCTGTTTAATATTGAGAAAGTGAGCTTATATTGGGAGTGATTAAAAAGCTTCGAATTTCCAATTTTGTCTTAAGAAGAGGTTTAATTTAAGGAATTAATTAATTCTTGAAACTTTACCAATGAGAGATTTTATACAAAATTAAAATATTGATAGAGATTAAATTCAGTTATATATATATTTTGATTTTAGAAATTAAATCATGATTCTTAGACATGATTAAAATTTATACTAATACGTATTTTTCATGATATTAGTTTTACAGCATTTAATTAATAATATCTCCAAGTTTGAAAATATATATGTAAATATATGTATGTATTATAACATTTTATAAATGAGTTTTTTCATTCATTCATTCATTCATTGTCGTGTGCCAGCTAGACTGGCAACATGGGGTGCACTGCTCCACATTTCCAACTGAACCATATTTGGTGTGGAGTCCGACTTCCTCAGTAAACACATGCCATAGGTACCCGTTTATAGGGTAGGCAACCATTCACACCTCATTCATACAAGGAAAGGACAAAGACAGGATAGATAAAGAGAGAAAATATATCCATGCCCGAACCGGGATTCGAACCCAGGACCTCCCTATCCGCAGTCCGGCACGCTGACCAGTAGACAAATTGAGCGGCATACACGAGTTTTAATACATATATATATATATATATATATATATATATATATATATATATATATATATATATATATATATAAATGTATTTATATAGGTGAGTATATATATAAATATGCAAGATTTTATATATATACACAATTCTCCAAAATTAATTTTATTTTTGAATAGAAACATCTACCATTAATTTAAAAATTAATGATATAAAGTGCATAGTAGGAAAAAATTTCATTTTATGCACACACACTGAAATATTGTATGTTCATTGGTCGAGAAAGTCATTAGAATAAGCAGAAGTGAAATCTGAAGTCGAAAAATGGGAATTTTCTGAAACTAACAAAATGTGTGTATATAGTTCCATTTTTCAAAGAAAACAGAGATTTTAGTTAAAATGACTACATGAATCGTTCAAGCGATGAATTGCGATGGACATTTGTTGTAAAGTTAGGAACTACTAAGTAATTAGCAAAAATCTTTTGTTGCCAACAAATATCACGGAGTGTGTTCCACAAATTATGGAAACAGATTTAGACTTTAGACACGATCACTAAAATTACTGAACAAGATTGCACAAAAGTCATACTTTCAGAGGATCGTTATTTTTAATGCCCAGTGCCAAAGAAATATGAATGCTGTCGTTGGCAGCTGAACAGCTGTTGCGTCTGCACCAATGATATTTCGACTAATTATATATTGATGGAAAGCTTAGCGAAACCTTTAAGCCCAAAAATTAATGGTATACTTTCCTCTCATGCAGTTTTACTGGAGGATTTATTTTCAAACCATTGACACAACTTTGGGATAGATCAAGATTAGTTGCTTGCCATTTTCAAGTAATACACTGATTCAGTACACAAAGTGATTCCAAATGAGATTTTATCTTGAGAGAACCTGAATAATCGTAGCAATCAGCAAACTCAGTGAAATCGATCAGCTTGCTGGCAATTTTATTGTACTGAGTTGTATCCTGTTGGATGAGGACACATTGTTCCATGTTTTCTCTGTTCCTTAAGTACACGTATAGAAAGGTTTTTGTGACTTTACTTAGAGTTCAGATTGAAAGTGTCTAACCATACGTGTGATTTTTTAAAGAGCAGTAGGAGATTAATTCGTTTTTATTGAAGATAATAGAGTTGCACATTTCGATGAAAGTTTAGAAGAACAATGCATGAAATGACCAGTGAGTCCTCCAATCTTCAATTCCATTGAGCACTGGATGTATAATTAGAAATAATTACCATATATTGATAATAACCTTCCAGAGTCACCTAGGAATTAAAATTGACTCTCTTGGAAGAAAAAAAAATTACTGGCACAATCTTTGTTCAATAACCTCATTAATAAATAGAGAGATCTCCATGATAATTGTCCAACTGTGCAAGGTATCCTCATTTTTTACAAGACGACCCCATTAACAAACCAATAAGATAAATTAATAAAAAATGTGTCATATAAAGAATCCTATTTTGACCTGTTGTACTATTATTTTACAAAAAAATTTTGATAAAATGTTTTGTTACAGTTTGCTGCTTTGCAGAATACAGTTTTGTCAAACAAATTTTTCTTGGATTAAAGAAAATTTTTGTTAAACTATCTCTTTTCATACTTTTATCACTTTCATTATAAAATCAGTGCAATTTTGTATTAATAGAATTAAGAGATAACAAAAGAAGTATTATTGATTCAGAATTATAATGAGAGGGGATTATTTGAAAACTCAAATATTTAAGAAATATTGTTTGATTGAAATATAAAATATTTTGTTATAATACAGAGTGTTGACTCTATGTGTCATCTGTACAAATAGTGGCCATTGATATGTGTCATAATGTTTTAAAGCTAAAACGTTATCTATAATTAGTAGTTCATTTCTTTCAAAGTGTGTCTAAAAAGAATCTGAAAATATTGAAGTCTTCAGTGCTTTGATTGAGAAAACCAAGACTATAATTGTAATAGAACCAAGCCATCTATTGATCCAGGCATAGAAAATTTTGTGTAAAAAATTTTATAGAAATTATGCAAACACACACACAACTGAAATGTGCCGTCTTAAATGTTTAAATAAATGTTGATGAAAATCATGAGCCATGTGATTACGAACAGATTCGAATATAACTTTTCTCAAAGCTAATGGAAATGAAATTTTTGATTTGCAAAACATTTTATAAGTTTAACGGTATGTCAGTCATTCATTTGCTAGCAGACATTGAATGGAAAAAAAGAGTTTGGAACAAATACTGTGAGTTTCACGTGAGCATTTCAAATCATAGAAGGACAAGAAAATATTATTTTCCTCACTTGGCGTACTTACTGTTCAATAAAAGAAAACAGTATCATCATACCTTGTAAGGGAAAATACTAAAGTACTGAATATAAAAGTATTAAAAAATAACACCAAATCAGTGCTCATCCTTAGTAAGTTTTTTTTTCTTTACCAAATACAGCTTTACCAAATACATACTTAAAACTCACAAAGCTATCAACAGAAAAGGTCTTTTCTTGGAAATAAATTTTTTGATATGGTATGATTGTCGCAAATCAGACCAAGACAACATATTTAAAAAAAAGGAAATCCTGAAACTCAATACAAACGATAAACATCGAAGTTTGAATTGAACTCACGAATAATTCAAAAATCGAAAGTTAGAATGCCAAGGATTCGGCTGCCAGCTCAGCCATACTTTTTTGAGAACTTAAAAGAAATATATAACTCTTTGAAGACCATAGCATTTAATACGTCAAATGCATGTGTGAACATTATTATTTGCAATTAAATAAATTTTTTGTACAAACTCAGATGTTATAGTTTGTTCTTAAAATTTTAAAATAATCGTGTTTATAGACAGTAAATGTTGAATACTCTTTGATATAAATAAATGTTATCAATAAATAGTTAATTTTATGGGATTCACTCTCAGATGTCAATAATCTATTTCAAGTATTTTACATTCACAATACATCTTATTAATAAAATCATTCATAGCCTTAATTTTAATATGAATAAAAACTAATTATAATATAAGTATTTTCTCATAAAATTTTAATGTTTTATTTAGAATATGCATATATTTATAGGTTTTACATGTCTTAAACAAAACTCTTTTACATAATTACATAAAAAAGTACATAAATTTCGAAAAACGTAAATGTATTTATTCATAAAATATATTTAAAACTAATTTTGGGAATGTATACTTTACAAATTTATAGTATTTTTTATCTGTTCTTATTTTACATAAATTTATTTGGATAAACAGTTATTTTCTTAAAGAAAAAATATTTAGTGTAATGATATTTAAGGAAAATGTTGATTTTGATTGGCTTGCGAGCTTAATGGGAGAAACTAAACTCATCACTGCCTTATTTTTTCTTCGTTTCCATTTTTTTATAAAAAAATACTCGATAATATATTCTTCAGAAAAAAACATTTTTGAAGGTATTTCCATTGGGAGGTTATTGTTCAAAATCTCAGCATTTTTCTCGGAAACTCAATATTCGAAGGAATCGCTTAATTGTTTGTTTTTCCATCAGCTACGGCATAAAACAACAATTACTTTTAGGGAATATCCATTGATTATGGCATACATGGGCTTACTGAAGCGTTCTTTTGTAAACGAAGGAGTTCCTCCGAAAGTTGAAGCGAACAATTATTGGAAAAGCAAAAATTATTGCTCATTGAAACGTATTATCTGATGTGAGAAATAATCTGGAAGCTTGGCATAGCTTCCAAAAATTGGTTTGGTTCTTCGTTTTCTGGAAAACATAATCACGATTCACACAGGAACGAACCCAATCTTTTCTACACATTAAATTGGCGAATATTAATATTTTCCAATAAACGATATATAATGTGAAGTTTGGCGTGAAATCTGCTCTGTAATTAGTAACAAAAGTGCAGTTATATAATCAGGACCAAGATCCAATGATAACGAAATACGACTTGTAATTATGCAATTTAATGGTAATTTAACGATGCCTTTCACACGGGGGACTCCGATGTTTATCAATATTTCTTACTTAGCATATTTTTTGCACCTTATGAAAGACTTAAAATGATGGGCTGCATTGCATGTCATTTATAATGATTTAGATTATCCACAAAATTTTAATTAATTTGCTCCTATATTATAATTGATGGTTCTTAAATGTAAATCTTTGGCGCGTAGTTACTGTGTTTCTTCTTAAAGAGTATCTTATAAAGTATATATATATATATATATATATATATATATATATATATATATATATATATATATATATATATATATATATTCTGATTTATGAATTTAAAACAGTCAGTCAAATATAGCCTAAACTTTTGTTTTCTTATGCCAAACTAATAAAGTTATAAATATATTATAATATTTTGTAAAATTTTATTTCTTTAAAATAACGCTCATAAGGATTTAATATTTTATTTTAATTCAGTATTAAAACAGAAGTTAAATTTAGACGTTAATTTTTCACTTGGCGTTTTATTTATTTGTTTAATCGATAGTAAATCATTAATCGAAACATGAAACAATTTTTGTTTACGATGTAAGAATTAATATACTTTGATTCTGCCCTGTTATCATGACTTGACTTGTCATACTACAATGACTTGAGAAGCATGATTAAAATATTATGCTTAAAGGAAGTAAACTATAGACGTCGTTGTTCTAGCTTTAAACTATTATTGAATAATAGAACCTAGATTTTAAAAATATAAAGTTTTTACAGATTTGTACATTGACATTTAAATTATAAAGTGTTTCCAGCTGTGCGGTTTTTTCGGATAAAATAGATTTTAAATTTTAAACCAATGCAACTAGCAATAACGCAGGCAAACAATTTAAACACAATGTCTAATAGTATTTATTGTATTAAAAAGACAGCAGAAATATTATGAATAGTATTTACATTTTGTGATAAACAAGAACTTTAAATTTCCTAAATTTGGATATCCAAAATATTTGTTTTTGTGAAAAGTAATTTGGAAAGTAAGTTTTAACTGTGAATGTGATTACTTTGATCAATACTGAAAATCTCACAGTAATATTTCTTGCTGCTTATTCTATTAACAGACTACATCGATAGAAATTCACGCTAAATACGTAAAGCAGTTTTAAGCACATATATATCTTGGAGAGAAGATTTCAGGCCAGCAGCACGCCCCACAAGAGTCATAATACTCACGCTCACTAAGGATTAATGCCAGAAAAGCTTGCTGACTATGCAATTTTAACATCCCTAAGAGACAATCCCAACAGTTCAAAGTCGCTGTAGTGTGTTTGAGCAACAACTGTTTACTGTTTCCTTACAAGTCTTTCGTAGAGAAAGGCTTGTATCTTCATGTTGCAAGGAATGAAATTCGACAACAGTTTTTAAAGATATAGGTATTTGGCGTATAAAAAATGAATAATTGGGTGAGAATTATCTAATTAAAAAAATGAAAATATCGCCAACCGCTGTAGCTCGTGGACTAACTATAATATATATGGAGCATAGCAGCTATTGAATTTCAGCAAAACTAAAACTTTATGACACATTTCTTTCAGACTGTAAGTCTGACTTTAAATTTAACTCTACATTTTGACTATCTCAAAATTGCTTGATAAATTATTATTCATTAAATAAATATTCACCTAAATTAATTATTTTATATTCTAGTACATTTACATATAGTGTTACCAGCGCTTCTCTCTTGCATCCTCCTGCTTGATGCAGCATTTTCGCATATCTTTCGTAGCTAAATTTCAAATTTTTTCATTCTAATTATCATAAATTTTAAATATTTCCTTACTTTTGAAAACCAGGGTCAACAGATAGAAGGTTGGATATTAATTTAGTTAAATTCTGCTCATGTACTTAAAATATTTAAGAGATATTGTTCCCCCTTAAAACATTTTATTCTAAGGCCTCCCCTAAAGCCTCTCCCTCGTATAGAGTTGTAAGAATAAAAAAATAGGCTTACTTTACATTTAATTACCCACTAATTAGTTTCTAATATAAGTTTTCTATGGTCATAAATCCTTAACTGCCTGAACCTCTGTGAAGAATCTTGTTTATTTTTGCCTAATGGTGGCAAGGCAGCATTTGTTTGTGCTTTCACTGCATAGCAAATTCTTTCCTCCTAAGCACTTGTCAAGAGTACAAAAGCATCTAATTCATGATGGGACGTATATCCGCTTTTTCCGTGACCACCTTAGAGTAGTGTCATCTTGATGATTGATTTACAGTGAGGTGCCCATCGGAATATGTAGCTCGTAGAAACCAACATATGTTTACAGCTTACTTTGTGAATGTTCTGCTTAGAAATTTTTACTCGTTTTGTTTATAATTTTTTTTATCATACTGAATATGAAATTATTTTTCAAATATATACCGAATTTGGCATCATGTAGGGGTCAACAGTCTGACCCCTACATGATGCCAAATTTATGAAACATAATGTAAATTTTTCTAGGCGTGATATATAAGTTTCTGAATACATTTATTTTACAAATTTTGAAAACAGGTAAAATCTGTTATTTATCCATCTCAAATAATATTTTAATTTTTTTTCTCAGAACTTTATTATTTATATGTTAATCTTTTGACTGTAAATGAAATCAAAAATAAATCCCGAGGTTTACACCGTTTGATATGGAAATAATTCTTTTTCGTTGTTCGAATCAAGACATGATTCTCAAAAAATTGCATATCAGCTCCTATGAGATTAGCAAACATGACTTCCAATATTTGTTTATAACGACCTGAATGTGAGATTTACTTTTCTAAAACTCACCACTATTATATTATTTTTGATTAATTGAAAACCTAGAATATTTTATTGGACAGGCGTTTTACATTTAATTCAAAAGGATTCGTATTCATTGTATCCATCCAATACATTATCATTTAACATTCATATTTAGACTGAATCAAAAATTTCATTAATACTCAGAATCTATCATTTTGTCAACTTGAGATGATCAGTAAGGCTAATCATCCTTTTGTTATGTTTTGAAACTAGTCTGTGAATTCAAGTTAACAATATGTGCATCAAATTTCCTGTTTACCCCAGAATTTAGTCAGACATCTGATAACATTTTAATATTGAATTTTGCTTCTCATATTCTTCAGTACTCTGTATGGTTGTCACAGCTTATGGTTTTGCCTTTAGGGATTACATTATGAGCAAGCATTATGGCATGTTTTTCTCTTCTCATTAGTTTTAAAAAAGAATTTAAATGAATGAATTCTGGTGTTTAATTAAGAAATTCAATTTTAAATAAGATATTTCTAATATAAGAATTAGGTGGGAAAATAATAATTTTATTAGGATAAAATAATAATTTAAGACACTTAAATAAGCCATATTTAATTAACTTCAGACATTGATGGAAAATTATTGTTCTGGGAATTAAGTAAAACATTTTTTTCATCTAAGTTAATTTATGCTTACAAAAATATAAGTGATTATTTACTACTTTAGTCAATACTATTAAAATATTTGATTAATTCAGTCAACATTAGCTAGACATTTCATAATAACAAATCAAATGAAGAAGCGAATTTAATTAATATGTTTATTAATATGTCATACCTAACATATTAATTAATATTTAACTTATTAATATATAAGATAAATATATTAATTAATATTAAATTAATGTGTTATACCTTCTATCTATTCTGTCATTAAATTTAGCACTTCTAATAATTTGTATTACAAAATATTCATATTTCAACAAACGTAGAAAATCAGAAAAAAATTGAACGTGTGGAAAAAATGTAAATATATTAAAAGTTCCTTTGTTTAATATTTAATTATTAGAGTTATACTATATTTAATAATTAAGTTTAATAACAATAAGTTAAAATTTCAACAGGTTTTATTTTTTATTCTTTATTGAAAGACAAAATTTCACGTGTGAAGTACATTCATTTTAACATTAGTTCTAAACAATTGGAATAATACTTAAGGATATTTAGTCAAAAATATAAACTTACTTTTTACGAAACCTTATATACAATTAGAAATCTTTCTATTCAAACACTTAACATGAAATATTTAGATTCAGCAATCTGTACAAATACTTCAACAGTAGTCAACATATAAAAACCTTAATAGATTTCCTGGTTAATTAAATAAGCTGTTATTCAAATTATGAAAAACAGAATGAATGTACACTTCAATAGAATTTTTTCACTTCGATGCATTAAGGCAACAAGCTAACACAAAAATATTTTATTATGTTGTTTTTTATGATTTAAAATGTATTTCATAATATAAGAAAGATTTTTGTTGATTTTAGAAAGTTCCCAAAAGTGTTAAAATTAACTGACAACTAAAACTCAGACAAATTAACTAATTGATTAATGTAACTATTTGAAATCATTACCATTTTATTTATTTGGGAAAATTATGAAAATATAGTTTTTCTCTGATTTTGATTATAAAAAGTGATAAGTGTAAATGCATTTAAATAATAATTAAAATAATTATTATTCAATTTAATCAAGTAGTTTTTTATCTTCAAAATCATTTACAAAAATTGTTAGCTGAACGATTCCCAAAAACTGCGAAATAAACCCTTTTTTACCTTTCACCATCTCTTCAAATCTGAAGCATGACTGAATTTATAAATCTATTTATCAATTATTTAATATTAATTAAAAGAACTCTACAGCTTATGCACCATAAATATTTGTATATTCTAATTACTTTGACTTAGTTAAAAATTTTAGGAGCAAATATTAACATGCATATATAAATAATTGCAGAAATACTTAAAATTAAATTTCATAAAAAAAAACTAAAATAAAAGTGATATGCCCATCTTTTAATTTGCAATATTTAGAATCTTTTTAATTATGAAAACCGAAATGGAAATAAAAATAGAAAAATGTAACATAATTAGGAACATTTTTGGTGGTCCCTTTCTTTGAAACTAACTTGTTTCGAAAAACTGAATCAAAATTTCAAAACTGAAATTCCTTCCTAACTACAACTCCATTATTGTGAATGAATAATCAATTATACATAGTTGTTTGGTCTCAATTGGCATCACTTAAAATTGTAAAATACAAAGAAAACAATGGCATAATAATTCAAAAGGGCATTTTCAGTTAAAATAGCGAATGTATAAATATTGTTCAATGATCAAACTAAATTGTCATTTTGCAAGGTAATTACTCTAAAAAGATAATTAGTATAAATATACTTTTATAATAATAAATTTGTTTCAAACTTATACTCACATGAAAGCTATTTTATGTTTTTATAAGTTTTTGTTTGGAAAAATTAATAACAATACAGAAAATATTTTTGAAAATTTTTCAACGGGAATCTTGTTTTTAGAAATACTATACATAAATAAATCATATTGCCTGAGAAATTTCTTATGCACATAAAGTTTATTATATTTTACAATATAAGATATTCAATTTCGCTTGCATATTTATTATTATATTTGAATGAATATGATTTCTTGAATACACTTAAAATACATCTAACAATACACCACTAAAAATTTGCGACAATAACTTAAAAGACTTAGTTTTGGTGGGAATTTTTAAATTTCATTAAAATTTACATTAAATCTCTGAAAATTTACATTTTAGAAAAATATTTCTTATATACTTCTGAGTAAAGCTCATTCATAGTAATTTAAAAACGAAAGTTTTAAATCAATAAAATACTTTTTTGCCTATTCCTGATGAAATGGGAATGTCTAAATACATTGCAGATTTTTTAAAAAAGTATACATAAAATTCACTTCCATTTGTGTACATAGCATTTTTAAACTAATTATTTTATTCATTCATCACTTCCTTATTTTAAATTAACTATTCTGAATACAATGCATTCAGTTTTTATTGTGTACAAAAGGAAATTTGTGCATTTGAATAAAATAAAATGTATGTTTCAAATAAAATTCATGTTTTTCAGTTAAGATATAAAAATAAAATAAATAATATTAACATAGTATTTAAGAGTAAACATAATAATTCAATAATATAGTGTAATAAAATCTTCTACCAAACAATTCTGCTATATAGTGACTAGGAAATAACAAATTTAGTTACATATTTGCTTACATGTGAAGAATTTAAAAATTAAATTTGAATCAAAGGAATGTACGCCGTTTCATTCTGAAATACAGCGAGACTTTAAAATTTATATAATCTTGCTTAGCTGGTGCTTCAGTGAAGAGAGGAGTGAGTCTTGATGTTGTCGCAAGATCCATATAATATTTTCAATAAAAGCTTCTACAAAGCCTTCAAAGTTAATCTTAAAAATTGGTAAAGTTAATCTGAGTAATTGAGAAAAAGTTTTATGTTTTTGTCTAGAGACAGCTAAATGCTGAAAAAGTTGGCCTTAATAACCAAAAAAAAGATATCCTTCGAAATAACTTAATATCTAACATCATCATAAACAAAAATTTTCAAATCTAACCTGGTTACTGTTAGGTATTTCAAAACCATTAATGGCATGAAAAACTCTCTGATGAGATTAGATAGCTATTTCAGGTGTTATAGCTCATGATAAAATGAAGATAAGAGAAAATACTTTTTATATAATAATCAAAGGTTTTTGTTAATATAGGAAAAAAATTCAGAAAACGTTCTTAGCAAGTAGTTGAATACACTAAGATGTTGAGCCCTTTTTAATTACATAGCATGGTAAAGATAGCACTTAAATACATTCTTTGTAAAAGAAAATTTCAGAAATTCGACTGTGAAGAAGGAATTTTGGATGAGGTACTATTATTAAATTATTTCAAATTGCATCCATGGAAAAGGTAAAATATATTTAAGATATAGTTTCACTTTATATGTGACCATATCTGAAAAAAGGTAATTCAGTATACGAATTGCATTACAAAAATTGTTGTTAAAATTGGATACATACTGTAAAATTTCCTATTAATTATCACTTAATAAAATTATTTAATGTATTTTTTAAAAAAATTTAACTCCCTACTAATATGTATTTTGTACTATTATTGTTATGACTTTTATGTTAGATGTTTAAATTTACTTCAATTATCTTCTGTCAGCTGACATTTAAAATGAACTTTTCTTTGTTTTTATTTAAAATGTTGAAATAAATTGTATCCTTTATTACTGGAGGCCAAATGATGTGTAGATTTTTAATTTAGGATGGTATTTAATTTAAGCATTTGGTTTCTCCCGAGTATCATGCAGTTGACTCTTTGTTGGTTGCTAATATTTTATCTTGATACAGAATCACCTATAACCCTCATAGAAAGATCAATACTGAATTCTATTATTGGAGACTTTTTATCAATACTTTTATACAAATATTTTAGACTTTGCTTACTGGTAGAATATCCGTGATTCAAAAAGACGACACAAATAATTCAGTTTATGTGCCAACCTTGTTTTCTCTTGGCTATCAACAAATGCTATAAAATCAATTTATGTCAATTGGTATAAATTTAAGAAATTTATTGTCAGGAAATTATCTTATTCTCTAGATTATCATTCAATACGTGTGTTCGTTAATTTCCTGAGAGATGCAAGGTTTTAATCTGTCCATGTTTGGTTAAATTATATGCTGAAGAAAATTATATGTTTATTGTCAAAGATCTACAAGTTTGCATGTTATTTACTTACTATACTATTGTATACTTATACTTCATCAGATACTATTGTATTCTGATGAAGTATAAGTATATCATTTACTACAAAGTATTTGATGGTTTGTTTTCATTACTAAGGTCAAAAGAATTACACATATTTCAAATATATTTACTATAACTTCGACTGATAAAAATATCATAAATATATTTCAGTAGCAGCCATAATTTTTTAGTAAAATATTCAAGTATTGATGCAAAAAAAAAATAATGAATAAATGAGAAAAAAATGATAAAGAAAAAACGTTTCCTTTTAAATTGCCATTTTTCATTTGCATGTAATTTAAATTTTAAATTAAGGAAAGAAATATTACATTACTTATTTATATCTATAAAGGATTTTGAAATTTATTATTTTATTTATAATTTTCTATGATTAATTCTGTCTAGTAAATTATTCTCTAATTTTGCATGAATTTAGTTCTTACTCTAATAAATCAAACATCTGATACGTAATAAAATTTGAATTTCCACCCACCATAATGAATCATTATCAAGTTCTGTATAATCTTAAACTCTTTCAAGTGTAAATTCTATTTTCCCTCAATAGTGTAGAGTTTGATTTTAAATATTTCTTTAACGATTTCATAATAAATTACCAAAAAAATTTTTTTTCCCTTATGGGTTGCCTAAGACATTTTTTCTGTGCAAAAACACTATTTGATGGCAGAAAAAATTTCACGCAAGACTTCACAAAATAATCTCGTAATCAATGATCCAATTTTTTAAATGTTTTTTCTAGGAAAATAATTTGAACAAAAATATTTCGTAATGCTTTTTTTCATTAGCTTAATACCTAAACATCAAGCTAAAGGAAGGAAGTTTTGTATTTTTGTTGACAAATAGATAGAGAGAAGTGCATAAAAGAGTCAACACATATTTCCAGATTTTTCTCTCCCTACGTATTGACTTTTCCAGAAGCCCTGCTATTATCAGAGACGAAAAGAAATGGGCGGCAATTTTCGACCGTTCATTGTTCCTAATTAGCTGTCATTTTCAATGTACAAATCGATATACAGATTTTCCAATAATTGTTCCCCAATTTCCTTATTTAGAAGGCCTTTAAATGAACAGAAACGAAAAGATCGAGCGAATTTCTTACCTCATCCCTCTTTATTCTTATCTCAGAATTTTCCTTTTCACTGCGATTTTTAAATGTCACCGGATGAGCATTAATTATACTACATATTAACGACATTTACTTTGTGAATGGGGTGTCGTTAAGGTACCTTGGAAAACATTCCGAAAGTGCAGCACTGATTTGGATGATTTTACCTTCAAGATAACCCCGTAAGATATCGTTATCTTCGATAAATAACGATAAATTTGTTGATTCTCTTGGCTTCATTGTCGTTTGGGGAGGGTTTAACTGAAATTTAGTCATATTGGATGTCGATGTTTGGACACGTAAAATTAATCATTAAATTATAACGCATAAGCATTTTATCAAAATTGAAAACTTAATCATGAAGTAACAGTTTTTAAGAAATACTGCTTCTCCCTATTTCTTACTAATTTAAAGTACTTCTTTCTAAATAATGAGTACTGATATAAAGAGTACACTATTATCAATCTTTACCAATTAAAAAATTAGATTTAAACACAAAATATTTTTCTTATTAACATTCATAAGCATTATCATGTTTTTAAATATTTTGACTAATTATTAATTTTACTGAGATTACAAGGAAGTTTTAGATTAATCTTCAACATATTATTTCCTCTCTACAGCTTAATGGATCATTTTTAGCTATAAAATAATTCAGATTATATTTTAACACCCAATAGAAGCAATTTTTAGTCCCTCCAATTGTTTTGGGTTAAAATAAAATTTTATCCATTAAGATATTATGGATTAACAAGTTTCATATAATAGCGACAATTTAATGATAAATATTCAACATTAATTATGTTTTGTAAATAAAAATTTATTGAGAACTTTAAAACAGGAAATCAAAAAGTAATAACTGAATTGAGTTCAGTGCCTATAATTTATTACCTTTATTTCGAAATAATTTCACTTTATAAATACTCTTTTGTATATTCTTAATAATATTCGTATTTTAAAATTCCATTAAAATCTTTCTTATAGAAAATTATTAACAACATATCATATATCAATTACAAAAGTTCCAAAAATTGAGCCAGTAAATTAACGATCAATACGTACTCATGCGCTAGCCGTTTCTTCAAATATAATGTCTGTGTCAGATATTATTAATTTTTTCTCCTATATATATATATATATATATATATATATATATATATATATATATATATATATATATATATATATATATATATATATATATATATATATATATATATATATATATATATATATATATATATATATATATATATATATATATATATATGAGAGAGAGAGATTATATACATTTAACTTCTTAAATGACAATATGTATATTTGTTGCTTACGTAGATTGATCTTTTGAAATATCAGTTAAGAAAATTTCATTTCACACTAAAATTAAATGTAGAATACATTTAAAGCTGTAGATATCGTATTTAGTATCCTTTCAAATTCATAAATGAATTCAAGTATTGCTATAGTATTTATATTAAAATCCATAAACTATAATAGAGGGTATTTAACAAATGCAAAAATTAAATTCTAAGTATTTGAACAGAATAATTTGTGATCAAGCAAAATGTGGAATTTGCTAATCTATTAACTTCTGAAGCATCCATTTATTCATATAGTTTTAGCAAATTTAATGAACATTTATAAAATTTTCCAATCAAATATTTTTTTCTCATATTACAAATCAAACATGTTACTAAAGAATATTATGATGTTGAAAATAAGTTAGAAAGTTATCTGCTTTTATTATATATGCTTTTCTTAGATATCTTAAATATATTGTGCTATAAATTTTGTAGAAATGAGATCTCATTCTTTCTTGTATTTTATAAATCACACTAAAAAATAATTTATGAGTGAGCTGCAACATTTTCTTTGGTGATGGTATTTCATTTCTCCCACCTGTTGATTTCGTATGATGCAACGTGTTTAGAAAAGAATTATAAGTCTCTTCATAAAACGGGAACCAAAATATACGATGTGCACATGGGATTTGACGAAATGAATGGACCCCAACAGGTTAATTCATGCCCCACTTTTCTTCAACCGTTAAGAAAGAGAAAAATAATGCGAAGTAAACTATGGAGGTGATAAACTGATACTAAGTCAGCGAAGATATCCTTAAAATTTAAAGAGTAACTTTTTAGTAATTTTAAAGCTTATGTGATTTCTATTAAAATGTTCGTAAGTACTTAAGTCATTTTTTGAATATTTAAATAGTTAAAAGCACTAGACATATTTTGTTCAAAACTGAGAATGATACATGCTAGAATATGTAAAATCTTATTGTAAATTATTAAATAAATTAGCATCAACGTGGACAAAATTAGCATGGAATGGTTAAAATATTTTACAATTTGGTGTTTAAATTATAAATCGTGTTCCAGTATGAGAATTTTTGTTACAAAATAGAATATGAAATCGTTAAAGGAAAGCTAAGGATTAATGATCGTTAAGGGTTTTGAATCGCTATCGATAATTATATAGGTTTGAAGTTAATGAATCTTACGTATTTATTTATATAACGATTTGGTTAATTGGTTTAATATTTTCTGTGTGTGTGTACATCACTTTTCTTAGAGTTCGGAATTTCTTTTTGGAAATTTTTTTGTAATTTCCGATGTTGATCTTTTCTTAAAGGATAAACCAATATTACCTTTTATATAATGTCTCTTTATATATTCTAGATGCTGTCAATATCAAAAATATGCTTGGAAGATAGGTCTCAATAACTTTCTCTTTATGAATTTAATTTTTCTTCCATTATTCTAGGTGGATAGCAAATTTCTTACAACTATAAAGTTTTATGTATAAACTCATGCAGTGCTATGCATTTTAATCTCAGATTTAGCACATTCATATTTCCTAAGAATTTATTATTACTATAGAGAAAAGCAATAATTTGAAGGTATTATCTCTAAATGTGGAATGCTTATAATAAAATACAATTTTACTTTTCATTAATTTTTTGTATCACTACGTAGTATAGTTGTTTACAAAATTAATAATTATAAGAATTGCAAATTATTTTCTAAAAGCTTAAAGAAATTCTTCATTAAGGAAATCAAACAGAAAAATATATTGATAATTCAAATCAAGAATCCTGCTTGATAAAAAAAATTTTCAATACCTAATTGTTAATTTTTATGCAAAATAAAATAAAAATTTTTTTATTTCACTGAAATAATTATTCGAAGAAGAATGAAGAATAAAAAATGTTTTTCTGTTTACAAAATACTTTGAACATCTAATTAATATGGAAATTGATAAAATGCTATGTAATATTTAACTGCAACTATTCAGTTTTTATGTTAATTTCTATACCATTAATAATTTACTCTTTATAAGATATAAAATTTTTCATCCTTAGAATATAGCAAAACACTCATGGGAAAAATTATTTTTATTTTTATTTTAGAGAATCCATTCAACTATATTTTTAAATTTCATTTACAATCCATTTAATGTTTCTATAAGCATAGTTTTGTAAATTTAATGTGCCAATGTTCCTTGTTATTATGTCAAGCACATGATTGTTTTATCACATTATTTTATGAATTTCTTATTCAAGCAATTTCTAAACGTATTAATTAAAATAATTGGATAAAGTAATAATTTTATCTTTACAATTACTTAAAAATTTAGGAATGTAAAAACGAAATGAGCCTTTATTGTCAACCAATAATTCTTTAATAACTTTTAAAAACATATTTTCTTACAAATTCTGCCTATTTTATACGACCATGAAATGCTCTTATTGGTGTATTTTAATTAAAAACCTTTTTGTTAAAACAACGTTAAAAATTTTATGCAGTGTGACTTCCCTATTTAAAATTCTCTTACTTAGTATTTACTACCCAAATTCCTCAATAAATTCAAATTATTAATTATTTGAATAAATCGAAACGAATTCTTACGTTATGCAGCATGCAGAAATTAACCAAATTCAAAAGGAACATTAAATTAATTCCAAAACTTGAATGCAAATAAGTTCAAAACATATTTCAAGATGCCAGTGTGAGAATTAAATGTTCAAGATTCAATCTTAAGCTCGAGAGCGAATGAAATGAGTTATCAAACCACTTTTGGCAATGGATCAATAAAATCTATTAATGCCCTAGATGTTTATAAATCATCTCATCTTCGGACGAATCATTTTAAAGAGCTACCAGAGCAATTTCAACAAAATCGTACCAAGCAATTGATTTGTGTTTGAATGAGGCTCACAGTTCCATAAATGAATAATTCCCTCTTCTCTCCAGAAAATGCAAGGGAGAGAGCCCCTGACACTGATATCGAAAGAGAGCCTGGGTGCGATGTAATTTTATTTCGAGACCAATATCAATAAAACCGTCTCCAATGAAGGAGAAGACCAGCTCGAAGATTTTCGGTTATATCGAGGAATATTGAATTATCGAGTAGTAGTTTTGCATCAGATGAATGGGGGATCACCAACGCGTATGCTTACTAACGATAAGATGGAAGAAATCGATGGCAACTCTGCTGCTTTGGGTATTGTTGAACATGTATTATGCGAGCATTGAACACCTTCTAAGTGGAGAATTGAGAGAAATTGCCCCAATCTCCCGGCGGCGTTAATTGGGAAGTGTTTACGAGATGAATCATGCCTGTGGCAGACCACATTTCTGAATTTAAGCTTTCAAAAGAAAATGAACTCGGGAAAAGTAAATTAATTCGGAATATTGTAATACATAGACACACTTTACTCGTGAATTAATTCAGATTTAATTCTATTCCTAATGATACACTATGATTTATTTGTAATAAAATTGTATCTTTAATTAGTTAAAAAATACTGTTTCATCTTTTATGCAAATTTTATTTAAAAGGTTTGTTTATTTTCTAAAAATATTGATAAATTCTTGAAAAAGATTTATAACAATACGGTTTTAGTTTATCATAAATTTATATTTATTTTGAAATTCATGCTAGACTTAAATAGTTAAAAATATTAATAAATATTAGCACTGCGTAAAAATGGACGAAGTTCATCTTAATTTATATTTTTTTATATATTTCAATTTATTAATAAATATCTGAATAATGTCTCTACATATCTTATAACTACTGTGATAAAATATTTACTCTAATCATTAGACGTAATGTATAACGAAGTAAATATGACGTCATCTCTCTCTCTCTCTCTCTCTCTCTCAGAACAGATGAATGATATAAAAAATCTATGCAGTATTGGTTGAGTAAGTTTATATACACATGCACGCAAAATAGTCATTTTAAAGGATTTTATAATTTGATGATAGTAAATGTTAGATATGAGATGTGCAAAAACAAAACAGCTATTTTTATGTAGGTATACCTCGAAAAAATGATTTTTAACTACATAA
This sequence comes from Latrodectus hesperus, assembly GCA_037975125.1. Classification (NCBI taxonomy): domain Eukaryota; kingdom Metazoa; phylum Arthropoda; class Arachnida; order Araneae; family Theridiidae; genus Latrodectus; species Latrodectus hesperus. The sequence continues at coordinate 71,550,472 of CM075854.1, forward strand.
GTCAACTTTTTTTCATTTGTGAATTTTGTATTCAGAGCCTTCCATTTTCCAAAACAAAATATGTCAAATAAAAAAAAGTGTGTCAAATAGAAATTAATTTACAAGGATTTTAAAATATGCTGTCTTTTTGAAAAACAAAACCGGAAGTTGTATTTTCAACCGAAAGTGGTAATGAAAAGTGGTATTTTGCTTTTTCTGCTATTTTTTAAAATTTATTTTTTATAATATGTTGATTGATCAACTATCACTTTTAAGGCAAATTTCTCATAACTTTGTTTTCTATATATCTCCAACAACCACCCCGTTTTCACGATATTTCTAGTAATAATGCAAATATTTGTATAAAACTTGGTCTACATGTTTTAAGTGATATTATCTATATAATGAAACAAAAATTGAAATATGTATGTGAAGAACTGTTTTTTTTTTTTTTCCTTTACAGCTATTTTTAAAGGGAATTTTCCGTAAACTTTGATGAAGTACCCATATTACTGTACATTTTTAATTATATTTTTTATCACTCGATATTTTTCTTATTTTTAACTTTATTTCAAAGAACATTATCATACATTTTTTTTGCATGAATTAAATTATTATTCTTATTATTATTTCTTATAGATTGTTAGCCGTTTTGTTAAAATTTCACAAAAATTTGCCTGAAAAATAACCAATTTCACAAAAGGTAAGCCATATGTAATTAAAATGTTAGCTAACTTTATTGTGCTTTTACATCATAATGTATCTAAAAAGAAGATAAAAGAAAATTAAAATTAACTTTTAAGAAAAAGTTAATTGGAACGTAGGCTGATACATTAAATGATTTTCAATAAGTCTTATGATACCAGCTTGACAAAGAGCTGATAATATTTACTGAACATATATTTTATAATTCTATGAAAATTAAATAATTAAAAATCTCTGAAAATATAGAAAATACTCTTGGATTGTAAGAGGCAGCCGAAGATCAATGGCATAGAAATTAGTTATCCTTTAAAAAATATCTCAACTTTCTACTTGTTATTCTCTGACCTTGTGTAATATGAGAGCTAAAACATAATGATGAAATATATGAGCAGAAGTTAGTGCGCTTATCTTTTGTTTAGAAAAATTCCATAGGATCATAATTTCAAATTAGCATGAAATCCGTGTATTTTCTGGGGGATAATTAGAAAAAAAGTAGTTAGATTTAATAAAACAATGATGTTACTGATCTAACAAGTTGCATTTGACAAATAGTTGTTTATTTTCATATTACTTAAGAGAGTAAACACTTGGATGTGGCTCTCAAATTATTTTTCAAAGTCATAATTTTAATGTGATTGAAAACTCTAACACCGTTTTCTTTGGGGACGCTTTAAACAACTTTTGTTGTTGTTGCTTATGACACTTGGACAAGCCAAGCTCGCTGTGCCGTTGGCAGTGCGAATTAAGTCAATAGGTTGCATCTTTCGTTTGGATCAGAGCACCACGAAGGTGAAAGTACGACTTTTGCCCTTTTTAAGGTGCCTCGTCATTTTGAACCACGGTCAGGTGACGAGGCCACACCTGAGCTGGCACCCTCCTCTCCACATCCACGCCACACCTGCGAAAGGACTTTGGACGTCACAGATTAACGTGGACTGGTCCCCAACCCACGGAGTTCCAGCAACACAGTGAAGGAGAGTACACCGTGGTCACTCTCCCAACCACTGCCCGTGGTAAATGATGCTTCACTTTGCTGAGCTTACGGGAAACGGCGTGAAGCTACTGAGCCACTGGAGCTCAAACAAATTTTAAACAACTTATGAGAACTTTTGTTTAAGCAACTTTTGAGAACGTCTATTACCATGTGCGTATACTGTGTGAAATGTAAATAAAAAAATGTAATTTTAGAACTTAAATTTTCTTTTGAGGGTCTACTAAGTTTTTATTAACATAGAATTTTACATGAGACATAAAAGAGATTCGGAAAAAGATATTTCATTATAATTTTGTTATGTATTTCGACTGTTTTATTATACTTAGAAATATTCCTTATTTGTAAAAAAAATTATGTATCTTATAATAAATTCTACCTCCTATTAAAACACAATACATTTATAAATAAACGGAAATCAATGGGGAATCACAGTTAAAATTGTAAAATATTACATAAATCTTTTCAGGATATATATGAATTTAGTAATGTTTCATGCTAGCAACTCCACTAAAGCATTAATAAAATTCTTTATTACAAAGTTTTTCGTGTTTTCATTATTAATTTTTTGTGCAGAAAATTCTATAATACAATAGTTTAAAAATTAGTTATAAGTTACAAAACTAAATGAACGTATTGTATAACAACTGTTACAAATCACTTTTAAACTTTCTGGAAAAGTTTTGCAGAATAATTCAGAATGCAAATTATTTGAATGAAATTATAAGCTCTTAGTGTAGAAAATTAGATGAGCAGTTGCCGATAATGCACCAAATTTATTTCCTTGTTCTTAAATATCCTTACTACTTTTTGAAAACTTTTTCTTTGAAGTTTAATTTAATGTAAAATGTTCTGTCTAAATTTTCCGATCAAACCCATTTACTTCAAAATATCTCCTATTATTTCATTCTGTAAATGAATTTCATCGATGCATGCTGACGAGATTATTGGGATTCTTGCATCATTACCGATATGGATTTCAGTTCATCGGCAATCTAATAAGTTTTCTATTTAGAATAGGTAATTACCAATGCGGTTTCTGTTGATTATCAAATTAATTTGTGTTACAGTCAGTTAAAATTTTGGTGGAAATATATGTTTTTTTAAGAAAAGCTGAACAATAAGATATCAATAGTCACAAAATATCTAAATAAATATTATTCTAATTAATTTGTTCATTAAGTAAGAAAAACAATGCATGATTGTGGTAAGAATATAGTACAGAGAAATAAGTAAGCGAAGAGCACAATGCTCAAGACAGAAATGAAAATCGGATTAGCCTTTTATATAACTATTATATAAGATATACGCATCAAAATCAATTCGACAGCTATGTCTTCAATTTTAACTCCACTTATTATACGCTGTTGACAAATAAACTAATGCTCAATTGACAAATAAACTAATGTTGATTTATCTTATATTCCTGGGCATTAAAATTGCTAAGCGTTCGATGTTTAAACATTCATGTAAAATAGAACGTGATATCGACTCATGTGTTCAAATGATCAAATTGCTAAGCAGATTTCTCTTGTATAATAATTGAACTCGCACAATGATTCCTGCTGAAAAATCGTAATGATGTTTCTTGTAAGAAGGAGAAATGATTAGCAGCTTGTTTCTGCCTTTTATAGAGATCAAATTTTAGCTTACAGAAATTTCAGTTTATCTTCTCACAGAATTGCTACTGCTGTCAATAGACATCCCTTCACTATCCGGAAAATCAATGGTTTCAGGATGTTCATATGGAATCCTATATTGATTGTCAATAGCTCTCTGTTATTAACACCAGGAAGACAAATATGTCACCAGCATTGTCTTAATGGATCATACAGCTACATCATGAATCCTGAATTAGAAATAGTATCACTTGTAGGATGCTAAAATGTTCACACGACAGTTCGGTTGTAGTAGCATAGACTACACATCGGTGACCACGGCTGTTGGTTACTTTTCAAACTACATCACTAACAGGAGTATCTTTCTAACATGATCAACAAAAACTTTGATTCTGGATTGACATGATGTCGTATTTTAGGTTAGTTATGGTTCAATTTAAAATATCATGATAGTCGCATTCTCATTTGGCAACATAGTAGAGAATTCATATTTATAGAATGCATTCAACATAATCACATTGCCCATCACAAAGAAAAAAAAAGCATGATATGTTATTGAATGCACTGTTCGAATTTACGTCAATTTGAATAGAGAGCGTTATATTTCTGTTATATTAAGATTTACAAAAAACAAAATATCAAGACTAAAGCAACAAGCAGGATTTCCTATTGCCCTAGTAACAGTATTATTAATGGAATTAACCACAGATAAACTCTTTACACAAGTCCAACTCCATAATCTTCAACAAACAACTCAATTAATTTAGACAGCCGCAATAATTATATACTATATTATTGTAAATGTTTTTCATATGAATAATCAATGAAATGATTCAGATCACCCTAATATGTCAGAAAATTGACAACGTTTATCCATAGTCCAAATAATTATCCATTTACACAAAAGGAAATAGATCAAGAAGTAGAATTTAATAATAATGCGGAACCTAGGCCTGATTATAACAACATTATTATTTAACTTGCCTAACACATTCACCTAACACTCTTCATCACCATTTTCAAAAAATATATTTATCTACATCTCTTCCCAACTAGCTTTCAATCCGGATAAATTATCTTCTTCCACAAGAAACACAAAGATCCGCAGTCACACCAGCTAATGTGCCTCCTACCAGCTATTGGAGAGCTTTTAGAAAATTTCTACATAGACCATCTGAGACGCTACCTCTATATCACTAGTTACATTGCAACACATCAGCAGCATCGGATTCCAATGCAACTCATCAACAGAACATACCATTAATGCTGAAATGAATCAAATATAGCGAAATAAGAACGATAATGCAAATACGATTTTGATAAGTTTGGACATTCAAAAGGCTTTTGACTCACTTTGGTGGCCGGAAATCCAGCAAGACATTTTATCAACACAATACTTAGCAAGTATAACTCACTTAATCTTCAGTGTTTTAGAAAATAGAGAAATTGTGGTCAATTGAGGATGTCTCCATATATGCCTTGGTGGACCAATACTTTTGAATATCTTCTTTAATAAATTGCTCAAATATGAGTGGCGAAGCCTCACTAAATTTTTTTGCTTTCGCAGATGATGCTCTATTTGTGATAAAAGGTGACACCAGGTATTAACTGAAAACAACAGCAACGTCACACTATAGATGTTCAGTACACTATGCTCTAAAAACAAATTCCTTCTCCCCACATTGAAAACACAGGCTTTTAATCTCGGAAAATCTAAAATAATTTAAATCCCACCTTAAGATTTCACCAAAGAAAAATAATATTAAAATTAATAACCTCAAATTCTTGGGTATTGTGTTTCTGACAATAAACTTACCTTTCTGCCTCATTTAAAAAGCCTTAAACCAAAAATAATTCCGATTGTATAGAGTTCCAGGAAAATTACAGGTAGACCATGGAGTCGAAACAACATAATTTTAAAGATAATGTACTTAACAGTTCCTGAGAAAATTATAACATATGCTGCTTCTATTTGGGAATAACCAATAATTATCAGAAAAGAACAAATTCTAACACGCATTCAAAGATACTTCCCCTTAATTCTCACTTAATCCTTTAAAACAGATCTTTTTTTTTTTGCCTCTCGCAGGAATTTCCTTTCTTTATAATGCGTCAAAAAATTGCCATTAGAACCAAACTGTTACAAATACGAATATCAATAGTAATAATAATATGAACAACATGTAAATAAATATAAAATCCTTCTTTCAAAAAAGGATCATGTATACACATAATCAAAGCCAGGAACATTATTCAAGAAAGAGCTCCAACCAGTAATCCATATCTCTCTACAGCAAGAAAAAACCTATCAAGCAGAACCATCTATCTAATCATTATAATAGATATCCATCCATATCTACTGCAATTATTACGCATACCTTACAAAAGTAGATCATTGAGTAGAAGCAGCATTTGATTTGTTCTTTGAAGAAAAAGAAACGAACCATTACAAATGAAACTTCACCCACACAATTCAGTATTTCAAGTAGAATCTATTGCAATTCAGTCTTTAGTTAACAAGGCAAATAATCTAATATAAATAACTTTAAAATATGAGAGACTGCAACTCTGTAACATAAGCAATATGTACCAAATTCATACCTTTCAGCTAATTAACAGTATTCAGAATTTTTACATCAACACACTTGGAAATCAAATTCTAAGTGAATAAATGCACACGATGGAGCAAAAAGAAAAGAAAGAGCCGATATACCAGCAAAAGAAGCAGTGACAGATTCTCAAAATCAAACAATAGTCATCTTAGGGCTCATATCTCACCTAAAATATATTCTTAACTAAAATTCCATTCTCCGCTGGCAAGACCTCTGGGACACATATAAACAAGGATAGAGGTCATATATCCTATTACCAAAATTCTCCACAGATGAGTATTATACAAATGCTTACTTAAATCGGTTTTTTTAACATCTAAGGACCATCGCCCACACTGTTATAAATTTGGAAAACGTGATACACGTTAATACCTCTGTGGCAAGCAAAGAACAACGTAACATTATTTAACAGAAAGTCGAATTACAATCAAATATCATATTAGATATCATACAAGCCTTCTATTTAAAAGAACCACTAACTTTATACCAGTCACGAACCATCGATATATTGAACGATCCAGAAAAAAAATTGCCAAAATCTTGATGTCTATTTTCTTAAAAAATTGTCTTCTCTTGCCATAGCCGAACCATTACCAAGAAAGTGTTGACAGCCCACATAAAAAATAAAAAGAAAATTCCCTGAATAAACATTTATAGCTAAATTTAATATAGTCACTCCAGAAGTTTATTGCATCCAATTAACTTAGAAACAAGTGTAAGTCAGAGAGAGTGCAGAATGTATTAGGAAAAAGTGGATGAAAAAAGGTACAGAAAAATAGCATTAGTATAAACAAGAGACTATCATCAACCACCACAAATTTATTTCTATCGTTAGTTCAAGAGGATAGCCTCGTTAATCTTAGATACATTCCAAGAGTTTCCCTCCTTGGTCCACTATCCACTGTATTTGGTCTTTGGTTCTAACCTTTATTTTAGCCCTGTAGATAGCAATGTTTTACTAGAATAAAGTACTGTAACATATTTTCGGGTTTTACTGACTTTTGATGTAGAAAATACTCGATATTACTTCTCTACCCAGCAGAGACTCTCTGATGGAACATATCTGATCAATGGTTGTCGGTTGACTGACCCGTTAACGTATGCCAGTCCTAACGGCCAATGAACAACCATATCATGTTGAAGCTGTGTTCTTGTTCATATAACTCAATTTTTGAAATATTCAATGCCTAGCCATGAAAGTGCTCTTATTGCTGCTAGAGATGACTGTTTTTTTGTGCTAATGTTTCGTTTCTGTGCTTCCAATTGTAAAGAAAATTTTTTGATTTCCACAATAACACATTTGTCCAATAAGCATAATTTTGTTGTTTGCATTTCTTCTCTCATTCTAATTTTAATTACCTGTAGTGTACTTGATCCATTTAAAGAACAAAGTATGAAAGGATCATTGAAAGTTAAAAGTCTTGAATTTAATTAGTATTCTTATTTTCTTTAAGGGAAGTTTTAATGAGGAATGTACCCTGTCAGATGAAAACTGTGTTTTAGTGAGTTGATGTGGTAACTGTAAATTGCCGAAACAAACACTTTTCTAGAACGTTGTGTTAATTCAAATATTTTTTGCTACTTGGAGTGATGATGAGATCAGGTGTACCTTTACACAAAAAAGAATACTGACTAAAGAGTTTTTCACTCACCTTGAATTCCTAGAATGTTGGAGCACCCTCCAGGCCATACAAACTGTAAGGACGGTTATCCCTTGCTCTTTAGCCAAAAGAGCAATCCCGGAGCATAACATGCTGAAGAAAAGCCATAATATACGTTTATCAGTCGCTTCATTGGATTTTGTGCTTCTAAAATGAAAAGAATATACCATTGTTTAAAATGAGATTTTCGCGCAAAGAAACGAGTTTAAAAATGTAAATAAAATTTACTAACTACACTGAGTAGATAACTTTAAAATATACTTCTAATTTTATTTTAGTCAAGTAAGAAATATTTTTAGTATATTTCGCAATCGAATTAAAATACATATAATGTAATTCAACAGATAAATTTGCCTCTACTAAAAATATTAAATACTTTTATTGTATAGATATATATGAATAGTTTCTGTAAGTATAAACTATATATAAATTCTTTTTATCCAAAAGTTGTTCATAAAGGTCATTTTTCATTTCATAATGTCAAAATGCAATTGGCAGGTATTAGTTTTGGGAACAAGTATATAAATTCTATGGAAAGTATCAGTCCAGCAAACATTGTTAAAAGTCAGATTAAACTTTAAACGACCATAGTTAATATAGTTTACTTTTGAGACATTTTCTTTGTTGAATAAAGGAAAAAGCTACTGTGAAAAGATATTGTGATATTGGCTTTTGTGTCATTTGTGGTTATGTTATTGAATTTGTAGTCATGGGATAGTGCTTATTTTATTGACTTTCTGTACTTTTGTATTTTCAACAGGAACATTTCCTTAGGGATTCAATGTGGAAAATGTATTACAGTTTAGTAAGAGAAAATAGTTTCCTTCGATACATAGAATTACATCTCTGTCAGAATATATTCAGACAGATTTTGATTATAAGGTTTATATTTATATTTCCTTAATGGATTCAATTTATGATTTTAATAAGATATTACTTATTTAAATGTTCAACGTTTGAAAATAATTTTAATAATATTGTCTATATAATTTGGAAAACCAACATGTTTCAAAGAATTGTTCGAATGTGATTCGATAAAAAAAAAGTACTTTTTGGTTTTTATTGAGTACAACTTATTGGTTTTCCTGAAACACTGTGTTTTATATTCAAGATTGAATTTACCATTCTATTGCATTAACGAAAAAAGAAATAAAATTAACTTCTGTATCTATCTATATATATATATATATATATATATATATATATATATATATATATATATATATATATATATATATATATATATATATATATATATATATATATATATATATATATAACAAATTAATTTCTAGATGTTAAGAAACAATATTACCATTTAAACCAATTCAAGAGACGGTAGTCTCTACACACACCCCAGCTCTACCTAGACATAATTCAAAATTACAAGATAGCAAATGATCAGTGACTAAGGTCGGCAAAATAAAACACGGAAATATAAAGGCAAGAAAAATAAAATAATTAAATAATTATAAGAAGAAAGGCAAACACATCTGAGAAAACGGTCATCATTAAAGAAGTTGACTATCGTTTTAATTTCGATTCTGAATCATTTTTCGTTGAATAAATATCTGTAACTACACGAATATCTATAGATACATCGTTAAAAAATCGACTGGAAGATTTTATTATTACTGTCTTTCTAGTTATAAATGGTCAAAACACATTACTACAAAGGTTTTGAATATTACTAAAATGTGTGAAATAATATAGTCTTGATATCAGAGTATTAAAGCTTCCTGTAGCATACAGCAAATTGGTGTTTATTTTTAGTATAACTAGCGTTTATTTATATACTGGGAAGCTTCAAATTATTACAGAGAGTTAAGGTATTATTCGCGATTAGAATTGCAAAGAGAATGTCTAGTTTTTCAAGAAAGATAGGAAAATAAAATACATATTTCATTTATCTAAGTTGTTTTCATTAATTACAAGAAATGAAATTATAGGATTTAAATAAAATTTCTAATTCTTCAGTTATGAATACTATGACAAATTGCAAGGTGTGTTTGAAAAGTTCGGTGAATTTTGTCATAAAAAAAAGGAAACAAGAGAAACAAGCAAAATAGCTTTACTGGCCTTCAAAGTATTCGCCATTAGCAACAATACACTTTTGACATAGAGTCTACAATTGTTGGAAACTGTCTGCAAACGCTTCTTTCGGTATGGCTCGAAGCACCGTTGTCACACGTTGTTGGATCTCAGTATTGTCGGAAAAGTGTTGGCCTTTCAGAACTCCTTTGAGGCGGGGAAACAGGAAGACCACATTGTGCGTTCCACATTGTCTGGAGTTGTGCTTGTTGCAGGGCACCCCAAACGCGGCTCATCTTTGACATCCTCCTTTCCGTCTGTAAATTGTTCAAGCCACTCATAAACACACTTTTTACTCTCTGCTTCCTGACCGTAATCTTTCACTAACATGTTAATTGTCTCCGTCGCTGTTTTGTCTAACTTGAAGCAAAACTTTATGTTTATGCGTTGCTCCATCTCACACAGAATGTCACAGATCTTTCTCACACTGACTGTGTTAAACTGCTCATAGCGTGCGCTTATTCTTATCTGTCGTAAAATGGCCGTTAGATGGCACTAGATGACATTTCTCTCACTGCGTCTGCGTGAGTTCCAGATCCTAACCAGCGGGATTTTTTAATTATGAGACCAATCATCGAATATCATCGAGCCCAATAAATTCAAACTCCAGGAATCTTCACATACAGCCGGATTAACAGTTGAGTTTCTTAAACAAAAACAAATTAAAGTGATCGAACATCCGCCATATTCCCCTGATCTAGCTATGTGCGACTTTTGGTTATTCTTTAATCTAAAAAAGAAATTACGTTGACGTCGTTTTCATTCAGAAGAAGAGATTGGTGTGGCTATAAATGCATTTTCTTAATCTATTCGAAGAAATGAATGGCTTGAGGCATTTGATCTGTGGAAAATTCGTCTACAAAGGTGCATTGATGCTGGAGGAGACTCTTTTGAACACACCTAAAACTTTGTAAGTATAGCTTCAAAAACCTAGTTGTATCTCAAAAATTTCAGAGTGACCCTCGTATTACATGCATTTATATATAATGTGTAGGAAATGTATTCGCGATTTTTACTTGTTTTCTTGTCTTTCCCTAATTATCAAATATTTGAAAAGTGATGATCAGTTAATTAAATATTGTATTTCAAAAGCAGTTACATACGAATTTTATACGCTTTAGCTGTTTTCAACATTTTTGTTCATACTTTATTGATCGTAGGTGTGTATAAGCATACAGTTTTATTTTCATTTCAGGATAAATGCATTTTAAAGAATCATATAAGCAAAAATGTTTGAAAAAGAAGAATTATTGTTGAATAAATAAATAAAATTGTCTTGGTGAGAATTTGAGGTGGCAAAAACAATTTCCCACAAACTTACTTTTTACGAAGTTGTACTAAGTTCTTTAAAATTTAAGTAGCACATACAAAACAATAACCTAAGTGTCATAAATACATGATTCCTGCTGATCTTTAGAAATTGAGTTTTATATTTCGTAGACACATATTTTAATATTTTTAGTAATTCAAAAATTCAGGACATTTTAAAATGGATATTTTCTCATAGTAATAGGTAGTGCAATATAAATTTTGTGTTGATATAATTTCAAAAGTATTGACTTTTCATTATGGTAATATAAAACTTCGGGCTTAATATCTTATCAAAAACAAACAAAATTAAAGGCAATTGCTTTCAAATTACCTTACCAATTACATTTAATGGATTATTATATGTGGTCAAACAAGCTCTATAGAGATTATTTGTCAAATTCTATTTGAAATTTGAAACCCTTTTCTCCAATTAGTATTGTGTAGAGAGAAACAAAGTCCCCCTATTCTATTAATGTGATCAATGACCTCATAAATTAAACAATTGTTCTAATTTACCAGTAAAGTATTTTTTTTTATTTTCCTCACTGAATTTTTTGAAATGAGGATTATATACATCTTAAAAGTAACCATATTCCTTATTTTGTTCAATTCCGTAATTAATATTTCTTACCATCTGACTCAATAAATACTATACATAACAACCGTTAGTATTGTGCAGTATTTATAAGAGTTAATTATTGTTAGCATTGCTGAACGTTTACTTTTTGTCTCACATCAGCGTAAGTTCAAACCGAATTTCATTAAACCTTTTTCAAAACAATTCTGGGGATAATCGATCAAACCTAAAAATACTCATAAGTATTATTAATATATTTGAGAAATTTTACAATATAAATAGGTAATTTTTATGTTTCTTAAAATTCGACACATGATACTATCATCAGTCTTATATTAGTTATGAGAAAATATTAATTTTTGCTTATAAATAATTAGGCTTGATTCAAATATAATTAAAAATTATTTTTGCAGTATTATTGTGCATCGTGTGACCGAATAAGATTTTCACACAAACATCTTAAAATTTGCCTTTTTTCTCTACATTACAGTTACAGTAACACTCCAAGGTGTCTCCTTCTTTCCAGTCAATTTTAGAATTGACATTCATCTCCAATAACCATTCATTTAAGTTCCTTTACAGATTTAATTAGCATGTTCATCGTCTAAAATCTGTGTGGATGCAATATTTAAATCACGACCCGAAAGGATTCGAGTTTATAAATTCTATCAACAACTATTATTCGACAGATCCCCTTGGACAAATGTAAAGGCAGAGTAAGTCAGCGAATAATTAGATTCGCCAATGTTAACACAACCGTTAATAGTATTCAAAGCAATATGTGTCTTCTGTTTTGGTGGGGAGTTCAGCAAGGTGCCACGTAAGCTTGGTGGGAAGAGGAGCTAAAGAGCGGAGGTGGTGTTTGGTGTTACATTGTGCAGCAAGATGACAACGACTATTACACGCTCTGGGTCGCGGCACGGCCTGGCTGCTTGACACACCTCTCTGGCGAGTTATTTAAAGGCCTTTTCTCGCCTACCCACCCACTACTACTACATTTCCCTAATTAAACAAACTGTTTCAGTACGAATGGGAAACTGGGAAAAGTGGAGTTTTGCGAATGTGATGTAAAGGTTCTCACAGGAATTTCGTAACTCCGGCTGGGCACTGGGCTTTGGTGCTAGGAAAGAGGAAAAAAGAAACGGAATCTTAATGAAGCTGTAGGAGATATTTCTCCCACAGTCATTTCCACGCATTTTGAAGTCTTAATAGCGTTTAAGCGCTGGGTAATGAACACTTCTGTGAGGAGATAGTTGGGAAGCGTAAATGGTACTGTAATTTCATAATAAGAGAGACCCAGAGAAACTTATTTTAAAACCAAAACTGCCAAAATTGTTTTATAAAGAGACAACACTATTTGACATAGTTAGAATACCAACTATTCAAATAGTTATTTTGTCCATAATTTTTACATCAAAAAGTTTAGTATTACAGAAATGTTGAAAAACATAAGTGAATAATAAAACTGAACATTTGGAGGGAAATTTATTTCTTCAAAAATCTAATAAATCAGCTCTTTTTGGTGCTCTTTTAAAGACATAAATTTTATATTTAATTCTAGAACTCAGTTGTTAGAAGCGTTATGATAAATATATCGTAATTAAAATTAGAGAAATCAAAATTTATGATAAATTTATTAGTTATCTTAATTATATTATTTGAAATGTGATCTTGCAACATTATTCATAAAATAAATAATTCTCTTTAAAAGGTACACATTCATTTGTAGTCACTTCCTAAAGTTGTAATCGAATCGCTTTAAAAATGTGTAAAATCATTTCAGAAAAGTTTTTTTTTTTTTTCAATTTTCTTGATTAAATTAAATATATTCCTCTAGATTATTTGTTTTGTTTTTCAGAATGTATTCGTTCATTTCAAAGTATATGTATTTTATAATTTAAATATTAATATTTCGATATTTAAAAATAGATATTTAAATACAATATACATAATGGAATAGAATAATATAAAAATATAATTCAAATATTATTCATTAAAATAAACTATGAAAATTATAATTAAAAACCTGCAGATTAAAATTATAAAATTTATGGCAATAAAGCTCTCTCAATGAAGTTTAATTTATCTCATAGTTTTTATAATTGTAAATGATTTTACATTTAGAAAATTCAATGTGGAATTAAATTTTGTAAGAAAAATAACATTATTAAATATATTTAATATGCCAAAATGTATGCATAAAGCAGTACATTACTCTTTAATGAAATTTTATGATCATTATACTAAGTCAATGTAACTAAACGTTTTTAAGCAAAGTCAGCAAATAAAACTAGCATGTGATTCGATACTAAATTATTTAGGTGGATAATACATGAAGTTTTCTCAAGAATTAAAAAAAATTAGTTTAAAAAGTTTATATAAATTGCTCTTCACATCTCTAATCTAAGAGAGGAAGAGACCAATGAAAAATGCACAAGCAATTTGAATATATCGAATTAAGATTTAACTACCAAAAGAAAAAAATAAGTCATAAAATTTCTACCGATTATCGGCAAAATATCAGGATTTGTATGAATGCAAAGGACAGAAAGCATATTGCAAAACGAGTTTCAGTTTATAAAATGTTTGTAAAAGTATTGTTTCATTCTGATACTTACAGTTGTTACTACGTCGACATAAAAATTTGAAATATCTTAACTAATTCAGTGGTTATTTGTATTGTGATTCATGAATTCAAGACCTACAATATTTATGACATGGTCCAATAACTACTAAAAGCATTTAGGTGGTGTTAGGCAGATTTGAAATAGGAAAAATTTCTAATTCAATTTGGTAGATTACATAAAAGCATATCACATAGATCTTTTACGAATGATAAGGCACACAGTTACGGATATTTGGCTGTAAAAATGAATAATAAACGAATACATTTTTATGGAACAGTCATTATGGAACATCATTTTTGGTGAGATAGCTATGAAGCAGCCACCATCAGGAAAGTACTTCAAAAAATATTGCATATGTGATGGTACAAAATTCTCCATATTTAACAAACTTTTAATGTGGCAGGAAATAACGTTTTCATTTTCAATGCGTTTCCTTCGTGAAAAACTTGATCTGTCATGGTCGTGAAAGATCTTGTGAATCAACGAAGAAAACATCTGTCTATATGTCAATTCAGTACAAAAAATGTCGAGTTTGGGTGCGAAACATTTGTTGATGCAATTTGTAATTCCCCTATATTCTCAAAATTTGATTGTTATACTTAAATTCAGTGTGACTTATCTTTCTGGGTCCGCTTTTCTTCCTCAAAATAATTGCTAGCTCAAACCATTTGATGAGGTATAGGCCTTTGGTAACATAATACGTAATAAATTTACTGTATCGCAACTGTAGTAATAATATCTATAGTGTCTTTTAATACAGAATATACTAGACTCAAAAGTTAAGGAACAACTAATTTTTTATGCTTAATTTGCAAATGAATGAATGTACATACATCAAATTTAAATGACATGTGCAAAAAATAAGCATTTAATGATTGAAACATAGAAGTTTACATTAGAAAAATGCATTAATGATTTACAACAAAAAACCAATATCACTAGAAAAGTCTATTTTTAGAAAAAACAATCACAGTTTTATATCATAAAATATTCTAGAAATGTAACAAAAAGGAATTTTAATAAGAGATATAGCCACTTCTAGCTTGAATGCATTGGTAGCATCTACTTTCCATGCTCTCAATTAAGTTATCCTTTACCGAAATGAGAAGTGAAGACCAGACATGGTGAGAGCTATTTTCCAGTTCACATACATACTTCAGAGAAACCCTTAAAGCAGCAACCTGTCTACCAAGATTGTCCCAGAGATGCTGTATGAGATTCTGCTCTGGAGATCAAGTTGGCCATTCCATTCACTAACAACCAAGAGACTCTCAAAATATTCCTTAAAACTAATTTTCGATGAAGTTTTGCGTTTTCATCCATCAGAATGATAGCATTGCAAATCGCACTGGCATATGGGATGATATATAGATCACGAACACCTCAGTAACTGTGCCTTTCCACGGTATAGGAATGACAGTATCTGCTGCTTTGTTCCTTCTAGATCAGCACAGTCCTGAATCAGTATCCCGTGAGAATCTGGAATCTTCTATAATAGGTATGGAAGTCCATCGCTACCTGGTTTAAGAAACAAACTTTCTTAAGCTAAGCTGGCCCTTCTCTGTCAGGCGGGTTGGGAGAGGGATACACAAACACGGTTGACTTACATAGAGGCCTTGGTTGCCTCCATGAATATTCAAGTAGATATTCTTCTCTCTGATGATGCAGAGTGGCTTACAACAAGCTGTTGCACATAAATGCTTCTCTACTCTGAGTAAAAGAGCCATAAAACGGTCTCCTGCAGGTGTTGTTTCTCGAGATCAGCCTGGAACATGTTTTCTGGACATAGAAGCTTCAATTTGATTTTGATTCCAGAGATGCTGGTCCATATTCCAAGACACATTAAAGTGCCTAACAGTACCAGCCTGTGACATTCAAATTTCCATCCATCCGATCACCCACCAATTTTGCGAATTGGGTAAAGGTCTTCTCTCAGAAATTCCTTGATCCCACAGATTATTGTCAAAAAGTATGCTAAAAGAAGTTGAAAATTAACAATAGTTATACGCGTAATTACGAAAGCCTGGGATGTCTGTATATTTTTCTCTCACTAATATATAACTGTTCTTTTTTATCAAAAAAAAGGATTAGTTAACACTTTTCCGTAAATTTACACAAATTTGTTTTTAGCATTTATGTAAATTATAAATTTTGTTGTTAGTATCAATTTTTATAGTGACATTTAAAATTATGTTGTTCCTTAAATTTTGGAGGCCAGTGTATAGCGCAAAAGGGATGAATTTAAATATAATTCAATTCGTAAAGTAAATTTTTTTAGCATTATTATCACATGAATCCTATTGATATCACAAAATCAAACTGTGTTTTTATTTTTGCAAAGAATATATATGTATAGTATCTTAACATTAATAGATCTTACTCATTGTGATTTCAAGTTATAAAGCAATTGCAATGTCTTATTGATCGTAAAATTATTGTGAGTTGGATCAGTTAGAAAAATTTCATCACCTTTTAAATTTTCAAAACATCACAAGGAAATTGCGATTAACTATTGTAAACACGTTTCCTTTCCTTGACACTTTACTGTCTCAAAATGGTGGAAAAAAGAGGAATTTTCAGTCACATCAGCTTGAACACAAAAAGCAGTTGAAACGCTGAGTCATATAGAAGTTAAAATCTTAGCATTAAATGATTGTACAGAACATCAGTATAATTTTCAAAACAATAAGTTATATATATATATATATATATATATATATATATATATATATATATATATATATATATATATATATATATATATATATATATATATATATATATATATATATATATATATATATATATATATATATATAATTTCTAATCAACTTCATATTGGTAAATTCTGAAATAAAATATCTTACAATGTTTGCAAAATCTAATTTTTTTTATTGAGGATAGCAATCAAAATATATATGGTGGTTTTAATCTATATTGATGACATTTTAGTTGAAGGATACGTAATACACTCATGTCCATAAATTAAGGATAATTCAGAATCACACAGAAGATAAAATCTAAAATTAAAATTTCACATGTAGAATTATCACACACACCTTAAAGAATAATATACAAATTACAAGAAACCCCCAAATGGCGCCGATTGTACGTCACAATGACGAGAGTGTAAAAGAGGGGTATATAAAGAATGGTTGCAAAGAAGTAAAATTGTTCAGAAGTACTTTAAAAGCCTTTCAGTGCAATAACTGCATAGTTATGGCACTAAAGAAGCATTTGGATGATGTTTTACGCGGTAGAATAATCAGCCGTACCCCCTAGCTGGAAGTATTCGAGGAATTTGGAATCACCCAGAGTGTCATCTCCAGGCTTTGTCAATGGTTCCAAGATGATGGAAATGTGAGTAGACGTTGCATCAGGACTGGTATTTGGCAGTTACTGCCCAAAGAAACAGACAGAGCACAACATGAGACTTGTCTCGTCAGCTCTCTTCAGCTACCGGACCGACAGTTTCAAGGCAGACCGTGTACAGACGCTTAGGGTACATTGGTCTATATGCTCGTAGGCTTGTCAAATGTGTTCCATTTTCCGCAACTCATTTTCGCTTGCGGTTAGCCTGGAATAGAGAGCATGCATTGTAGACACCGCATCAATGGTCTTCTGTGATGTTTTCCAAGAGCCCAGGTTTAGCTTTCAATCTCATTCTCGCCGGGCTTTCATATGGAGAGGGTTAGGTACCCGTTACCACCAAGAAAACACCATTGAACGACACCGCTACGGTGGTGCAGGATTGCACGTTTAGGGAGGAGTTATTCGGGCTTTCAGAACTAATCTGCAAGTTCAGAATGTAACCATGACAGTTCAAATCTATCGGAATGTCATTCTTGAACAACGTGTACGTTTGTTTTGGGGTGCCATGGGTGCAGAATTTCTGTTTAAGGATTACAACGCCCGTCCTCACCATGCAAACATTGTAGAGGAATGCCTTCAATCGGAGGATATCACCCATATGGACTGGCCAGCATACTCACTGGACTTGAATCCATTAGATCATGTGTGGGACATGCTTGCCCGATGAATTGCAGCCCATCAACCCCCTCCCACATGTCTACTGGAACTTCGGAGACTATTGCTTGATGTGTGAGTGGCGTAATATTCCCCAAGATCATATCAATAATTTTATACTCAGCATGTCTAGACGTTTCATGGCCTGTATTCCATCGTCTGGAGGGGCATACTATGTATTAACAATCATACCAACCATGTTATGTTATATTGGTTTTTTTTAAATAAGTTCTTTTTTTAAATTTGCTCTAGGGAATAAAAATCGCAATTTTATTAAAGATGTCAAGCATATAGCATCTTTTTTGCCCTTTACTTTTTGTTTAATAAAAAGACTTTACAAATAAGTCTCATTTGTTCTTCTTCTGTTTTTTCTTTGCCTGAACTTGAATTATCCTTAATTTATGGACACGAGTGTATATTAAATGTATCCTTTTACATTAAACTTATTCCATATTAAAACATAACTTATTTCTTACATGATATAATTAATTAAAATTTAAAAACTAAAATTTTCAGTTATAATCCTAAAACGAATGTAGCTATGAAATTTCATTTCTTTTAGGACCTGTAAATTATCTTTATTATAATTTACTACAATAAACTAGGATTTTAAAATATAAATTATAATCTCTTTTATATTATATGTGTGTAAGTATTTTTATAACGCAAAATCAAAATTTTCGAAATATTTATATTTACTTAAAATTAATTCTAAATTACTACAAAATTAGTTATTAAGTACAAAATTCGTTTTAATTCAAAAAATACAAAGTTTCAAATGATTCCATTTTTGATCTTAAAATTTATATTTATCGGAATGTTAAACAAACTGAAATAAAATGAAAATTAGAGTAAACACTTTTTCCCGACGGAATGTGATAGCTATAGTATATATATTTTTTATTAATTCTTTTATGATACATAAATAGTTTGTTTAAATCGGTATTAAATCTTAAATTCATTATTTATTGCTTATTTAAAATAACTAATAATAAACTGAATAGTTTAACAACATAAATTTTAAGAGAAATATTTATGCTTATTTCAAGGAGTGTAAATGAATATAAGTATTTTTCTTCACTTCTAGAATATATATATATATATATATATATATATATATATATATATATATATATATATATATATATATATATATATATATATATATATATACATGTTGCATGCAGTATATTCTAAATATTATGAGCAAAACTATATTTTTACAACTTTTTTACAAATTCGTCATTTTTAATCGAGTTGCAAAATAATATACTGGGCACAATATTCCAACATCATGAAGTCAAAATGCTGCACATCATATAAGAAGAAAATGATGTTACATTAAATTTTTTTAGTGAAAATTTGCATTCATGAAAAATATGCAGTGGTAGCAACAATTATAATGATTTAATGCAGAAATGTTACAACATATGCATCATACACATTTGAATGTTATTTTCCGGTGAAAAATTGTTATTTCGAGTAAGAAAGAGAAATACTTCCCAGTATGTTTTTGGTGTTGATAAATGTTGAATTGTAGCTTACTGATATCACGTTGTATAGCATAGCTGCTAGCTCTGTTTGAGATCTCATGATTGCGTTCAGAATATGGAATCGTTTGAATAACGATTGTCAATCGAGATGCCATGCTGGATTTACACAGCCTGTTATCACTGATGGACGAGAAAACAAAACATGTTATCTGCATATAATAGTGCGAGCAGGTTATGAGTCCAAATTTAAGAAACTGCGGTCATTTACAAAACTCAAGTGTCTGCACTGGAAGTTCCAAGATGTTGGGACCATCATAGAATACCAGATCGACAATCATGGATTCGGTTATCTTTAATTAGATATATCACAGATAAGCGTGTGGTCATTTATAGAATCAATAAAGAACTTGAATGCAAAAACGGCGTAACGTTGTATTTTGAGATAAATATCATTATTGCTTATAACATCATGATGACCCTATTCATGTATGTATTCATATATATATATATATATATATATATATATATATATATATATATATATATATATATATATATATATATATATATATATATATATATATATATATATATATATACGCATTGTGTGTTTGAATAACTCATAAATTTTTACTTCAATGTATGTTACATTCAAATCTATTTCCAGTTTTATGTTGCTTTTTATTTAAATGAAAAGTTTGTGCAGATCTAAAGAGAAAATTTTGTGCAATACAAATAAAAGGATAAGTATTACATCCAGTAATTCTTATTAATCGTCAGTATAATAGTAAGATTTTTCCCTTTTTATGAATGAAAAGGAAAAAATCCCACTATTATACTGATATATATATTTTCCCTCTTTATGAATGAACACTAACTAAAAATAAGTGTTAAGCATAAGATCTGAATTTGAACTCCCTGATGTAGAAATCATTATTTAACACAATTTGAGTTAAAAATATAGCTAAAATTGACACATTGCTGCATTTCCAAATATTTAAAAATTCTTTAGACTAGACATTTTTTCCCCTTAAAGTAACAAGATCAACAATTTACTTAAAACTAATTCTTAATCCTGATTTTATTTTATCTTCAACAAATTAAAGAAAACAATTGGCTGCAGCATTATAAAAACATCGTTTTACATTAAATATTTTATAGCTTCTTTTTTCATCTTTACAATGCTTCAAAAGTCAAATTAAACAATTTATATTTAAGGTTTTGAATTTAATTTGAATGATAAATATTGCATTGTTTTCTGCAGAAAATGAATTTCAAATTTTGAATAGAAGGAACACGTATATTTATCAAAATACTAAACTATTTCACAATAATGGTTCCTTGAATTTTATTTTAAGTAAAAATGCGTATATAATATCATTTAATATATATGCAAGACTCGCAGTTCATTTCGAAAATTAGATTTATACATTTGACATGGATAATTATTTTTTCAAAAATAATTACCCATATCAAATGAATGCATTTTTTAAAATTCTTTAAAGGGAGAAAGTAAACTTTAGTATTAATTGAAATCTCAGTTTTTTCCTTTTTAATTTTTTTCATAAACTTCACATATATTTCAGCTAGCAATTTTAAATCATTCAATAATATCTTAATTTTTATTATCTCTTTCCTCATAATTATGGATAGCTAGCTATAAACAAACTATTATTATACTCTTTTAAATTTGGAATGATATGTATTAATTGTTTAGTATTTTTTTTAATTTATAAGTGAACTTAAAAATTGTTCATCACATTCAACTTTGCACTTTAACTTAAAAATCAAAACTGCATTTTTCTTTAGTCAGTATTGAAATTTGATATGAGATATATTGAAACAATTCCTTAATGAAAAGAATTTGGTTACAATAACAACAATAGATAAAGATGCTCCTAATATTCTTATCGCTTACTTATGATGAAGATCCCAATTTATTAAAAGGCAATAAGATGATGAGGCTTAATCTCAATTTATGAGTCTCAGCCTCATAAATTTTTGTTACTGAATGAAAACGTCTGAAGATAGAAGAATTAATCTTCCTTAGGTGAGCTTCAGATAGATTATCATGTGTTAATGAGTTATTCAGAGGAATATACATAACACATATTGCAAGGAATTCATTTCACTTTTAATGTGAAAATTGCAAATATCTATGAAGAACTTTTTCATCTTTTTCATTTTTTTAAATTGATTAAAAAATCGATATATGCTTTAGTGACACTCTACTATTAATATAATATAGGCTGTATATTATTTAATCATCTAGCACTGAATTAACAGGAGAAAACTCTGAAGGTTTGATTCTCGTATAAAATTCTGCAATACAAATCTTTGAAAATAACCTTTCTGCCTTTATAGTATAAAATTAAATTAAAATTCCATCACTCCTGGTAGTAATTGATATTTAACTTTTTATTGAATCTACTACGGTATAATTGTTGCGTAATTAATTTTTATATAATCATGTACATGGTTTTCAAGTGTGACGCGTCCTCATTTTCTTCAATAATATTTAAAAATTGATATATTTTTTTTAACTGTCTAGTCATAAATGTGTAATACTCGATTTTGTTTAATCTCAATTTAATTAGATGATTGATTTGCTTTAATGTAAATGTTTTGGGGAAAGAAATATTATAAACTTCTTGATTATTCTTTCAGTAAAATTATATTCTAATCAAATTCGATAATATTATTTTTAAATGTTTTCTTCGTTGAAAATTTCAAAACCATTGTTCAATTGTTTTATTTTTAACAACATTGATAATTTCATATGCTTTTACTATTGGCACTTTCAAATGTTTAATTTTACATTTACATAATAGCAGTGCTGTGATTCCATAGTTACCTCTTTCATTTACAGTTAAAAAAATAAGTAGATTTATTATAGAAAATTAAACAGTAGATATTTTAATTTTGAATTAAAACATTTATTCATTTAAAACTCTATTTACAAACATTATTGAATTATAAAAATTCATTTTGTGAGAAATTAACTTCATTTTAAATCGAAAATTTTATTAGATAGAATATCATTATTGATATATAAAAGTGCAGGAATAACTTGAAATTTAGCATAAAAATTAATGACATAAACGAAGAACTAACTTTAAATGAATGAAATCATGCATTAACTATCTTTAAACGTGAATTCTGTTGCCTCGTTAATTATTGTTTCAATGTAAATATTACATTACTTAAATAAATTTAAACACAACATTCTAATTAGCAGATTATTTTTATTGAGTTGATTAGAAATGACTTAAAAATATTTAAAACTATAAAAAATTACCTAAAATACAATAATAAAACATAAAAGATGTTTTGAAATTAACCTTTTTTATTTAAGGAATTTGGCGAATGATAAATTTATTTTCTCCATACTTTGTCTGCTAATCACCAGGGAACAGAATTATGAAAGTGTAAAATTAGGGAAACTTTTAATCTGTCATAATATTCTTTAATTAAAATAAGAGCACTTTGTGAATAGTTATCGTGATATTTAGGTAAATTAAAAGACCTGGTTTAAAAGGAAGAATATGTGTGATAAAACTCACACACAAATATTATATTTTACTCAAAATGCAGTTAAAATGTATAAAAAAAGAAAATTTATTCACAATGTTCCTCAACTTCAAGTCAGCTTTAAGAGAGGTGGGCTTCTGACACGCTATATTACTGCCTTCAAGTAGTGTCACGGCTTTGTTCCAGGAGGTTATTTTAATGTAAAGCATTCTTCAAAATGAGCGAGGGACTTACTTTATAAAAGCTAGGAGAGAGGAGAGAAAGAAAAATGCCGACAGAACTTCCGCTCTTCCAACAGCACTGGAAACCTATGAAAAGTGAGAGAGAAAAATAACAGTTAGACTGCTTAAAAGTGAGCAAAAGTTAATTTTAGAGTTGTAAAGTTTTCATAAAATGAGATAATTTTGTTCACGTTAGCGCGCTGAGAAAAGCTCTATGATTTGGATAATTTTTAAGTAAAAGGAAGCACATAGAATCTAAGACACAGAAATATAGATTATTTTCTTAATTAGCACGTAAACTATAAAGACGTAATGAAAGAAAAGAATCAATTATCAAATCAAAATATTAAAAAAAATATTTTAGATGTTAGTCCATGACCAGTTTTAAGAAATATTGTTAATTTTATGAACTGCTTGAAAAGCGCATTTACATAATACTAGTCTAAATTGATTTAAAATTGTTTGTTGCTCAGAAATCATACATATATAAGAGAAAAGTTACTATTTATCTCAAAATTAGATATTAAGGGGCACTTATTTGCGTGTCTTATATATGCTTAAGAACGTATATATAAATCTAAAAAGTAACAAGGAACATTTAAGACATTAAAATTATTTGTATTTCAGAAAACAAAAACATTTTAAGTTTCCTAATACTTCTAATACTTTATGATTAATATTTATAGTCATTAAGATAAGCCATTAAATAATAGCAACGTTTTAAAACCTACAAAAATATTTAGTATGTACATGAAATCAAAAATTATATATATACACATAAATGTGTGAGTTTAACTCTATTTTATGTAAATGTAATACACATGGAAAAAAATCTGAAATAAAAATATAAAATAAAATTCTGAAATAAATACTATTACAATATGCTATTTTATTGTTCGAATAAAACTAATGTCTTAAAATGATAAAAAAGACTATTGCAAATATTTTTAGTAAATACCACATTTTTATAAGCGTTTCTTGTTAGATAGTTTTTATACAGAAAGTTCAATCTCGCATAATAAATCATGAACAATTATGAATTTACGCAACACAAAATTTTAAGTAATTCCAAAAAGTATTTATGTAAATAGTTCTTAAGTGAAATCCAAAGAAAATTTTTTAAAAAGAGCTTATAAAATAATAAAAATTTGACATTATCTAAACATAATTTTGTTTTATTTACTTTTTCATTTTATTAAATAATGATGAATAAACCTAAATGAAACGAGATGCAAGCAAATACGTACATTTATTTATTTCTTATTATTAACTAGTTGTGTGAGTTTTAAAATATCACACAAAAATAGTGATGAAATAAGAAACCAAGCTGATTTAATATTATTTTAGTTCTAACATTTATTATACATTCTCGTGGAAGAAAAATAATTTTCAAAAATATCTCTGAATTCGTCATTTTTTTTTAACGTGACATAATTTTCTTACTTTGGCAAGTTGCCAGTCCTAATAAAAGTTCCACTTTTTTACTTTTTGGCATAATTGTGTTTTCATTTACTTCCAGATTAATAACTTTTTAGTAATCTTCACACTGTCCCCTTAATCATTTTCCTATCATAATTAAATGTTACTTTTATGTGTCAAGTAAGAAAAAAATATCTAGCTTGGCCAGATCGTGTATTTTTAAGGAAATATTTATCTCTAGTAACACCACTAGGCATTATTTTTTGGAATGAAAAATAATAATTTCCTTTTAATTATATTATAAGCAACTTACAAGCTTAAATAATAAGCGAAAGCCTAATGATAAGTGAAACGATAGACGTGAAATGAACTCTGACTTAATGTGGAACAGAACTTAATCTACGTTATTGATCTAGGCTTAAGGTGCATCGCATTAATAGACAGCTTTATTTTTAATTTTTTGACAGCATAAATTTAACTTAATCCGTTTGAAATTATACCTTGATAATGAAATAAAAAAATAAGTTTGATTCATTTTTAATAAACGTCTGTTAGTAAAATGAAGTTTTAAAGTAAGATGGTAAGTTTTATTGCAAAATAATACAACAAAATCCAAAAAAAGGAAAATATAGAGTTTTAAAACTGAAACTTTTGTCTTATGTATTTCACATTAATATTTAAAATTACAATTATAGTATATTTTTTGTTGAATTTCAGTTTTTAAAACAAATTCTTCCATGCTTTTTTAAAAATACAGAGCTATTACTTTGAATGTAAATCTTATACATAAATATTAATGTTGGGCATAGTAATTTGGAATTGCAATATAGCATCATTCTTTGCATAATATAACTCGATTAATGTATATATAAATAATTATATAAATAAATTTTAGTAAAAAATACAAGCAAATTGTTTACTAAAATTGTTTCAACTATTTTATTTAGCAATTTAATCAACCAGATTAAGAACATTGTAATTTCTTACGTAAATAATCTTTCATTAAAATTACAAATTAATCATGATTCAGAGTTTAGCAAATATAATTTAGATTTCAGAATTGTTTATAAATATGAAGCTTTTAAAAATATTTATGACTGGATATAAGTATTGTGTTACTATTATTTCTTGAGCAGTTCAAGTACATTTTTAAGTCTTTAGAAAAATATTGAGAGAAATTCTTAACTATTACACACAATGACACATATTAGCTCATATTATTATTTATAATTTTTTTTGCTAATAAACAAGAAATTTCAGAAAATATTTTACTACTCTTTAATAAAAATTATTGCTGAAATTCATTTTACTATTATTTGAAATAGTTCATTATAAAATTTTTAATAAGACAATTTTTTTCATTTTACCTTTTTTAAATTACTAATGACATTCAGACCCTGCCCCATTATCAGCCTAGAAAATTTGTATGAAAATCGGATATAAATTAAAATAAAATGTGAATTTGCTTTTAAATATGAATGTTAAATTCATCACGAACAGATAAAGTATCAGTAATAAAGGACTATATCTTTGTTTCTCTATTTGGCTTACTTCAACTCCCAGGTAATAAATCTAAGTGATAATGAACTCTGAAATAAATTTTGGAGAACTCAAATAGCTATTTCATGCAAAAAATTTCAATTCAAAAATAAATATGGTTTATATGACCAATATTTTTAAAATTATGAATTGAAGCATCGAATTCAAATGTCATATTTATATAACTAAAGTCAACTCTCTTTCTCAAAGAATAAATTTACTAATTTTTATTAGTGAATATTTGAATAAATTTTAAGCGAATTATAAAAATTCCTTTTTGTCTTTTAAAGGTATCTATTACTAAAACCTAATCAATATTTTGTAGTTACTAGAAATCTCGATCAATTTTAATGTATACATAATCTCTAAATATATATATATATATATATATATATATATATATATATATATATATATATATATATATATATATATATATATATATATATATATATATATATATATATATATATATATATATATATATATATATATATATATATATATATATATATATATATATATATATATATATATATACTGAGGAAGAATTCTTTATAAGGTTTCTTTTACAATGAGCAAGCATTGCATAAGCTATGAAGTGGTCCATTTAAGACAAATGATGCTTTTTGTCTATACCAATCATCAAAAACAAACTTAAGATAAACAATTGTTTATCATTTCTAAGCAAATATGCAGAAAAAAAGTTCAACAAAGCATATTGTTCTAAGCTAGTGAGAAGAAAATTTCTAGATTTTATTGAAAGTAAAATGCTTATAAAAGTTAGCTTTTGCTCTTCTTATCTGGAAGATTGATATTGTTGAGCAGAAATTTGAGCTAAGTAATTTAAGGATAATTTCGACTACAAATGCCACACTTTCTTCTCCCCAACAAATGGCAAAATCTAGATACTTTTGAAGGAAACAGCAAACCAAACTCCCTCAGAACATGATACTGATTGTAACAAATTTCACATTTGGGACTATGAATAATGGTTGACGACATAGAAGAGAATATAAATGGTCTATACAATGAGGACACATTTCTTTACGCTTAGAAGAACATCAATTTCAACTTGCCAGTAAATCTCTTGAGTGTAAGTTGAATTCCATCACCATTACATCCCGGCAAGACCTTACAAAAATGATACAATTTCATGTTATTTAAAAAAAAGCGTATCCTCATAATTGCTGAATGGATAATGGAATATTCCCATTTTGTGTAAACTGTTATATCCGTTCAAAAGATTTAAACTAGATTGACAATTAACTGTTCTTTATTAATGCTTTTATGAGAAAGATTATTCTTTCACAGTTTAGCATTCTGTCAAGCGTTTTGGTAAATGATTTAAACAGTTAGGCGAGATATTTTTTTAGACCTAAGAATAGGTTTTTTAATGCGATTATGTACCATTTATTTTCAGTGAAAGCATATGAACAAAGGGAAATAAATTGTTAAATTCACATTGCAGGTCAAATTTGAAATTAGTTGATAGTTTCATTTTAAACTGCAAAGATTTTCTCTCATTTTTACCTTGTAGACTACATTATTATTAGTAATGGTAGTATAATTCAATGTTATAGACGAAAACCTCCTTCATATATCGAAATATAAACACTATTTCTCAATCTATCAGAAAAGCCGTTTTTTTTTCCTGAAATATTTTTTAAATGCGCCACAAGATTTATCACATATTTTTAAGTTTCTTCGATGTGAAGATAAAATGTGTGCAAAGTTTTCTGGTTTTTGTGAAAAAGCTTACAATTTTTATTATCATCTGAAAGCTTAGTTTCCACAAACTGTTTAGTGATAGTTAATATGATAATAATATTTTTAACAACATCATATAAAATGAATTAAAAACGTAGTTGTTATTGGAGACATTGAATGAAATGTTGGAGTAGGAATAATAACATCTAGTGAGCAAGTTGCTCATTATTTTATGGGAAATGCATTGAGTATATAATTCTGGCAATAATAATAATATATAATAATATTGTTTCATGCTTTAATGATAGGTATAAATTTATTGAATTTATTTTTTGTTTAATTATGAACATGAAAATTTAACTAGAAAATTATTTTGTAAAATATTAACTATGCAAAACAGAGCAAGAGTCAAATTTTATTTACTTACATGTAATTCAATTTAACATAAAATATGAAATAAAACTATTTTTTCGACTAATGACTGATAAAAGAACACGTATGGAAGTAAAATGTTATTCTGTAAAAACTAAGCAAATAAATTGCAATAAAATTAATTACCATGATCAAATTTAAAATGATGATAGTATTTATGATAATTAATATTTTGAAATACTTTTAAAGTTATGATTAATTAATCCCTGGTTTATAATTAATTAAACATAGCGGTTTTTTACAATATTTTTATGCAATCTATCTAAATTGGTTACAAATGCCTTATTAATTATTTAAATTAATTTTATTCCAGATAATTATGTAAATTGAAAGAAATGTGCCATGTTTTGGTGGAAAATTTACTTTTTTATATTATTATTATCTATGTATATTAAAAACGTTTCATATATTTTTCAAATAAATTATTTTTTTTTACACACATAAAAAACAATAGTTACATCATTACTTATAAATGATGAACATAAATTATTTTAATCGTGCAGATTAAAACATTAATCTATCGAACAATAATGGAGAATTGCTTAGCATATTTTTACAAGAAACAATGAAAGACATTTTTTATAAAATGCTAATTTTTGCTTATAGAAATCGATGAAGTATATATATATATATATATATATATATATATATATATATATATATATATATATATATATATATATATATATATATATATATATATATATATATATATATATATTTAAATTCTTCTTTTTAAATTCATAATTGAAAGTAGTAAACGTGACGTTACATACCGCTTCCGTGTGAATAGGATGAGTGACGAAGAGCATGGTTGCAGTGAGGGTGTATTCTCGAGACCACTTCAGGACGTTGGTACAGAGATATGCCACCATGAGTGACACACAGGTATGCAGAAATACATTCACAAAATGAAAGCTCCAAGCCGACAGACCGCAAAACACGTGATTCAGCCTGAAATAAAAGATTGAGTATGAGAAAAATGGACGATGATAAGAAATACTCTCATCTAATTGTATACATTATCAATAGCTTATTCAAAAAGCAATTTGTGCGAATAATAACGGATAAGCTACCGTAACATCTTCTACTCTTATTAAGCAATTATGGCATTATAATGCTTGTAGATTATTAAATATTGATGAAACATTGCATTCGCTTACGATTTCAATTCACTATTATCTGGGTGCATCCTTAGTAAAAACATGCATAACTGGTATTTAATTATAATAAAGGAATGAAACATTAAATTAATTAAGAAATTCAATATGAAGGAAAGATGAATATAAATGATTTAAGATTAAGATTGTATAACATAAGATTTTGTGCAAAATATCTTTTTAGGCTTTTGAATATTGCTATGGCATGTAAATGTTATGTAGAAAGATTGAAAATTTTATTTGTAATGAGAAAGAGCTTTCTGGGATTATTTTAATTTATTTGAACTGAATTGCTTTCTAGTTCAACATGATAGACATTTTATTATTTTATTTGAGATTAAAAATAAATATGTAGGAAAAGTATACAAAAATATTCCCCATAAAATTTTAAAATTTATAATAAGAACATTAATATTATTTGTGTAACATATGTAAATCAAAATGTTCATAACAAACAATAAATATGAGCAAGTGTTTTCAAACATAATTGAATCGGAGAAAAATGCAGTGATATACTAAATGGTTTGAATATATCTGTGATTATTGTCTGTGGTGTTAAAAATTCTACAGCTATGTAACAATGCAAATTGGGCTCCTCAGTGGAGAAAATGTTTTTAAATTCTATTATAATTTCTAGCAAGTTTTCCAGCCGCCCAACTTGTCTTGTGGTCAGCGTGTCTGACTGCGGATAGGGAGGTCCTGGGTTCGAATCCTTGTTCCGGCATGGATGTACTTTCTCTATCTATCCTGTCTTTGTCCTTTCCTTGTATGAACCTATGGCATGTGTGTACTGAAGAAGTCGGACTCCACAGCAAAATATGGTTCAGTTGAAAAAGTGAAGCAGAGCAACCCATATTGCCAGTCTAGCTGGCACACGACAACAACAACAATAAATTTTCCAAAGTAAAATTTACAAACTTCATCAAATAATTAACAAATATCATTTAAGAAATACAAGTATAAAATTACATATTTTAAAATTCACATTTTTAAAAAGATATTAAAATAAAAACATAAAGCTGAAATATAATTATATAATGAATAAATTTTATGATTTGAGATGAAAGAGTGATAATCAAATTTATATCTGAATTATATTTTCTAAATACTTCCAGAATATGAAATAATTTAAAAGCTAAATTTAAAGAATTTTGTAAGAGCTTTTAGATAATAATTATAAGAGAAAGAAACATTGTGGAAAAATAGTACGACCTATGTCTCTCAAAAACTGTTCTATGGCATTTTTCTAAAAATAAAAGTGGATATTCAATAATTTTAATACTAAATGACTAATTTAGTATTTTTTACAAAATATTTGACTAACTCAATAAATTTTTTTATGAAAAATTATTGATCACCTCATGCTAAGGGCAAAAAAATGGATTAACATCTTGAGGTACATTTCTGGTCGAAACTGGGGCTCAGACGCTGACACTTTACGAAACACCTATGTCTCATTTATTAGACCAGTTCTGGAATACGTCATTCCAATTTATTGTTGTGCCTCCGATACTAATCTCCAGAAAATAAAAAAGGTTCAGTTCAGCACAGTTCGAATCATCACCGGTTTAAGAAATTCCTGTCCCAGAGATATAGTACTTTTTGAGGCAGGTCTTCAGCCGCTCAGCCTTAGGAGACGCGCACACCAAACTGAATATTACAACAAGCTCAGTGCTCCGGGCTCTCATTATCGCACATCAACCTATTTTAGGGGTTGGCGTTATAGTCAGAGACTCAAGAGAAATTCTGTCAAATAGCCAATCTGAACATAGCTAAAGATGCCGGGGAACCACATCACCTGAAAAAATATCTTGACCCATCAGACGATCTAGATGGTGTCATTTTCCATCCGGATTTGCCGGTTCAAGTAAATAAACGATCTGATATTCCCGACTATCTGAGGCAGGTGGCTCTTGAGAGAATTGGGGAAATACCGAGCGATGCCATACATGTTTATATAGACGGCAGTAAAGATGAATTTTCAATCGTAGTGGCGGTGGAATTTACATCAAACAGCAGTATAGTGTCTTAAGGATGAAAAATATCCTGATTATTGCTCGGTTTTCCGTAGTGGGATTATTGCCATAGAGGGAGTCCTGGACTCCCTGAATTCACTTCCTCATGGAGATGATATTTGGATTTTATCTGATAGTAAAAGTGCAATACAGCGTTTAGCCAGATGGCAACAAGTGAGAGAGACAGGATTGGGGCTTCAATACTTCAAATGTTAAAACGACTGTCCGTATTGCATCCTAATCATATACAGTGGGTTCCTTCCCACGTGGATCTCGAGGAGAATGAGATTGCGGACATTTTGCCCAAAACTGGTGTGGCTGAGGACGGTGTGCCGTCGGCACCTCTCACATTTAAGGAGATGCACTCAAAAAGATTAAACACGAGAATAATAGCGCTGCTGACTTCGGGGGCATGCAACAATAACATTAAAAATTACATTGAAATGCTGATTATTGTTTTTTACTTGAGATTAAAATAGGTCAAAATAAAATTAACCTGAAATTATATTCTAAAATCCAAATCTTATTCACGCTTTGAATAAATAAAAAATTCATTGAGGTAAGAGATTTATATATTATTTTGCGTTGCACATTACATTATATTCTTTTTACGGATTACACATTGTGAGTATTTTATCCGTTAATTAAACATTTGATTGAAAGTATGTAAAAATTCATGCTTAATTTTTAACAGTTAAGTGTTTAATGCCTTGAAAAAGAAAGAAAACTCTTGCAATATGAAAAAAAAATTACGAAATAAATATTACCATAGATACTGATATGACTGATACACGTATTAAATATCATCAAATCTAATTAATAAGATTAGGTCTTTCACAAGGTATTGATGGAAACATTTTCATTTAAAATAATGACGAAGTAAGCGTTAACTGAAAATATTCAATTAAATTTTTCTTAAACAATTTAATACGAATGCTGATTAGTATTTTTTAATTGAAATGCAAAAAAATAAAAATAATAATCTGAAATTAATACTTTAGAATCTAAATCTTATTCAAACTATTAAATGAAGATCTCATTATGATAAGAGAAATTTATTTTTGAATTATGTTGTTAATATATTGTATTCCTTTTATGGATTATTACAATTTATGAGTATTTTATCCATTGATTAAACTTTTAATTGAAAATATGTAACATTTTAATGATGCTTCTTTTTTAACTGTTCAGTGTTTGGTTTTCAAAAACAGAAATTCATGCAAAATGAAAAATATATATATATATATATATATATATATATATATATATATATATATATATATATATATATATATATATATATATATATATATATATATATATATATATATATATATATATATATATATATATATATATATATATATATATATATATATATATATATAT
This sequence comes from Latrodectus hesperus, assembly GCA_037975125.1. Classification (NCBI taxonomy): domain Eukaryota; kingdom Metazoa; phylum Arthropoda; class Arachnida; order Araneae; family Theridiidae; genus Latrodectus; species Latrodectus hesperus. Next base: position 71,583,580 of record CM075854.1, read on the forward strand.
ATATATATATATATATATATATATATATATATATATATATATATATATATATATATATATATATATATATATATATATATATATATATATATATATATATATATATATATATATATATATATATATATATATATATATATATATATATATATATATATATATATATATATATATATATATATATATATTGATGTGACACGCATTAATTATCATGAAATCTAATTAATATGATTAAGTCTCTCACAAAATATTGTAGGATGCATTTTTACTTAAAATAATTTAATCATGTAAAATAGATATTAATACAATTTTATTTTATACGTCATAGACAACATATTATCCTTAAATATTACGTATACGCCAGATAATAGAAAGTAATATTAAAATGTTCTCGGTTTCCAACATTCTGCTATTCCTCCTTAAAAGTTAATGACTTAAATAAAATAAGAAATCAGTCTAAGTTAAAATTTCTATAACTAAAGCAGTATACAAGAAAAAAATAATATGAGTGAAAAATTCAATGTTTTGGTAAACTTATTATTAAATTAAACATAAACTGTCCATGATAATATCTACATATTTATAAGAGAAACAGGAAGAGATATCACTTATTATTTACAGGATTCTAGATATGTGCATACGGAAGATTTCATTTCAAAAATAATTAAGAAAATGAAAAGAGTAGTTATTTAATCTAGTGAATCAAATATTAAAGGCACTTATATTTACTATCCAAAGACAAAAACCTTAACATATTTCTAGTAATATATTATATAAGATATGAAATTTGATTACAAATTTCAAATTCACTATGCATCTGGTGAGCTATAATGGAAATAAATAAAAAAAAATATATTTTGATTTGAAAAAGCAAGAAAAGCGCTTATAAATGAAACTTTTTTTATCAAATAAAACTGTGGTTGAAAAATTAATTTTAAAAATTCATTTCAAGTTAGAATATCACAATTATTTAAAACTAATAATTTTTTATTAAGTTTTGTTTTTCATAAAAATATCAAAATATTAAAGGGAATTAATAACAAAGATTCTGAGTTCAGACTTAATATTTAATATATATTCAATGCATTCCCATTAACGCTTCAGGCAATTGGAGGAAATATTGCATTCGTATGCAAACGTCATTTGTAATGAAAATTTTATTCAATTTTTTTAACACAGACACACATTTGACTTTCAAATAAAGTATTACTTTTTCTTAACAAGACCTAGTTATTAATATTTTACTGATTTTCAAGTTTTTCATTATTTTAGTTTTACTAATTCAATTTTCTCTTTTATTAAGATTAATCTTTGTATTTCCTTTTTATTTTTATATATTAACTGTTATTTATCTTTTATAAATAAAATGTTTTAATTAATACTTAATTACCTTCATTTATGACACAGGCAATAATCAGATTAAATTTTTTAAAAAATGATTTACAGTTAATTAAATTTTAGAATAGAATTATGATTTCCACCTTTCCCAAAACTAGTTATAGATGAAATAATTAAAAAAAAAATTTTTTCCTTAATAAGAGATTATACCGGATTATTTCAAATGTTTGGAGTTCTTAGAATTTACAGCCACTATAACAGGATTATATTTACATAATAGAATAATAAGCTTGGATTTTATTGCCTTTTGGAGTGACAGTGAAATTGGGTAAGCGTTTTATCTATGCAAGTCAAGGGAAAATAGATTAATTTTTTATTTTTTAATAATCCAATAAAGAAATACGGCTTTTCTGGCATAGATCCCAGTATATTCGCGTTTTTGATAAATGCGCAATCAATTCCCAAGTGATATCGTGCCATTATTTAAAATTTTTTCATACTGAAATCCACTCTTTTTCTCTTATTCATTTAAAAGAAAAATTAATCTGTTTTTCAAATGCATTTTCATGACTTCCCCAGGCACATGTTAAAGGTAAGAATGCAAGTGAGGAAAAATTTCTTATTTTAATGTTCAAAAAAGCCGAATTTAAGATTAAAATATTGATTATTCCTGAGTTTCTTTGTATCCAAAATGATAGGAAATTTTTATTTTGGAATTACTATCAATTTATTGCGATTAATATCTTTCTTAAATTAAGATATTAAGTATATATACGTTAAATTTATACTTCAAGGATTTTTAAGTTTTTAGAATAATAGTCAAACTAGTCACATTCTTGAATTTAATAATCTAACTTAACTTTTTTTTCTTAATGTTTAAAAAAGTAGAAATAATTAATCTTATGATTAGCAGAAATTTAAAATGCAGATGAAAAAACATTTCAGTCTTGATTCATATGCCACATTAACTAACCTCTGTTATTGAATTGACAATTTACATTAGTAACATCAAAATCATTAAAATGCATACTTATTTATTAGTTTCTAATTCTTAAAAAATACAGTATGTTAATAAAATTCTCGGTCTAATGTAAAACAACTGATTCTATTGAGTTTTCAACATAAAACGTTTTATATTATGCGCATAGCTAACTGTCCTCATAAACCTATGAATAACTATAAACAGTCGAGTTTAAGATGTTTGTGTTTGCATCCTTCAATTATTTGTTTTTGAGCTTCAGATAAAATGCCAAGCTGGCAACCAATTGGTGAGACCTCTTCAACAGTTCGTGTGTTCGAATCCCATCTTCGGCATGGATGTTTGTAGTGGTTTGGAATCCACTTAAAGCCATATCCTGGACTAATTAGCCCCTAACGTGCAAAAAAACGATGGTTGAGGAAAAACAAACCAAACGTTAGATAAAATAAAAATCAATTGGAGCAAATTCAGGACAAAGGAACAGCTGTAGACACAATAGATAGATTTTACAATAAAATTTAAGTGCCCATGTGTAATGTATAAACTACGAATACATTTTTGGATGGGAAAAACAAATTTCATTACACATGAATATTTGTGTTGGCTTTTCCAATCTGTTTTAACTGTGATACCAAGGGTGGTTTGATTTCTATGCCACGTAACATAAATTGTTTTGCACATGAGGAGATTAAATTAAACCGATTTCTAATTAAACCAGATTCTACAATTTAAGGTGGGTTCTGAAGCACTACAAACATCCATGGCGAGAAGGGATCCAAACCTCGAATGAACCAAAGGCCAGAGGCTCTAAAATTATTAATATGATCAACAAATAGCAAAATAGAAGTTTTATACCAAACAAATACCGCTGAATGCTGAATATCAGGTATATTTACAATTTTTAGAAAAGCTTAATAAATTTCTATTGAAATTGGGAATATTTATTCAACTTAAATGAAGAAAAATCCTTAAATGCTTCCTTAAAATAAAATGATATAGCTTCTAAAATTCATTTTTTATAGTTTATTTCTTATCTTTCATAAAAGTATTGTAGTATTTTTTTGTAAATTATAAATAATGCGTTGTGAAATATTATAAACTATATTCCGTAATTTGAGATAAAAAATTTCTCGAATGAATGTAAAATTGAAATTCTTACACTGTTTTTCAGACTAATAAAAAATTATCAGGAAAATATATTTATCCAATTTACCATCACCTTGAAAAAAATATTAATAAGCAACAGTATAAACTGTAATATAGAATGAATATGTCTGCTTATAAATCAGCTGAGGATTTTCCCAAATGGATGTCATCACACAAGAAAGAACAAATATGAAATAAATTTTTTTTGGCAAATAATAAACAATTTATCACCTTTAGAATATGTTATTTTATATTTAAAAGACATCACTTCGAACTTGAGAGGAATATAGTGAGAAATATAATCTTACGAGACATTGATTTATGAAAAAAATATGTTAATAAAATAAAGAGAATAATAAAAATTAACTTGCCTATAAAATTAGACCTGTAAGTGTAGTGTCTTAAAATAAAATTTATGTTCATTGACAGTATTTTCTTCTTAATGTTGAGAAATTTAAAATAAGAATATTTTATATAGCTTTTATTTTAGTAATAATAAAATATAATCTATTTTCGGTAACTCTATATACATTTAAAAAAATGAAGTTTTACGAATGATGTTTGCGTTATATAAAAAAGATTTTAACACGAAAATGTCTCAATTAAATTTATCTTGAAAAAACTTGATCTTAAATTTATCTTTTGTTGATCTCTTACATTTGTCTGATATTTAATAATATTTTTTTCAATATCTTGCTACTGTGCTTTATATTTTTTGAAGTAAAAATTCATCGTAGAGATTTGAGTTTTAAATTGCCTAAATACATACAGGGAAAGAAATTTTCATTTGTATAAACGACCTTACAAATCACACGACTCTATTAGTTTTCTCATTAGGTTCTTTTTAGTAAACGGGTTTAATATGTCTTCGCAATTAAATTTATCTTTCATCTGCGTAATTGACAATATAGGAATTATTATAATGGTAGTTAATTATCACATTTAATTATAAAAAATAAGAACGTATATCCAAAGAAATTTAAAACCAACCTTCTTCTAAAAAAGTTTTGTATGAATTTACTTAGCGAAACCTTTACAATGATGCTTTATGAGATTACTACAATTGAAACAAGTTTACCTTTGCTTAGACTTAAAATTTTAGAGAATATTCATACAAATGGACTAAAATTATTGAATATTTCCATCTAATAACGTGATTCTTGGCCCAGTGGAGAGATAACCATCCAAGAAATTCCGATACTTTAAAAATACATCTGTAAATTTTCCGCTGCTGGGTTTCGTCTCTCAATACGTGTAAATATCTACACCCCAAAAATCAATGGCGAAAGCTGCCGATCGCTCAATATCAATTCCTTCCTCTCTTTCTGAGAAAATGTGGGTCAGCTGTGTTTCCCAATACCCGAAGGTATGTATTCCGGAGAAGAAACGCATTCAGAAGCAGTAAAAAAAGAATATATTCGCCAAGTTTTATTCCGCCAATCTCTGGAATGAAATAACACAGGAAAGTGCCTGCAGATGAATCTCTGAAAGGAGGTGGATTTTCATCAGCATTACTTTAATACAGGAAGACAAATTTAAACACTAATCTTCAACACAACATTTGCGTAATCACCTATCAACTGTATTTTCAACTGTAAAAAGAGTCGCTTATTAAGTCTATGAAACTCTTAATATAAAGTCAATAAACCGCTTTCTCAGTGAGCTGTTGGACAAACTTTTTAGAATTTAGTTAGCATTCATTTGTTATATGATGACATCTTATAACTGTATAAGTAAAGTTGTTTTGGGAAATGTCTTTTTTAAATAGATAGTAAATATATATTTTCATATATTCAGTCAACGCGAGCAATAATTCATTCAACTATTTGAAAACCTGAAGATTAATACAATGTATAGAATATATAAAATTTTTCCTTGGATTTAAAAAAAAAGTGTTGTAACTATATATTACTTTTACATGAAGGGGAATTATTTGTTTAACTAGTTTATTGATTATATAAAACATAGTTATAATAGGACAACACTTTTCAGAAAACAAAGGTATAAAGAATGGAGAAATAAACTTTAAATATTGGGATTAATATTCATTGAAAATCATTTTTGCCATTTTGTAGTATGCTATTAAAGATATTACTAAAATTGCTGAAAATAAATCATTAAGAATATTAGTATTTTTATGTTAATTTTAAAGAGCCATTCAAGAGTAACATAAATTTTTGCGAATTCAAATTTATTTAACAGCTCGAATTTTCATTTCTCTCTGTGAATTTATTTTCTGAAATTTTATATCTTATTAATGTTCAGTAATCTTATCACTATAATTCCTATATTATCAAATAAGTTTAATTTTTACAAAAGAAAGTGATATATATACATAAAAGATTTAATTTTCTTTCAGCTTGACAGATTTTTAAAAGGCCTGAAAGCTTTAGAAATCAAAGTTTTCTTTGTTTCTATTTGTATTAAAGTAGTACTGCATAATTCTTTAAAACGATGAAACCCCAGTACAGCAAGAAGTACAATAAGTAGTACTTTATTTAATTTTTTGATAATATAAATAAAATATTATTTAAATCCAATATTTTGATAATATAAATATTATATTTATATTTTATTTATCATATTACTCGAAATTAAATTATATTTATCACTTTGAAATTAACTTTTGAATTTTAAAGTAAATGGTAACTTAGTTTGATGGAATTAATTTATTATTGCCATGTTTTGTTGTTTTTAATTAAATTTAAAAATACTATGTTCAATATTCTCAAAAAATAAAACCTTATTATTACAGAACTTTTAGAATATATCCTAATTTTAAATGTGATTTACATGAAAGATTCCACTTAAAATTAGAAAAAAATGTTAATTAATTCAACTAAAAGTGTTTTCTCAATTAAAAAGCTTAATTGAGTCTCTTAAAGTAAGCTTATAAGGCAACCATTTGTGATAAATTAACATTTATATTATAAGAAACATAGTGCTATCCATTATAAGTATTTTAATGTATTAATACTGACAAAACTTTCTGGGCTTCTAAATGATTACCTTTCTTTTATAGAAGAAAGTCTTCATTTATTTCTCTTAAAGGATAATTGAGTAATATAATTTCTTCACATATCAATTAATTGAAAGACAATTCTATTAATATTTTTTCAGTGAATTTAAACATGTTACAAAATCAACAAATATGTGAATTAGATATAATTATCGAGAAAATATTTTAATCAATTATCTACTTTATTTTTGATTTGAAATTAATAATTGTACCTACACCATCGTTTTCATTTCTTTAAATTTCTGTTTAAATATATACTTCACATTTTAATTGAAAAGCTTAGTGTTAATTATGTTGAAGATGTAAATATTAGCATAAAAATTATTTTTATGAATAAAATAAAAATTTATATTTTTAATTACAGATATTTATAATTGCTTTTTAACGATATTTTAAATCTTCATATTTATTTACAGTCACTTGTGAATGTATTTGTAAGAAAAATTTAATAAATTTAGTACACTAATAGTTTTAATTAAATAAATATCAATGTTGATAAATACAAATAATATTTAATTTTAGCATCTATTATTTTGATAAAATTTTAAGTCCATTAAACAAAACTGATTTAATTCAAAAATCTTGACTACCAATTAAAATATTTATTAATTTCAATGAAATTTTCTTTTTATAAATATTAATGAAATTAATGTTTATTTATTTGCATAATAACAGCAAAGATATTTATACAATGTATTTTATAATTTCCAGTTACATAATTAAGATTTAACTCTTTTTAAATATGTTTAAATAGACCTTATTATTTCAACTACTCAGAGTAATAATAATTAGTATTAATTTAAAGATAATTTTAAGCATCTTTCTTTAGTTAATTTCCAAGTTAAATAATGAAATTCATTAAGATTTTAAAGAAAATTATTGCGAATTCAAATTTTTGTATTTTATGATAGAAGTATTTATTAACATCGTAAAGTTATACAATTTATTTGTTACACTACATGAAAGTGAAAGTTATCCCTTAATAGTTTGATGATTTTTGACATGTATGGAAACTTTAATCTTAAAATTTGCGTAATGCTTACATATGCGTAAAATTATTATAATAAGTTTATAAATTAAGGCTATAAAAATAAAAAGATATTTTTGACTTCAACTGACAAAGATTTCAGACAAGATAGGAAATTGTGAATCATCTCTTGTTAAAAAAAACCTAATATACTTTAAGTAAACAATGTATTTAAGATATACAATAATATAAAATATATCAATTGATTTTATGAGATTTAAATGAAATTCATTGTCATTTTTATTATATTTTCTATAATATTTTAATTGTCATTATTTAAAACTTTTCTACAATTTTTTTTTACTATTTTTAAAATAAACTATTTATATGTGACGCGCGAAAATACTATTTCCCGCCTTGAATGGGATTTCAGGTAGTATCCATATGGGTGCTACAATGGTAGATTAGTTCTAGTGTACACAAAGGTAAATGAATTTTATGAATTATATGTTCCCGAGAAGTATTTATAAGGCTAAGGTTATGAATAGCTTTACAAATAAATATGAAATAAATATTTTCTATCCCTTTCAGAGCTGTTACTCTTCACCTCAATGAATGAGTAAGAAAAAGATAAAAGCGAAATAAATTTTTTATCTATTGGGAAATAAAAATAAACCAAAAAATACTTCACTTTGCCATTTCCACCTAAATTTCAGATAATGTTAAAAATGTTACAGCTCTTGAGATTCTGTTGTGAGAAAAAAAGCGCTAACTCGAAGGCTTTCACAAAGTGACAAAATATTCTCCTTTTTTGGGATTTGGTGCATCTGAGCCCTCCAACGCATCAGGCGAGGCTTTCAATGCCCTCAGTCACTTTCATTTCCTACTGACTCTTTGGGTGTGTCCACTTAAAACACGGCTCTGACATCAAATCTATCAAATTGATTGAAAAACGATCTTCAGAATTCCTGAAATGTACCAGATCCCAGTAATTTCGAGGGATAAAGTTTCACTTAGTAAGAAGAATTTCTGGTATAAAACCTAGTATAACATCAAGAGGCTTTGGACAAGTTAATTTTCTGTTGATAGATCCATTAGAACATTGTTATATTAAACAATTTTTTTTCATTTCTGTCACTGAAAAGTAGAAATACAATGGGCTGATTTAGCATTTTAACGTATCAATTCGTTATACCAAAAAAAAGTAGGGTTTCGGTTGGAAAGTGGAATTTATTTTACATCACCTGATGCTGACGGTATTATTTGAAGTCACACGTTTAAGAACACGGTTTGAATGGATATTGGAATTATGATGAACTTAACAATCTTTTAAAAAATGAAATAGCGAAAATTATGCTTTAATAATCTTTTCTAAACAAAATTAAATCATAAAATCCGAAGTCAGAAAAATGAAAAAAAAAAGTTTTATTATGTTTTTGAATGAACAACTGATTTAAGCAAATTAAATTGTGTATTATAATTGATCTTCTTCTTAGAGTTGGGTTTGTATGTCATTGGGCACCTCTGCTTTTATCAGCATTTTGTACTGTTAACTCCAAACCCAATGTTTCCTACTTTCAGTTGCTCGGGTCACCCACTTTATTAATAAAGCCCGATAACCCTTTAATGGAGTCTAGGTGTAATTCTCTAGTATGGATGATGCCTAAAGAAGTTAATCAGTTAATCTAGGGAGGGCAAGAGCCTCGCATTCGTAAATGATATGCTTGGCCGTTTCCTCTTGCATGACATTTCCTACAGATAGGGTCTTGCTGAAACAGTCCCATTTTATGGAGGTGTTTTCTGAAATAGTAGTGCCCAGTTATGAAGCCTACGATTAAACGTATCTTCTGCCTAGAGCACTTAGAATTTCAGAGGCAATCTCCTCGCTGATGATCCACAGATGAGTGTGTCATGTCAGAGAGTCAGTCGCTAGCGATTGCTTCCTGACTTTCACCAGAAGAATATGGTTTGGAGGTCATTCCTACCTCCTGTAAAGGATTTATTGCTGCCCCTTCACTAGATTGCCTCTGAGTTCCCTTGTCTTTTTCAGCAAGGTCTACTTCAGAGGCTTCACCTGCAAATGCAGAAATGTTTGTTATTTCTTCTGTCTTTTTAGCCACAAGATAACAATTAATAAGCTCAGGTAATATAACAGTCCACCCAGCATTCCTTGAGTTACTGGGCAAGGCAAAAAAGCTCTAGAAGTTTGCCAGGCAACTAGAGGCTCCGTTAAGACACCATTACCACGGTGCCAAATAGCCCTAGGCACGGGTCGCACCAGGGTTTACGGGAGCTGGTTCGCGGCCTCTGATTCTATATTCAAGGCTATCCTGTCATTCCTACAGAGCGTTCGGCGATCCACCACCTCCCGACGCGCCTGGTAGCTGCTCAGACCCCAGGTATTATAATTGATAATTATCTCTCTCTCTGTCTTTATATATATATATATATATATATATATATATATATATATATATATATATATATATATATATATATATATATATATATATATATATACACAGTCCAGTCACATTAATGTGACCATCTGACAAAAGCCAGAATAACCTTTCGCAGAGCGGACTACTGCGAGACGTGCGGGAAGAGAGTCACTTAGGTCCCTGAAGGTGTTCTCTGGGATGTTGAGCCATGCCGACTCTAATGCCGTGGCAAGTTGCGCTAGATTACGCGGTTGAGGATCCATGGCGCGAACAACTCGATCGAGATGGTCCCACAGATGTTCGATTGGGCTTAAGTCAGGTGAGTTTGCTGGCCAGGGGAGGACGGTAAACTCATCCTGGTGCTCTTCGAACCACGCACGTACACTGGCAGCTGTATGGCACCTCGCTTTGTCCTGCTGGAAGATGCCATCATCCTGAGGAAAAACAATGCGCATGTAGGGGTGAATATGGTCCGCAAGGACAGATGCGTACTTGTATTGATCCATCGTGCCTTCCACAATGATCAGTGAACCCAGAGAATGCCAGGAAAACATTCCCCAGACCATAATGCTCCCGCCTCCAGCTTGGACCGTTCCGGCAAAGGTTGCAGGATGGTTTCTTTCAGAGGTTTCCCGCCTTATACGCCAACGTCCATCTGTCCGATGGAGCATAAAACGCGGTTCATCTGAAAACGCAACCTGTCGCCACTCAGTGGACGTCCAGCTGCTGTACTGGCGTGCAAATTCTAGCCTTCGCCGTCGATGAACAGCAGTCAGCATAGGTGCACGAACCAAACGTCTGCTTCGGAGGCCCAGACGCAGCAATTTTCGCTGAATAGTAGTTTGGGAGACACTTTTGGTAGCCCCTTGGTTCATTTTGGTGGTCAGTTGCTCAACGGTAGCCCGTCTATCTCCCCGAACGCATCTCCGCAACCGTCGTTCACCTCTGTCATCTATGGCCCGTGGTGCACCACATTTGCTACGTCGCTGATTTTGGACAGTCCCATTTTGCCATGCATGGTACACTTTTACCACGGCGGCACGCGAACAGTTCACAAATTCAGCCGTTTCGGAAATGCTTCCACCCTTGGCCCGAAAGCCAATGATCATGCCCTTTTGGACGTCGGATAAATCGCTTCGTTTCTGCATTACGCCAACGATTGAAATGTTTTCTGAAGCCCTCAAACACCCTTTATATACGCTCAACTGCACTGTGCTGCCACCTGCCTTCTGAGATTGGTTATTTAATTCTGACGTGGAAAGTACGTGGTGGTCACATTAATGTGACTGGACTGTGTATATGTGTGTGTGTGTGTGTGTGTGTGTGTGTGTTCCGAAATGCTAAAATTATATAAATGCATTAAAAATGTCATAAAATTTGCTGCAACTATATATGATTTTAATACAAATAATTATCATTAATGAAATGTTTAAGAAAACTGCAAATATTTTGATTCCTTGTATCATTCAATTAAAAATAGCTATTTAATTGAATACTATTTATATGTGTAATTATTAAAAATATTAACTAGAGATTCTGCTATGTGCTATAGATTTTAGTAAATTTCATTATGAAAGTAACGCTTGTTTCAATTCCTGTCAAAAGAAAAACATAAAAGGAACGATATCATTTTAAAAATGAAAATATATTTTATTTTCACCACTGTTAAATTTTGCTCATGGATATTGTACAAAATGTTATAATTAATCCTTAATTGAAGAAAAATACAAAATAATAAAATGTCATTTACCGACTATTTTAATTATTAACAGATTAAAATTACCTGCTTCCATAAAGTTTTAGTAAAATATCACTGCGTGACTAAATAAAGTATTAATAAAGGTACATTAAATTTAAAAAAGAAGTATTTACATGTTTGGAATTAGATTTATTTTGTAACTTATTAACTATTTCTTAAGAGAGTAAATTAAAAACTTATTCCTTTTATTTTGTAGTATACAATATTTAAGAGTATACGAAAAAAGTTGATTATTATTGAAATTATTTTAAAACAAAAACATTTCTTTCACAGTTTCTCGATAAATCATCCATTTCTAAAAATATAATTATTTATAGTTGAGATGAAAAATGTGATGGTTTCAGAAATTTCTCATGCAAATTTCTCTTTTTGCTTAACTGCCGGTTCGATGACATATAGTTAGTCATAAGTAAAAGGCTGCAAGGCAAATATTTGATTTCAGAATTTCGAACTATAAAATTGATTACGGTAAAAAACACTCAGAAACCATAAATAAATAAAGTAATATATAACACTATATTTACTTATGTATGCAAGTTATCTATCATTTTTAAACAGAAGGATAGATTCAGATAAAAAAAATACCATACACATAAATTTAACTTATGGTTTATCTTTTAAAAAAACGATTTTATTTTAAAAATTGTTTCGTTTGTATACTTTAAGTATTTTATAGATAGATAATTTTAAACTTCTCTCTACTTTGTTAAAACAGGGAACGTTATCAAAATCTGAATAAATTTTTTTATCAGAGCTTTGAAAATGTTCCACTAAAGTATCTTTCACAAAATTATAAGACCACTAGATAAAAATATTTTTTTAAAAACTAAAACTATGTCCATTCACCATTTTTCTGGATTTCTTCATGTACTGGATTTTTATTGAACTAACCAGATTTTGAGCAAAGATTTGAGAATTTTGCCACATTTATTCATGAAATATATTTCTAATTCATATACAGACTCATATTTATGGTTATTTGCTAACACTTGATGAACCTAATATTCCCATAATTTTCTTACATACATTAGGTCAGGACTACGAATTCGCTACCATCAATTTTTCTTTTTGTAAATAATCCTACTGATTTAAACACAAAGCAAAGATCATTGTCTTGCTGAAAGCTCTAATTGGACTCTCTTAAAAGTGGACCAAAAGTATAAAATGTTAATGACGTTCTTGTTGATATCAACTAGATTAAGTATTTCCCTAGAATTCCCTGCAAACGATATTCCTCGCCTATCTGGTTGTCAAAACCATACAATCAGAGTCATTTCTATCTGCTTACTGAAGCAATCATCAGAACACATTCATAGATGATATGGCAGTATACATTACTATTCGAACATCCAAAGGGATTTTTCCTTTTTTTTGTTTTCTTTTTAACTTCATAAATCAACATATGAACTTAATCTTAAGGTGCATCACACTGTTATTTAATTCATTTTACGAGTATACAAGCTGAGTTTCTGTGCAAGCTTGAAAACTCTTGAGTAAAAGGAACACTAATTATTTCACTATCTATCGCAGTGATTTTGAAAACTCTGATTTCAACACTTAACTTCAAACATTTTGTTTTCAATTCTTATCTCTTCTCCATATTTGTTGAAATTCAATTCCATTTTTAAGGACATCAAATGTTCTAAAAATTTATGACGTTCCCATAAAATTAAGGAATATACCTGACTTTTACATATAAAACGTATCTTTGCATTTTCCATACAAATGTCATAGAACATGAGCTTAATCTTCAATAGAAGTAGCTTTCTTTATAACAGAAGTATAAGAAATTATGGTTCCCGTAATCCATGATTGATACTTTTGTAAAGTTTTCACTTAGTTACCAAATATTTTCATCAGTTATACAAATTAGACTTTTTCTTTCAATATATTTATAAGTTTATGGGCAACAAATAATATCAGAGATATGCTATATATAATTTAGAGTCAGCTTTATAATCGGAAAGAATATTTTATACTTTAATAGTTCAGAATTTTTATACTTTGTTATTGCTGTGTATGAACAAAATGAAAATATTTAGTTTTTTATTAGATTTGAGCTTTGTAAAGTATTTGTTAATTAAAAAGACATTAAAGTAAATTAATAAGGAATAACTACTCACAAAATCTTTAAATTTTAAAGACTCTACTTTTTAAGACATATCTCTTTCTGAAGGAGACAATATCATTTTTAATTAAATCATATACATCATGACACATTAAGAATTCTAATGATATGTTTTATAATCATATTAGATACAAATAAAAAATATTTAATATTTCTTTAAATTTTTACTTTAATAAAATCCAAACATCAAACAAATATTAGATTTTGACCTATTCATAAGCCTATAAAACCTCCAAATTTAGTGCTTTTATTTTATATACAACTAAATTTTGAATTTAATGCAGTAATATTCAAAAAATATTTAATATGAGATAAGACAAATTATATTTTAATTAGTTTATTTTGCAACACAGTATTATATTCAAAATTTTTGAATAATTCTCTAGGCTAGCAAGAAGATAGAACAATATAATAATTTATGTACATCCTTTTAAAATATAATTATTTTCTTAATGTCTCGAATATTCGTAACTAAAAAAATCTTTTTTTGAAATATTAATGTAGAGAATATAACCGAGAACTAAAAATAAGAAAATAATTTAATAAGAATATATTAAGGTTTGTCCATATAATTTTAAGTAATATAAATTTCCTTATAATTAATTACATAAAGTATATATAAAAATATAAAGAAAAAAGAAGAAATAACAAAACTCTTTAATTGCTTCCTTTTTTGAAAAGGAAACTTTATTCAGGTTTAACCGGAACTAATACAAATAGAAAAAAATGGAATACTTAAACTAGAGTGCTCAATGTACTTGATAAAAATCGTTTAATTGTAAAAGGCTATAATAATTTGCTAATTATCTTTACTTATTACACTATTTTCGATGATAATAAAAAATTTTTTACTAAATAAATTGTGTACAATAGGTATCATATTAAAGTTTTTATATAAATATTTCAATTCTTCCTAAAAGTTGCTTCTTAACTCATATCAATAAAGTCAATCCCACACACACACAGCTTGTAATTTTTTTTTATCAAAATTTAAAAATTACTAATCATGATAAATAAGAGATATCATATGGGCTGGTTAAAAACTATCAGAACTTTTGAGGTTTAATTATATTTGTGGAGGGAATGTTTTGATCGAAACTCTTCTTAAAACATTTAGTAAAAAATTACCTCTTTAACTCAGTCCTTTTTTCCCGTAGGAATTGTTTGCAAGACCTAAAGTTTTTTTTAATTACTCTTGACGATTAGCTCAAATTAGTCTCTTTAGCTTCTTTTTCATATCTTTAATAACATTAAATGTTGTGTTTTACTTGATACAATTGTATTAATTAATCAATGTTACAAATTTGACAGTTGTTTTTTGACATTGCCCTAACATTTTACTATACTGCCTTTTTTAAAAAAAATTAAATAACTCACTTGATGTGTTAAAAATCATTATAAGTTCTAAAGATTTTAAAAGTTAATTATTTTGAGAATATAAGTAGAAAATTTGCACTATTTTTAAATATGATTTCTTACATTGAGTTATGGCACCGCTGACCACGAAAATATATTAATAACTAGTATTAATACACAACAGAGAGTATCAAACTGATTCACCAAATTTCCAATATAGACAATTTGGTCTCCAAAGTGTGTCAAATTGCTGTCATGCGTTTGGTGATCTAGACTGATATGAGCCATCGTAATTTCATGAAACCTGAATCATTGATTACAGCTTAAGCCAATTCGACGAAATGATGCAAATGTTATAAGAAAAACAGCCAAGGTTTTTCAACAAATTTTACTTCCATTTTACCATATATATTGTGCAATATATTGCACAATTTGAACTTCATCGCCATCCTCCATATCAGAAGTACCTCTTAATGTAGCGCTTTCCGCTTTTTAAGTAACTTTTCATTAGAAAAACAGCTTATTTGTGGAAATGTCGGAAGACATGGATTCCAGAATTTCATGGATTCTAGTCGGGCCTGGTCATGCCCCATCGGACTACACAATCGTGACAAAATTCTATAGACAATACGCTTACAAATTCTGGGAATAAAATATTTCCAATGTTTTTAAGTTATCAAATAATATTGCCCTATTAACTATAAATTTCATTCTTAATTCTCTGATACAAATGGATCTCTCTATCCCTATAGTTTTATTAATTTATTCAAGAATCTCTCAACTTTAGAGGGAAAACTGCCTTACATTCAGCATGTTTTTTGGTAAGAGAGTTCTTTGTGCATTCCTCTTTTAACTTGTTGACGTTATCAGTCTAATCCTATATACAATGTTGCAATCATGTGTACATTTGTATTTGATGATAATAGGTTGCAGAATTAGAGTAAGATGTAAAATCATTTCAGGAGACAAATTTTTTTTTATTCCAATGGCGAGCACACTTGGGTGACGAACCCTATGCCACAACAAGTATTAATACACAACAAGGCCAGAAACTGCTACTCATTTATCGTTACCCAGCGGGCACCTGTGAACCAAGTCACGGAGGCAAGTAGCGTAACCCGCGCCATTCCATCAAAACCCGTTTATAGGGTGTGCCACATTCATACAACATCACAGAAGAAAGGACTGAGAAGCACAGAGAGAACAGAGAAGGAAAGATACATCCATGCCCGAACCGGGATTCGAACCCGGGACCCACAGCTCAGGAGTCAGGAACGCTAACCACTTAACGATCGGTCGGCAGGAGACGAAATAAAAGGGAATTTATCTTATGTTTATATTTAATAAAAAATAAAATTATTTTGTTTGGGAAAATATAAGACTCATTTCTGAAATCTCAAAAGACATAAATTATAAAGGTAGGAAAATTTCATGATAATATATATGAATAATATTTACATAGATTTAATATTTTTAATTAACAGTATTTAAATTTTAGAACACTTTTTTTAATTTAGTAATATATTTTAAGTATCACTTATATGTCATATCTTGTTGTTTTAAATAAAAGAATAGGTTTATTTTCTAGGATGTAAGCTATAAGATTATTTCTTTCTTCCAGTTATATAAATATTTCTCAGTAACTATGTATATTGTGAAAACATTCTGACTTTGACCGTTGCTGATATTGCTTCTAATTTCGATATGATTTTGAAATCATTTTAATTCCGATACAACTTGCATTTAATATTCAATGTACTTTATTAGTTCAAACTAAATTTCTATCATAAAAAATTTATCTATAGATTTGCATTTATCCAATTATTCCTTTAATGGAAACAATTAAATTTTTGACCAGAACAATGAATGTAAATTAAAAGAAAACGAAGCCAAAAAAGAAGTATTTTAAAAATATTTGAATGACTCAGAATCATGTTAAGTTCAATAAATTGTTCATATTCCACGGAACAAACATTTGAGTACTGAATATAAAGCCAGTTTTAGAAGCCAGATAACGTTAAAAGCGACAATCGTTGAACCGAGGTCATAATATACTAAATTTTTACTAAGTTATTGATTCTATCTGTTTTCACTATTAATGAGTTTTAAATTTTAGCAAACTTATGAAAGAGATTTTGTTTTTCCACAAATATAAGAATTTTCTTGCTAATGCAACTTCTAATCTATACAATATACAGAAAAGGACTTTTTTATTTATAAAACCTTATTAACTAAATTGTTCACGTAGTTAATGTCATTAGCCATCTGAATTGCCGTTTTTAGGAAAACTCATTACGGATGTCTATTGTATCATTCTCTCAATTTAATTTGATATATTTGCGCTATGAGTATCTCAGGTTTTTTTATAATTATCTTGCAATTTAAATCTGTCTGACATTTTTCAGTAGAAGTTTGAATTACGTTGTTCACTGAAAATTGAAATTTTTATTCCTGATAACAATAAGATACTTCAGTTTTTCAAATCCTTAATAAAACGAGTTTGTGAATTTGTGAAATATTTTTAAATTTTCGAAACACCACGCAAAAAAATTAATGTAACGGGAAAGATATGCACCTATTGTCTATAAATTAAGGTTGTCAAATCATTATTGATTCATCCGAACAAAAATATTTTTAAATAAATAATGAAGATGTATTCATAGTATTTCAGCAATAAGACAAAATCATGGATGACTTTGAATAAGAAATAATTAACTCATTTAGAATGAGCAATATTAGATTTTCCAGCAAATTTTCGAGTGGACATGGACAATCAGGTTAAACTATTGATTGTGTATAAAAACAAAAATGTCAATTTGAAATTCAAATCAAATTAATGTTTTATAAATAAATATTTATTTTTGCACACTTTAATAATTAAAAGAAAAAAGTCAACAGTATTTTGATTTATTTGCAAATTTTTCTTATATAATTACATTTTTCCAAAATATATTTGTTCATTTAAATAAGGAATATTTTTAATTATTTGTTTTTCATATATATATATATATATATATATATATATATATATATATATATATATATATATATATATATATATATATATATATATATATATATATATATATATATATATATATATATATATATATATATATATACATATATATATATAAATAAATAAATAGATATACTTATATATACATATCTATATATTAAATTATTAAAATATTTACATTATAAGCACTCAAAAGTCGAAAACCTTTTTCAATATATTTTACCAACTATAATGAGCGACTATCTACTCTCTCTCTCAAGTTCATAATCCAAAAAATAAAATAACACCAAACAAAGTTTTCTAAAAGAATTTAGCTCCAATGGAATGCATTTAGAAAATTGAATTATTTTTTACTGCTGCTTATATATTATTTTAATATAACTATCTTCTTATGCGTGTAATCAAATAGCCTTATCTAAATTGAACTCTTTATAATTGGCTTTTCAAATTCGAGTTCTTCAGGCCTTTTAAAACTGGGAGCCAGTGCTCTCTAAATCAAGAAGTACGAGATATTATAAAGAAACTAAAAATCCTGCAATAAAAGGGTCTAATATGATTATAATGCTACATATTGGATTATAGACATTAGTTAAGAAAGCTCGAAGTCCTAATTTTGTGAATAAGTGTCCTATCATTTTTTCTGCTTAATTCACAATGCGATATTGAATATAATATGATTAGGAACTCTATTCAGCCAACTGAAGCATCAACATTCTATTTTCCCCCAAGCTCGATGAATTGACGAATCGTAATGGGCATCGAAAAATGGCATTAGATTATCCCTATTTCTCCCTTTATTGTGTTATATCCGACTTCACGGAGGAAATTCCTTATTTTATTTCACTTTTTCGGCGTCACTTTCCCTAGTAGAAGGGATTTAAAAGAGTGAAATCCGAAAAAGGGACATGAAACGAATTGTTTTTCTGTCCATTCGTGCGAATTGCACTTTGGGTAGAGTCAAAAAATAATAATAATAAAAGAGCATTCCGGAAAGTATCTCCCCTCACTTTCGCTTTCTCGCGAAAAAGAAAGTTTCCGATTTGAAACATGGCTCATCAGTGAAAGACTTATAACAATTCTCTGAAGTCTCTTTTAGAGAATTTCTTTTACTTTTTTTTTAGTTTCTTCTTTATTATTATTTTTTAATAATCCTTTTTCTAAGCCAATAAGATAGGGGTAGATAGTAGCAACCAAATATACCTAGCTTTGTTTTATAAGATTTGTTTCTATTTTCTAACTCCCTTTTCGATTTTGATATAAAGATTTATTTCTTAGGATCCACTGCCTCATCAGAGACTTCTTTTTGTGTGATTGAGTCTTTCGGCAGTAACTATGGTTACCAACTGATAAAAGCAGATTCCAAAAAGATTCACACGTAGTCATAAACACTGTCTTGCTTTCATGCGATTTGAAACTATGCGCTTAGGGCATCTAATTGAGGAATCTTTTCCCCCAGAGAAACGGTTCTAAATTCTTTTTGGGGGTTGTAAATCTTTTGAAGAATAGAGATCCAGAACATAAGTGAATTTTACTGTCTTTCAGATAAAAATACAAAACAAACATGATGATTATTTTCGAAAAATACACAGCTGCTTGTATAAATGTATTTTTGATCTACTATTTTTATCAAAATGCTTCAACTGTTGCAAATTTTAAGATTTAGAATGTTAGAGCATAACAAATATGTCATAACTTCATATAAAACGAAAGTATTTTTAAATGTAATAAAACCATTTCCTTAAACATTCACCATTTAGAAAATGCATAAATTAACCTTCTCATAGATAAACTCATATGGCATCATAATACGATTTAGCTCTAACATCTAATTTCGTAATTACTATTTACTATAGAATAATGAAATTTAAACCCATAAGTTATGCAATTTTAATTTACAGTGATCAAATAAAATCAATTAAAATTTTTTTTAGTTTATCTCGTTTTTTAATTTCAGCTCAATTTACTTATATTTACATTAATCTTCACATTGGTAGAAAATTATATCGATAATAATTTAATTAAATGTTATGCTTGTTGATAATGTAAATAAATCTGAGTCATCATAAGACAAAAAGGCAATAAAATGAGAAATAAATTAATGTATTGAAATTTAAACAAGTGTTCATTTTAAAACACATTCGCATGATGTATTTTTAAATATTTAATGTGCGTGTTTCTTCTTTTTTAAAGAAAAGTCTTAGTTTATTCAAATCATATACGGAAGTTTTATTAACTTTTCTTGTTGAAAAAATAATTCGATGACACTGAAATTGTATATTCTTTACAATGTATTCTACTTATGTATGTGTTTACTATTTTCTGAATTTTTTTTAAATGCTTACTTTAAATATATTGTAATTTTGAATTTCCAGGTAAATTATATGCTTTAACTCAATGATATTATTTTTCAAAAAATACTTTTTAATTTATACTATGCATGTGTGACTATAAAAGATTGTTATAGCAATTTAAATTATAGTAACAATAATGTAAAATTGATTAAAATATAAATTTCTGACATAAAAATATCTTGTATAGTATCAACATAGATAAATACTTTCCACATTGTTTTACTTTTAAAAATGAAATACATTTTAAAAATATCTCAGCGTATTTAAATAAATAACATAAAATGATTAAATAGAATACCTCTCATAACTATTTGCGTTTTAAATATTTATTAAAGGAGTTTATAATCAATAAAAAAAGGGCAATACCTTTTGTTACAAAACGTAAAAGTCTGATTACTTACTTATAATCTAAAATGTAATATCATTTCTATCCACGAATATATTTTTGAATTCAAATTATATTCATTAGAATAATATTTAAATACATTGTTCCTTTCTCTAAATTTTTATATATTTAAAATTAAAGTGAAATGTAATTAGGTGATATACTGATAATAAGTTAATTTTTTATACAACTTTCGCTCAGTTAGTTTATACAAAAGAATATATTGTAAATGTATTGTCTACATAAATTGTGATAAAATGAAGTTATGTAAGTATTATTGTATTCTTTAAGAAGAGAAGTTTTGTCAATTCATTAAAACATTTTCCTTGTGATATTTAAAAATATATAAATATATTTTAAAAGGGACGGCTAAATTTTAAATAGAATAGCTTTAGTATTAATTTGCAGAATTTTGTTTCCTGGTGATATTTAAATAAAAGGAAAGTGTGTTGTGAATTTTTTTCTTTTAACGAAACATTGGAAGGAGATAATGTTTATATGAAATATTCATTACAGTTCCTATTAATGAAAAAAATTGCAAGAATGAGCAATAATTTTTCATTTTATTTTGTTTCTGATGTATATACACATGTATATGCATATATATATATATATATATATATATATATATATATATATATATATAATAATAATAATAAATATATATATGCGGACCGATGGCTGTGTAGTTAGCCCTCCTGATTTCTGAGCTGTGGGTACTGGGTTCGAATCCCGGTTCGGGCATGGATGTTACTTTCTTTCTCTGTTCTCTCTGTGTTTCTCTATCCTTTCTTCCGTGATGATGTATGAATTTGGCCCACCCTATAAACGGGTTTGTGGCGGTATGACGTGGGTAACGCTACTCGCCTCCGTGACTTGGTTCACAGTTGGGTAACGACAAAAGAGTAGCAGCTTCTGGCCTTGTTGTGGCATAGGGTTCAACCCCCAAGTTCCCGCCGTTGGAAAAAATATATATAAATACATACATGTGTATATATATATATATATATATATAATAATATATATATATATATATATATATAAATATATATATATATATATATATATATATATATATATATATATATATATATATATATATATATATATATATATATATATATATATATATATATATATATATATATATATATATATATATATATATATATATATATATATATATATATATATATATATATATATATATATATATATATATATATATATATATATATATATATATATATATATATATATATATATATATATATATATATATATATATATATATATATATATATATATATATATATATATATATATAATCAGCTTGTTTGAAAAAATATGGTTATTCTTCTTTAGAGGACTATAAAGAACACAGTCTACAATTGACTAGGACAGTGTTGAATATTTTTCATGTTCAGCTAGAATCAAATAGGGAAGGAAACAGAAACTTGCAACATAAACCAACTTCTCATCGAATTCCAATTTCTCAGGCTTCAGACAAACGTACTAGGAAACCATAAAAGATGTTCCCTCCTAGGAAGTGAGATGAGGTTCGAAAAAAACACTGGGTGTAAAGCCGATACTTCGGGTAACTTTGTTTCATGTCACTACCTACCGATCGATATCTTTGATTGGTATCTTCCTATTCCTGCCAAGCAATTAACGGATGATTATCTTGTATCAAATATAGATCTGAATTTTTTTCCCTTTCTTCCTAACTATTAAATATATTGATTAAGAACACTGAATCTGAAATCTTCGAGATAATATAGGGTATTGAAGTTAAGCCTTTGGAATTATTTTGCTCAAAATGTCAAAAGAATAAGTATAAATGACAATTAGACAAAACTGATTTTCAGTTGTGTCTATTTCATTAGTATTACAGAGTTAAGAAATAAGTAATTATGAAAATTAACAATATATGTATATATATTTATAAATACATATAATATCTATTTAAATTATATATTGTATATATATTTAAGAAAGACTACAAATATATATCAAATATGTATCATTTTTATTTTAAAATTGCTGTTATGTATTACTTGTAATTACTTCTAAGTGAACAATGCCATTATGGAATGTCAGATGCAAAATAAAATGTTCTAAATAAGGCAATCAATTATACAAGTTGTATTTTTACTTTCTTTAATTTTAATACTATCTTAGTTCATATTCGTTTCATTATTTTAGTAATCAGATATATTTTCAGCGAAAAAAACATTGTAAATAACTAAGAGAAGAAAAACAAGCTTTTCTCAGATTTTGGAGAAAAAAATATTATAAACTAATGAGACAAGAATATAAAACTTAGATAAGATAAAACTTTTGATAAGATACTAAAGCAGAAATTGGCTTATTTTTTTCAAAAAAAAAATGGTGTGTTTTATTAAAAATATTTTTTAATTTTGTGTAATGATTTCTATTTAATTTTAATTTATGAATTATTTGTGAACAATTTAAGTTAAAATTTACTCGTTTCAAGTATTTGCAATTTATCTACATCTTTGAATTGAAATAATATAAATTTATGCATACTACTCGATAATACATATTTAAATAATGCTAAATTTTCGTACATTATTATTCTTTACGTATATAAATACACTCATAATTAAAGCATTAGCTTCCTTACATAATATATAATATCAAATAAATAATTTTAATTTATTGAAATTGTAATAAACATTAAATAGTTACCTTAAGTTTTGTTATATTGTATTTTATTTATTTCTCTCTTATTAATTTATAACTTTAAATTCAGAATCTATATCACTTCTTCCATTGACATTTCCTTTCAGAGATATGCTACTATATATATATATATATATATATATATATATATATATATATATATATATATATATATATATATATATATATATATATATATATATATATATATATATATATATATATATATATATGATAATGTATTTTTGTTTTATTGTTGTTTTTAAATAAAATTAAATGCTTATGTTTTTGTCCACTTTTATGTTTTTACAATCAGTTATTTTTCATACGCAAAGCAGTCATAACTTATAAATTCGAATGTGCAGTTCACGAAAGAAATATTATTTTTAAGAGAGCGAAGAAAAATTTTCGTCATATCCATTACGTATATTCATCACATTAAAAGGAAGCATTTAATTATTTATCTAAATACTCTAGTAAAAAATACTTAATATATTTTGGCTTCATTCCTTATTTTAGGAATTTCTATGAAAGCGTGTTTACATATATATATCACTAATTTTTGTTTAAATATTTGCAAAACAACGCAAGCATGTTAAATTTGTGTAACTCTTTTTATACATTCCTTACTATTAAAAATTGCAAAGCTTATTCCCTTGATAGATAAAACAATGGTAAACTCTTCGTACATTTTCATTTCTTTTTCTGGTGTTGATATTTGACGTTACATAAATTGAATCATATATTTATCGTTTCATATCAAATCTTATTGTACGTAAAAAATATATTCTGTGATAAATTTTTAAAGTGTTTCGAACAGAATAGAAGACACAAAAATAAAAGAATACCAATGAATTTTTTAAACCTTTTTTTTCTTAGAGAGAAGAATATGTACCTTGTGGGAAGTAAAGAAAATAAAGTGGTAAAGTTTCTAGAACATTTTTATATTTTTTAATCATGTTTTGCCCTCAGCGATGAATTTTATGAGAAATTTGAGAAACTATTTCTCATTATAGGACAAAAGCAAAAGTTCTTATGTAAAGACTACGAGCAAAAAGAAGCATGTTCCTTTCGCTTTTCAATTTTTTTCTTCCTAAAAAACAGCGAACAAACTTATGAAATAATACTGTAATTATTCGACACCTCTAAAAAATGAAAATCGGATTTTATTTTCTTATCATATATTAACGAAAGTTGTTCTCTTAAAAAGTGTTCATCTTTTGATAAAAGAATGGATTTTTTAGAAGACATTTTTAAATATATTCTGCGTGTAATTTAAGAGAAAAGTAAGGAAAAAGACATTGGAAGATGATAATGAAAATATAATTTTTTTAATGTTTGCAATTAGTGACGAATGCAAAAGATTAAAGCAAACGCATTTCCTATCAAGATATTTTTTTAAAATTTGTTTCCTAAAAAAATTAACTTTCACTTTGTTTTCATAGAGTTGAGTTGTTTGCTTAGCTAGATATTAAGAAAGAGAGTTGCCCGGTTTATTCATTCAAATACATCGTTATAAAATGTGAGCCTGTTTAAGCAAAAGTAGTTAAGTGATTTATAAATTTACATTGTAAAAACTTCAACATAAGCAGAAAGTATGAATTACAAAAAATTTTTGACATTCTTTTCAAAGAAAGTTTGTGAAATTAATATTTAAGAATGACTGTTTTTAATGACATGTATTTTGTTCATAGTTTTACTTTGCTTAACTAATCCAAGTATAGAATTTAGTAATTTTTATTAAGTAATTTGTAAGACCTACTGCAAAATGGTAAAATGTTTTTAAATATCAAAAATACAGTAAACTTTTAAATTATTATCAATGGTAATTTCAAACACTTTGTATTTGAAAATTTTTCTTAAAAAACACAATTTTAAATTTGTATTATATATTTTATATAAAATTATATTATATATATTTTGAAATTATAGTTTTATTCAAAATATCAAATTTCAATTAATATCTTATATTTTTAAAAAATCATTTATTTAGCATGTTTTATGTAATTAAATGTTATTAAATGTACTTTTAAATTTTTTCATTAATTTTAAATCCTTTGAGACGAGAAAAAAATTCAGAGGGAAATAAAACAGTTACAATTAAAATTCATACATTTTACTTGCAGACATTTGAAAATACAAAACATTTATATTTACGTTTATAAAAGTTATGTATATTGATTGACAACCCAATAATATAAATATAAACAAAAATGTATCAAAAATGTCTTTCTAAAATACTGAATATTTCCCCGTGAGCCGAATAAGTAATGTGAAATATACTGCTGTTTTTTTCGGTTATTGTACAATTTCAAAGGTTTATAGTGATCAAATAACCCTATTATTTTGTTATTAAATTTATTTATTAAAAAAGAAGTTATTAATAATATTGAAAGTTTTCATTTACGTTACAATATTACGCTCTTTATAGAGAATATACTTATTAATAAGGATAAAGAAATTAGAGTAGAGATTCATTCATAACAAATAATATTTGTTCATGGCACTGGATATTAAATATAATGTGTGATCTGATTTTTATTTATGCAACATTGCTATCTGAATTTCCTATGAGATACAAAAGCTGTCGCAACTACACGAAATAGGAAATTTTCGTATTTTCAAAAATGGTTTTCCAAAGTAAAAATATATTATAATGTTTTATTTATTTTTAAAGTTTTGAAAAGGCCAAGAAGCTCAACTGATGCACAGAAATTGAACGTTTTTGACGTCATCACTTGTAGGGATGAAAATCCTTTGAAATCACAGATAAGCAAGAGAATTCTTCCTACGACACTTAAGTGTAAAAATAATGTTTTTTTTTGGCATTGAAACATTTATTATAGAAATAAAATTCCCCATTCAAATTAATAAAATAATTGTAGTGTTTTTAAAATTATATAACAAATTTTATTTCAAAGATATGTTCACTTTCGAATGGATGCCGACCGATGGCTAAGTGGTTAGTGTTCTTGACTCCTAGGCTGTGGGTCCCAGGTTCAAATCCAGGCTCAGGCATGTATGTTTCTTACTCTCGCTGTGTTTCTTTGCTCTTTCTTCTAAGAGGATGAAAGAATGTGGCCTACCCTATAAACGGGTTTGTAGTGGTATGGCGTGGGTAATGCTACAGGATTCCGTGACTTGGTTCACAGTTACCCGCCGGGTAACGATAAATGAATAGCAGTTTCCACCTTTGTTGTGTAGAAGGGTTTGTTACCCAAGTGCCCGCCATTATTAAAAAGTATTTTTGGGAATGTATTCCTTGTATATTATTCCGAAAATAAATATTCCAAGAATAGTCATGAAAATAATTGATGCACCATCCCTGAATAAAGTTTTCTATTTATACGTCAGCGAAGTACCCTTTCTCATGTAAAATTCTTTGATTAATTTTATTAATTACAGTAAACAAATAATAGGTAATTTTGGAAAAAATATATTCAAGGAAAAACTATGAAACATTTTATTCAAACGAGGAGAAATTCAAGAATATTTCAAAGTAGTAACAAACTATAAATATTGGATGATAACATATTTAAAATTTTGATGTGGTCAACGAATATGATATACTTAGTGCTCATACTATTTAAAAAATACTGGACTAATTTATCCAGATGAATTATAAGACGTTCGTCCTTAGAACCTTTGAAGAAAATATTATTTTGAGCTAGAGTAAAAACGTTGTTAATATTATGGAGTATTGACGATTTGTATCGAAAACTTGGAAGTAAAAATTGAACTTTTGATGATATACACTTATGACATGCACGGGCGATGCATGAAGTAAATGTCAGTAAATTAAACGCCAGTAAGAACATCTGCACCTAACCCAATGAGGGTTTGACCAGTCGGAAGGAATCTGCTGCGAGGAAACTATATAGAGACACCGCCGGTGAACAGAAATGAGCTATTTGAGGAGAAATTGAAACAATGGGAAGATTAGTTGTTACAAGTGAACATTAATGAATTTAATGACTTGAAAAGTGTTCTTGATTATAAAAAAATGGGTATAAATATGTATTTAAAGAGAAACTATTATCTTGGTAAATAAATTTGGCATGCGCAGGAAATCTCACTTTTCCAGTACTTATAAATGTGAGGTACACTGATAGTTCCATTACAATTTCAATGGTTGTGGGTGTAGAAGAGAGGTTGGCAAAACCTCATGCTTTGCTGAGGAGGTACTAGAAGGAGACCAACTGGAATCCTCTATATCTGTACTCGCATCCTCACTATGTTCGCAGTCATCATCAGGTTTCGGAATAATAATGTTTCTGTTGTCAAGGACGAAACTGACTTGACTCACTATTCGTGTACTTGCTGTACTCAGTAAAGATTAAACGTATGCGTCATTTAAGAATAATTCAGTTAAGCTAAATCAAAACTTTAGATTACATTGTGAACTCAAGTAAATAAAGCAAGTTGAATACACTATATTGTTTGTGAATTACCCTTTAAAAGATAATCATTATTTCGATCGCTTATATTACTAATACTTTTGCCGACCAACTTGTCTAGTGGTCAGCGTGCCTGACTACGGATAAAGAGGTCCTGGGTTCGAATCCTGGTTCGGGCATGGATGTACTTTCTCTCTCTACCTATCCTGTCTTTGTCCTTTCCTTGTATGAATGAGGTGTGAATGATTGTCTACCCTATAAACGGGTACCTATGGCATATGAATAGTGCAAAGTCGTACTTTCACCTTCATGGTGCTCTGATAAAAACGAAAGACGCTCCAAATCGACTTAATTCGCATAGCATAGCGAGCTTGGCTTGTCCAAGTGTCATTAGTAAACAACAACAACTAATACTTTTTATTTGACTTCTATATTTACAGAGGATTAAGCTGAACTTCGCATATCCAGATTGCTTTCGGAGTGATTCTACTAAAACTTTAGTAGAAGAGTTTCACAGTAGGCACTTGAATAATATCCTTACAATCCGCACACAAAAAATTCCTGATTACACAGCTGCATATTAATAAAATAAAACTCAGTCACAAAGAAAATCATTCAGGCGAGCTCTACAGCTATTTCAAAAACATTTTTAAGAAAAATATAAGTAGAACATTCACATGGATGCATATTTTCAAATAGTTAATTAAAATTTACTATCTACCTTTCGACCATTTGAAAATTAAGTTAAGTTGAAATTGCTAATATTTTAGAAGTAAATTTTGTTAATAAAATTAATGGCAACAATAAAGATAATAAAACTATAATTGTGCTAGTTTTTCTTAAATTTAAAAATGTATTCAATTTCAACTGAAGCATATAGCCATGAATATATTTTACTCAAGGACGAAATATTATTTTCTCCTTGAGTAGAATTTAGAAAAACTATTATTTGAATCAATGAATATTAAATAATTTATTATTATATCTATCTTTTCATGAACTAAACATTAATTCAACTAATAAATTTCGTATAAATCTAAGCAAAAAAGAAAAATAAATAATGAAATTTGTAGGGAACGTCGTCGCCAATCGCATCTTAGCCTGTTATTAAGTAAGATAGACTGTCTTTTATTTTTTTTATTAATTGTAACAGAGTCAGTAAAACTTGGTTGACGTCATAAGTAGGCTTGCTTCAGAAAAAAAAAACTTTAATTATCGTTCGCAAAGAGAAATATTGCACCGTATAAGTAAAAACAGAGAAAAATAATCAATAAATTCCTTCTTATATATTCAAAGTGTTTTCTTTATTAAATAGTTCCTTAAAAGTGGAGCTTAGCTAGGGTATTAAAACCAAATTACTTAAAGCAATTCACTGCATAGTGTGAGAGTATTCTTTTTATAATTTAAAAATTTATTAACTTTAAAAATTGGGACAGAGATGCTATTGTTAAGAATCACTGCTCAAACTATTCTTTTTTGTCAATTAGTGCTGTATATTATAAATGTTTATTGTTGAAAATGTGCTGTTGAATTGAAATCGAAAGAAATCCTAAAATCGAAAGAAAAAGCATATAAAAATGTTGATTTTGGTTATTATAAAGGATTTAACAATTTAATAAAAAAGTTTTATTTTTTATTGTATATATTATATACATAATTTGCAATTTATATATATTGCAAATTATTAAATCTTACGAACTTACGCTATTACTTCAGAAAGTAGTGGAAGATGTGAAATGAACCAAAATTGATATTTTGCTTAAAAATACAACTATTATAAATTATGTTATTTGTTCACCCCATAATACAAGGATTATACCTTAATGAAGATAGGGTTTCAACAAATTATCAACAGTAAGAAAATAAGTAACGCTCAAAAATAAGTTGGTGGACTTCTTACAGTTTCAAGCATTCCTATCTGAATAAATGAATTAATTATTGTAGAAACCACTGGGTCAAGATTATATCTCATTCCTTTGGGGGTAGATTTCAGTTACTTTGTGATTTATGGAATTATCTTGCATACACTTTAAAAATTAAGAACTCCTCAAATACTCAGAACTCATAATTGGATCTGGGTAGAATGGAATTCTGACAAATATTTATACAAACTTATTTTGGTAGCTAAATATATATATATATATATATATATATATATATATATATATATATATATATATATATATATATATATATATATATATATATATATATATATATATATATATATATATATATTATATACTATTATATACTACTCAAAATTTTGTTTCTAAAAAGACTAATAATAAGCGAAATACAAATGCTCTTGTTTTACCGTAGAATTATTTTCCTCACAGTTAGCTAAAACCTTAACGGAGTTCTTTTCCTAAACCTGGTTAATAACCCAGCAGTCAGAATCATGAATGTTTTACATTTTAATCCTTTCGAAATGATCTTGAACCATTTATTCTCTAAGCGAATTATAGTATATAATATTAACGTGAAGCAAGTAAAATATTTGAGATTTGTATCATAGTGTTAAAAAGCAAGATTTGTTTCTAGTTTTTTATTCTTTGGAGATAATGTTGTCTTGTGCTCTGAATTCGTTCTTTGTTTTGAATTGAACTTGGTGGAGAAGTCCTCTGTCTTTGAATGTTTCTGATAGTTATTTCTATTCGGGAATTGCAAAATTCTTTTGAAACTTTTTGCTTCATGTTTTCAATTTGAGAGCTACATTTTGACTCTTCACAAATCAATATAAATTGTTTCATGACTTTTATTTTAAAAAATTAGCTCTCTGACTAGAAGTAATCTGTTCAATTTTCAGTGTGCCTAGTTTTGAATACAGACTTTGGTTTGATATTATAATTTATCAAAGTATTTTCAGTAACTAATTTAATCTTTTAGTCCCTTCTCTATTATAAAGATTATTTACTCACTGACTGTATGTTTTTTTTCCTGGGTACGGGTACAGTTAAAAATAAGGAGTTACATTTCTGTTATTGATGTACAGAATGATTAAGACGCATTTATGGCAAAACATCCTTCATAAAAATGTACAATTTATTCTTTCATTAGAATTTTCTTATTACAGAAAGGGAGTTATTGCAAAAAGAGAATTAAAATTCTAATAGCATTACACATCAGCTGTTTTATTTATTTATAAAACTTCAAACATTACTGCTTACACATTTTAAAGTTAATTTCTTAACTAAATTCACGAAATTTATAAAGCAAATTTTTTTAGACATTAAGCCTCAATTCATCACATTTAAATAATATTTAATATCATTATTCTATGATTTTTACATGATTTTTAGAGTGTTAAACTGAAATCTACTTAACGAATTCAGTATACCAAAAAATCCTTAACAAGGAAAAAACTTTACAAATGTAACAGAATACCAATTTTACTTGAATAAAGAAATGACATATGAATGCGTATTATGAATATGTATAATAATGTATAATACTTAATTTGATTAGTAATATAATAGATATTATATAATTATAATTTATATAATACGATAGTAATTCTATGCTATATGCTTGTGAGATAAGGCAAAACAATGCAAACTTTTCTCAATAAACCTATTTCATCATTTGTTCTAGGTAATAATTTTAAAAAAACATTTCAGTGATGCAAAGCTTTGAAAATAATTGAAAATGAAATTTTTCAGTGAAAGATGAAAAAAATCATGAAACTCACATCCAAAACAAAATATCTGAAAAGAGATTCATATTTTCAGTGCCAATATGGCATCCCCTTTGTTAAAATAAAATTATGTGATAATTCTAATATTACAAATCATCCTTGAGATCCGATATAATTCTTTGCACTTTCTTAATTCTTCCTACTCCAAGGAATGTTAGTAACAGAATGCTACCAGCACAAGGCCGTAAAAGAATAATGTAAAATTACAACAAATCATTGTAAATTTTTACGGTAAATTAGATACATTCAAAATAGCAAGCAAAGCATTTGGTCATAAAACTCAGGCAAGCCCAAAAATCTGATATGTTATTTTCTACTTCATGGTGAAATATACGAAATCAAATGAAATATGCGTAAAATAAACGTAAATATTACATTACAAATAAAAGAAAGAAGCATTCATTTATTTATAAATAAATATTTTTGATAGACAAATAATCTCATAATCGTTTCGCTTATAAACTCCGTAACCCACGTAACATAATTTTATTACTTTTTTTAGTTCTAGCGTGTTAGTTTAAATAAATACTGGGAAATATAAAACCTATATTGAATATAATGTATAAATTCAAATTTATTTCCCTTATGCATATTAATATTTGGATATATGATCATTAATAAATAAACAATCCACTTATATATATTTTTTTCTACATTTTTTAAAGCTCATAAAAAATGTATATTTATAGTCTACCATTGGATGCTTACTTTTACAATCCAATCGATTATTATTTACCGTTACTCAGGTATAATATCAGCTTCCCTTACGCATTAGTTCCTCAAGTTAGTCAATATGAAATAGAAAGAAAGGAATTTATTGGTTACCTTACATATTTCATGGTTCGATAAATTTATTCTGCTGAGATTTATTTTCTTTTCAGACAATAGAAATTTACCAATAAACTTAGAGAGCACGCACAAGATTTGTGGTTTCTATTGAAATCATTTTGATATAATTGGTATCGTAGTTGAGTGAGTTACTTGGTGAAATGAATGGATGGGGGCGCAGAACAAAAGGCAAACATTCGTATATTATATTATTTATATTTCTTTGAAGAAAACAATCAGTTCTGAAATTTATTGTAAGAAATTATGATTTCATTTTATATATTAGATATTTGACTTTCCAAATTCCTTAAAAAATGAAATTACGAATTCAAGCGTTCAGAATCTCAAGTTGCAGGCTTAACTTTTAATATTTACTGTGCAATAGAGAGCTAGGTCTTGTGTTGTTTTATAAATTCAACAATTTATATATATATATATATATATATATATATATATATATATATATATATATATATATATATATATATATATATATATTATGAATTTTAATTTTTTTAAATTTAAAACCAATTTTATTTATAACAATACTTTTATTTACATGATATGTTTTTGTGTGTCTTATATGAAATCTGAAAATCATTGCTCATACCGAATTATAAATCTCATGATTCAATATTTGGAAGAAACTCATCGTAGTTTTATTCTCCATTTTTATTTTATTTTTTAACAATAACAATCTGAATGTGTGTGTGGTTAAGTTTATATATATATTTTTCAATTATGATTAAATTTAAGAAAAATGAATTGCCAAATTTCTGCAGTGCATATACGTAAATATGTACATCACGTAAATTTGCAACTATGTTCATGATATATATGAAAGATTTTTTCATTATTGTGTGCTATTACTTATATATCATAAAAGCATTTTATAGTCATTTTTAAACTTAAAATGTTGTTTGCAACAAGAAAAATGAACATTTTTAGAATGTTCTTAAAATTATCATAACTTTGTTCGATTAGTTCTTACCTATCTATAAAATTAATTTCATTATTGAATAACAAAACTAAATGTTCTAGTCAAGTTTCCCTTCAGATAAAAGTTAAATGTTTAAATCGCCCAGATTAATTAGGAATATATAAATCATACGTAGATAAAATCATGATTCGGGTATCTCTCAAATATCTTTGATCCTTAAAGATTTTAAGTCTAATATTTTTATTCTTAATATTTTTAATTGGTTTCTGAGGTTAACGAGTATTATAAAGTAGATATTTTTAGTGATTACCTATTATATATATTTTTTTAATTTCACAGCAATTCTGAGGTTTTCGACGGGATGAGAATTTTAAATCGAGAGAAATGTATAGGTATATTTTACTACAAATATCCCCGTAATTTAAATTAGTCTACATAAAAAGAAAATACTTATATAAAGACGCACCAAAGCATTTTGGGGAATACATAGTCATAAATAACATCTCATTTTTCTCAGTTAATTGAATTATTATTAAGGGTTGAAGAAAGAAAGATTAAGCCTATCAGCTTCCTGCACTTCGCCCGATTCTGGAAATGGATGGCCCAGCTTTATCCTTGAATATCCTGGGCCATATTTTTTGTTCCATATCACAGCCCATGACGATTACCACGTACCGAATGCGTGAAATCCTCTCACATTTCAAAAGCCGTGGGCCGCATGTGAACCTTTGGACGGGAATATTACACATTATTAGGATCTCGGCCCGGCACTCGCCACTGACTTCCTGCCCTTCTGTGCACGCTCGCTCACACATTCCTACTCTTTTCCTCGCCTTTCCGCTGCCTACTCCACCCCCCAACCATTCTACATTTTCGGGTGGTGAGATGACGAGGGAGGGAGTGAGGACGTGGGTTGTGATTCTAATTAACCGTCTGCTCGTGTTCGAAAGCTAAATTTAAGAACGAAATAAATCTACACCCTGATTCTGGGAATCTGTCGCGTGATTCCAGGTGGAAAAAGTAAAAGAAAAGAGAAAGGAGGGTGGTGGTGGTGGTTGCGGTATGGTGTGGGGAAGGTACCGGTGAGGTAGAATAATTAAGCGACTTCTCTCAGTCAAAAATGATGGCTTCTGACGCATACGACACAGATGGTGGGGAACTGATGATAAACAAACCGTTATTATCCGTCATGTCTCTGTTTATTAGTTTCTCTTTCGCCTGTTTGGAAAGAGAAAGATTGTGGGGCGCGCACCAAGAACAACGCAGCGACTCGGGGAAAGGCGTTAAAAAAGGCACTTATTCTGTATTGGGTTTTAATATTTTGTGGATGTTTTGGGAGTGAATCTAAGTTTAGAAGACCTCACAGAAGCCTCGGAAGTGAAATGAATATAACAAAAAAGGAAGAAAGAAAAAAATTATCATTTGTACTCAAAACAGCAAATATTTTAGGAAAATTGCACTACTGGCTTGACAAATCAGGTTGCTTTAATATATAATGTGAAAATAGGAAAATGAACTTTACTGATGTTTATGAATTCATGAAATTTATATTCGAAATTGAATCAAAAATATTCCAATTAATGCTACTTTTATTTTTAATGTCATAAATATATAAATAATTTCAATAAAGGATTTAATCATTTAAAAACTAATGACCGATTCATTATCATATTTTTATATATAGCTTCATATTACGCTTATGTTTTATATGAAATAAATTGTGTTGTTTCCTCGTGTTAAAATATAGTTAACTTTACAATTACAAACTTATAGCACCTCATTGGAAAACTTGTATTGAATTATTCTCATAGATTAATCATAAATTTTTCTTCGATTTATTTTATTTATGTAAATTATTCGTTGCGTAAATTTAAATCACTTATGGAAATATAATAGCATTATATTGAGTTCAGCACAAAAAATCATGAAAATGTGACTATTTCAATAATCCATACGAAATAAATAATTTAAAATGAAATGAATAAAATGAAATTTAAATGTTCAGTTCTTTCTTCCCTTTTCATCTGAAAAATAATGATACAGGTAATAATTAATGATGTTGTCCTATATTCTTAATAATAATTTTACATAAGCATTCAGATACAGGGAGAAAAGGAATAATGAATTCCCAGAAATTTTGTACTGAGTAATTCCATAGAATTTGAATTGCACAGCATATGCCCGAATTTTTCTTTTGTGATGGAGAACTTTTGTAGGAATAAACCAGTCTTACATTAATCAAACAAATGAATTGAAAAAATAATGACTTTATAAAATTAATTAGTCCTGCATTAATCAACCCAATAATTGATACCAATAAATTAAATAATAAAAAATAAAATTGCCTAATATACAATAAAATCTTCCGATTTACATCACAAGCTTTGAATAAATATATATTAGAATAAAAAATATGTTTCTAAACATGAAAAAGAGCTAGATTTGCTTAAAAAAGTAATAAATATTGTTAAATTAAAATATAGGCTACATTGCAATAAGTATTATTATAAGTTTCAAATAGAAAAATTTTATATAGTAACAGTAATACTTAACTGTCAACCATGAAGTTTGTTTCAACAAGTAATACTGGGAATTTTTTTCAGAATAAAAAAAAAATCTTAGTATAGACATAGAATAGATTTGCACAGTAAATAAGAAATAATATTCCCTCGCTATTTTCCCATTCTTATTCACCAAGAAAGACACGAAGATCCCGAACTCTGTGTCTTGAGGTGATCCATGTCTCACAAATTTTCAATTGAAAAAGGGTGATTTGAAGCATCTGAAGATTTCCCTGATAAACGTAACGGACTTAATAAAAATGCGTGAACACGTATTGACGAGATATATCTAGTCTACGTACTTTATATGTGCGATGCGTGCGGTTGAATTTTGATTTGGATGGCCAAGGACTAGATCTACGCAAGAGCTCCCGACTCTGTTAACGAAATCTTTCTCTTATTTAGTTGAATTTGTGTTAGTTGACTACGTGGGTGGACTAAAAAGTTGAAATAAGATTTTTTCCCCCTTGCTTCCTCTATCCGGAGGCGGGAAACTTCAACAATAAAAATAATGCTGAATGTCCCTTCTTCAAAAAAAGGTAAGTTGAGAATTCTTAACTTAAAATTTAGCATTCCATAAAAATTGGGCTCATGTTTCTTAATGAAAGGGTTATTTTTGTTTTAGCTCACATTGAAAATAAAATGTTTTTTCCAAATGTTATTATCTACAACTATTGTTAGTAATATTTTATGTAACAAAAGATCTCCGTATTTTTTATTAAATGTTCTATAATATTTCTATAGATAAGAATTCCTATGCATTTTTAAAGAGGTTGTTATATAACTTATTTTGTTATTATATTACTTCATAAAGAACTTAAACTATTCTTATAAATGCTGTTGTTTTTTAAATTGAAAAAAAATTTTAATTTCCAACTAATATTTAAGTGTTTTTTTAATTTCATGAATATTGTAAATCAATTGTTTAAGTGACAATTGATTTTGTAAGCTGAGAAATAGAGTCTAAACCACCATAATGATAAAATATTGACTTTTTTTATATTACGGAACATATTAATTTATTTTATTTTACCTTCAATTTTTTTATTATCGGGAGTGAAATAAGAGTATAGCATTCAATACAAAACTAAAAATAATCTTAAATAGTATCATGTTTGCTCTAGGTAAAAGAGGCAAAAATATCTAATTGTTAAGTTTAAAAAGCTATGAAATTTGTTTAGTTTATTGTGTGTATCAGAATTTATAGATGCTTAAATTTTCACACTGTTATTAGTACAAAATTCAAGTATTTCCTTCATTTTGACAGACTTTGGTAAGCGGATTTTGCTTACAGCTTGTAAATGAAGGGACAAATAATGCAGAATTTTATGTTTTTTAAAAATTACCATAGCAAATTTTGCATATATACGAGAAATAACAATTTAAATTAGAATATTCAATTGCCTAATAATAACTCGAAAAATTGCTTAAAAACTTTTGTCCTTAAAATGCAAACACAAGGAAAATTTTAATTTTTTCGCACCACAATATATTCATTAGAACAGCTATATATAATTAAGGTATTAAGAAAAATTTTAAATGACGTGTATTAAAATGGCTTATAATATGAAAATACCTCTTAACACATAAAAAGATGTTTAAATTTACTCAACAAATAATATAAACTCTTTGATAAACTTCTTATTCAAAACACACACAACCTAATAGTTATGTTTACAGTAATCAAACATTTAAAAATACTTTCCTGCATAAAAAATAAGAAGAATATTTGAAGTAATCAATAAAAACCATCATTTAATATAATTTATGATTTTGAAGCAATTATTTTAAAATAAAGCAAATTAATTTTAGACATTAAAGAAGTGTCAAAGTAATATAAATACAAAATTTCTTACTCAGCGAAAACTCGAAAACGCAACTGGCAAGAATTTAAAAAATAAAAATAAACTAGTTAATTGACTCTTATAAGAGCAAATATTAACTCTTCTTCAATTTATTATATGAATACTTATTCAAACATTAAATAAGAATTCATATTAAACATAATTTTTAATTTCGTAATGTATGTTCTCGTTTTAATTCCTTTATTCTAAAATTTTTGAAATACATTTTATTATGAATTCTTCTTTTGATTTAATATCGTTTTACTGTTTCTTTTCAAAATAATTATTTTTATATTAACGGATGTATTATCAGCAAATACATTGCTTAAATGAATTTGCGAATTAGATTGTGGAATACACTAAAATACATAAAATCCAAAAATAAATCTATGAAGAATTTAAGTCTTATCAAAATATGAAATGGCTTTTTAATTCTACAAAAGCCGTGAGTCATAATGAATTGTTTAAAATATTTTTCACATCCAATTAAAGGAACTATATTTAAAAATATCAGTTTGTTCAACTTAAATTGAAAATAAAGTCATTCAAATGTTTTATCTTTATAAAGTTATGATATATATCAAAGTTATATAAACTAGAGATGGTGATGTAAGACGTGAGATTTAGTTATATAACTAATGTTTATCTTTAATTCTCAACTGAGTAATGCTCATTAAAAAACATTCATTTACTGTCAGGGAAATGCTGAGATTTTTCACAACTTTTTTAACTTTTTAAAAAAAATTTTTCCAGTTTTTTCGATTTAGAAATCGACAATATTTCTAACTTTTTATTGGTATAAAATTATATACACGTTTACTGTATAAATATACCTCATGTCTTACACGAAAAAGAAAAGTCAAAGTTAATGTTTGATACACTAACACAGTGTCTATATATATATATATATATATATATATATATATATATATATATATATATATATTTACTATTTCACCTCTAATACATCGACAAAATGTTTCAAAGAGAACAATGATTAATCTGGCATATTTCCAGGCTCCACAAGAATTTTCTACTTTGTAATATTTTATTAGGGAAAGGATTAATATTTCTATTCAGAATGAAGAATGAAATTTTTATGCTTGGAAAAAAAATATTGTAAAACATAAAACATTTAGATTTAATTTCTGAGCAAAAAAAAAAAAAAAAAAAAAATAAATAAAAATAAAATAAAATATATATATATATATATATATATATATATATATATATATATATATATATATATATATATATATATACATAATTAGTGATATGCAGTAGCTAACTTCACACATACTTTGATCATTCTCATCTATCTATAAGAAATTTATGCTCTTAACTCTTGTAATGTATTTTTCATACATTTAATACATACATTTTGTACTTTACATATAGCATATAAAACTTTTAATTCATACAAATTTATCTAATCGAAGCTCTTTTTTTAATTACTACAAACTGATAAATACATAAAGTAATATTTTGTAAATGCAATTCTGTTTGATCAATAAAACTTCATAAGTAAAATCTAATTGAAGGAATATACTTTTGCATAATATTTAAGTACATTTAAACATTTTCCACTGCGAAAAGAAACATAGTACGAAATATATATTCATGTTGATTATTCTTTAATAATGTAAATTTATTCTTTAATAAGTAAATCAAATCATATGTTCTTGTCTGCAGTCTGAGTCTAATTTACCTCAAAAGAGATGTTTTCAGATTAGAAACTGATTTTATTCGTTCCTTAAATGCATTGATTTATTTTAATCATAAAAATAATGCATTTTAATTATTTTATTTCATTTTATGAATATAAGCCACACATGTTTCTCTTTTGTTGCAGCAAGGTAAGGAATCATTATATTTCTTATTAATTAATGCGTTAAATTGTAAACATAATTAATTAAAGAGAACATAATTATTTAAAGAAAATTAAATTATCTTAAATTTAATTTTCTTTAAATATTGTATTCAACATATTAATACATCTTTTAAGCAATCATAAGGATTAGTTAGACAGTAAATAAAAATATTATTTTTAATAAAAATTCATTGCCGCTCAGCCTGTTTGGAGGTTATGACCCTCGGCTCGCAATGAGTGGGTTCGAATCCCGAATAAGGCTTGGAGTGAAACTGGGTAAAAAGTTGGACTTACAGCCTGTAAAAAATGAATTCCCGCTTCAAGAAAAAGCAGCGCATCCTCTTGTTTCTGTCTGGAGTCCTCTTCAATAAATGTTCTCTATTTCTACTTGCTGTTGTTCTTTCTCGTGTGCACCAGGCGGAAGCACGCGATAAAAAGAATAAATAAATATTCATAATTTTCCATGAAATATATATTTATCTGATTATAACGAGTATTGGGAAAATATATTAGTTTCTTAAATAGATGCTTAATGTATTTTATAAAAAAAAATTTGAATTCCAACGAGTATATATATATATATATATATATATATATATATATATATATATATATATATATATATATATATATATATATACATACATAACCATGAAGGTGAAAGTACGACTTTGCTGTACACACATGCCATAGGTACCCGTTTATAGGGTAGGCAACCATTCACACCTCATTCATACAAGGAAAGGACAAAGAAAGGATAGATAGAGAGAAAGTACATCCATGCTCTAACCGGGATTTGAACCCAGGACCTCCTTATCCGTAGTCAGGCACGCTGACCACTAGACAAGTTGGGCGGCTCAATTTAACATGAGTTATAGCAGCTTATTTTTTTGAAAACACGTAGTGCATGACCTATCGGTCGAATGCCGATGTAAGCGATTTTAGTATTTATCACATAAATTGCCTTCAGGGAGGCAATTTATGTGATAAATACTAAAATCTCATAGAAGTGTCAAAAGAATGAAAGCCCGAAAAATTCCCAAGCACCAACCTCGACTTACGTACAACGCAGAAGCTCAGCATCAACCATCCATTGCTCATCAGTAGCTGTGGTGGAGGCCGGATCTTGATGCTTTGAAGAATGATATTGCACCTCTAAGACATGTTGTCTGTAACGTCTCAGTTGTTCGTTAAAAGTATGGCAAGTACTAATATGGTGACCGACAAAAACTGACTCATCAAAAATCAGCAGGCCAACACGGATGATGTCCTTTGCACTGCTTATGAAATGCGAATACTCGAGCACACAAACAGACATAAATGAAATTATAAATTTTTATGATTTTAATAGCTGAACTTTAATTTAGCATTTAAATAAACTCGAATAGTTAGCAATTAAAAATGTTTTTTCTCTTAAAAACTAATTTTATCATGCATATCAATTAATTTTCATACGAAATTCTTTTAGTCTCAAATCTGCCTCTGTAAAGGAGGAAATCATCACCAGCATTGCACCGCCGCTCTTAAAGAGTATATGAGCTGTTTTGTTTCCCCTTTCACTGCCGGCATTCTTTGCACCAATGTGTTGAACAGACACCTTTCAACACCACCAACAATCCATTGGTAGCTGGTTAATGCATCGTTAAACTACAAGATTCCAGTAAAAACTGTTACGAGTTACAATTAAAGCAAACAAAATGGGAAAACAACCTTACTTTATTTCGTAAAATCCCCTTTTATGTTACAAAATAATTTTAGATACAGCCGTAATGGTGCCGTGAAAATACTTTACTGAAACGTGTTCCAAACTTTATCAAACAATATGTCCAAGTGGAAAATAAACATTAACACTTAGATTGGTGCACTCGATCTATTGATAACTTTAAAAAAAAAATAAATACTGGAATTTTATAAATCAAATAAAAATGAAGAAAAGTTTAAAAAAATGAAAGATTGACTTTTGTCATCTTTACTTCAACGATTTAATTTCATATATATCTATATATATAATTAAAATATATTTTTCTTAAATTTAAAGTATATATATATATATATATATATACATATATATATATATATATATATATATATATATATAATACACACTCTAAATAAGTTAGCAATTATCTATTTATTTATTAAAATGTATCGTATCAATTTTATAATAATTTATAAACTTACACTTCTTTTTTATTAATCATTTGCTTCGAAATTCTTAAGAAGCACTATAATTTGATCATAAATTACCAACGTTCATCTACATAAAATTTATAAGTCGAAATGCCGATAAATTAGACACAGTATATTTTGATACAGATAGTTAAGTTTATAGATAAATATAATTAAATCATAAATTTAATTGCTGTTTTCATTTTAAAATAAAATTTGTGTTAAGCTAATCAGTATCTCGATATTTAAATTCACTGTCATTCAAGAAAGGAAAAGAAAATCCCCTCCTCCAATCCAGAAGATACATTCTTTTTCATTTAAAAAGAAGAAAACCCAAATGAAAATAAGGAAGCGTACTTGTTTGCTTATTTAAACGAACTCCTCTTAGCTCTTTTCCTTTGCAGTCTCCCTTATCGTCTTTCCTTGAGGTGTGATGGAAAAAGATAGATGGAAAAAGATGTTGGAAAAAGATGTGTCCTCAAAATATATTGGCATAACTCGAACTATTTTTCTAAACTTCTGTGTTCAATTAAGCCATTTCCGATTTGTTATAAGAGAAGAAAAGGGAAAAATCGGCTCCTATAAGAAACATAATAATTTTCTCGATGGTGCATTGGCGAGCAATAAGATAGCAAAGTTATCGATTTTAACTTCCCTGACTACCTAAGCTATTTCAAACGTTCCCCCCGAAGGATATGCTAGTAGCATTGCTTTGTAAAAAAGAAACTCTTCTATTGAACCCCAATCATTTCATTCTATCTCAGATTAATAGTCGAATTCTTTGAGAATTTCTTTCGATTATTTTTAAAAACACAATCCAGTGGTATCTATAGGAAATCGAACCGATTGTATTTTACTTTCACGTTAAAAATTTCTAATTCAAAAAATGGAAAAAAGGGTGATTTTTCACAGATATAGGAGCTTGTATATAATGGAATTATGCTTTTGTCAAGTTGTGTGAAGTGAGGCAATCTAAATGCAGATGAATTTTGAATCAGTTATGAAGTAAAATTCATTGGCTAAAGAATAAGAAGATTCTTTCTCCATAAATACATTTTCTGATACCCTCCCTGTTATCTTAGATTAAGCAATTATAGTGTTCAAGTGATAAAGTTAAAAATATATACATTATTAATTGTTATGGAATTAATTATACTCAAAATTTTGAAATTATTAACAACACAGTAAAATAATATATTTAAATACAAAGTATGTTATAAGGTAAATACGATAGTAAATATACATTTAAATATAATGATAACGGTTTTTAAATTTTAAGAGTTGTTCGAGATGATTTTATTGAATAGTTTTTACATAAATTTTAAATTACTATAATATAAGCATTTTTTAAAAAAAGTCAGTACTTAAAAAATTTATATATACTGATATTCTTAAGTATTAGTACACAATTTACTAATGAATTCAATGAATGAATGATATACATACACACACACACACACACACACACATATATATATATATATATATATATATATATATATATATATATATATATATATATATATATATATATATATATATATATATATATATAGATAGATAGATAGATAGATAGATAGATATCGATAGATAGGTGTGTGCGTAGGTGTGTATAGTTAAAACATATTATTTGAGAATATTCTTAGTTTTTCTGTATTAGTGTGTTAGTTGCTCATGTGTGAATTCTTATGAACGAGTGAGCAATAATAAAAAATATCATAATGCGTTAATATAAAATTACTGAAGTTATTCTAATTTACCGTAACTATCAAAAAATGCTGAGGAATAGATAATCGTAACTCAGAAGAGAAAAGCCATTTTTAATTTATACTGTTTGAATATATATTTTTAGTTACAAACGAAAGTTTAAATTCACTTGTATTTTTAGACTTTTTTTGGGAAGTGAGGAAAATTCTTAAACTTAGAGAGAAAAGTTTTTCAGATGCTGTGTGTGTGTGTGATTTTA
The DNA here is from genome assembly GCA_037975125.1 of Latrodectus hesperus. Taxonomy (NCBI): domain Eukaryota; kingdom Metazoa; phylum Arthropoda; class Arachnida; order Araneae; family Theridiidae; genus Latrodectus; species Latrodectus hesperus. The sequence goes on from CM075854.1 coordinate 71,627,446, forward strand.
CGTTTTTTATTTACCATTTGGTTTTGATTTCAATATTGGTTTTGCAGAGACTTGCATTTGATTGTGGAACATAAATAATATTATTACATTGTATAAAATATTATTTGCGCTACCTTCGCTTTCAAACTTCTAGGCACTACAACAATCACAGATGTTAAATATTTTACAAACTTTGTTTCTACGAAAATTTTAACTAGATTTCTAATTTAAGTAGAAACTTAAATACAAGAACAATAAAACAAGGAGTAAAATAAATTTGAACTTTTTACACAAAACCGTAAAATGTTATTTGGAAACTAAAATAAAATAATAGTAAGAAAGTATTAACTCTATGTTAGCTGACCGAAAAAAAATTCCACTATAGATTCTAATTTTTTTAATATGAATTTTGATTCAACAATTTTTGAATTGTAAATTTATATAATTTATATAAAAAACTGAAAAATAATAAAATATATCAATAATAAATAAATAAAATTTTATATCATGCAATTGTTTTCGTAAAATATCAGTTCCTTTTAAAGGTTACTTTGAAGATTTCCAGGCCTTACTGTTTCGAGAAGCAAAGGTCAATAAAGAAACAAATTTGAAATCATGTTTACTTTTAAAACAATGCAAATTTATATTTCTTAAATTTACGCCTGTTTGTTGTGGTTGTGGTTGGTTATTCTTTTGTTGTACATTTTTCTCTGCATATTTCTGCCTACAGAAAACCCACTAAATATAGCCTAATTCCTAGTAATTTTTAATCAAAATCAAGTGAAGAGATCATTACCTAAAGAAATTTGCGTTTGAAGCCGCACAAGTAATAAAATGATATTCGAACTTCTTTTCAGCATCAACTGGAAAGGAAATGTATCACTGGAAATGATTGGTCAGCGTACTCTCCTGATTTAAGTTCAATAGAGCATTTATGGGATGCTTTGGGGGGAAGATTTGCTGTGCATGATGGCATTGTTTATGGCACATCCATCAACGGAAGTATATTGTGATTGAGGGATGAGCTCTCTCTTACCTCAAGAATATTGATTAATCTGATTCTGTGTATGGAGTGACAGCGTGAAGAAGCCATTACAGAAAGAGGGCATATGCTATACTCAGAAACATGGTTTTTCTTCTTGGGCGGACTATAATGCGTAAATGATACTATGAGTTTAGTAAAGCCTTTTAGTTTGACTTTATACTATAAGCATTGTTTTCATTTTCCTGCAACTAGGCCGTCATCATCTTTGTGTACAAAATATTATTTCAAATTTTTGAATTTCATGTTACAGATGATTTCTCGTGGAGTTATGGCAAAAGGATACTAGTTGCTTAGGTTTTTTTTTTTCACTAGGGTAATATTGAAATATATGTTAGTGAATGCTATATATACATAGGAGTTTTAACTGTTATGAGTATTTAGTTTGAATCAAGGCAACATTGCTACTTTCGTGTCTTCAATTTTAATTCATTCATGAGTATTCAATAAATTGATGCACTAAAATATCTAAGGAAACAAAATTGATATAAAAATTATTAATTCTAATAAATAATATTAATCTATATCTTACTTATAAGAATAAAGATGCCTGCATTTGATATAAAAAACCGCATCACTTACAAAATAATAGGCTGTTGTTAAAAATATGATTTATAATAACCGCAAACATTTTTGAAGGAGAAAACTACTTGTAATCTATGTTATTGTTGTTACTTATGACACTTGGACAAGCCAAGCTCGCTATGTCTTTGCAATGTGAATTGTATAAGGCAATAGGAAGCGTCTTTCGTTTTTAATCAGAGCACCATGAACGTGAAAGTACGTCTTTGCTCTTTTTTAAATCCTCCCATAGATGGCACCACCAGAGAACCCACTCCCTCAATTTTGACATTGATATGAAGGGGGAGGAAATTTTCTCCAGACCATTGCACCCATGGTAACTGCTCAACGACCGACCACAGGACTTTCGATTCCACAGATTTAACGAGCACGTATATCGCATGTAGTCGGTGGGTCTTCGGCGGCAATGGGAATCGAACCCCGTCCTTCTGGATGTAAGGCCGATACCCTAACCACTAGGCTACCATGGCCCTTGTAATCCATGTATATAAACTAAACAAAAAACAATAATGAGATTTTTAAAAATTATTTAATAGGGAAATTAATGTTTTGGATTAAGATTATCACATTATATATAAAATAACGCAATTTCATATTGGATCGAACACATTTTAATTTACCGATTAAAAGTCAGTGAATAATTTTAAAAATAACGCAAAATATTAAAAACAGAACAATAAATCACATAGCTCTCCAAACCTCCATTAAATAATGGTAATAAAAATGTGGACTTGTATATTTAAAGCGATTAAATAGTTGATAACTGGATTTACACCCACTCTATCTAATGACCAAGATACAGATGCTGTAGTGTCCGAAAAGTAGCTTGATCTAATGAGAGACTTTAACTGAAGCCCACAAGGGTCGAATTATGTTCAGTGATCAATTTACTTAAGCGCTGATCTTCAGTGACCATCTAATGAGTGTTTGGACATCTGACAGCCAACACATTGATCTTGTTTCGTCTGGCACGCGGTTTATCCATTTTGATAGTTTAACTTCTCCACTGGGACCCTTCCAAACAGCCATAGGATCCGAGGCAATATTTGATACAATCACTGATTGCGGGACTGGCTGTAACTACTGAAATGCAGCGGCATCTGAATGAGTCCTCTGGATCTGAACCACCGAAATTGAACAATTTTCAGCAATCAATCTTGTTTCGTACTCTGATCCAATTACCGAAATATATAGGTCTGGACAACTGCCAGCGAGCAAAGTTTCTTGTGTGTGCTTAGACATATAATTTATTATCATAGATGGATTACCCCCATCGAAACTATTCTAAATGATTATGGAATCCTGGAAAACTATATTCACAGTTATTGATTAGATATAAAATGTAAAAATCTCTTCATATATCTCATGAATAAATAAAATCTATGACTGAATTTACCAGTTTTCTGATTTTATTCATGATTCAAAGTTTTATATTTAAAAAAAAATCACGCATTTTATAATTTATTGATACTTTTTATTATAGGTATATAACATTTTCTTCAAAATGACATGTGCACTCAGCTTATATGGGCAGCAATAATTTTAATAATGTCTCTACTATGAGCCGCAGACAAACGAAAGGAAGATACATCCGATAAATGCCATTCAGATCTATAATTCATTGCATGGCAGTCCATATTTACTATGCACTTTTATCACCTGCATTTAACAAACAATTTTTAAATTTAATGCATTTTAATAACAATATTTCTTTAATATGGAGCTATTATATCTATTTTTAAATAATTTCAAAAAGTTTCTTAATTATCTGTTACTTATATTTATCCATTTTACTTCATTCAAATGAATCATTTTGTAGATTCACTAACTTTAAATTTTAATGTAAATATTAATTTGTGCCTAAGAAGTTTACAATTGCTTTCAACTTTATATAAGAATAATATTTTCAAATTTATATATGCATTTTAAAGTTAAAACTTTAGAATAATAATGAAATATGGTAAATTTTGAATAATTCAAAAATCCAAAAAATTATAAATGGGCTCTTCCATGAAATGTTTTGACGAAAAAGGTGTATTTATTTATAATCAAAAGATAAAAGCACTATAGACATTTCACAAATTATGATAAAATGTTTTATTTTAGATTTTGTTTGTTTAAACTTGCATAGGTATTTTTATATATCATAGATATAACATTTTTGAAGGAAATGTCATTGTTGAGAACGAAGGCGGCAAGTTCTATACTTGACACAGCTGAAGATAATAGTGTTGTGTTGACCTATGCACGTTAAAAGATCTGCAAGTTCCTATGTCTCTAAACTAAAATGAAATGTAGAAAAGTATGCCAGCTCATATATTGATCTCGACAATTGATCGTGGCCTAAAATAACAAAACAAATAGCTGTGTATTGACTCCGGGTAATTGAAAAACACATCCGAAAGCGTAATACAATTAGTACATCTATTTGTAATAAAAACCTAAATTTTTCCTACTTTTATAAAAGTTTAAATTAGTGAGTTTCAAATAATAGCAATACACATTTAACTTTATTTAGATTCTTGTGATGAAGATTTTATAATATACGTATATTACAATATAGTGCAATAAAAATGATTCTTGTAAAAATCATTAGAAGAAGATCTAGAAAGGAATTTTAAATAAGATAAATAATAGTGACATAATTGAGCTTAAGAAAAAAATGTGTATAATTTTCCTTTAAAAATGTTCAGAATGTGTTTACAAAAGAAATCATTTAAATATTTTTGTTGCAATTATTAATTTTAGCATGCGTATACACAGTAAAGGAATTCATAAACAACGCTTTTTATTCTAAGTAAAGCATATTTCAGTGAAGAAGTCATTTTATTCTCTCTTATTTTACATCATATATCTTCTTAACACTGTGCAGTAGCTATCATTTAAATCATATAATGAATTATATTAATTTATTTGCGGAAATTATAAACTCAAAATTATCTTACATAAATTATTTTTATTGCTTCGAAATTTTAGATTTTACCAATTTAATTGTTTCTGTTTTTACTTTTTATTCCTAATTTTAATTTTATTTAGTTCTATTTTAAATGCCATATCAATTAAAAATTCTATGGCACATTTAATTTAAGTTTGCAATGCTTGTTTCTTGAAATTGTGATACAGAAGCAATAACTCCATCAAATATTTACACATGGTAGAGTAATATAAATAAACTTTGATGAATTTAACAATTACATGTGCTTTTTCTTATATTTGCAATAGTTCATAAACATGGTGGTATTAAAATGTTTCTTTTTACTGCCTATTAACAGAAGCAATTGTTATTTAAATTTATTTGCTAACTTTATTTGCATAGATCGTCTTTCCCTTCAGTTATCACTAATGAATAACATAAGCGATTAAGATTCCTGAAATCATCATCAGCTGCTTTTGCTGTATTTGGATTGCTCTAAAGATTTTGAAAGGAAAACAATTATTATCAAAAGAGATGAGATCAGATTAAAAAGGGAACAAAAGAAAACTTTGCAGTTAGAGACAATACAATCTTGTAAAACATGCTGTGCCTCTCCCTGTTGTGATAAAGAAAGATTAGAGTGCTCGACCTCGTCACTTAATAATAAAGAAAAAAAACAATAATAATAAGTCACTGAAAAAATCACTGATTCTATTATATAAAATAATATTTTATGATTAGTTTCCAAACAGCCCATTCTGAAAATTAAGAATAATGTGTAGATAAATTGTTTTCTAAAAAAAATTAAAAATTGAGCTTACATAAGTTATTCCCACATGAAATTTACAATTTACAATTTATGTATTAGCAGGAGATAACAAGTACATATTACTTCAATTCTTTAAAAATATTGCACATTAAGAAGAGTACATATTGTATATTCACTTCATACCAAAAAAAGTAAATTTAGAGATCATGTTTTGGTTACCAACAGCTATAAAGAATTCAAATTTTCAATCAATTTCAAAGTATTTAAAATCAGTGGGATATTATAGAATTTTAAATTAATTCCAGTATGGTAACTTAACAGGATTATACGACTTAGGGATTTGGTAAAAAAAATCTGGCGAAGGTATTATGAAAAATAAACTAAGAGCTACATTATATTTAATACTGCTCATTTTTAAATGATAGTTTCAGAAAATTTCGAAGTTAGTTTTAATTCTTAAAGAATGAATGCACTGGAATATATATATATGTATAATATATTTATATATATATATATATATATATATATATATATATATATATATATATATATATATATATATATATATATATATATATATATATATATATATATATATATATATATATATATATATATATATATATATTTCTCTTTTACTCAAAACAAGCAAATTCCATATTAAGCTAATTGATGTTGTAATTTCTATCACAACATATTTTCTTTTGAACACAATACGCATGTTTGCTGTTTTTCATTCTTATTGCAAAATATAACGTAAGTATAACATATAAATTAATTATATTTTATATAGTCAAATTTATAAACTTTTCTTAAATTTAGTTACATGTTTTGATTTGAACGCCTTTATATTAATATATTTTAGACTCATAACCCTTACCATATATAATTTAAGTGTTAATATTTTGTTCAGTTTTTCATTAGAGTATATTATGTGACTTCAAAATTAAAAAAATTTATAAGAAAAATTACTTGCCATTTACAGTTATATGATTTTTAAAGTTGAATAGTTACCATATTTCCCAAGAAAATTATTTGAGGGATGAAATACAAGACTAATTGAGGCATGTTTTAAAATTTTCATAAAATTTAATCCTTTGCATTTAATTCTAAAAAATACGGCACGCATATTTATTGAAGTGAGTGCATGCTTGGTAATTTCCGAAGCTTCTTTCCTTATAATCTATGAATACGAAGCACCATCTTTCGAACATCTTTCTAGAGGGCAGCATACTGGGAATGTTTAAAAAATGTGTGTAATAACTTATCGTGGATGTGTTATTTGGAATGATCAAAGACTTTAATAAAACTTTTAATGTAGCTAAAACAAGTCATTAGTCTTAACATTTAAAAGAGATATTTTACAAACATTGCAATCATTAATTTATAATTCCATTAATTAATGAAATTTTTAAAAATTTAAATCGTCCTTGCTGATTTAAGCTATCCATAAATTAGTTTTTTTCTTTTTTGTCTTTTTCAGTTTACTTTTTCTTTTGTTCTATTGTCAACCTATTAGTGGCTTGAATCAATGGAAAACGGCTTCTAAGACGGTGTTTTCGTCTTGATATAAAAAATCATTTTATTAAAATGAGCTTCAACAATTTTCTGCGACATTCTGATGGAGAACTTCGCCTTTTTTGCTGCCAAATTCGTCGATAAGTCAATTGTACGACACTGTCTCAATACGGTGTGGCATAAATGAAACGTTATCTGACGTAATGGATATTTTAAACCAATGAAAGTTGTAAGAAAGTGATGTAGACACGATCTCAACTGGAAGGAAAGAAACATCCATTTTATGGTTAATAACTTAGCCTAACAGCAAAAACTCTTAGTTGTGCGTTATTGAGTGATCTCGGCCAAATAAGAGATGATGATATTGTGCTCCCATTTTTGGTACATAGATCCACCAAGGTGAATGCTCTGAAATTTTCCGTTGTTACTTACTTCTAATTAGATAATAATGCCCTGAAAAATTATCCATTTAGAAATCAATAATCGGTGAGGGTAATAATAGAAGCCTTGAAAAACAGTTTTAAGTTATTAGATTGCTTACTAAAGGACGTTAGTTACAAAAATATAAAAAATTAATGTATTACAAAATTTTGTAATCAGAAGCTTTATTAACACTTACTGTTTCTCCATTACTCGTTAGTATTGATTCAAATTTAAATAAGAAATTTATTTCAAAATCATTTCTATTAATGACAAATAATACATAATAAGTACTCAAAAATTAAAAAAAAATGCGTAAAATCAAAATTAAGTCGGTATGTATAGTATTGTAATTTGAATGTTAGGCAGTTTGTATATTTTCACTATCTCTCTCGCATTAAAAGAAAATTTGAAAAATTTCAACTCCCTATTTCAATTTTTATGGAAATTACTTCTTCTACATGCAATCGGTTTATGTTGTGTACGCCTTAGAAAATAGAGTTTTAGAATATAAATCGCTTAGATTTTTATAAGACAAAATTAAATAAATATTAGTTATAAAATAAATTTTACTCGTTTTTGCTTGAATCATTTTATCGAAAAGACTATTACAAATTTTAATTATCTGGAAAATTATTTTTACTGTAAATGAAAATAACAATATTAGATAGTTAAAAAGCCAAATATTAAAATGGTGACATTTTAACTTATATGAGTCTATTCGAAAAAGAATTAAATATAATGGAATTCATTAATTGTAAGAAAATGTTTTTATTTTGCGCAAACCTAAAAGATTAATAATAATTGTCTTTTAATTTAAAAAACATTTATTTTTAAATGACAATGAAAACTTTTATAATTTGTGTCAAAAGTCGAAATCAATACAGATTTAAAAAAACAGTTATTTAAATAACTAAAATACGCTTCAAAATTAAGTAGAGAAACTAGAAAAGTATGAAATTTATTTTTGATTTCAATATAGACTTAAATTTTGTTTGTATGTCAAATTTTTGAAAATTGAAAACAATTTTGTGAAAAAAAGCGTACAAGATAAAGATGATTGTGACTATAAATTGCTGGGTGAAATATATTTTGATTATTGCGTGATTATTCTAAGTTCCACAATTAGGTGAATGTTTATCACTTTGCCGTGTTCGTAAGCTCACATCCCACCTCGAGCTTAGATGATTATAGTGGTTTGAAATCCACTTTAACTCTAAGTTTCGGTCTAATCAGACATTATATATAGAAAATGACCATCAAACAGCGTGCCTGACTGTGGATACGGAGGTCCTGGGTTCGAATCCCGGTTCGGGCATGGATGTACTTTCTCTCTCTATCTATCCTGTCTTTGTCCTTTCCTTGTATGAATGAGGTGTGAATGGTTGCCTACCCTATAAACGGGTACCTATGGCAAGTGTGTAGAGCAAAGTCGTACTTTCACCTTCATGGTGCTCTGATTAAAAATGAAAGACGCTCCCAATTGACTTAAAATTCGCATAGCCAAGGCATAGCGAGCTTGGCTTGTCCAAGTGTCATTAGTAACAACAACAACAACAATGACCATCGAAAGACATATGAACCAGCCATTTTTGTGTATTATGCTATTTTGGTCATTATTTTCAGCTAAAACAGTTTAGATTGACAATGGCATGGTTTTAGTGATCAAACATTTGTGTTTTAGATCCTTAATCCAATCAAAAGCTGTGTCATACCTATTCGAAAATTCTCGAGTGTCATATATATTTTAAAAGTATCTGTTGCTTAAGATCTAATAACGACCCTGTCTCTTGAATGAAAGACCCAAATTGTTTGGTTGTATCTTACATTGTTGCAAATACTCCGTTGTGTTACTTTACTGTGATGTAAAGATATGAGATCAAAATACATTTATTTAAAACTCAACAGAGCTTTATAAAGAATGATATACTTATTTAGACAGAATCAAAAGGACCGACTTTCGATTTAATTTCTTTAAGCCAGGAATCGACTGTAGATGGGAAGAATATGTTTTGTAATTATTCACTTGGATCCTCTTGACGACATACATAAAGCTCTTTGCTATGGTGAATGAAATTTTTAAGTAGAAATCAAAAATGCATTTTAGTTTTGAACAAACATTAAAAGAGGATATCGTTATCTGATTTGGTAATTTATCCTCCAACAGATGGTCAACAGACTGCAATTATTTTACTTGCATTTAGAAATATTGCTATAGTTCATAGTCGGATCAAAATCAAATCTACTGCTTCCTTTTTTTCCGGAAATGCATTTCTACAGTTATCCACTTTCAGGATCGAATTACGAGACCCTAACCAGCATATTGTGTTGGTAACATTAGTACAAGCGTATAAAATATGCTTCATTAACCAAACTTCTAAAAATATCTTCTTAAAGCTGTGAAATTGATGACTTCCATTATGTCAAACTACACAACTGGCTCTACATTTCATGAAATGCAAGGTCACAATGCCATTTGACAATATTATAAATTGTCTTTAAAATTTAGCTTTTCGATTGCTGAGAGGCACTGAAACGCCCTCTTTTAAATGTATAGCCTATATATTAACATGACAAAACCCGAGAGACTCAGTAGTTCACATTGTTTCCCGTAAGATCACCAAAGTGAAGCATCATATTTCGGGATGAGTGACTGGGAGGTAGACCACATTCTCCCTCATTGACTTGCTGGAGATCCCTTTAATCTATGACATGAAGCGTTCTTCCGTTGGTGTGCATGGATATGGAAAGGAGGGTACCAGCTCAGATATGGTTTCGTCACCTGAACGTGGTTCAAAATTACGAGGTGCTTAGTAATATATGCAAGTATTTAAAATCCGTTAAACTTAAGAGACAATCCCGGTTTCATCTACACAGCTATATGCATATATTAAGAGGACGAGAGTTACATCGTTCAGACATTCGAACTACAAACATTCAGTCATTAGAACGAAACTTTATTAACTAACACAATTATGCTCAATACTGACCATCAAGAATTGCATTAAATTCTTCAAGATATATTTCATTTGCATAATATCAACACTATGTTAATATTTTAATAATAGTGTGGTTGAATAAATAGTAAATGGGTTCCAATTTCAAAATGTTTCCCAGACAATATTACGAAGAATAACCAGCATAAGTTGCGCAATGAGAAAAAACATAATAAAATAAATTCAACTTTATTATGGATACAGTGGTATTTCTGTATAAAAAAATGTGCAAAAGAAATTGAATTTTATAGAGATAATGTGGTCCGAGGTTTGATCCTCGGGCTGGGCAAGGTTGACTGAACCTTTCAACCCTTCAGTGGGTTGATAAACTGAGCACCAAGCATGCTTGGAAACTAAACACTGGGGGTCTTACGTTAGGTTGATCACCTAACTGGGACATATGCCTCGTTCCCCAGGGCCCTCGGTCATGAAAACAGTTATGGGCACTGTAGGCCTTGGCCCACATGGGCTGTCGTGCCATGGAGTTTAGTTTAGTTTTAGAGATAAGGTAGTAAAAATATTTGAATATTATATACTCAAATACTAATTACATTACAATTAAATATCAGATTTTTTGTTCGTAGTATACTTCCGACTCCCCATTTCTACTGATTGAAAAGTTGCTGAGAGTGGTAGACTGCTTGGTTAGAGCTCGTTATCGTATGGAAACCTGACCCAAAGATCCACACTAATGGCGGCTAGGTTATGTAATGTCCTCCATGTGAAATGATAACCTTGGGGGTAACAGGTTAAGTCTGGGGATTTTCTGCTTTTTCCCGCAATCTTGATTATGATGGCTCAACTGCTTTCTTTAATGTGGGCTACAAACGCATTAGCATAGAACTGCAAACATTTGCACCATAATCTACATATCTACCTCACTGAGCACACACTATCTACTTGCAATTTTTTACCACGATCAAGTGACGTGATCGACACGTGAGATGGCATCCTTTTACATGCACCACGAGTCATTAGTGGGCCAACATTGGATCTTACAGTACTTTTAACGTACAAAGTCCAATTTAAAACAATGAGATTTCGGCTATCTCAATCATAGAGTTGAACACCTCTTCGTAACTATAACATCTTTCACCACCAAGTTATCAAAATCTCACCAAATAGTTGAATTAAATTACCTTTTAATAATTTATGCCTTTTAATTCTGCGTGAGTCAAAAATAGCTGAACATGATTCTACTAGTAGAATCTGGTAGTATGGCAGAGACAATAGCGTCACTCCCGTGCTTGAAATGTTTTCTGATGCACACTAAAACTTTGTGAGACTATTGCGCAATAGCATGCTTCATCCTTATGTTGTGTTTATGTTTAGAAACGGGGACCGCTGAGACCTGGTTAGTTAGGGCATCACTCTCATTATCGGAAGGTAGTGAGTTCGTATCCCGACCGATAGAAGATCCGTCTTGTCCGCTAAGGGCGGCTGGAGTACGTTAAAACTGGGCGTGGTTGCCGCAATGTCCTTTAAGTAAAATGATACCTCTGGGTGTGGCAGGCCAAGTAGTGGGGGTCTTCTGCTTGGTCCTGCTTCAAAATCACGAAGACTCCCCCCAGTGGCTTCTATCTAACAGATAGAGCCCAAGTCAGGACTAGATACAGAGAAGCATGTTGGTGGAACAAGGGCAACATGTTTAGAGAGTGGCGATCTTATTGCCAGTATCGATAATATCAGTGGAAAGCATTTTAAAGTTTAAACACTTTGCTTCATTCAGGAGTTACGATTGATAATAATGCAGAGACTGGAGCAAACACCACAAAACGATCTAAATTATTTTAATGTTCAACTATTCTTAGTATAAAAAAAGAAATATTTACTCTCGCACGCTTCTATTAGATAAAACATTCATAGAACGAAGCTTTCAATGCATAAATCAGTAAAAAACTCAACTAAAATGCAAACATTATATTTCTTTTCATCAGTTATAACAGCCAATTCCTAAAGAAGCCTTAAACACGTGAGAAACCAGGAATCAATGCTTTACAAAAGTTTGCAGAAAAGTTTCTTTGTTGCAAGCATTTATTGCAACGTTATCCACATAACCTGTATAATTATGACCGCAATGGTAAACATAATAACATGTTTTGTACGACATAATCAAGCGATACTTGAAACCACAACTGTTATTCTTCTCATTACGGAAACAATTCAGTGCTCAGAATCTAAAATCCCCGTCCAAATGCACTGTTTACTCAAAATACAATATTTGCTTGCTAAAGAAAAAATGATGACAAATGATTCATGAAAGATGTTTGCAATGGCTAAAAATAACTATCGCTTAACATCTGCAGCAATTACACCTTTCTTAGGTAATTAGTATTTTGCATAATAACACATTTTCTATTTTAGTCGTAAATTATCAAGGTTTAAAAAATTGTGGTGCCCGGAGCTTCATAATTATGAAGCATCTCATATTTCTGGATTATAGTTTTGTAAGAGGAAAACAACGAGGATGTAAACTAATTAAATGATTTCTTTCCGAAAAGTTTTCTTGAAATTATTAGTTTGTGGCTCACGACTGAAAGATTTGAGACGAAATCTCTAAAATTAATGAATTATTGTGCTTTCTAAGATATATTTACAGCACGGTTTATACACTCTTGAAACCTTATAGTTTAAGAGAATTCAAGTCTCTAAGGTAAAATAAGAAGCTACACAAAATTTTAATCACTTTTCAGAATGCTAGTTAATGAAACACGAGAGATTTACTCCGTATAGTTAGAGTTCTGCTCACTACTTTTGTAATTCCAACATTTTACTTATTGCTGCAGTATGAGTGAAAATTAAAGTATATAAGTTTGTGTTATTTGAATGTAATTTAATATATTATTCATGAATTAAATTTAATTTTAATAAAATTCAATATTTGTTTCAGTATAAAGGAAAAAATGCAGCTTTCATATTTTCTGTTAGTTGCTCTGTATTTGTGAAACGCTTCTTTGCGTCTTGGTATTCTAACAAAACGTAATGGTCTGCTTAATGGACTAAGGCTGATGTAATGCATTTTAATATTCCCTACGTAAATTTCTTTCTAGGAAGACTTCTCATAGACATTCGAATACGTTCACGTGCCACAAACTAGGAAATCTGTATAACTCCCACGCACATACCTCCATAGAATTTACACGCAGAAGACGGAAGTCAAACAACCATTTTTCGCTTTTGATCATTGGCTGAAATTAAGGTTGCCAACTTTTACTCGGAAGAGCGCAGTGCTATCACTAACTAAAGGCGAATACCATGAATTCATGATGCACAAAAAATACGGCGAATTAATTACTGCAGACCGGAAAAAATTTTCTATGCCTAAAGCTAAATAAAACATTTTGTCTTTCATGAAATAAAGTTTGTAGCCAAACACATCAGTGGCATAAAATAAAAGAACTAAGCTCTTTATGTGAAAAAAGAACTTTAAATGACACTGATTTTCAAATAATAAATTTAAATGACCATGAAGTATTTATAAAGTATTTCATTCTTAAATAATGTCTGATCTTTGTTAAATAATTTAGTAGTGTGTGTATAAAACAAAAAATAAACATTCTTAAATCGTGTTTACCATTATGAATATTTCAATCGTCTTTTATACACTGTTTAAAACAATTAAAGGATATTGAGGTTGTGAGTTGATCTTTCACCAGAAGAATTTTCTATGTGATTGATACATTAATGATAGACTTTGTAGGCTACGTGAGATAAAAATGACATTAGCTTTGCAGAAAAGTTGGTTTTATTGGGCTTTTGGGAACAAAAGGAAAAAAAAACATGTCGTCAAATGAGAAAAAAATTAAAGAGATGTTTCCTTGAAAAAAAATTATTTTTACTTGTGGGAAGAGTTTCCTCAGATAGCCAGTAACATTGGAAACTTTTCAGACATCCAGTCAGTGAAGCTATTAATGAGAAGATATAATATTCTGCCCCATTCCTCCAGAAGAGCTGTTTCCAGTTCTTGTATAGTTTGTGGGGGTGAATGGCTCTAGTAACTCGTTTAATTAGAATGCCTCAAGAATGTTCTTTTGTCTTTATGCTGTTAATGCAACACACACTTTTCGTCTGTGAGCATACAACCCTACAGTGTGAAGGTAGTTTCGAACAGTTTGTGTCAAAATTGTGGTACCAGTAATCAAGCGAAGGTGTTTTTGAAGAAGAGTGCCATTCATATTTCGGTATCTTCCAGCCGTTTGCATTAAATATTGGTTCGGAATGTGTTTGCGCAATTCTCTAACCGGCCAGCCACTGTCAAGCTTCAATAATTTCGTGGAGACTTCGCACTCATAGGAACAACTCGAGTCCGGAAATGATTATTATTTTCCACTTTGTCTTACATTAGATTGAAAGCCAAATCACATTCGCTGACACTAATGCATCGTCTTCAATAGCAAACTCAAAATTTACATATTGCAAAGTTTGAAAATTAGAAAAGATTTCCTTTGTGACTCTTTTCTTTCATTTTATATAAGAAATTACTGATACTGTTATTTTTTTATAAAGGACTCACCATATCCTTTAACTACTTTGAGTAGTTTATTATGACACAAAGGTAATCTATGAATACTAGATACTTATATGTAAAATTAGACTTAAGCGTATCTGGAATCATTGATACTCTTTAGATTCTATTATAGAAGTGGGAAATATACGTCAGGGTAATTTCAAGTGGCTAAATTATCTAAGTACCAACAGATTTTAGCATTTTTAGATACTTTTCTGTCAAATGATACTTATTATCACCTATATCTCATAAAGGATTAAAATACGGTGCCTCCACTTCCTTATCATAACGTCTAGCATTTCGAAATTTGAACTATTCACATAAAAGTACTTCTTTTGAGATTTGTTGAAAACCGCAAATCACATTTATCATATTTTTTACAAAAAAAATTTATTTCTGAAATTTTATTACTAATTCACTATTCTGGGAAAGTGGATTGTTGCTTTGCATATATTTCTCCAACTATAAATCCCTATTAGCAAGATTTTCAAGATCCATCCTTAGAATATTTTCAGAGGTGACATTCACTGATTCTATTGTTAAGTTTACTACATTGCATCATCTAGTAATGTTATCTTTGAAATTACATAAAATATATGGCCTAACTTTTGCTATAGGCTAGTTACAAGTGTGTGTGTATGGTTTAAAACAGAATTCTCTTTATTTTATATTAGGTTCTTACCGCAATATTACTCATGCTACTTGAATTTGTAAGTAACATAATTTAAATCTCAGATTGGATTTATAATCTCTCTCTCTCTTCATATATATACACACACACACACACACACACACACACACACACACACACACACACACACACACACACATATATATATATATATATATATATATATATATATATATATATATATATATATATATATATATATATATATATATATATATATATATATATATATATATATATATATATATATATATATAGTTAATAGCATATTTTATAAAATTAATAATCAAATATTAGATGGAGAATAATACATTGAAAATACTAAATGGAAAACAATACATTGAAAAATACGTAATATACCGGGTGATCCAAAAGTCAGGACGAAATTTAAAAATGAATAATTCGAAAACGAATCACGATACAAAGATGCGGTTTGCACCAAACGGATGAAAAAGAAACCGGGTTTTGTATGGCAAAGAAAAAAATAGTTCTGTTGGCGACCAACAGATGGCGCTGTCGGATTTCTGATGTAGGATTATGCAAAGCAACAAACGATATAAAAAGAAGCAACTGCAGCAGGTAATGGTAGTCGAAGCTGGTATGCATCGAAATGCTGTCCATAGTTGAGAAAGCCCTCTTAGTTAAACTGTTTTATAAGAATTCGGAAAGTGCCATTGCGGCATTGCGAGCATATCGCTACATGAAGGGTATGCGAGATAGCAAAGGACCAATAACGTCTTCTGCATTGAACAAAATTGTGAAAAAATTTGAAGCTACAGGTTCTTTGGCGTCACGTCAAAGAAGTGGACGTCCCTCAACTGCAGCTGCTGTTGCCACGACAGTGGAGCAGACGGTGCAAGCCATGTCGGCGGTTGCTGCACATGGGGAGTGCAGTGCTCGAGAAGTTTCGAGGCAGACAGGAGTGTCGTACGGAAGTGTCTGGAGAGCGCTGCGAGTAACTTTGCAACGGTATCCCTACAAGTTGCAACATAACCAAGAACTGAAACCTCCTGACTTCGACTCTCGCCGACATTTTGCGAATTTGGTCTTCAATAAGATGGAAGAGCAGCACGACTGGCTTCACACTGTGCTTTGGACAGATGAAGCACATTTCACACTCTCTGGCGCTGTTAACACCCACAATTGTCGAGTGTGGACCACAGAAAATCCACATGCATTTGTTGAGGTACCCTTGCAACAGCCTAAAGTGACAGTCTGGTGTGGCTTCACTGCTGATTTCATAATTGGTCCATTTTTTTTCGAGGAAGTCACACAGACAGGTTTCCAAACAGTTTCTGTCACCGGTAAGCGATATCTAGCACTGTTACAGAACAGCATTATTCCTGAACTGCAAGCGCGACAGGCACTCCAAACAGTCACCTTTATGCAAGATGGAGCACCACCTCATATTGCTCTGCCTGTGCAACGCCTGCTACGCTCAACATTTGGGGAGGATCGCATTATCAGTCGCTACTTTAATCACGCATGGCCTCCAAGATCTCCCGATCTCACACCCTGTGACTTTTGGCTGTGGGGCTTCTTGAAGTCAAAAGTGTACCGCGACCAACCGGCATCACTAGCGGCACTGAAAGATGCCATCCGCCAAAATGTGTCTGCCATAACGCAAGAAATGCTACTAAATGCTGTGAATGGTGTGGTGACTCGTCTCACAGCTTTACTTCTGAATGATGGACAGCACATTGAACATTTACTGTAGTAAGTACTAATTAACTGTAATTAATCTGACTTCATTAATCATTGTTTCATTTGTAAATCATCTTTTGTTGCAATAAAACACTATAGCGCCATCTGTTGGTCGCCAACAGAACATATTTTTTTCATTGCCACACAAAACCCGGTTTCTTTTCCATCCGTTTGGTGCAAACCTCATCTTTGTATCGTGATTCGTTTTCGAATTATTCATTTTTAAAGTTCGTCGTGACTTTTGGATCACCCGGTAAAGTAATTCGTATTTTTCAATGTATTGTTTTCCTTTTAGTATTTTCAATATATGTCGTATATTTTGTATTTTGCAATATATTTCGTATATTTCACACTTTTCAATGCATTGTTTTCCATTTAGTATTTTCAATTTATTATTCTCCATTCGGTATTTTCATTGTATTTTAAATGTATTATTCTCCATCTAATATTTGATTTATAATTTTATATAATATACAATTAATTATATTTTAGTAATTTTATTTTAGCTGCTTTTGCGCTGAATGTATTATTAAGCATAAATGTTTTTATCTATTCTTGTACTTTTCAGTTCTATATCTAATCTTGCATTATATATATATATATATATATATATATATATATATATATATATATATATATATATATATATATATATATATATATATATATATATATATATATATATATATATATATATATATATATTAATAAATTATATTCTTTATAAATGAAGACGTAACCAGAAATTAATATGTCTGTAATTACATTTAATGGTCTATATTTAAGACAATAGTTAGGAAAAGGTAATTTTATTATTCCATACTATGGAAACGTATTTCTGGAATTGTTTAACAGATAAAGTAATCATTCTTGAGATCTTTACCACAATTTCAGAAATTGTAATGTTATTAATACATGTCACATTAAGTTAATTAGGCAAGTTTTAGTAGTCTTACCATTTCGTAACAGTGAAACCAGCCACTTCAGATTTATTGTTATATCTTGGCCTTAGCTCTAAGTTATTGAGCCATTGTTTTCGAAGAAAGATTACATTATATCTGAACTTAACTATAATAATTCTATTTCGATGAAAGTGTATGTATGATACCACGTTAGGGCATTTATTATAGTTTAATTGCATATAGACCAATTTCTAATAAAGATACGAAAGCAACTATATAAATAATTTACAGTGTTGCTTTTAAATTCTTCCAATAATTTCTTAAAGCAATCTTAACTACTCTAGTTCAGTATTGGCTTGTACAAAGATGACATCGATTAATGGATGGCAACTGGCAACCGTTGTCTGTCGCTATTGATCATTCACTACCTAAGGCTTTCCGAGGAAATTTTCATAAATCCGTGACAGTATTTACTTTCATAAATCGCTAAGGGGAATGGTCGGAAAACAATTAAACACCAACTTAATAGATGGGTGAGCAGATATAGGAAACTCAGCACCTATCTCTGTTCCTCAACAGTATCTGAGACCGGAAAAGAGAACCATAACCTAGAAATGATATGATCCTACTTCTAATCAAAGGTGAAACCTGGTCCATGCAAGCAGATAGAATTCATATTTTCTGTACTATTTATACAATCAAAACACATCCACCTGTTGCAAGACATACGTGTAAGAGCTGAAATCACACTGAACGTATTCCTTTACCCAACACATAAAAAGTTTATACATTTTTTATTTATTTTTTCTGTTTGCAAATTATTACGTGTATAAAGTTGCTGAAGATTCTTTGTTAAATTCCAGTCATAATTGGGAAATGAGAGAATCTTATTCATTTTATGCTTTTTGCATGCATGTCTGTCACACTTTCCAAGTTGCCTTCCTTGCAACGTTTGAATAAACTCTATGAAATACCAATGGAGGCGTAAAGATGTCTTGCCAATCTTATAGGCTGTTCTCTATAAGTTGTCACTAAGATCTTGTGGCCTAATTATAGGAAATCATTCTTCAGAATAAAAGGTCCAAGGTTTGATCCTAGCCACTGCTGAACCACGATAAACGAGTGTTTCGCTTCCGCCTTCTGCATGCTCATGTGTTGTGGTGGCTTCTTAGATGTTTTCTCGGTTTCCTCCCTAGTGACGTATAAATACGGTCCACCATTTTGGAATATTTTTACCGGAAAACAAATCTCAAAGTGGACATTAAAATGCCTTACAGCAGTCTCAATCCATTTGCTTACCAAAATAAAGTGTCAAATACGTAAAAGGTTTGTTCATCATGGACATGGACGTTTTCTACAGCATTATTCATTAAAGCACCAAGTCCCGGGTTCTGTCCCAGTCACTTTTGAAGAAAGGTGATGGATGTTGCGCTTTCTGCCTTCTGCATGCACCTCTAATCTTGTATGTGCTTGGGAGTCTTCCCGGTTTCTTCTAAAATCCATTAGAGACACGTGAATACTATTCCATTTTATATATTAAATCATCCTTGCTGTACGCGGTGTTAAAATACATCCACTGTAGAATAATCAGAAATATATGATGCTCTTCTACTTTCTGAATACACACCTGTGCAGGTTGCTGTTTCGGAGCTTTACCAGATTTTTTTTATTTTACAACGGTTGAATACCACCCATTGTCAATAAAAAAACTTTATGGGAAGGCAATATTTCCGGAAGATTAGTAAAAAATATCATTGCCTTCTCCTGACAGATTATTCCAAAATAAACTCCTCTAGGATCCAGCCTAGCCTAGAAATGCGCCACACTCATCAAAGTGAAAGATCCTACCATTATTGAACAAAAAGAATTAAGTGATGCTCTTCTCCTTTCAGAGTGCGCATTCAGAAGTTGGTGCGAAGAAATTGGTTCAGAGAGCTTACACGATTTCTTGCTTTACGGGAATGCCACCCGTGGACGCACAATGGGGATGAGCTGCATTATTCTGCCATTTGCATTAGTTGTTCGAACATGGGACTCACCACTGTAAAGAGCGCTGTAATATCTGTTGACCATGGTGAGATTCAGGTTCTGTGTGTTCTGCATTTCCTTCCATGCGAGAAGATAGTTAAAAAGTCTCTGTAAAAACTTCCAGCTGTTAGACCATCTACTTCACGATGTCATAATTATCCTTTTTCTTTTGAATTATAGTTGTTATAATTTTTAGGGGATTGGATCCTTTTATGCAAGTATTTATTATTTAAAAAAATACGCAACAGTTTTGGAGAAAAACATTTCGTTTGTTTCGTAATCGAGATCAAGCATTAGATTTCAGAAGCAAATTAATGTATAACTGAAAAGGGTTATGTAATTTTAAGAATTTTAAAATTTTACTGTATAAAAAATGCAGTAAAGTTTCATTTCAAGATTAAATCATTTATAAAGACGCATAATTTTTACCAGAGATAAAAATAGACATATTTAATTAGTACGTAATGTAAAACAATCCGTGCTTTACATTTATGAACAAGTTTGGCAATATGTGACGGCAGCCGACTAATGGCGGAAAGGTTATCGTCCCTAACTTCGGAATAGTAGGTCCCGGGTTCGAATCCTTGTTGAGGCATGGCTGTTCCTTATTTTCTCTGTGTATGTCACTTTCGGGAAGAAGTTGGCACACCCACTGGGTGACCCCACTCAATGTGGGTGTCTCAATGACAGGTGTCATCAATTTCCCATAATAACGCTGAATAGGAATATTCTAAGGGCAGTCGGGCATTAGGAAAAAATATTGTGAATGGACTGCTTATGACATCTATTTTAACTATAAAATAATTATTAGAAGAGTTTTAGTTGTATATATAATAAATAATGTATACACATAATTTTATTTTTATAAAATGTTATTCAATGAATTTCTTTGATCGTGATATAGAAATAGTCTATATAATGTTGAAAAATATCTTTATTCAATTTCTGGTGAATATCATAAGTAATTATTTCTCGGAATAATTTATCGTGTAAAGGTGATCTATGTAAATAGAATCCTGATTCTATTTGTCTTCTGAGATGTCGATGCAAATAGAATAAAATTCCTAGTGAAAATATTTTATTCACAGAAATCTATGGTAATATTTTGAAACGAGAATAATAAACGGAAGGAGATTTTTAATCGGATTAACAATTTACAGGAATACATAATTCTCCTGAAAATGATTTTAATACAAAATATTTGAGATTTAAAATGTAGAATTTATTTTCGAAGGTATTAGGTGAAAGACACAGAGTTAAGAATAATATTTCAAATAAAATTACTATTTACTTATCTAAAATATAATAAGATAAAATAATTTACTTTTAAAAAAAATGTTTTAAAATAGTAAAAGGAGATGTGTAAAATATCTAAATCTAAAAAGGATTTTTTATGCTAAATGAAGTGTCTGCATAAGCAAAATTTTTATTCTGGGTGTCTTTGGAATTTTTGTGTGAGAATGAGTGCTTGTTAGAATTGAAGGGAAGTTCGTGTTAGCATGTTGATCTCGTTCTAATTTGAGACACTGGATTATATTTTGATAACAAGGCGCAATTAGCGCTGATTGGCGGCTCTGTAAAGTTGCTCATGCCCCCATTCTAGAACTGTGTTCACTTCAAGAACAGTAGACAGTGGTTTTTCACTACTTTTTAAAATTGTAATCTTGGCGTAACCACTAATAGATAAAGCGAAATGATATGTTATGCATTGGATCCCTCATTCTTTCCTCATTCCTACTGTATAATTTCTTCCCATAAATAATACTTTTTATTACCTTAACTATTTTTCTATTCCTTATATTTTCCAATTTTTAAAAAAATATTGCTTTACCACTCTGCAGCGAACGCGTTTTTGGCTTTCTCAATACGCCGCCAGTCGGAAATATATTTGAATCTGAATGGAGACCCATTTTTACTGTTTGAAAACTTCATAAATTAAGAGAATTTTAATAGGAATAGTTTTTTCAGCTGAGCTGCGCGGCAAACCTCATTTTTCGGTGAAAACGTAACGTCGAAGAATGTTAAGTAGAAAAAAATATCGTTAAAAAATGTAGATATCATTATATTTCGATTCCTAATATTTTGATGAAAGCTGTGTACACGGTTTCTTTCTTCCACTTCCAATGAAAGCTTTGCCGCTTTGGCCCACTAACATTATTCTATTATATTACAATCAATGTCTCGAGTCATGATTTATGAAATCATTGTAGTTTACAAGTTAATTTTTCCAAATAGTGTTATTTCTTTCATATTTCTGTGAGTTAGTATGTAAATTGCTTAATTAAAGATAGATACTGGTATTAGTTAAACTAAACTCTGTTTAGTTAAACTAAACTGTGTTAGTTAAACTAAACTTAAACTCTAAAACGACAGCCCCGTAAGGCCAAGGCCTACAGTTTCCATATCTGTTTCCGTGACCAAGGTCCATGGAGTACGACTCGGTTAGATGGCCATCTTAACATGAAATTCCCGGTGCATAGTTCTCAAACGTGCTTTGTACTCAGTTTTATGGGCCATCCGTTCATTGACCCAATGAGCAAATGAAAGGTTGAGTCAACCTTGCTCAACCTAAGGACTGAATCTTGTACCCATGTCTTCGGAGCGAGAAGCACTGCCACGCTACCAGACTTTCACATTGGTATTTTATAAGCTTTTAAATGCAGAACATCCATTCATATATGCAGTGTCTATTCTTCCAACCATTTATCACAAATATGTTATTTTATTTGAAAAAAATGTTATTTTATTTGTCTCTTAAATTGAAGTCAATAAATAATTCCATGCGAAAAACATAAAATATAACTATGTATACAATTCCCTAAGTCCCATAAATTATATTTAATAAAAGTGTCTCTGTATAATATAATATTGAATAAAGAATAGATCGTTGTAAGGTATAAATTGATCGGGTCTGTCTATAACTGAAACCTTTTGCACATGAAATAAGGATTTTATACAAAATAATA
The DNA here is from genome assembly GCA_037975125.1 of Latrodectus hesperus. Lineage (NCBI taxonomy): Eukaryota > Metazoa > Arthropoda > Arachnida > Araneae > Theridiidae > Latrodectus > Latrodectus hesperus. The sequence goes on from CM075854.1 coordinate 71,650,464, forward strand.
TGAATAGAAAATATAAAGGATTGAATCTCTTTACTGTTTACGCTTTAATATTCACTAAACTAAAAAATTTATTTTATAGTTCTTTGTAACATATGAAAGTATTATATTTATATTTAGTTCTAAAATATATGGGAAGAAATCGACGTAAGAAATTGAATTCAGTCTGTTAATTTTTAAAGGTCTCGCAGAATAGTTACATAGCTAATTTGTTTATTGCAGAAAAAAATATCTTAAATCAGAATACTTTATGTAATAATTTTATCAATATTCAGGATAAAAATTGTGTTTGTTCAAAACAGGATAAAAATTAATTTACGGCGAAACAAGCTTTTAAAACCAGATGACCATATAAAAAACATCACATTTTCGATAGAAAATTTTCCATGGTTATTATACATTTAAGATAATATATTATAACATTTTGTGTTTTTTGTAAATATAAACGATATATTTTTAATTGAATGTGATACAGTTTATTATATAGGTTATATACACAACAAAACAATAATTTTCTACAAAGTTCAAATTTATTTCAAACCGCTAATTTCGAGATAATTTATTCATTAGTGAAAGTAGCATTTTCAATCCTGACTTAATTATAATCTTTTTAAATAATGGACCACGAGCATGTTAAACTCATATTGTTCTCATTGTTATTTCACAGTAATCGCGTGAAATTATAGAGAAGAAAGTTCCAGGTCATCGTTTGTGACCGTAATTCAAATTACGAAGCGACGAATGCGTCTTACAAGGTTTCTTTAGAGCATCGTCAACAGTCCATTATGTTGCTTTAATAGGATGTAAATTCACAAATGCAAATTTTAATTTAATTAATGATAGAAAAGTTATTTGTTTCCAATCAGTGCTTGCTAGGAAGGAATTTTTCACTTTTAAATAATTTCAGTGTCCATTATTACAGGTTTTATGTGAAATCATAGATAATTAAAATCATAAATATATATACTTACTTACTTTATTAGTATAAAGATAAATTTTTATTTAACATTTTTTAATTAAAATCACAATTATTAAAAAAACTGTAGGTAAAAAGTAATAAGAATTACTCAAACTTTTAAAATATTATGCGTCAACATACACATATAAATTGCAATTTCAACAAAATAATTTATGCTGAAATACAGAAACATTAAAATTTAACAATCCACTTTTATATAAATTCATGGACATGGCACTTGACTTGATAATAAAAAAGAGCTATAGCTAACATTGAAACAATGCACATTTTTAAAACAAATAAATTATGAATGTATTTAATGACAACTTTTAGGTTGCACCTACCTATATAAACATTAAAATTAATTTTAAAAAATATAATAAATAAACATGCCTCAATATTCATTGGAATCAAAGAATCACATTAAATTTTTATTTTAAAATAAGAGAATGAATAAATAAATAGCATTGGTTCGTTAATACTTGTCTATAATTTTTGCTTTTAGTATGACACATTTGTTGGAACAGAAATGAGGAATCGATACATACATTTTAATTTTATAAGCACCTGAATTAGTGATTTACTGATTTAATTTAAGTAATGTTTACAGTGTGCTTGCTTAAAAAATTAACAAATCCTTTAAATAAACAAGAATCGATAAATACCCGTATTATTCCTACGTTTAAATCGATTAAGGATTGCAGAACAAATGGAAAGAATCGAACTAAATTCTATAAATAGAGTATAAATTGTAATTTACGATTCAATTGAATCCATACAATAAAATATAATTGTTAATGCAACTTATATGCATGTGAAATTAATTTTTTATAAATTATTCTTCTATCCTTAAATTATCTTATATTTAAAAATAATTTTGTTCATTGCATAGAAAATCACACTCACACAAATTACTTTTTTTGATGAAAATTTTTTAAATATTCTATGAAAGAAACCTCTGAAAATTCTATCCTTAGTTTCTTCATTTTCTTGATTCAAATGAAAAGAAATATATGTATTGGGATACCTTAATTGAAATTTTAATTATTTGTACATTTCCAACGTAAATTTCACTATTTGCTCCCATGAGAAAGTAAATAATTTTTTACTCTTTGCGGTTTTAATACAATTTCTCATTTTATGATATTTATTTTTTTCATGGAAAAATAAGAAAACATTTTTTCATGAACAAAGTTATATCAAAATTTAGAATATTTAATACCAATTAACGTATTTATAGTTATATATGCTAGTACTTTGCGAAATTGTTAAAATATATAAGCAATATATTACCTAAATTTTTATTTTTCGTGAATTACACATACACAAGTTTCTATTAGCTTTTTTAGAATTATAATATTTATATACATACAATTAAATAGTATAATAACATTAACAAATTTTTATATTATAAATGTCTAGATAACTGCAAGTGAAAAATACCGTCTTTATTTAAAACAAAATAAAAAATATTTAAAATTATATTCGAAAGTTCATATCAAATATTATTTAATAATTTCAGTTATTTTTACTTTTTCTTTTCTTATACATTTCATTTTAAGAAATATTCTGATTAACTTTTTTCTTTTCTTTTCTTGATCAAGGTAAGTAAAATAACGCTGCTAAAAGTTAAAGCTTGCTTTTTACTATTAAATGTAGTGAATAATATTTAAAGAATTTTTCAATTATATTAAAAAGTTACATATATTTAAATAGAAAATTTACATCAATCTATTTATTTTCATTCATTAGAATTACGTTTGAAAAATATGTAACTATTTAGGAAGTCATGGAATTGTTTACATATTTAATGGGATATCATCTTCCAAATTCTTGAAGTTTTTTTTTCTCACTTAGGAAATAACAAAATAATTCAAAGATACCAGTTAAAAAAACGTATTTCCGATTAAAGGGAAATAAAACCGGAAATATATATTTTTTGAGAATACTTTCCTATTTCTAAAATAAAATTTGGTTCTTTTTATCGACAACATATGTTGTAACTCTTTCAATTAAGTAACCATGTAACAATTAAGGAATTTGTGCAAGTTATACCACATTAAATGATCGTACTGAATGAATATTAAATAATTAATAGTATGAATAATTCGACTAAAAATATTCTTATGGAGTAGCATAAATCTTTTATAGAAAAATCGCTGATTCTATACTATTAGTAAACTGTAAATATATTTATTCATTAATTGAAATTGAAATGACTTATGTTGATAGGGAGAAAATAAGAAGACTTACCGAAAAGTTAAGACTGTGAAAGGACGATAGGATTTGTGGCTCTCAGGATCGGTCATTGGTTTTCCCCAAAAATCATTGAAGAAGATCTCTTTGACGTGATTCTTCCCGATCACATCAGGATTGGTGGTGATGGAAACAATATCATCATGAACAAATTCCCCCTCTAAGGAATTAGCGTAGCAAGCTATGCAAGCAATTATAATCAATGTGTACACCGATCCATCCAGAGCAATTGTCTTGAGATTACTGTAACGATCATTGGACATGAAACTTAACAAATGCTCTTTCAAAGAATCCATACATGATGATGAGCTTACGCTAGAAGATCTGCTTTTCAAGTCAGAGCGAGCTTCCGCATTGAATCTTTTCCTGTATCGGTGAGACTGGGAAGGTTGGTAGAGGCAGGAGGTTGCAGAAGTTGTTTGGTAGGAGGAGGATTTTAACCAAATATCTCTTCCCATTTTTTTCAAATTGTGCTGTTCAAAATTCCTCAAATGAAATAATATACTTTTTGTTTTATTCTGATCAGTATCTTTTAAATTTGCATTCAGAGTTTTACTTGAGCTCCTAGAATTGGATGAGATGTGATACAAAATAAGTTCATGCGTTTCAATTAAAATATAAGTGACTTAATTTTTTAGTTTTTTTTTCGATTTTGGAAAAAAAATTCAGTTTTTTTTTATTTTGGTTTCAAAAATTAAAATTTGAGTCTATTATAACTTTTCAAAACATCACAGTTATGATACTTATAAATTCTATTCAAGTAAATCGGAATTCATATAAAAAATTCCCCTTTTCATAAACAATTCTTATGGTTATAAAGCATCAAAAATAAAAACTTGTCTTGAAGAAATTATTTTTTTAAATGTGCAGAATATAACTACTGTTCAGTTATAGTAAATAATTACTATCTTTTATATGAAACAGTCTGTCGAGGAAAAAACACAGAATGTTACTCAAAGTTCCTCAGCAGAAAATAAATTACATACGCATATTCCGAAACACTAATAATTCAACAACAATTCTCAATAATGTTTATATGAGCTGTTGCTTAAAAGAAAGCAGAGTTGAGTTCAGTTTGTATTTCTTACACAACCTCTCAAAAAATCAAAACATTTTTGTCACCTAAACTAATAATCAGAGTAACTATAACACATTTACTAATCTATTAAACTACTTACAATATTCTAGCTATAAACGAGCATTTACAACTAGGCGTTTCACTTATTCTTATGAACGAAAACACAATATATCATTCAACCACTAACACTGACCCAGAGGTCTAAAGATTTATTTTTCATTTCTACTGACACGCACACGAGTTTAAGAATAATTTAAATTTCTGTTTTAAATTCTTTTCGCCCCATCACCTCTACTGAGCTGATTCGAAATCAACTGTCCCGCAAGGGAACGACGAGAAGTGGAGAGAGCACTTTTCTTCACACCGGGAAGAGAAAGGAGAAACAGAGAGAAAAACTTTTCCAAGGAGAGAGCGGAGAGAGAGCGCTCTTCAGACTCCCACAAAGTTATACAGACTAACTGTGTTTCGATGAGACGGCGCAAGCCGCCACTGAGTTCGGGAACACTGCGGTTACTTTCTTTTGCACCGGGGCCAGATCGCCAAGGTGATCCGCGACTCTCGCCAAAGTCGCCATCAGTACGAAATCCATCCCCCATCAGGGCATTGAATCAACACGCTATCCGATACGATTTGCAGATTAATATTTTCCATCAACACACTATTTTTGTCAGTCAATTCGATATATAAATACATTTCATTTATTGTATATTCAAGGACATTTTAGAATAATTTTTTTACTATACCGATACAGTTTTGGAAAAAAAATTTGTTATAATATTGAATTTTCATTATTTACCCTATATCATTAAGTAAATAGAAGATTTATAGCTTACAAAAAATTTTAGTATATTGTTTTTCTAATAAGTATCGTAACAAAAGATATTAAAAAGTTTTGAAATTATTCTCAAATTCCACAAAAAAATCTTTTTATTAATAGATTAAAATCAATATTTTGTTTAATATTATAGTTCAGATTCGCAAGAGGAAGTGTGGAGCAACCGTAGCCTAGAAAAGAAAACTGTCGTCCTAGCAACTGAATGTTTGCAGGTTCGGTACCGAAAACAGCCGAAGATCATCGCAGTGGGAATTCTTTTAAATATTTTGTAGGGTCTAATGTCTCGCCACTGATGTGTCGTGGAAAGGAGGTTGCAAGTTCCGGTATCGATCTCGTCACTTGTACATGGTTCAAAATTGAGGTACAGTTACAATGTTTAACGATTTCGATTGACAGAAATATGCTGATAGAAATGTACTACTCTAACCTAACATAACTAGAAAGTGATGATTGTTGGAATTTAACAATATCCCTAATTTTTAATCATAAAATATTTTTTATATATTTTAACAATTCTAAATTATGCCGTGGTGAACAGATGTGATATTTTTTAAGCATAGTACTAGATGTTGTTTCAATTAGAAAATTTCTGAATACAAAAACTTAAATATTTCTTCGTTAAATAGATTATAACTATCTATCTATCTATCTATCTATCTATCTATCTATCTATCTATCTATATATATATATATATATATATATATATATATATATATATATATATATATATATATATATATATATATATATAGGGCGAAAAATAACAGATGTTGCCAGGGAGTTCGACATCGCTCACAGCGTTGTTTCATGGCTGTGGAAGTCATTTAAAACTACTGGAATGTGTAGTAGGCGGCACGGGGAAGGTCGTGTTAGAAGTACGACGCCTGCAGAAGACAGATATATCTTCCTATAAGCAAAAAGGAACAGGCGCACCACAGCTCAGCAGGTGACAAATCAGTTTCTTGCTGCCTCAGGAAAATAGATCTCCCGAAAAACTGTTGCCAGATGTTTTAGGGGAGGAGGACTATAAGCCCGCAGACCTGTTATGTGTGTCCCATTGACCAGACAGCACCGTACTGCCCGTTTGCAATGGTGTCGTGAGCATCGCAATTGGACTGAACAGGACTGGGCATGCGTACTATTCTCAGATGAGAGTAGGTTCAGTCTTTCATCGGATTGTAGACGCCAACAGATCTGGTGCGAGAGTGGTACTGCTTATCGTCCAGAAAATATCCAGGAAAGGTACCGATATCCAACATGCAGTGTCATGGTGTGTGCAGGGATAATGATCAATGGCCGCACACCCCTACATATGGTTGCGAATGGAACTATCACGGGCCAACGATACATTAATGAAGTTCTACTTCCTCATGTTCGTCTTTTCCGTGGTGCTGTCGGTGATAAATTTGTTTTTATGAACGACAACGCAACATGTCATCAAACACTCGCTGTTCAGGATTGTCTAGACAGCGAGGGTATTCAACCCCTCGTATGGCCATCACGTTCTCTAGATCTAAACCCCATTGAAAATGTGTGGGATGCTTTGGGGAGGCAAGTTGCTGGTCGAAACTATCCTCCGACAAACAAGAACACCCTCAATCGTGCACTCCCAAAGGAATGGGATAAATTGCCTCAACAGCTGCTGGATGATGTTGTGCAAATTATGATAGAACGTGTGGAATGTTGCATCACATTCCACGGTGGACATATCCCGTACTGATACCTTTCTTCAAGGTGCCTGCTGACTTTGAGATGCATTGTTCCATTTTTCCGTATGCAGCATCACATGAACATTTTTTTTCTTTCAGATGTTTCACAGCTTTTGTACTTCCCAGAACAATAAATATTCTTTATTCGAATGTCTGAACAGTGTGGCAACTATATGTTATCCTACTAGGCCTCAGATCTCGCTTAATGTTATGCTACATTGCAATTTGTGATCCGTCCTCAGCAATTGTCCAGCAGTGTATTTCTGGATAGTACGAGAAAAAATTGGGGCGTCAGCAAGAAACTTACTCCAACTTTGAAGTCCACAGAACAGTACGTTTTTTGTGGGCAAAAAATTTAACAAGTGTGGAGATTCATTGTGAAATATCGGCAGTGTATGGGCCACGTTCGATGCTATGTTCAATCATTCTGAAATGGTGCCAGCAATTCGAAGACAGTCGCATAGATTTAACCAATGCGGAAAGACAAGGAAGGCTAACAGTGAATACATCGGGCATAGGTAGAGTGGGTGGAAGGCTATATCCTCACCAATCACAAAGAGAACATCGCACACATAGCGCAACAATTGGAAATATTTGTTGACAGTGCTCTTTCCATCATCCATTACCAAGTAAGTGTATTATTGCAAATTCTGTTCACGATGAGTTCCTTATTATTTGATTTCCGAAGAAAAATGCGCAAGATTTGCACCTTTCCTGGAATTTCTTGAACGTTATTCTGCTGAAGGCAATGATTTCTTCAGCCACACTATCATGGGCGATGAGACTTGGGTGCGTCACTTCACTCAAGAAACGAAGCAAGTGTCAATGGAATGGAGATACACGCCTGATAGAACAAAATCCAAAGTTACCCCCATCAGCAGGTAAAGTCATGGTTATTGTTTTCTTCTTTTTGTATTGTGAAGGAGTTGTTTATGCCAAATTTATAAGGAAGAGTGCAACCATTAATGCTGAATCCTACTGCGAAACACTAAGATGTTTGCGCAAAGCTGTAAAAAGTTAGCGACGTGGAAAGTTAAGTATAGACGTTGTCCTCTTGCATGACAATGCAAGGCACAGGACTTGCTTCACAGTTTTGAATGGGAGTCTAAATGCATCCACCGTACAGTCGGCATCTGGCACCCTGCGACTTTCATGTGTTCAGGAGGCTCAAAGAACATTTACGTGGAAGACAATTTTCCAACGACGACCTGGTTTAAAAAAACTGTTTTAAACTGGTGCAAAGACCAATTAGAGATTTTTTACGTTAGGGCCTCAAGTGATTAATGCTCATTCAAGCGCACTTACCAATAAAATGTTTTTGACATACATTGTTTGAATGTATGTTAAAAAAAGTTACTTTTTGAATGCCCCTTCTAGTATATATATATATATATATATATATATATATATATATATATATATATATATATATATATATATATATATATATATATAATATATATATATATATATATATATATATATATATATATATATATATATATATATATATATATATATATATATATATATATATATATATATATATATATATATATATATAAACTATTTTAATTGCTTAGACAACTGTCAGTTTTGTACTTAACCCAGTAGTTCTAAACTATATTTTCTAGGTAATGCCAATCTTGATCATATGCATATTTAATTTCTCTGGCATTCTGTTTTACAGACTTTTATAATTATATTTTTAGCAAAATATAAATATATAAGATAGATTTTCTCACAATAATGAAGAACTAAATAGATATAATTTAATATTAGATACCTGCTTTGAATTAATTTATTTAAAATGTATATGATAAAATAAAGTTTATAAAAATTTAATGTAACTTCGTATTATATATGTTTTTATAATCTATTGCATACAAGAGCCTGCTAGATAAAATAGTTTATCTATATATTAAATATGATGGTTAATTTAATACCCGATTACCCCAATGACGTACAAATGAGAATTTAAAAATTTCTAAATACAATTAAAGTTAAATTGTTAATATATATTATTTATAGTCATGCAACAGAATATAGGGTTTGCTGTGTCTAGAAGTAAGAAAGTGCTTTTTAGAATGGAGGGTTCTGAGTTCAATTCCGGATGATGTTTATGGAAGGGAAATGAATGGAAAAGTTTCTTCTTGTAGCATGTACATCGTGAAGGGTTGATGACTGATTGTTTTCAAGGTATTTTTCTCTTGCAGTATTTATATATCATGAAAATTTATACATATTGCAAGCAAGTTTTAGTCTTCTAACAATTTAACTATCCACTATGCAGTGTCAAATTATTAGACTCTGATAAACTTTATCAGTTGTTTCATACAGAAGGAATATACTGATTGTAGATGGTTAAAATAAGTATATGATCAATAGGAATGTTTATATATTTTTGATATATAAAATGCCAAATAAATTCTTTTATACAATTTTGATTACACATTTATAAAATTTTGGTCATTTATACAATTTTTCAAAATATTAAGCTTTTAATGACCAATATACAAATTTCTGTTCGTTTTCAGTTAAGTAATTTATGCTTTATCTCGTAAATGGATTTGATTTTGCTGTGCCATGTAAGCTTAAATAACTTTAAAATGTGTTTAATGTAATAGTCGTTTAATAAAAGCATTTATATCACAAAGCATAAAATAAAAACTTAATAGACCAGAAGAGAATTGGAAGTTAATTAAAAACAAATCCCTGAATAATTTTAGCAGATGGTGCAAGAATAAAATAATTATAACCTTTGTAAATAATCATATTTACTGTTACATAATCAAATTTCCATTGAAATGTTTTAATTAAAACAAGTGATGAAATATTTTGAAGACATTTCATTTCAAATCGATTTGCTTCAACAATGAAATTTTAATTTCATCAAGGCGTAACATTTCAACGATGCAGTTTTCTTTTCTTTTTTTTTCTTAACAAAACCTATTAATTCAAAAGAGAAATGTTGAACATTTTGAGTCCTTTCATTGTGCTTACTGTTTTTCTTTTTTAAATTCAGACCTTTAATTCAAGTATCTTTTTAATGAATCTTTAATTAATTTATTTTTCTCAAAACAAAATAAATCTTTTAAAGTAAAATAACATTGTTTAGGAAGCGAGGATTTTTTTAAAATGAAAGCCCATTGTACCAAACACTATTTTTTATTTCATCAATAATTGCTGAATTTGCAAATGCATACAAACATTTTAACATACTCGAGCTACTTGTTTTTTTATTATTACACTTAAAAAATTATAACAATATAAATTATCAAGTTGTGTTCCAATAACATTTTCCGCTCTCAAACTATAACAAAAAATAACATCTGAGAGACAGTTTAAGTATATTTATATTTTGTGATTAAAAAAAGATTTCTTAATTTTTTTATCATTTTCCGTAGGGAAATCAAAATGTTGAATCACAATAACATTACAAATTTCCTGTGCGTATTTTCTTTATTATAAGATTTAATTATATTTAGCGGAAAATGATTTTGAAAAAAGTGTGTTGTATATTTTTCAGTAGATCAGTTGAAGCTGAACTGTTAAAGACATTGAAAGTAGTATTGGCTATGCAAATGTTCTATACATATATATATATATATATATATATATATATATATATATATATATATATATATATATATATATATATATATATAAGGAATACAAGAAAGTTCTTGCCGTTTTCCCTTTGCCCTTGAATGTTGAGAGAATAAGTATGGAAACTAGTATATGACGTGGTTGAGACACCGGCCAGCCGAGAATAGAAATATCAATGGTAATAAAAGCAAGTTCACCGCGTACATTCATCAATCGTAACTCAACCTAGAGAAATAGACTCATCGAAGGAACTTGTTCAATGTTGTTTGCTTTACGACATCAAAGTGATCTTATCAGCTGCTGCATTAAGTCGCCGAATATGCCAAGCTTTTGGGGATAGTGCTGTGAATGAACGTCCAGCAAGGCATTGGTTTCAGAAATTCAGTTCCACAAATTTGTCTTTCTGTGATGAAGCGGTGGACTAGTCAACTAGTGGTTTTCTGTGGGCTGATATCAATGAGCCAAACGATTACTGTGTTCCTTACTTGCGGCGATTGGAACGTTTGCTATGGGCATTGCAACAGAAGGAGCTAGTTCTGGCTAATTGCAAGAGTATACTCCTCTTGACCGATGACGCTAGGCCATATGTCAAGCGGGTGGACAGGAATACCATACAGCGACTTGGTTGGGAGACTCTAAGCATCTTCCTTACTCACCTGACCTTACACGATCATATTATCACTTCTTAGTTTCCTTGGACAATCATCTTCATGGAAAAGCCTTCATCAAGGAAGCAGACTTTTGCCAAGCACTCACGGACTTCTTTGTGTCTAAAACTCCTGAGTTTTACCGCAATAGGATTGCACACCAGGAGACACGTTGGCAGAAAGTACTGGATGGTGATTTCTTCGATGATTAACAATAGGGTACACTTTCTATAGGTCATATTCTTTTGGGTCTTAAAAACAGCAAAACTGTTTTGGTTTATTGTGATATTAAAATTCAAATATCAAAGACAAATTTTCTAAAAGTTTAGATACATGATTCATTTGAATTTGGTTACATAAATAACACTAACAGTGGCGTAAATTTGGTATTAATGCAGTGAATGATTTTGATTACTGTTCTAAGAATTACTTTTTTTCATTTAGCAAGAAAAAAATTGCAGAACACACATTTTGAAGTGTGTCAAAAATACTAAGCAGATTTTTGGTAAAACACAATTATTTTAATTTAAAAAGACATATAACTCAGAGTTACATAACATCAGTAAACTCTTTTTCTTATTTATTTATTGAAAACACTTTTACTCACGTTTAATTTACAGGATTCGAAATGTCGAGCGTAAGTTTCAACGTGAATGACAGAACACATATTGATGTGTATTCCTCAAAAAACATTTTTTGAAACTTGAGAGTTTTGGAAATTTAGAATATCGACTGACAAACTTATTTATTTAAGCTATTCTACAACTACAATAAAATGTGATTAATAGTAAGCTATGTCTAATAGTCTGAAGACCAAAATGAGTATAATGGGAAATATATAAAACCTAATGCACTATTGTGAAATGACAAAAACTGTTGAAATAGAAATAAGTCAACAAGAATGTTATCGAGAAAATTAAAGTTGAAAAGAATCATAAAATGAACATTTGTGACTTTAAAGCAAGGGAGGAGTTTCTCTTAAAACTATAATTAGACCAGTGGTATTGAAAAACCTTACTATATTGTAGTGGATTTAGTGGTTTTAGATTGTAGTGGAAAATTAGTTAGAATCACTTACTCATTTCATATCATGACATAGCTCTTGCGAGTGAAAAATGTCCGAAACTTTTAACCCCACTTACGCAAAAATGTTACACTCAATATAATTTGATGTGAAATTTGTACTAAAAATGGCAGTGCAAGGATTATTTTAATGCTAGTCATGCGAAAACAAGTTATCTCAAAGTATATTTTAGAGATTGATTTTGTGTAACTTCTGCTAAAATGTGCTTATGTTTTTTGATTAGGAAAATTATTTTGATAATCTGAAAAATTATCTAAAATTCGTCAAGAGTTTGAAGCATAGTATCATTTTTCTAACTTATATTTACCATGTTTTGTTTTTCATTTTATTATAAATCATAAATTAAAATAATGTGCAAATACAATATTAAACATTTATATTGTTATATAGGGTGGTCCTTATATCCAATAATGTCCATAATATCTGGGTTTTGGGTAATCCAATAATAGTCCTTCCCTATTAGCTAGAATAACGGAATTCAACTGTACTTGATGTATGATTAGAATTTCCATTCCCATTCAAGATGCTCTAATAATGGTTTAGAGATGAGCAATTATTGAAAACTGTGAATGATTGTACAGCAGTACTTCAAAAACTTTTTAATAAATTGATTTTACGATTTAAAGTTTCTAACGCTTTTAATTTTAAAGGAATAGATTTAATTTTTATATAAGCATTATAATCAGTATATTTAACAACTAAATTATTTATACTTTAAGAAAAGTGATTTAATTAATATTATACTAATAAAATTAAATTATATTTGAGAATTATAAATTATAAAATTCCTTATGTTTTAAAGGTTTTTATCTTTTTTTTATTTTTCATTTATTTTTTTAAGGTTTCCTTTTTTTTGTTCATCATAGCTAAAGCAATTGTCTGTTTTTAGTAATTTCTTAAACTAGTACTTCATTTGCAAAAGTTTCTCGAAATCGATTATTGTTTTTATGAAAATTTTAATGATTTGTTTTTAAATTAATAGCATATAGGAATTTCTAATAAGCTCATTTTGGCGTTGTATTGCTATCTTAAAATGTAAAGATGTAAAAAAGGAAAAGAAAAAAGTTTAATAATAATAGTTGTGCATGAAAATTACATAAATTCTTTGATTTTTATTATTCTGATTTTCCGAAATATTAAATTTCTATTTGTCATTTAAAAAAATGGCAGAATATGCTGAAAACATATCTAAATATTCGAAAACTGAGAAACCATAAAAGAGATAAGTTCTCTAAAATAATCTGTATGCTGTGTAATTGATTGCATCAAACATTACAATCAAGTAGAAAAGGTTAAATCGTGATGAACAATAGTCAACGTAATTTACTATTACGAAAAAAACTTTTCAGCTTTTACCTCCCTTTTAGAATCAAAAATAAAAGTTTAACTCCCATTATAAGCTGAATTTTATTCTTGAAAACATTATATGCAACTTAATCCACAATTTCATCTAATACTTATTCCCCTAAAGAAAAATACTATTTATTTGATTTGTTGTCAGCATTTTCTGTCTCTCCTTTTAGAGTTTTTGCGGAAGAAAAACCTCTGAACCAAAAAAAGAAAATAACAATTTTATTTAATTTTTCAATTTTGTGATCAATAGCAAAACAGTTTTGATTTATACACCATCTGTATATGTATACAGAATATGTATTATACAACATATATACAGCCAGTTATCCAGTAATATTAATATGAATGAGTATAATATTAATAAATTTTATTATGTCTTTATCAAAAATAAGTTGAACTAAATTGTTTGAATCAATTACGAGCGAAAATAAACAAAATTCCTAATTTCCTATCTATTTTGTAAAAATGTTTAATTAAATTTAAAAATTTTTAAATTTTTGAAATATTTTGTTAGTATGTAAGCTAGTATGACTGCAAGACATGCAGTTGGTTTTAATGCTGCATGCGTTTACTTTTTTAAACTATTTTAAAATCATGACTTGAAGTCAACAAGAAAAGGCTGTCATCTAAACCAATATTTTCCTCTCTAATGAATTCTATCTTGACATCTCTATTATGGCATCATGCGAAGATTTGAAGTTGTCTACACCACCAAGAGACTATTATTAACACGGATCATATTCTCAAGTTAATACAGATTATTGGGATTTTTATATGGATTCAGAGGGACTCTTTAAAAGTTATTGATTAAGTATGAGACCGAAAAATATATGTCTGCCAATTACACATTGTTGTAGCCCTAGTTGTACAGCATTTTATCTGTAAGTATTTCTCCAATCATTTCTGAATGTGAAAGATCTGCATTACTTGGTTTGTTTAAATGAAGATATTTGCTGATATTAAAATTACTACCGTGAGTATTGAATATAAATTCCACTGTAAGAAATTTAGTTTAGTTGAATAATAACGATCATGAACCTAAAGCTTATTAATAAAGCAACTTTTATTTAAAAATTAAACTTTCTGTTGGTAACTTTATACTTACCTTACTACTTTAAAATTTGCACTGTCATCGCTTTTGAGGAGTGAAAATATGTCTTTAAATTTTTCTTGTTTAAAGTAAATCCTATTATTTTTAAAAAAATTTCTTTTTCTTGGAATATATAGCATGTTTTTTTCTCTTTTATTGGTATATTAACTATTACAAATACTATCACTAACTGGTTTAAGAAATTTTAATGTATATGCTAACAAGAAAAAAATCCTTCATACTTTAACCATCAATCAAATGAATTTCAGAAATAGGAAAATATAAACTGCAAAAATGTAAACTGAAATTTAATAAAATGCCGCATAACTGTTTATTAGAATGTAGATTTTGCATACATAACAGATATAAGCTGAAGCAGGTTAATACTTCAGATCTTTTGCAGTCAGAGTTATTAAATTCATATAAATAATAAATATAATACATTAAAGTAAATAATAAAAATATTTCTATTTTTTTTTGAAAAGTGCAAATATATACACACATCACAGTTCTTTATATATGAAACAAAAATTATACTTTTGAATTACTACCAAACGCAGCTTATAACAAATTTTATATTCAAGCATTACATTCTGTTTGAATGACAAGTTTTGCTAAAATTGAATCATAAACGCTAATTAATTAGTAAATTATTTCTTCACCAATGCATTTTTAATTAGTTAAAGCTGGAATAATGTTTAATAGATGTGTGATTTGCTTTTAATTCAAAAAATAGAAGGAATTAATTCGAAAAGTCTTGATTTAAATGAAATAATATTGTGCTCTAGAAATAATAATATAGAGATAATTTATAAAATTGTTCGGTGAATTAGATGATCCAATAAAACGAGGCACGCACACTGACGGGTGATCAACATCAACCTCAACAATATAGATGGTGATGGAATAAAAATAGCCCACCTAATACAGCCTGAGAATGAACACTTCAATTACAGGGGATGGTCCCACCAGTTAATTTGACTTTTACATGCTATCACTGATTAGTAACTTCTTTCTGCATTCCAAAACTGGAACTGGTTGCTGAGTTATATTCCCTTTATCTATTACTCTACTTATAAAAGGCGTGAAACTAATTCTTCTACCGCAGAGAATGCTATTACTTTTTGAATGATAAGAGAAAATTTTGGGTATCTTATATCAGTTTATTTTATCAATTCCAATATTTTAATGAAAAATGCTCTTGAATTACAGAAATTGTTAAAAAAAGATTTATCTATTACATGAATAAAATTGTTGCTATTTATTAATACGTATACATTTTGAAGCTACATTTACGTTTTGTAGAATTCATATTGTGTGTCGTTAAAGTAAACACTCGAAACTATTAATAACATTTTAATTTTTTATTGAAAAGCAGTTTTAACATCTCAAAATACGAGTATAAAGATAAATACCAACTATGCTCAAAAAGAGAAAAAAAAAAAAACATTTTCCAACTTTCTAGTTAAAATCTTTCTTCTATAGACTTTAATACAAAATTGCTGTTTTTTGAAAAAATTTGTACCTTGTTTTAATGTTTTACTTTGTAAAGATTGCTTGCAAAATGCTAAATGAATGAAATATAATTAGCAAGGTGTGTTGCATTAACTACTTTAATTGATAAATTAAAATTTCATTTAATATGAAGCATTTAAAAATTTTCGTTGTTTTACATATCAAAGATTATACAAAAGTCTATGAGATATTTATTTTAACCAGGTACTATAATTGCTTTGCTGCATATTTTTAAAAACTTACTCAATGGTTGAAGTTTATCGAAAGGTACTTAAATGCCAATACATTCATATCTATTGAACAGCTCTTACGTTTTACACATCCTCTACAAATTTTGAATATGAGTTTCGTAAGTCTAACAGTCGAGATTTCTGCAGGAAATAAATGCTATCAATGGGGTTTTGCAACGTATCAATAAAAATTAGGGAAAGTTCAGCAATCATGCTCTTTTGAATTTAATTTCTTTAGTTACATGTCTTTAAAAACAATCTAAACAATCTAAGAAAAAGAATCTCTATTATTTCTTAATGAAACTCTATTACCAAAATCTACCAGAGGTATAAACTGTATCTAATAGATGGATGATCTATTATTTGAATACTTACGCCCGATTCCAGAAAATCAGCTTAAATCATGGTTTTAAAATAATTGTACTATGAGCTGTTGGATTTTTTCAATGATAAACGAACAACCACTTCGTCAGAAAAACTGGATAAGAATGTCTTCTACAAGTTTGCGGAATCATTTTGTTGTGATTGCACTCTCAAAAATACATATCTATACTATCATTTCGAATAAAGAGGAGATCTAAATGAAAATTTGGGATGAATCTGTAACATATTGGGATGAATTTTGCTGTTATTAAATTATATCTTAATTGCTGAAACGCTCTATTCAGTAGTTCTGTTTATTCACCATATACTCTAATGTGGAAATATGCCTCATTTGCTGAAAAGATATGTGATGTCTTACACATATTCGCTTGTATCTTTACCACAGTTATAAGGAAAAAATAAAGACGTGTAAAATGGTTTTATGGTTTCAGCTCTAGAATGACTTGTATTTAGTAAGTAAAGAATGATAGAATTGAACACAAAATCATGGAATATTCAATATGAATGACATATGATAAAAATTTGTGGTATTAATTGAAAATCTTCCCATGAGGTAACTATTATGATTGCAATTTCATCTGCAATAGTTGGCTCAAGTACACATTTCATCCTTTTCCCCGTACTTCAGTTAAAATAAAGATCCATTGATTTTTTAAGGAATTTGAAAGAGGTAAAAAATTTGTGCTTTGTTTTGTTTTTTTCCCCTTATAAACAAGCAATTGCTTTTTGATGAAAGAAATCGCTCAATCTCCTTTCTATTTGAACTCATTTTTGGCTAACATTAGAAAAAAAATCATAAATAAAACAATTATTCTTAATTTTGAGAAGTATGCTAAAATATTTACATATATAATGAGTGATTAATCGAATTTTTAAGATTATACAATTCAAGATTTATTAGTAATAAGTTTAATTCAAAAATTACAGGTCATACATACACAACATAAATTCTTTTTAGGAAACAAAAATTTAAATCTAAATGTACGTAATTTTTTTAATAAATATTTACGATTATAAGAAACAATTTTATGATTTTGAATTTGTTTGCAAATTATAATCGTTTTGAACAAGGACCGGGGAAATGCATCAACTCGTCATGTCCTATGCACAATCCTTTTCAACATGATGTGAGATAAATACTTTTTTATTTTTAATATTGAGTTACTTCAGAATATTTTTAATGTGATATTTTATTGTACTTTTTATTATTCAGTATAAATTATCAGGAAATAATGACAGACATTACAAAACATTTGCTTTCAAAAAGAATCAAAATAAATAATTTTATATTTGATAACGAGTGCATTTTTGCGAACACCATTAATCATGAAATTTTGACATACGAGATATAAAGTGATTTTCATTTTTATTTGTCAATTTTTGAAATTATATAGTGAAATTATCACTGGCTTATAAAAACCACGTAAGCATCGTGTGTTTTAGTATCAAAACAAATTTTTCACTTCTGTTAATGTAAATAATATGATACGAGCTCATATTTCATGCCAAATTTACCGTAAAATATTTTTTGGTATTGTGTAATTTATCTTTTTCGGGTGCACAGAAGTTTTTTCTCAATGTAATCAAATTTTAACAGCTAAAACACAAAGCATTTTCTTAATCCTCTCTATTTTCAAAATTATATATAAATATAGGATTTTCTTTTTCAAAAATGCTATAATCTGCTTTACAGATTTTTTTATTATTACTTTTCAGAAATTTTCATACATGCTGCGATAACTTTTTTTGTTTCGCAGCACATACGAGAAAATTGTATACGCTGTAAGCACTAATTAGAATGCACTAATGTATAGCAATAGAACAAAGACAAAGCCAGACAGCATTCACCTCCAGAAATAAAACAGCTTTGCTCAGTGAGAAAGCCATACAAAGTTTCAAACACAGCGGTTAGTTCCGGTCACTGCTCTTTACTTAGTTGTAGTATTGACACGTGATCAGAGATATCAGAAATTGAGTCAGGCACAGTCGCTTTTGACCTTGGAAACGCGTTCCTTTTCTAGGAGTAGGGTTGAACGTCGATAAAATTCGATTGACAGCACGCTCAGCCAACAATCGGCTTGTTTCACCCAAACAAAAGATCAAAAGCATGTTTCGCTGTTACTTCTGATATGGTCATGCTTTTGACAACATTTAAAGACACGAGCTCTGTGTTTCAGGTACTGATAAGTAAGGAATACTGTCAAATGATTAGAATAATTTTTGATAAATCAATTTTACGATTAATATATTATATTCGTTCTGTTCAGTGGTGTAGTCACAGTTAATCTACATAACAGCAATGATAGATAGAGCCTGTAACAAACTTTTTTATATAAACTTTTTTTACAGCAAAACTATATTCTAGACTCATTTGCATACGTTTTTAGCCGGAAAACGCTTATCTCTTGGGGAAATTTAAGACCGTTTTTCAGACTGAAATCTCATCCATGTGATACACATAAAAGATATTTTGAAAAGCTTCATTTAAGTACATTGAATAGAATTTGAATAGAATTATGTACATAAGCATAATATCAACTGTAATGACTAATATATATATATATATATATATATATATATATATATATATATATATATATATATATATATATATATATATATATATATATATATATATATATATATATATATATATATATACTATTACTATTGTCATATGCCAGCTAGGCTGGCAATATAGGTGCACTACTCACTTTTCCAACTGAACTATATATGATGTGGAGTCCGACTATCTCAGTATATATATGCCATAGGTACCGTATATACCATAGGTATCGTTATATATACTATAGGTACTCATTAGTGTGAATGGTTACCTATAAATAGTCATTCATACCTCATTCATATATGGAATGGATAAAGATAGTATAGATAGTGAGTGATAGTATATCCATACCTGAATCGGATTCAACCTAGTACCTCCATATCCGCAGTCAGGTATACTGACTACTAGATGATATGGGTGATATGTATATATATATATATATGTATATATGTATATGTATAGATATATATATATATATATATATATATATATATATATATATATATATATATATATATATATATATATAATAATGAATAGTTTGAGAGGAATCTAATGATGAATAGTTTGAATATTGGTTTTACTTATTTTTGCAACGAACACTCTTTTACAGAAAAAGCTAAATATACTGGAATCGAATGCACTGGAACATGTGTAGTCATTCAAGGTCTTGATGATAAATGAATTAACACAAATAATTATATAACTTAAGTTTCATGATCAAAGAATTACCAGAGAAGTCTTTCACTTTTGTTTGAGAGGAATCTAATACAGTCCTTGTGTGAGAAATAAAGCCCTAAATTTAATAAAAAAAGAAACATAATCTAATTTTAAAACAATTTTGTTGCATTTATATTAATTTAATGTAATTGCAATGTTTTATTATTAGTAAATAAATATATTGCATTTACAATAAGATAAATATATCGGGAGAATTATTGGAGAGGAAGAGAACACATACAGTAGTCTATATCCTCTTAAAACTAATTCTAAGATGAGTAAAATATTTCAGTTTGTATTTCTTCATTTAATAAATTGAATTTTGGAGATGTAAGTGCACAAACCTGAAACTTCCTTAAAAGGCAAATAACGGTTGGAAAATTCAGAATTGCATTTTTTTGGGATGAACTTATATTTCACAAACTTAGAAAAAGTATTAGAAAGAGGAAATTTAGATTCACAAGACAGTAAAATAAGCTTCCAGTTGATTTTCACTGGCAACATTTCTTTTAATTGACTAAAAAAAGTGCAATGTCTGAAAAAATTCAACCTAACTTTTAGTAAATTAAACACAGATACTTTTTTTAACGAAGTTTTAAATCAAGCGTGTAATTGTAAACTTGCACGTAAAAGAAATAAAAAGCTGATAGGGAAGAAGAAATTTTTTAAAGACTGTGATGTATGGAATGATGTCAAAAAGAAAATTTAAAATTAAAACACAGTTTATATTGAGGCAGCCAGTACAGAGAAATTAAAATTATTATAAATTAAGGTAATTTGTGAAATCTTATTCAGATAAGAAGTACTATACTTAATTTTATAGTTATACTTATCTGGATTTGAAAAAGCCACATTTAACATTTATAACTTACAAAGAATATAAATAAAAGTCTCCTTTTAATTTTTTTTTAATTTTTGAAAATTTTCCTGCTTGAGCAGAAATTATATAATAAATTATGTCAAAGCGAAGTAAATATTTCACTTTAAATTATTAAAAAATGAAAATATTAAAATTAAAGTATACTTTTTATATTTATTACTCTTTTTTTATAAAAAAAGAAAAGAAAAAACCCTAAAACTCATAATGTTAATTCCTTTCACTAATTTGATGATTAGATTATACAATGCAATACTTTACACATTTATAAAAGTTATTTTAAAGCTGTTTGAATGAGTACTCTAATTGTATGTTATATCTACATAAAAATATTCATAAATTGCAAATCTATTATTTAAAAGCAATATTAAAATACATTTGTAATTTACAGTAAATGAAGCCGACCATTTTGTCTAGTGGTCAGCGTGCCGGACTGCGGATAAGGAGGTCCTGGGTTCGAATCCCGCTTCTTCGGGCATGGATGTACTTTCTCTCTCTATCTATCCTGTCTTTGTCCTTTCCTTGTATGAATGATGTGTGAATGGTTTCCTACCCTATAAACGGGTACTTATAGCATGTGTGTAGAGCAAAGTCGTACTTTCCCCTTCATGGTGCTCTGATTAAAACGAAAGACGCTCCCAATTGACTTAAATTCGCATAGCCAAGGCATAGCGAGCTTGGCTTGTCCAAGTGTCATTATTAACAACAGTAAATGTGAATTTAAATTTTCATGCATGAAAATTATTACATGTAATATTTTTAAGATATTTAAACCAGCTGTTATTTATGGATCAGGGACTTGGACTTTAACTCAAGAATATGAAAAGATGTTAATAACGTGGGAGATGAAGATTTTGAGAGCTGTATGGGGACCAGTTGAAGATGATGATGTTTGAATCAAATGATATAACTATGAAATTCAAAAACTGTTTAAAGAAAAATATATAGTAAACCATGCACAATCAAAATGAATCCAATGGTTAGGGCACATGGAGAGAATGATTGACAATCGATGTATTAAAAATATCAAAGGTCAATGTCAAGGTTCAGAGAAAATGAGGAAGACTAGGAAATATGGCTCGAAGAAGTTGAAAAGGATCTCAAGAACTTGAAAATAACAAATTGAATAGCTAAAGCACGAGACAAACAGTTTGGAATCAAATTATTACAGAGGTCTTGTTCCAGCATGAACCGTAGTGACGAGGAGTTAGTTAGTTAGAGTTATTTTTAAGATATTTTTAAAAAAAGAAAATGGAGAAAAAAATATTCCTTTAAATGACTTTGAATGTCAATGAAGTTTGGTACTTAATGCATTTATTTAAAGATTACACGTTAAATATTACTTGTATTACAAATATAAGTATTACTTATATTTGTCTAAATGCCAGAGTAAACAACTTTTTAAAAATTTTAACAAAATTATTATAATTTGGCAATAAATAAATAACCGTTTTCGGTTCTCAAA
The DNA here is from genome assembly GCA_037975125.1 of Latrodectus hesperus. Taxonomy (NCBI): domain Eukaryota; kingdom Metazoa; phylum Arthropoda; class Arachnida; order Araneae; family Theridiidae; genus Latrodectus; species Latrodectus hesperus. The sequence continues at coordinate 71,672,838 of CM075854.1, forward strand.
TGTTGTAACTTAGAAATTGATATCAAAAAAGAACTAGGTAAGGAATTTAGAGAGAAAATAGCAGTGATATCAATACAAATAAAAATCCCTTAAAAATATCTTATTATTTGTAACGCATTGCATTATTTTATCCCGACTACGAAATCAAATATCCCTTATCAATTGTAACCAATGTTACCACCATTATCATAATCATATAGAGCCTAATAATTTTAGAGGGATCTATATTCTGGAAGACATTAATTTAATTTAATCATTATTTCATGTATATCTAGAATTTCTAATATTATTGAAACATGTTTCAATAACGAAGTCTTTTGAATTTTAAACTCATCACATACACGTTATTATAAGTTAATACTATAAATACACGATAAAAATTCTTTTTCAAGTTGATATTATATTATTTCAAATTTTTCATAATATTTTAAATATTGGAATATTTATAAAACATAGAACATTTTGAAAAAATATAAGTTAATATGACATTATATTGAAATGAATGTACAAATCATAACAAAGTGTTGATCATAGAAAAGTCTGTATATGGAGTAAATTAAAGCAAATACCAAAACTTACTATATTAGTTTTGCATGGATATTCTTTAAGAGCTTCTTTCATTCTATTATCATTATTTGGGCAATTTTAAAATGCCCACAAGACAATATACAGCATCAAACACACATTTCCACTCCAGGCCCAGAAGTAGCTGCTTTCTGAAACATTAATTAACCACATTTACAATTAAACAAAATGTCTCACAATTTATCATCCATTTAAACATTTTTCCATTATTTAAAATTTATCAAACTGTAATAAATCATAAGCTACAATGCGTGTTTACCTCACCAAACAAGTATTTTATTGGGTGAATAGAAAATACTTTGCCCTTTATTTCACTGAATATCAAATAATATGCAAGATACTAAGGTATTATACACAAACACAGTAACTTTGCTAATTAATCACAAAAAAATACTAGGACTGATTCAATGTGGTTTATATATCCTCTTTGTGACGACGCATGTCTGAATGAGGAATTATCTGAAATAACGATTGAAATTTTTCAGAGAAAATAGTGCTTATATAATTTTTAAAATATATCTAATGAGTCAAGATAAAATTTTGGTGAACATAAATTGATTTAACTACAATAGATTTTGGCAATTTGAATAAATTTCTTTTTACTATTTGTTTTCATAAGAAATATTAATTTTGGCTTTTATTAATGTGTAAAAATATAGGGTAAATTTCATTATTGCTTGACAAGTACATAGTAACATCTCTGTCCCGAATGAAGAAAGCTTTTCTCTAAGTTTATGTAATTTTTTAGTAGAAATTTCAAGCAATTTTTTTGGGGTTTTCTAAATATTCTTAAAATAAATTACTAGTTTAAAATAAATTTTTCCTTGGAATTATAAGCCAACTATGCAGCTATTCAGATGACAACCCTCAGTGCCAGGTGCTACATTATTTTCATTTTCATTTATTTACTCATTTATTCTTATTTATTATAAATCCTTGTCTTATTAACATGCCATGATATAAGTTAAATCATCTGGGTTCTTATAATCTAGAGGACTTCTACATTATAATAATCATCTAGATGATGCATACTATGTTTAATTTGAAACATAATGAGTACTTTAAAATCAATATCAAACTTAACAAAATTTTAAGTAATTAATGTACACTACATGATATAAAGCAAGTATAGTTTGATGTAGTTAGTACTCAAATTTTTATTCTAACTTTTAAAAGATATTTTAAATCAATTCAAGCTTTCTTTTAAGAAAATTCTAGAAAACTTCAATAATTTAGTCAGAAATATGAATAACGATTTGTTAAATATTTCAAGATGATTAGGAGAAATTTGAAGAATTTTTGAGAAAGTTACTATATATATAATATTGAACATTTTATCAAACTAATTGCTATTTATTATATTATTTGATAATTCATAATATTGAGAAAACCCAATTAGACTCTTATAGGAGCCGTACATTGTATTCTAAATAGTGCACCAAATAGTTCCTTAATATGTTTACATAACTATCATGATGTACATTACTATCATGATGTACAGCAATAGTTAAATTATCAGTATTTTTACAGTCATCATAGATCTGAGATTAAATCAGGAATTTAATATGATACTGCTCTCCACAAATTTTTCAAGTATGAATACTCGGTATTAAGCAGGAAACCATGCTTACTCTACGACTTTTTTTCCCTAAATCGTTAGGAATTTCTGGATTCTAGGACTTAATTCCTTATGCTTAGATGGGCATTCACAATAGTTAGATATCATAATGACGTAACGACGAGGTTCCTGGCAGACCCCCGTTGCACTCGAGATCTGCTATCACGCTCTGATCCCCAAGCACAAAGAGTCCCCTCCCGAAACTCGTCTCGTCCCTCGACCCTTCGATTTTCAAGTTTTGTCCCCTCCCCCTTCTGAATCCATCCTCCAATTCTTTGGTTTCGATCATGAACACCATTAATTCCTCCCGGCCGCTCTATTTCGCGCCATTTCACGTGTATTCAACCCTTCCGAAATATTCTCTGGAGGGATCCTCGCGTTTGATTAAGTGGACACCAGACGACTGTGAAAGGAGGGTGGATGGAACAAAATTTCGGTGACAAATCAGAATAGAAGTATTTTTTTAAAAAAAAAAAAGAAATAGGTGAGCTGAATAAATGAGAACAAAACCGATTTTGCGGTGTGTTTCTGATTGGTTTTTGAGAGTTGTTCCCTTTCTCTTTTAAAAGAGTCTGTCACTGCCAGACACTGCCTTTAGTTCCTGCTAAGCACATTTACAGTTTAAGGACGTAGTTAGGAATGGTACTTCAACAGGACATTTTTGACGATACGTTTGCAGTTTTTAGGCAATGACAAAGCTCAGCTGAAAGTAGATGGAAGCAAAAAAGTAAAAGTTATATCCCTGAACGTATTTTTCAAAAAAATGATTGCTTTTATTTCACTCATATCTATCATAATTTTTTTTTTTTTTAACATTAAGTGTAAATTTTTTATGTTCTTTAAAATAAAAAAGCATTGCTTTTAAAATTTCCTTATTTATGTCCTTTTTTTATTCAAATCAACGGATTTATAATACATTAACATGTTTAGGAAAATTAATTCGTTTAATAAAAACGTTTATTTATAATATTTATGATTTTGATGTTTAAACTCAAGTGGCATTTTAGTTGACTCTAACTTATATTAGCTTACTCATGCGAAATGTTCTTTCTTTAAGAGATCATAGTACATTTTGCATGTATTTTTTCATAAATATACAAAAGTTAGACGTAAATGTATTTGTTGATATATTTTTAGATAGTAGAGTTATATTGTTGTGAATATGATGGAAAGAGGAATTTGAATTCTCAAAATATGATAATGTGAGCTTTGTAAAATCATATATTTAACTTACTACTTGTAGTAAAAAATGTTCTAACGATTTGCAATTCTGTTTATCGAGCTGTTTATGCAAAATAATGTTTACTTCAATACCTGTCAGAACATATTCCTAAAGACTTCAGAAAATGCCATACAGAAATTATTAGAAACATATTGTATATATCTGAGGAACAGTTTTGCCTCTACTTAAGCAGATAGAGTATTACAGAACCTGTGTAACCTTTATCTCGGGCTTCTGAAAAGTGTCTTAAGAGATTAATGATTACTCATTTTTATAAAGTATGAATAAACAAATTATCTTCCATGAAGAGTTGGTTTTATCATAGTCGGTATTATAAAACAATCAGTACTTGTGTTATGTGATATATAATTATATAATCTCATAGTAAAGGTCCTTTTTATGGATAAAACACTTTAGTTTTGCAGAATATTTGTACATTCACTTTCAGTTTAAAAGTAAATCGTAAGAAAATAAATTTTAATAGCACGATTAATATAATAAAATTAATTTTAACATCATTTTAATAACGATATCTGATAGTTTCAACTGATACTTTTAGTATCTGAAATAAGGTAAAAATTTCCCAAAATTTAATTTTCCCCCAAAAAATATAGAAAAATTAGAGTTTTTTAAAGTTTAAAAACATTTGCTATGTTTTTTAAAAATTGAAATTTTTAAAATTTTTCACGAATGCGAAAATGTATTGAAGTATAGATTATATATTTTTATCTTTAACTGTTTATGCAATAAATTAGCATTTTTGTTTTTTTCTCCTTGAAAATATTTATCTATTATCGCCATATATATTATTTTGAGTATAATAACACATTAATATATATATATATATATATATATATCTTCCATTGAATTATTTTCTTCATTCATAACAAAACACTTTTTAATATTATAGTTTACTTAAAGAAAATTTGAAACTTTATGCAGTTTAAAATAACGAATGTGCTACTAGAATCTGAATAAAATCTATTGCGAAGATTTTACATATTTTAATTGTTTTATACGTGAAACATAAAAAATTAATAACTTAATGCAGGCTATATTTTAAGATAAATTTACGATTTTTTGATATATTTAGTATTTACTTTTTAGAAAAAATTTTATATAATCACAATTTTATAAAATTAATTCAATTATTAACTCTTTTATGTTAAAGCAAATGCGTTTATCGTATTAAGCACAATAATTAAACATGGATTAATCACTATATTTTCTTGCTGGTTTCCCTTATCGCACTAAATATAAAGTACCAAACTTTGATCCATAATTTTTTCATTTGTATTTATATTTTTCTCTCTCAATTTTTAATATACTTTCTCTACCATTCTAGGGTTATTTGCCCCTGTACTACATTATACATGTAATTATAACTGATATAAATATATATATATATATATATATATATATATATATATATATATATATATATATTAACTACATTATTATATCTCTAACGGAAATGTCCATTAGAATGGTTATTTTCTTTTGGTCTTTATCCATTTCTTGTAATGTATAAAAATTATATAGATACGGACAAAGTAATTGCAATTTGTTTAGGAAAAGTAATATCTTTCAACAGATGAATGAGCTTGATTATGAAAGTAAACATCTATCGTATTAAGCATAACGTGTATGTAAAAATTATTTTATAGTATTGTAATGAACCTATGCAATATTTTTCGCTATAATTTGCTCTAAGCTCATTTTAACCAATATTAATCACATTAGTTTCTCAAATTTACGTAAAAGTTCACTATATTTAATATCATAAATAAAAGTCTTACGAAAATTCTTAAATCTGGAAACCTTTTACGATAGGTTAGGATAAGCAACACATATTTTAGAAGTTTGTAATACTTTAATCTATTAAGTTAAATTCATCCAACTTGTTTTTAGAGAACTGAACTGATGTAATGTAAGTGCAAAATATATTACTTCACTGTTCAGTTAAATATTGATACACTCCATTTTTGAGCCCAATACCTGATGAATTGGGATGAAGGTCAAATTTGTCGATAGTATCATTATATCTTTATTGAGTTAAGAATTCCTTGTTTTGATGCAGATTGATGCATTAATAATTAACTTAAGTGCAAAAGTTTAAACTTAGAGTTGAAATATGAGAAAAAATGTTTAAAAAATTCTATTAAATGTCACCCACAGAATATTTGAATTTGCCTTCTTTCTAATTTGTATTCTCTTCTTTGTGATCTTAATTACAACTTTTCTCATACACATTTTCTAGTCTATAATGACTAACTGTAGAATTTGTATAAAAAAAATCCTCCTTGGTATTCTGACAAAATAACTGAAAAAATTAATTGCGTTTTCATTGTTTAGAAAAGGTAGATCACTTTGCATAGGAACTCTCCAACGTACCAACTTACCAGAAGCTAAGCGAAGCGTATTTTTTAGAGTCATAAAGGCGACAGAACGAGCAATGACGGTGAATAGAGTTCTTTGTTACTTGAAAAAGGGGACAGTAATTGTAATTTTTCCTTTCCCCGAGAGTGTTCCCTGAAACATTTAAATGAAAGTTAATGGCCCCATGGGGAGTTTACTGTTAGAACAGATTTGGTGTCGAATTTTTTCCCTGTACTCTCTTCAGTCACCGGTTAAGAGGTTGGGTAGATTTCCACTGTTGAAGAGAGAACACTGCTCAATTTTTCCGGGGTACGCGTACTCATTTTAATGTCTTGATTATCGGTCGTTCTCTTTGATATAAGCTATTATTCTATGCAAATATCTGAAGTCTTTTGGGTAAATAAATATAAATTTTAAGAATTTGATAACTTCATGCAGTTACAGAAGAAAAATCCATTGCATATTGATATTTAGGAAAATTTGCGTTAGAAGATTCATAAATAAAACAACTTAAAAATAATTATTTAAATGCTCCCCGCTAGTCAAGCTAACAAAATTAATATCGTATAGAAATATCTATATTAGTTTAATATTAGTAATTGTGAAGATAAGTTTGAATTCATGATAAAATCTTGTTGTTAAACTTACTGGAGTTTTACTGAAGATTTATCAAAGCTTAGATTGCTGTGATCTAAAATTGATTGATATAAAAATATCAATCAATTTGGGAGGCAGAGAAGTGGTCTGACTTTCCTCTCACCCGTGTAAGAAGAAATCACTTCCAGATGGGTTAAGTAATGCCTAAAACTGGAATTGTATATTAGATCTCCTTTTATTATTTTAATTATTTAGATTTAATATAAATAGTTTGTTTAAATTACTCAATCATTCAACCTTCTTAATGATCTGATGATATATTCATCATCTAACTTCTAAAGTGGTGACCATGGACGTTGAATTTTAAAAGCAAAATATTTCGCATTGATTTATGAAATCTTCTACCAAAGAACCAATATCGCCCCACTTTTCCGGCATTTTCAAACCAGGAAGTTAGCTCTCTCTTCTGCACCTTTCATGTGTGGGGATATTTTATTTCTATTGTTTCAAGACTCTTATCTTACCTCCTGTATGCTATTAAGCGTTTAGTTTTTTCTCTTCGTTTCAAAAAGAGAGAAAGTGTTTTTCGGAACTTAGAAAAATAATCTTCTGCTGTTCTGTTTTTCTTCACTCTGAGTCGACATGGCTAACGAAATTGAAACAGTGAGTGTTACACTCCAAGCTCTCCCCTTCTGGAAGAGCCCGAACTTTAGTTTCTTCTGCTAGAATCTTTATTTATCAACGCAAGTATCAAGAACGATGGTACCTCTGAAGTCTCTCGCTTCTGAATGAAGCGGATTATTGCATCCCTGGACTCTGAGGTACTAAAATTTGTCAGTGACATTATTCGAGCTCCCCCAGAAACGAATAAATATACTGCTTTTAAAACTCGAATTGTAGAACAATATGCAGAGACAACAACTGCTCATTTGCTCTCACTGAATCCACCTCAAACATGGAGATAAACGCTGTTCAGAACTCCTGCTTGAGATGCGAAAGCTTGCGGTTGGAAGTTTCAGTAACAATGCACTGTCAACATTTTGATTACAACGATAGCCAAAAAACAGGCAAACAAATTGTATCTGTTAGTAAAGCTAAACTTGACGAATTAGCCACATTAGCGGACAAAATCAGTGAAGTGTCGGATTTGTCGCCAACCATATCTGCAGTTAAAGACAATAAAAATGATTGCCGGTTTGCTTTTCTGGAAAATCAAATTACGGAGCTTTGCTTTACAGTAAAACGCTTGTCATGCTCTCCGTCACCAGCCCATTTTTCAAATCATGCCAAATCAGTACATCGTTCATCTCATCCACCCGCCATGGACTATGCTGGTATCATCATAAATTCGGTGATCGTACGCAAGAATGTGCCTATTTATGTACTTTCAAATCCCCATAGGGAAACTAAATGACGTGCCTGTCGAGACGACGTCAGACACAAGCCATTCATTCAGTCACCTATTTATTATTGATTATAATACTGGTTTCAAGTATTTGATTATTACAGGTGCTTCCAACTCCATTTTTCCAGTGAAATATCTCAAGGATAACAGATGTATCAAGAATTCGCTTCAACTATATGCAGCTAATGGAACTACAATATCTACTATTTGGCACTAAGCATCTTATTCTGGATCTCGGACTTCAACGAGAGTTCTCCTTTGCATTTGTTGTTGCAGATGTTACCCGTTCTATTCTTGGAGCTGACTTCTTGGAAAAATGTGGTCTTCTGATAGGTGTCAAAAATCATCAAATCATATACCACTTAACTTCATTGATGAGTCAAGGAACTGCAGCTTCTGGATCTTCTATTGGTATAACAATTATTGCATCTGATTCCTCCTTTTAAGCCATTCTATATAAATATTCCTGAGCCTATTAACCACAGCCTATCTTTTGTTTAAAAACACGATATTACCCACTGCATTCAAACTGAAGGTCCTCCGGTCTATTCACGTGCATGTCGACTATCTGTGGACAAACTTAAATTTGTCAAGGCAGAATTTGACAAGCTACTTCTTCTAGGTATCATCAAACCATCAAATAGTCCATGGGCAAGTCCAATTCATATTGTACCTAAAAAAGATGGTGGAAGTCGCGTTTGTGGAGAATTTACCGTTTAAATGCAGTCACAACTCCAGGCCAATAATCTTTGCTCACCTGCATGACTTTACTGTGGGACTGCATAGAAAGAAAATTTTTAGTAAATTGGACTTGATACGAGATTTTAATCAAATACCCATGGAAATATCTTATATCCCTAAAACTATTGCCATTACACCCTTCGGCTTATATGAACTGTTATTTATGACATTTGGTTTGCCAAATGCTGTACAAACAATGCAACGTTTCATGGACAATGTATTCAGAGGTTTGAACTTTCTGTTTGTTTATAGTGATGATATTCTAATCACCTCCGAAACCGAAATGGAGCACAAAGAGCGTTTGGAAAGTGTTTATCCAGTGTTTAAATTCATATGGAATCAAGATCAAGCCACACAAATGTTTTCAACCACCCAATCCACATTACAAATTTGGTGTTCAAGAAATATCTTGCTTGGGATACCTTGTTATATCTCGTGTAAATTTCTCCTTTGCCAGAAAAAGTATCGGCAATTAAAGAATTTCCCATACCAAGGTCAACAAATGAGTTGCATCGATTCTTGGTAATGCTAAATTTTTATCATCGCTTCTTGCCACATGAAATCAGCACAAGAATAATTTCTTCAAAGCTATTTGAAAAATGAAAAGAAGCTTGATGCTTCTCATCTAGTGCTGTCTGACTATGCTGTAGATGATTTTAACAAATGCAAAGAAGCCATAGCCAATGGTACGCTTTTGTCACACCCTGATCCAGAAACTCAATTTTCATTGTCTGTTGAGGTATCTTCAACAGCTATTGGTGACGTTCTTTAACAAAGCAAAGATGGCGTTTTCTATCCTCTTGTTTTTTTTCTCTCGTACACTTACACCTGCTGAATGCGACTATAGCACATATGATCGGGAATTACTTATAGCCTTCTCAGCCATTCAACATTTTCGACATGGTGCTGAGGAACAACTTTTCACACTTTTTAAAGATTTTAAGCCTTTGGTATATGTCTTTACAGTAAAATCAGAAAAGTTTTCTCCTCGTCAATAACGTTTCCTAGAATGTATCAGCCAGTTTATTGTCGACATTCGTCACATCAAAGGTGATGACAATATAGTCGCTAACACACTTTCTCGTGTATCTGCTGTCGAATTTCCATCAGTAGTGTACTTCACCGAAATGGCTCAAACTCAAGAAAACGATGAGGAACTTTAAACATTGTTATCTACATTCTTTAGTCTACAACTGAATCTCCTCGCATACTCTTCTGGTGCACCTTCCCTTTACTGTGATGTTTCTACAGGTCTTATCCACGCATACGTTCCCTCAAAACTCTGAAAAAGTGTCTTCATAGCAAGCCATCAACTTTCAAACCCAGTAATGAGATCTACCACAGATTTAATCCATCAGCGTTATGTGTGAACATTAATGCGCAAGGATTGTGCTTTGTGGTGTAAAACCTGCCTCTCTTGTCAAAAGAACAAAGTGCAAAGACATATTCGTTCTCCATTGGGTACATACCCAAATACTATTGATGGATTCAGCCATGTACATTTTAACTTTGTTGGTTCTTTTCCTCCATCTAAGGATTATTTGTACTGCCTTAAATGTGTCGAAAGAGTTACTAGATGGCCCGAAGCCATCCTTTTTATTAATTAAACTGCTGAATTTGCAGGAAATGCATTATGTCTCATGCTGAATCCCAAAATTTGGAGTTCCTGACTATGTTACTACTGATCAGGGATGCCAGTTTGAAAGAGATTTGTTTCGTTCATTCACTCAACTTCTTGGTGTTGAACGTACCTGCACAACGGCATACAACCCTGAATGAAATTCTATGGTAGAGCCTTTTCATCACCAATTCAAAGAAGTGATTCGATCTCATCCAACTGACAGTTAGATTGAAATACTATCAAGAGTCCTTCAAGGAATTCAATCTTCTCTAAAAGAAGATTTGGATGAGTCAAGTTCTGAGCTTACTCGTGGTTCTACCCTTCGACTTCCTGAAGAATACCCACAGCAAATTAAATTTAATGTAACTATGTTAATCTCTTAAGAGATAGAATGCAGTAACTGAGACCAATAACTGCTTCTAGATTTTGGAAATGAAACTGTTTTTGTACATCAAGACATTACAAAATTTATCCATGTGTTTCTGCTTATAGATACTGTGCGAACACCCTTTCAACAACTTTATACTGGACCATTTAAAGTAATATCAAGAAAGCCAAGTTTTTTGGAATTGACCTGTTCAACGAAAAGATTTCAGTAGACCAGCTTACGGCATGCTACATGTTACATGATTCTCAGCTCGCTTCAACATCTTCCTTGTCTTCTTCAGCTCCACTAGAATCTTCAGATATCTCTACCATCACAACACGTTCCGGTCGGATAGTTCAATTTCGATTTCCTACTTATTAGGTTCGTTCCTAGTACATGCTGTCTAAGGAACTGGTGGAGGAGTATACTGGGGTGATCTATTTTATCAGTCCACCGCAGAGGCAGAGAACGAGTGAAGTGGTCTGACTTTCCTCTCATTCATATAAAAAGAACTTACTTCCAGATGGATTATGTAACGTCTAACACTAAAATTTTATTATTTCTCTTTTTGATGTTTTAATTATTTATATTTGATATAAATAGTTTGTTTAAATTACTTAATCAATCACAACCTTCTTACTGATCTGATGATATATCCATCATATATCTTTTAAAAACCAAAAACAATATGGTAATTGTATTTCCTTCTCTGCAAAGCTAAACTTATTAACTTATATAGAATTGTTTGTCATAAAATCAATGTCAGCTCAAGTCCACTAAAAGAAAAAATGTGACTGTTTATGTATTCGTCTTCTTTCAAACAGCTTCTGTTTATATTTTTGAAATTAGTTATTATGATTTTGAGTGTAGAGCTCATGAAGATTCATTGAGGAACAATCATACTTAGTCACTGCCATTGAGGAACAATCATACTTAGTCACTATATTTGGATATTCATTTTGGAAATTAGATTCCACACTTGTACTTCATTATTGATGTAAGCTGATAAAATATTAAAAGAACTAAAATCATTCTATCAAAAAGCCAAGATTAATCCTTTATATTTTTATTGAGCATAACTTATTTATATATTAAGTTATTTTAAAAAGATTGCCGACTGATTGGCTGAGTGGTTAGCGTTCCTGACTCCTAAACTGTTGGTCCCGGGTTTGAATCCCAGTTCGGGCATGGATGTTTCTTTCCTTCTCTGTTCTCTCTGTGTTTCTCTGTCCTTTCTTCTGTGATGTTGTATGAATGTGGACCGCCCTATAAACGGGTTTGTGGAGGTATGGCGCTGGTAACGCTACTCGCCTCCGTGACTTGGTTCACAGGTGCCCGCTAGGGAACGACAAATGAGTAGCAGTCTCTGGCCTTGTTGTGGAATAGGGTTCAACCCTCTTGTGCCCGCCATTGGAAAAACATTTAAAAAGATTTTATTCAAATTATGAAAAATGTAGTCTGTGGAGCATAGATATCATTATAATATGCATAAATGTAATATAAACCCAAAACTGAAAGGCATATAAAGTGTTCAACTATAATATATATATTATAAAGTACTAAACTATACTGAATTCTGCTCACCAAGAAAAGTTTAGAAAATAGTTCCAAATCAATCAATATTTCAAATTTTAAAGAAAATTCATTTGAATTTTAAATTTCTAATAATGAAGAGATTGCTGTTGATTTTGTTATTGAATTTCTATTACTTTATTAAACGGCATATATGTTTAAGTAACACTGGAGAAAAGCAGATATTTTTACTTAACTATTGAAGCAAGAAATAAACGTTTTCTAAACATTTACTTCATAAAATTAATATACAATATTCCAGTAATAATTACATGTAAACAATGCAGTTGCATTTTGACTCACAGTTTATTGTTATTATTTGTAAATCATTGGAAGATTTTCAATACTCCTGTATTTTACTGGTAAGGATTTTAGATTCTAAATTGTTGTTGTTATTGCAAATTTATCTGAAGATACTACCGAAAAAACACTTTTTTGTAAGTTCGCAATTTCAAAAGCATACGTACATACATAAGAGATGGGAGTGGACCCCGTTCTGTAGATTTCAAAAGCATAAGCAAATTGTCAGGGAAAAAAATTAAAAAAATAAAAACAAACATTCTCAGATATTTCTGTATTCATTTCATTCCAATGAATTTCTGTCCATTGTGAAATTATTAACCGAAGAAAAAGTTTATGCACTGGCTAAGAAGGGAGCTACTTTTGACAGAATAACGTTTAAATCGTTCTCTTTCTTTTCACATGACAAAATTGTTTATTACCTTGACCCTTAGAGAAACTCTTAAACAGGGTAAGATTCAACGTTCAAAGAAAGGCAGATTCTGGAGGAGGAGAGAACTGTTGCCAGTTTTCCAACAAATGCTGTGGTGGCAATTTTTAGAGAACTTGACTAGACGTGACTGCTTGCAGGATCATCTCTATAGAATTGGAGTGGTGGCTTTCTCAAACTGTGTTTTGCTCGACTTTAATTAACCAATGATTTTTGAGCATTTAAATAACCATACCGTACTTTATCAGTATGATGACATTGTCAAGAAGTATTTTGGGTCTCATGAACGAATGACTTAAACGCTATTATATGACATTTGTAAAAAACATTTCTGCATTCAACAAGAAGTCTTAACTCAATTTTATATAAAAAATCGCTGTAGAAAGAATAAATTTTCTTCTGATGCATATGATCAGATTTAAAATGATCAAAATAATATTGCCATATAGACAAGTTATACTTATGTTGCAGCTGAGTTTGAAATTATATGGATCATAAAATGAAAATTTTTACTGACATTATCATATTGGTACATCTTTAAACTAATATCATGTTGTTAATGTAGAATTTAGAGATTAGGGATTTAATATTTGTGAATTATTTATGAATTGTGAACATTTAAATAATTAATATGAATTAATCACAATATTTTTAGATCCGGAAGTATTATATTGATCTCCATATAAAATATAAAATAATTACATAAGGAATCATTAGCTGGGAGGTTGACGAGTAGAAAAATTAATATATTTATAGCATATAATAAAAATAAGAATTTATTATAATAAACACAAATAATGAACATTTTATTTTATGAACAATTACTTGCATTATTAGGAAATATTTGTCATGAAATAGTTGCATTAGAGAAAAAATAACAAGAATAAAAATATTAAAATTTGTCATAAAATACAGGGTTAGCAAGAAATAAGTTTCCCACTTCAGAGGGCTGTAGAATACGTTCTATTTGTCCAAATGAGATAAAATTTGAACTACAGATAATTCAAATGATGCGCTTGACATTTAGTAAAAAATAGTACAAAATTTCGCCGATAGATGGCGCTGTAAGACACATAAAAACATTTGATATGCTTTATAAATGTTAAATAATAATAAAAAAAAAAGTAACATTACAACTGTTCAATATGCCCCCCTTAATTTTCAACAATGCGCTCTAATCGCAGAACCATATTTTCGACAGCAGACCGGAGTGAGTCTGTCGGAATATCAAGAATATGGCGCCGAATGCTGTCCTTCAGATCTGGTACAGATGCTGGCCTTTTACGGTAGACATTGTCCTTCAAAAAATCCCACAACCAAATGTCGCCGGGGGTGATATCCGGCGAACGAGGCAACACCCCTAGAATGTATTCTAGGGGTGTTGAACGAGGAGGCCATGCCGTAGGGAAATGACGGCTGATAACCCGTGCCTCAGTAAAATACCGTGTTAGCAGTTGCTTTTCACGACGATCAATATGAGGAGGTGAGCCATCCTTGATGAAAATGATGTCCTGAAAGCATCCACGCTGCTGAAGTTGTGGGATTAAAAATCCCTCAGCATATCTTGGTACCGTTGTCCTGTGATCGAACAGGTTTTATTCCATTTGCAGTTATCTCTTCAAAAAAATATATATACGGCCCAATCACAAAAATAGCCGTAAACTCACACCATACTGTCACTTTTTCAGGATGCAAGGGGTTTTTCTGGGTAGCGCGAGGGTTTTCCGCTGCCCAAATTTGAAAATTGTGGGTGTTGACTTGCCCATTAAGTTGAAAGTGGGCTTCATCAGTCCACAGAATATTCCATAGCCAAGTGACGTCAACCACCATTCGAGCAAAGAACTGAAGTGCAAAAGTTATACGAACCTCTGAGTCCCAATCTTGCAACAAGTGCAGAGGCTTGATTTTGTAGGGATAAAAATGCAAAATCCACCGTAAGACTTTTCGTACAGTGGAATACGGCATATCCAATACACGGAAAAAAACTGGCACACTCACATTACCATCCGGCGACTGACTGCTGGCTTCAACGACCGCTGTAGCCACATTTTCGACGCTAAAGGATTGGATTTCGTCCTCTACCGGGAAGAATTGCAAGTTGTCCAGTTCTTTCAAATTTCTGCATCATCTTGCGTAACGCACATGGAGACATTGAACCTCTTCGTATCTGCTTTATACGGCGAAATTCTTTTACAGCTGCAACGGAGTTCTGCTGGTTCTCGTAGAACAATTTTACAAGTAGCGCTTTTTCTTGCAAAGAAGGCATGATGTGCAGAGAAGTAACTATAGTTACTGTCACTTTTAACGAGCATTAAATGCTCGTTCAGAATCCACCTTCTTTTTACCCAAAGATAATGTTAATAGGCATGCGCTGTAAAGCAATTGACTTTTCCTATTTTCAGTATATGCAAATAAATACCATTAGTATTACAGCGCCATCTTTCGGCGAAATGATGTACTATTTGTTTTTTTTTTCCAATAAATGTCAAGCGCATTATTTGATTTATCTGTAGTTCAAATTTTATCTCATTTGGACAAATCGAACGTATTCTACAGCCCTCTGAAGTGGGAAACTTATTTCTTGCTAACCCTGTATTTACAAGACATAAAAAATGATTAAGCCTTTTTTAAAAGTTATTAGGTTGGTGCTTATGAAATGTCGGATTCTTAAGTGATTGTATAAAACTGCATATCTTTCTTCAAAAGCTGTTTATTCAATCAAAGTATGCTCCATTCGCTTCAATACACTTCTCCCAACGAGATTTTAAAGCGTAGATGCCTGTCTTAAAAAAATTTTGGTCTTTAGAATTAATAAACTCTGATATCGAGTTTTTTAGACTGTCTTCATTTTCATAGTGTTTGCCCCTTAAAAACAGCTCTAAATGCTTGAAAAAATGAAAATCGGTCAGCGAGAGATCCGGTGAATATGGTGGATGCTGCAATGATGAGCATACGTTTAACCGATCCAGCTTATTTCGCTCTGTCAGTGCGTGCGGTACCCACTTGTCCATCTTCTTAACCTTGCCAATCTCAGAAAGGTGTCTAAATATCGTTGTATGGTCAACTTTCATCCTGATAGCAAGTTCCCTCGTGGATACGGCTGGATCCGCTTCCACTAGAGCCTTCAGGTCATCATTCTTCACAGACGTTTTGGGTCTTCCGCGCGGCTCATTTTGCAGTGAAAAATCGCCAGTCCGAAATTTATCGAACCAACGCTGCACTTTCCGATCGTTAACCGTATTCTCCCAAACGCTTGGTTTATGTTGCGGGCAGCTTTTGCAGCACTATTACCAAGTTTGTACTCATATAAGAAAATGACGCGAATGTCGGCAGAATTCATATCGGCAATAAACTCAAAAGAAATAAAAAAAGGGAAGACCTTCGAGAAAACCTATTTTGCTGAAATGAGTCTCTGGCAATGGACAATACGAGTATGAATGAGGTTATGCCAAATACAAAAGTATAACGAAAACAGGGAGGAAAACGTCCGCATGTAAAGAGAATCCGACATTTCATACGCACCAACCTAATATATATATATATATATATATATATATATATATATATATATATATATATATATATATATATATATATATAAATCATTTCCCCTTCAACTTTTCAAATGCTTTTGATAAAATTTACGTTACTATTCTTTGCAATTTCTTTATCTAATAGTGTTAAAAGTAGATGCATATTTTAGAAATCTCTTTTGTTTTTGATTGCTAGTAAATTCGATTGAAGATATATCCACTGAATATGAAGTAATTTTATAAGAAACTATAAATGAATCTCAAAAATGAATGCTGAATGCTTACATTTGGAGAATTGTTTGAAAATCATAGAAAAACTCTTTTATTGCATTACTTTTACTGATGTTTTAAGAAAATGCTTTAGAAAGTTTGCATATTTATATTTTATTCTAAAACTTTCAATAAAAATAAACTAATCAATTTTAGGTTCCACTGGCTATCCACTCACAATAATTTACATATTACTTTTCACAAAAATGTTAAACATGTGTGGGAGGATATACTTTCCACCCATCATAAATAAATTTAGTTCCGACAGTAATTATGACACTATTTTAATGCAAAAAATACTTATTTAAAAAACATTTCTGAAACATAAATATTTGAATTGAATTCTCTGGTTAACAGTCAATGTTTCTACATTTTAAATTCTGCCGTTATAATCATATTAGTAGATTAATTATTTTGTAATTCTCGAACTTTAAGCAGTTACCAAAGTTTCATACAATTGATTCTTACAATGAACACTTCTTGAAATATTATATGATTTTATTCAATTATTTAAATTTTGATTGTTTAACACAAATGCACTGATATTAACTCAAACGAGGAGGGAAAAATCCAGGAGATTTCGATTCCTTAGTAATATTAAAAATTTTCAGATGCTCACAGCATACAACTTCAGTTATCTGTCTCTCCTTGATCCCTATTTCTAATGATCACAAATAGCAGATTTAACGAAATGAAGAACTATTAAATTAGAATTTCACACATTGTGCTATATACTTTGTAAAATTATTTAACAAATTATTTTGAAATGATTTCTAACTTTTAAAAAGGTTTTTCGATATTAAAAAAAACATTTATACTTCCTTTTTTAATATAATTTTGTTTAAATGTTATTTTTCTTACGCTATTCTTTTTTTCTTGAATATTTTTAAGATTAGATGACTGCTGAATATTTATTTACCAATAAAAACATCAAGTTTATAGCTAAATATGTCATAACTTTTTATTGAGAATATTTACAAATAGTCATATTTTTATATTATTTAATATAGTCATAGTCACAAATAATTTTTGTCAGTCAATGTATATCTATGACTAATAGTTGAAAAGCTAGTGGTTCTAAACACAGACATTTTAACTATCAATCATAAATACAATGATTCACGGGTATTTTTTGACTGATAAATAATGTCACTAAAACAGTAACGACGTAATTAAATAGAAATCAATTCTTAATTCAATAAAATCTAAAAAGATTGTTTTTTAAAAATCCAAACTTCGAAATGTTGCTTACCAGTGATAACAAATAAAAATTGATGTCCATAAAAGATGATAAATGTCATTTTTGCTAAATTTTACTAAGAGTTATTGTTTGTTTATTTTCCACCTTCTGGGGGTGTTTACAAAAAAAAGTAAGAAAGATCAATCATTTGGTTCCATTTTGACCCAATGACTACCATATTTTTAGCCTTTCCGGATCAGAATAACGATTAGAAGAACACGAATGTACTGGACACCTTATTAGAATATGTCATGATTCAGTGGGTTTGACGTCACGCAAAGTGCAGTACTGCGCCAGGTTAATTTAAGCAAATATGTCATGAACTCCCTTTTCGACAGTCTATTGCAACGCAGAGCTCGGGATTTCCCAAGTTAATGACAAGCTAAGTAATGTGTATTTGTGTGTATATATATATGTAGACCAATCATATATTTATAACGAATTAAGAATCTACATACTTGCATTAAAGATTAATGTTTTTTCCCTGCTTTGAAAGATGGGAGTCCTAATACTGTTTTTTTAGAAATCCATTTGGAGTACAGCTCTAGTTTTTTGTAAATGTATATTTATGATTAAAAGCTGTTGATGGCATGATGTAGCTTAAGAATAATCAGAATAATTTTGTAACTCAAGCCATTTGCTTATAAAATCAAACATAAGCATTACAAGATAATATGAAAAGAATTATAATGAAAGTTAAAGGCATATCATTCATCATTCTTAAGCAAATATATAAAAATTCTACATCAATAGAAAATTTAAAAACAAAATTAAACTGACTATAATGCATATAAGCACTGCACTATTTATAGCTACATATATATATATATATATATATATATACATATATATATATATATATATATATATATATATATATATATATATATATATATATATATATATATATATATATATATATATATATATATAAGCTCTGCACAGCTGGATTCCTCGTTGGGAGTACATAAAAACTGCCCAGAGAAGCGTTCCTGTACGATCCATAGTTTACGAGAAAAATACGAGAAACAAAGTATGACGTCTTGTGAAGACAGCCCTTCCACGGTGTGCTCAAGCCTGCCTCGACATACATGGCGGACATTTTAGGCATCTGCTTTTAAATTGTTATTGATACGCCAGCATTGAAATAGAATGCAAAAACGTTACATTTCAAAAAAAGGAATTAAAAATTGCACATTGTTAATAACATTGCTAACAGCTCAATAAATATGTATCCACTCATTTATCAATAATATTTTATTTGAAATATTACATGCTTACATGCATTCAATTGTTAAATTTATGATAAATTTTTTCATAATATGTACATACTTGTGTGTGTGGGTATGTAAGTGAGAGATTACAAAACATGACTTGTTTAAAATTTTCTGTAACTCATATTTGTGTAAAATTACGAAGGAAGATTTTGCTTTAAGTGCTTTGAGTATTATCATTTGCTTTCAAGATAGAAAAAAACACAGGTATACAAAAAAAATTTATATGACATCAATCTATTATAATTTACAAATTTGTCAAATATTTCTATATCTATAATGATTTCTCACAATATTTTAAATAGAATCAAACTAAAGTATATATTTTTTGATATATTTTAATATTGTGGAATATATATATATATATATATATATATATATATATATATATATATATATATATATATATATATATATATATATATATATATATATATATATATATATATATATATATATATATATATATTATTAATCAAATTTTTCTTTTGTTTTTAGTGAATAAGCTTTATCTACCTTTAAGAAAATATTATAAAACAGTACTTAAGGATTTTTGGTCTGTGAAAAAAGTATAGAAGGACACCTGCAAAAATAGTCTCATTTTGGAGTCTGTATAAGTTTGATACATTGAAAACATTGTTATTTTAAATTGTCTTTCTTTCTTCTTCTCTAAAAATCTTCAAAAAATCTTCAATTTTTGTAGAGTTAAAATGCCCTGGGGAAAAATTTTAAGCAAATTTCAAAAATGCCAAATTGCGTCAGGTAAAGATGTGGGCAAAGATGTTAGATAAATTACAAGGCACCTATTCATCAGGCCAAACGCTGCTTCTAACTTCCTGAAAAATCCAAAGATTCAGAGGAAAGCAAAGACTGGCAGACATAAAAAATTGACATTACATAATTAAAGAAAAATCTTTAAAGTGATTAAAAAAACGTGTAGAAGCACTGGAAAGGCACAAAACCCATCTGAAATCACACATGCAACCAGAACACTTTACAACTACATAAAATGATCGGCTACGTTTACACTTACAGAAAAGAAAGCACCATCTTAAATGGAGCCAAAGGCATATTAAATATAGGTTACTGTGGGCCAAAGAACGTATGACTTGGAGCTCCGAATGGAGTTCAGCTATTTTTTCTGCAGAAAAAAATCAATTTAGATGGTCCAGAAGGTTGTCAATATTTTTGGCATTGTCTAGGTAAACAAGAAAAACTCATTTAATCAGAGACACACACAGATGAGAGGAGGCAATTTAATGGTTTCGATAGCTGTTAGATATGGTGGAAAGATCAATCTAGTATTTCTGGATGAAAGACAGAAACATTCAGATTATATTCAAATTTTAAATTCAGAGTTTCTTGTCAATGGCGCTGAGCTAGGCGGAGAAAAGTTGATATTTTAGTAATATAGAGCATCAATTCACATGGCTAATAGCGTTAAAAATTGGTTTAAAACAAAAAATTTTCGGAAAAATACAGACCTCAACATTGCTAAAAAGATAAGGTCTATCTGTTTGGTGTGTTTACGCCAGAAGCAAGCAATATGAATCTTTGATTGAACTTCGAGAAGGTTTGAATTGTATTTCGAACAGTTTTTTGTCAAACCGAAATTCAAGACATATATGATTCAATGGCAGAGTCTTTGAAGTAGTTAAAGCAAATGACAGAAGAGAATTCCTTATTAAAAAAAGTTTTATTTTCATTATTTAGAACTGCCCTTCTACTTTTTTCACACAGTATGATGTGAATAAAATTCATTTTTAATTGTAATAAGCAAGTAGTTTTTTTATTTCATGTTACAGATATAGTTATCAGATTATAAACACGTTTTTAAAAGTGCTGCAATGAAATTATTTTGTAAAAATACAAAGTTCTTCTCTAATTTCAAAAGAACCATTGTGTCCTTCTACTTTTTCCCAGCAATTTAAAGTATTGCTCAGTAATATATATAAATATGTATATATATATACATTATTTTATAATCTTAAATCACAAAACATTTCTCCAGCAGTACATTATTTCAGAGCAATACTTCATATTTTAAGAATATTGCAGTAGTAATTTATAAAACTTTCTTTTCACGTAATTTTGAAACTCTAATATGAAATGTCTTTCATAATATATTAATAAAGTTATTAAACTTATTTGCCGATTTGAGGTAGTTAACATTTTGATATTTTATCTACATTGAATCTCAATTGTATGTGAAAATGAAAAAGAATTTATAAGCTTATTAACTAGCAAATTATTTATAGAAGCTAGTGAACAGTATTGGCTTAGTGGTAGCGTTTCACGCTCTTCTGACACAGGTCCGAGGTTCAATCCGCTGGGTGGGCAAGGTCGACTCCTCAGCCTTTCATCCCTTCAGTAGCTCGATAAACTGAGTACCAAGCAGGATTGGGAACTAAACACTGAGGGTTTCGCTTCGGGTTGACCACCTAATCTTGACATATACTTCGCACCCCAAGGCCTCTCGGTCTAGAAAACAGAGTTGGGCACTGTAGGTCTTGGCCCACATGGCACAGAGTTTAGTTTGTAAGGATTATTTATATTTTATCTCATTAATATAAATTTTTAATTACAGGCAGGAATTTAATACAAAACAAGTTATTAAAGTAAATAGTTGGAAAAAAATCTCAATAAATTGTAATAACAAATCAACCTTGAAATAGATATGAGGTTCATATATTTGATAATTATAACACATTATAATAAAATTTAAGCTGTAATAAAATTATTAAGGCAGTAAGTTATATATATGCATGTTTTAATTTATATATAAAATTTAAATTACATATATAAATGTATTGCTATTAAAATTTTAATTCAAGGGAAAATATGTGCATAAATAAATCAATGAATCAAATTAGTTTTACTCTTCAAAATATTAGGGAAATAATTTGTAATATTATGATAATATATGGTAAATTATAGAATGTTAGTTACATCTACAGTAATAAAAATGAAAACATAAGGAATAACATATTGAACAGTTTTATTACTTTTTTAGATCTTTGAATTTTATAAGCAGGAATTTAAGATTTTAAATATATGTAATTTATTCTGATTTTTTTTTTGTTCATTTTTTCTGGTTGGGTTGGTATTTTTTTTTGTCTAATTTCATGCAAATTTTGAAACTAGATAATTTTGTTTTGTATATTATTATTAAATTTTAGTTTTATATTATTTTATGGTAACATTCCCATTTTAAACTCTCAAATGGCTTTCGCGTGCTTAAAAATTTAATTTCATATATTTTTGTGTTTCTGACATGCCATATTTCTGCCATGAATTTTTCATACTTCAAGAAGTTTAACATTTTTACGTTGATAAGAATATAATGTAAGCACTTAATAATGATAAGGCAAGAACATAGTGTAACACATGGTAATAATTAACTGTAAGAAGTTTTAAATAAAGTAAGCTTTGTAACAGAAAAATGATAATTAGCAGATTAGAAGAAAATTGCTTTCGTCACGTACATTTTTTATTTTCATATAATTTGGTATACATTAAATATTTAAAGTAGTATGTTAAATTATATAGTCAGAACAGAAATCCAATCAAATTTAAATTTTTGTTTGATATTTAGGAGTTGATATTTTTTAAATGTAATGCATGGATTTTCAGAATATATGTCTTTATTAGTGACAAAGACTTATTCTGATTTTCAACTTTAATATTTTATTCGCAATGAAAATATCGTACTTAATATTTTGTGTATAATTTTTGCTCCTGAAAATAGTAGTTATTACTCATTTATATCACTGAAATAAAAATTCTACTCAGGCACAGCTTATATTTAGAAGTCATTTGCGTAGTTTGGTAATCTTATATGCATACGTCTGTATGAATGTATGCAAAATTAATTCAGTTTCATATTCATATCACTAATAAATTTTATTTCCTATGCAGAAATTTAAATTTTTTTATGCTTTTGAAACAATTTTTTTCTTTCTTTTTAAGTGCAGATCAAAGCTCAAAATATTATTTTATATAAAAGTCATAGTACGCTAGAAATCCTCATTCACCTTTTTGACCTTGCACCATAAAACCCAACCAACAAACCATCACTACCTTGACCCTGATAGAAGTATGCATTCCTTTTTTATTTTTAATTATTAAATATTTTGTGATGTTTTTACACTTTTATTCACAACAAACATTAAAAATACAGCCACAAGTAAAGTGCTCTCAATTATCATCTATACTACTATTTCTTTTATCAAATTAGAATTTATAAAAATTAATAAAAGTTCATTTATAAAAATAAATTCATCACGCACTAATGGAAGATAATTAGTTTCTGCTGAAATATCGATGAAATAAAAGGAAGAAATTATTCATTTCGTTCTGAAAATTTAAATTTAAAATTATTTTATCATGTTGCTTTATTTTCAAAAACATGGAGACTAGTCGAAAGTTATTTGTTCAAATGAAAAGCAAATTTTCTTATGATTTTATTTTATGAAATCGATGAAAAACTCTTCTTAGAAATATAAAATTACAAATATTTCCTTATACTGTTTAGCATATTTGTATTCACTTAGTCAGCAGAAATAAAGCTTGCTATCTGAAACATCTTGCGATTTTTCTCTTCTCTTTCCAACTAAAATATTTTTTTTCAGTTTTTGTTGGCCCCATTTCAAAACGATGGATGCATTTTTAAATTCCATTTCTGCAAATGTTAGCGAACACACGAATGAAATTAGGAGTAATTAAATAAAAAACATCAGTAAGCAGAGTCTGAGTTGAATAGGAAAAATAAATTTCATAGAAAACGACATCGTTAATATGGTTTCATTTTATGTGTAGATAAAATATTCAAGTAGGTTTTTATAATATTTATTTCATAAAATATTTAAAATAATTCACTTAAGAAGATGCCTACAAAGATGTTCTGGTCTCCATACTGCCTTGAAAACACAGTTAAATATCTTTTAAAATAATTTTGATTTTTTGTTTTATCTTTCCAGAAAAAAAAGACTGATTTTCAATCTGAAAATTTTTCTGCTTCCGGTACATATAAAAAATTTATATCTTTCGTGTCTAAAATTTTATACATTAATAAATTACTTTTTGCATTTTCCTTAAAATGACTTTCATTCAGTTAAGAATTTAAAAAATTTTGAATTTTAATGAAATTTTATTCCATATTATTTTTCGAATATTTATTTTATTTCGGCATTAAATCTGTCTTATATTATATTCAAAATATATTAATTTAAGATAATTTTTAAGGATTGTATTTAAACAAATGATACATAATTTGCCTCTCCTTACAACTATACATAAATATTACACTGCTGGACAATTGCTAAGGACGGAATACAAATTGCAATGTAGCATAACATTAAGCGAAACATGAGGCCTAGTAGGATAAAATATAATTGCCACACTGTTCAGACATTAGAATAAAGAATATTTATTGTTCTGGAAAGTACAAAAGCTGTGAAACATCTGAAAGAAAAAAATTTTCATTTGATGCTGCATACGGAAAAATGGAACAATGCATCTAAAAGTCAGCAGGCACCTTGAAGAAAGGTATCAGTACGGGATATGTCCACCGTGGAATGTGATGCAACATTCCACACGTTGTATCATAGTTTGCACAACATCATCCAGCAGCTGTTGAGGCAATTTATCCCATTCCTTTGGGAGTGCACGATTGAAGGTGTTCTTGTTTGTCGGAGGATAGTTTCGACCAACAACTTGCCTCCCCAAAGCATCCCACACGATTTCAATGGGGTTTAGATCTAGGGAACGTGATGGCCTTACGAGGGGTTGAATACCCTCGCTGTCTAGTAAATCCTGAACAGCGAGTGTTTGATGACATGTTGCGTTGTCGTCCATAAAAACACATTTATCACCGACAACACCACGGAAAAGACGAACATGAGGAAGTAGAACTTCATTAATGTATCGTTGGCCCATCATAGTCCCATTCGCAACCACATGTAGAGGTGTGCGGCCATTGATCATGATGCCGGCCCACACCATGACACTGCAGGTCTTATATCGATCCCTTTCCTGGATATTTTCTGGACGATAAGCAGTACCACTCTCGCGCCAGATCAGTTGGCGTCTACAATCCGATGACAGACTGAATCTACTCTCATCTGAGAATTGTACGCATGCCCAGTCCTTTTCAGTCCAATTGCGATGCTCATGACACCATTGCAAACGTGCAGTACTGTGCTGTCTGGTCAATGGGACACACACAACAGGTCTGCGGGCTTATAGTCCACCTCCTCTCAAACGTTTGGCAACAGTTTTTCGGGAGATCTGCTTTCCTGAGACAGCAAAAAACTGATTTGCCACCTGCTGAGCTGTGGTGCGCCTGTTCCTTTTTGCTGATAGGACGATATATCTGACTTCTGCAGGCGTCGTACTTCTAACACGACCTGCCCCGTGCCGCCTACTACACATTCCAGTAGTTTTTAATGACTTCCACTGCCGCGAAACAACGCTGTGAGCGATGTGAACTCCCTGGCAACATCTGTTATTTTTCGCCCTTCCATCTTTCTAATAATTCGGCCACGCATAAAATAATCTAAGAGATGTCGGGAAGACATGCCAAAAATTTCAAGTTCGTCTATTAAATCTTTCCTGTAAAACTTTGAGTTGAAACAACAACTGTCCACCCGCGTCAAAACCTTTAAAGGTCTTATGAACGCTATCACGTGTGAACAGACGTGGAAAAAAAAATTGCGTATGCATACTTCTTCTTACTATATCCCTCACTTATTCTTATCTTCCACATTTTGCTTCCTTTTATTTTGTGGTTGCTATGGATGATAGTGTTATCCGTCCTTCGCAATTTTTGAGCAGTGTATAACCCAGATTTAATAACAAAACACAAATTCTTTAAATAAAGCTTCAAAAAGAAATATATATATATATATATATATATATATATATATATATATATATATATATATATATATATATATATATATATATATATATATATATATATATATATATATATATATATTATTACAAATTTTAATAAAATAAAGCTTTATAAAACATGACGTTGCTTCTAAACAATTCAATTCCAATCAACCAGAAA
The DNA here is from genome assembly GCA_037975125.1 of Latrodectus hesperus. Taxonomy (NCBI): domain Eukaryota; kingdom Metazoa; phylum Arthropoda; class Arachnida; order Araneae; family Theridiidae; genus Latrodectus; species Latrodectus hesperus. The sequence goes on from CM075854.1 coordinate 71,699,070, forward strand.
AAAAAACTATTTAAAAATTAATATATTATGTAATATTGTTATAACTTATATTATATTATTAATATTATTGTCATAACTTTTTGTTACCATGTAGCAGAAAACCTTTGTAACGCATTTTAGTACTCTTCACATAAATTGCCTTCATGGAGGAATTTTCTAGAAGGAAGTGACTCGAAGGACTAAAACCGGAAGACGCCCAAGCACTCACCCTGACACACATTTATTATTCTGTATTTATTGAAATTTATTCTGTAAATTATTGTACTAATCACTGATCAATAAATGTTGAAACAATATGAGGAAATATTTTACATAGTTAATTTTATTTTGCATATCCATAATATTACTGTGAACAGAGTTATATATAAAGGTGTGCACATAAATAATATTTTTATTCACCTGTTTAATTTTTAAACTTTGTGAGATTTAGTTATGTAATTTTAAATAATTTTTTAATCATATATTTACTATATATTTTTTTCTGAATTAATTTGAATTAGCTACAGCCCTATATTTTTAAAAATGCTACAATTTTGCATCAAGTTTTCTCTCTTCACAACCATTTTAATTAATTATAATTTTAATTAAATAGCAATAATATTTTTGAATATACATGTGTAGTAAAAAATAATGTCATTATTGATCGTGTCATACCAACAAGTTTGAATACTGCTGTATGATCTTATTTTTTAAAATTAAATTTCTAAAACTACCAAAATCAACTAATTTTTAAACTAAAAATTTCTTCATACTTAATTAAATATCATTATTAATAATTCATTTTTTTTGCTAAATTAATTTAATTTGGAGCTGAAAAGTGTTTGAAAATTATAAATGTTACACATTTTTCAAGATTTTTAAATTTATTATATTTATTTCAATCCATTAACAATATAATTAATAAGAACATATTTTATACTGTTAAAGATAGGAACTCTTCAAATGGTTGACATTTTTCAATTCTTAAAACTCAGGAAATAAGTATACTATTTAAATAAAATTAAAATTTTATATCTTTTCCATCGGTACACATAAGCTGTAAAAATATGTAAATTTAAGTTTTGTCATGTATTCATTTTTATATTCCATTCAAGAGTCAATTTATAGTAACTGGTTAATAAAATGTTTTCTATATTCTTAACTATTCCTCTCTTTACTAATTATTACAAACAACTATACCAATAAGTTTCATTTGCTTAATTTATAAAACTAGTTAAAATTCTGTCAGTTAATGTAACTATCTTAAGATTTTTCACCAAATAATATATAAAATTTTCATAAACTTGAAAACAAACAGCTTATATAAACAAAGGTCAATTTTTTCCGTGTAAGTGTTTCATAAATATTCCATGTAAGTGGTATGATTCAAAATTAAAATATTTTCCAAATCGATATAAATTTACTGAATTTACTGTTTCCAAGTAAACATAAGAGACTCTTTAACTGTTAATATATAAACTCTTAATCGCTTTAATTTATATTTTTGATTTTTTTTCTCATTTAAATTAATTCTTTTTGCATGTTTAGTCATTCTTTAACATAAAAAATATGAATACCTGACTTATAGCTTATCTAAATCGAAAAATTGGTTAATAGATGTGCTTAAAAATTATTTGTTTTTAACGGTCCAATTGACTTTCCCATAAAATATATTTAAGTATAGAATTCGAAACATAGTATGAATTAATTTAAATTTATTTATTTACATGTATATACATATTAAATTTTATTTAATAAAAAGCTTTATTACTATAAATACTTGCTATAATGCTATAAAAATTAGTCTCATATATTCCTAAATATTTTTTTGCATAGTTTAAGGCATAAACTAAATACACAAATTCACGGTATCAAAAATTAAAAATATTTTGAATATACTAGATATAATTAGAAACTTGCAAAAGCACTTCTATCATATTCGTATAAAAATAAGTTATTCATTCTTTAGTATTTTACATAATTTTGACCTCAATTTCAGGACATTTTATTGAGAAAGGTTGTTTCTAACTATATATAGAGAGACCCAGAATAAGTCAAAAGAAACGGGATAAAACTTTTTAAAAAAAGCAATTCATTAATGGCTCTGTCTTTTCATGAAAATGAGCAACTGTATAATTCAAAATAGCACCCACCAGGGGGTGCATCCTATAACATTGATACAATCAATATAATGAAGACCTTTTCGAAATCAGGTGTTCCCGCTTCTCTGATGCACTTGTCCGCACCAGGTTCCCGACAAATACATCACTATAACACGACACACACACTCGCTTTATTCTTGACTTAAAATATCCTACTTATAATTTTTTTCCACTTCGTAGATGCTAGCAACTAAGCGCAACCATTCGTTTCAGGAAGCACGGAGGAGATAAAAAAAAAAGTATTTTTCCACCATAAAGCAAAAAAAAAAAAGATTTTTTTTTCGCTTTTTAACCTTACAGCGACTTTAACACACATCATCTACCAAGGTGCTGACGTCCACAGATGTCAAAAAGACGACCGCGTTCAACGTATTTATATCTTCTCTCCGTATCGCATCAACATAGATCTGTGTCTAAAAAACTCGGAGAATGCAATTAAATCTTTTGCCCACAATTTTTTGCTTCTTTAGAAAGCGAATACTTCTCACTTCTCGAGAGCTTTTAAAGTTGCATTTGGGTTCGGAGACATGTTATTCTTCTCATGAGGTCACCTTCGAATTTGATATTAAATTATTAATTTTCTGATTCCTGAACTTTGGATTAGTTTTATACTCAAGATTTTTCAATTTTTTTGTACTTTTAAAATAAAAGTCCTTTTCGAAATTCAGTTGATTTTCGAAAGTACATTTCATTTTTAAAACCAGAATTTTATTACTATTTTTAATTTAAATTTATTTCTTATTCAAATCCTTAAAATTAAAATGATAAAAATTTTAATTACAATGCTGAATAAAACCTTTAGATATGACTTACAGAAATCTTTTCGAATAAAATTAAGATAATGTACTTCAATCACTCCATGGCAAACTTTAATTAAGAAAAATTTTTGATAAAAATTCCTATGCCCAAATTTTAAAATTCACAATGCAAAATTTTCTTTATTATAGTATTCAAGTTCATAAATTACTCTAGGAAGAGTGTATTTTAATGCCTTCAAATCATGTATTCCTCAAAAATTTATAAAAAAAAATATAATAAAATTTACATTTGTAGCTTAGAATTATTTCCATAAAAACACTTTAGAATCTTTGTACTCTTTTAAAGATATACTTCACTGCAAACGAGATTTTTGAGAATTTACCCATTCAGTTTTAAGAATCTAAGACTAGTCTATTTGACATATTCAAAATGACAAGTTGACTACGCAACTTATGATCAGCAATAATGACTCCCACTTCAATATTTTGGATTTGAATGCAAAGAAAAGATTTTAAGAAAAAAAGTTTTAAATAAATTATTCATTCTGATCAAATATCAATATTTTATGAGTGTTTATATCTTACAACTACATACAAATATCGTTTGACACTATCCATATATATTTATATATATATAATATATATATATATATATATATATATATATATATATATATATATACATATATATATATATATATATATATATATATATATATATTTATATATATGTATATATATATATATATATATATATATATATATATATATATATATATATATATATATATATATGGATGAGGAGTGTACCTATGTGTCTATAAAATTATGCCTCATTAAATTTCAACATATGATTTGATCTTAAGTGTAAAATATAATTATTTTTAATTAACTTGAATAAAATGAATTACAATTTTGAGCTCAAATTTCATTAAATTACAAGCAATAACATTAATTTTAATTAAAAAAATTACAGCTGTGTGATTATAAACATAAAATGATAAAACTTTTCTAATTTCAATATCATATGATTCCAATTTTAGAAGAGGTATTAGCTGCAAATAAGTCAGTAACTTTTAGTTTTAAATGTAATAAACTAAGTTTATATTTATTTGAAATATTTTCCTTTGAATATTAGGCATTTTAAATTTTAAAAATACCTAATGAGAAGAGTATTTTTGGGGTAGATTTTCATCGGTAGGTTGCAAGTTAAGAAAACATGATGAGTGCAAAATTTAAAGAGTTATACTCACAGCTGTCACTTTAAAAAATATGTAATTGGACACTCATCATCACTTAAAAACATTCCGTTTCCTCTTCACTCTTATTTTTGTCCCGAGCTGTTTTAGCATACATATGCTTACATTTGCAGCTTAAATATCTGGAGAAGTTTCAGGGCCTTTACTAACATAAAAAAGATGGATTTTGCAAACATCTTCAATAATGTTATATAAAATAAGCACACATTTGTGAATATTGATTAGAATAGTTTTTAAAGCTTGCTCAAAAACATTCCGCATAACAAACATTTATTTTGAACTTTTAATATTTAAAATTTATTTAAAATTATTCTTTTTTACTGGTTGTATTCAGAAATACGCACAAAATTACATATCGCAATTGTAACACAAAAAATATACATTTTAAAGTTATATATTTTAAATAAAATAAAATCGATAAAAAAAATACAAGTAACATTTACAAATGTTTCCTTGGATTTTATAATTCTTAATATTAACTGTGCTAAGCTAATTTTTCGTACACTTTTCACGTGAAATTTCTTATTCTGAAGTAGTTGTGTTTTTTTTCTATAAAACTGCTTAATATTGATTATTTTTCCATGAGCAATTTTGTGCTCAACATTCTTGTCTGAACGAGTTTATTAAACAAATTTTATTGCAACACGTTTTATGATAAATTCATGTGCAATTAGGTTTATTCATTTTTATGGTAAAGTTTCTAAGATGGTTTTAAAACTATCTTAGAAACTTTACCATAAAAATAAATAAACCTAATTACAGATGATGATGGTTAAGAGAAGATCAAATAAAGGTCATTTTTTGGCTTTCTTACTAGCATGTTCTTTTCTTAGGTTGCCAGAAGGATTCTTAATCCACTTCAAACATACTGTATTTGCTTTTGAAAAAGACGAAAATTTTTTTTTATTATCATTGATATAATAAATAAATTTTAAACTATTTTTTTAATTTCAGAAATTATATAATTTCACTGTCGGGAATTACCTGAAGTTTCTTGAAAGGGAAATTTTGATTTAATCATTACCCTTGTAGGTTTAAAGTATCACCATTTTTAGAAGCAATAACAAGTAAAACATTTATTAAATCTACATTATACAATACATTAGGAAGTACATATGATTTTTTAAAGAAATAAAATATTACTTCTGAGCAAGTGGGACTTAGACCCAATAAAATTGTTCATATTATCCAATTGTGGACATTTCTATAAAAAGATTTATTTAATATCAGATCTATTTCATAGATTTTATCCATGTTTCATGAGGTGGCTGTAAATTTCCTTATTCCTAGGCAGCTATTTTATTAATTATATTCAGTTGTTGTTTTTATGTTTTCAAGACTTCTTTGTCACTTTCTGTTGTAAAAATTAAAATTATAAGCAGCTTGATTTAAACCAACATTGCGTTTGTTTTGTTCAGAAAAACCTTGAGTGCCTTCAATTTGCTCTATCTCTCATACTAATCCTTACTTTTTTCCATAACTTTTATTTTCTTTAATGGTTCAACAGTAAACTATTCCACAAATGTTGCCCTTTATATATATATATTCAGAATCAAACTCTTCATAAAACACGATTTTTTCTTAATGTTTATAATTTATAGAACTATGTGACAAGAAAGCACAATGTCTCTTTTATATTATTTTCATTTGCTTACTCCGATATTTGCATGCCTATTATATACTATAACTCTAAAAAACAGTTCAGATATAAATACAATGTAAAATATTACATTAAAGTGATTATTGAATACATTTATCAATAGTTTAAAGAAGTGTGTGTATGTTTTTGGATACAATTCTTAATTGCAAAATATTATTAGTTTTGAATATGATAATACAATAAATGTTTTTTATTTTCAGATCTCTCTTCACTTCAAGTAATCTAATCATTTAGAATAAATTTTAATAACTATGCTTACTTTAAAATTTGTTTTTATATCATTCATGTATTTTTTGTTTTTATCACATTCAAAAAATTATCAACACGAATGATATTTTTACGAATTTTAAAGAAAAATCTCAGAAAGCTTAGATTTTTTATTAAGTCTCATATTTAAATTACTTTATTTCAATTTTTATTATATGAGTTTTATGCAAAAACATTTTCCTAATTAGTTAAGCCAAAAAAAGAGAATTTATCTTTATAAAAAAAAGAAATACCCTTTTGGCATATGTAATATACATTTTTATATTTATTAAAATTTATGTCTTAAAATTTACATTTGACTTAATGAATACTAAACATTTTATTACATATAAGGGCTTAGTAAAATCTGGTAAACTGGATTCCATTGCAGTGCAAAGATCCGATCCCAAGTAGAATTTCGAATTCCATTATATATATATATATATATATATATATATATATATATATATATATATATATATATATATATATATATATATATATATACATATATATATATATATATATATATATATATATATATATATATATATATATATATATATATATATATATATATATATATATATATATCATATATACATCGAAAAATATATAAGAATTATAACACACAGAAAGCCTATTTTATTTTGAAGTAAAATGAATTCCTTATTTTAAATTTTTAAACTAATCTTTATCAATTCAATTAAATGAACATGTTTTGAGTTTCTTATGCGCACAGAAACATGATCCCTTATGAGTGAGGTCTTTCTGATATCAGTATATCTGCCGATTCTCATAAATAAATTTGCATTAACCACAATAATGAAACAAACAATTTAAGAATATCCTGCTTAATTATGGAAAATTAGCTTTCCGTAAAAATATGTGTAATTAACGTAACTTAAAATGAAAATTTGAAATAGAATATTGTTTATAAGATGATTAAAAGCACTGAAAATGACAATTCATATTTAAGAACTGCAGAGTTTTTAATAAATATATATGTATTTTTTACATATAATAACATAAATAAAAATAAACTATTAATATAAAAAAATAAAAAAAATTATTTTTAATAAAACTGCTATTCTTATTAAATATCCGTTTCGTTATTTTATTTAATAAAATGTTAGAAATACATCCAATTAATTTACTATTGAAAATTTTAATACGATGTAGCATATTAGTTATTTTCTATATATAACTTCCATTCACTAAATAGAGTAATTAAAACTATATTATAAAATTACTTGTGACTTTATAAATTATCATTTCTGTTTGCAGAGAATTAAAACGAATAACTATTATAACAATTCCTAAAATTAATTAACGTTTCTTTTGGGAAAGGGAAATAATGTTATTCACTGTAATCCAATTATCTATCCTTTTGCATTTCATGCTCAAAACAAAGACAAGTAGAAGACTTCTAGGATTCAAACACAAAATCTTGGAGAATAGTTCGGGTTTAATCAACTAATGCAAGAAACAACGTGCATTACATAGACTTATGTACATTCCAGTCCAATTTATACACTGTTTCTCTTCGCAAAAAACACAGTTCTGTACTATTTTATGTTAGAATAAGTACGTACTTTTGCTTAGAATGAGGGTAATAATCCCTCGAAAAAGATCACGTTTACTTCTAGATGCAGAGAGTTTCAACTACTGTATCATTTATGGAGAGTTTTAATTACAATTATATAAAATATAAATGCTTATGTAAGAAAAATTATATATTTGTTGCTTTTAAAGTTTACAATAAGCCCAAAACTTTATTATCTTGTTGTAGTATTTACAAATAAAGAAGTTTGTAATTGCTGTTAATATTTAATGTATTATTTTTATGTTTCTATTCAAAATTTGGATACTTAGTAAATTGAAAGGGCATTACCTTTTTTTTAAATTAAAACATTTTGATAAACAGAATGGTTTCGTAAATTATATATTTCAGTTCTGAGTTTTTAATATTAAATTATTTGTAAGAAGAAAATTTCACTTTCTTACAACTGCATGTTTATGTGCTACCATATCTTAAAATTAATGATTATTATACTTATAAATATTTTAAATAATTTATCACAAACGTGTTAACAAAAAATATTTTATCACAAATGTGTTATTAATAAATAAGAATTACATCGCGAAACATTTAATTAATTCATTCGTAAAGTAATTAAACATTTGTTTGTCATTCATCAATCATTCATAAAGCAATTAATTTGTATTTTTCATGACTGCGTAAATATAATATGCATTTCATTTAAAATATAATACAATGTAATCACTATTGGTTTTCTTAAAATATTTAATAAACTATTCTAGAATTTAAAATGGAACAGTTTAAATCCTTAATATGATTTTGGAAACAATTGTACAAAAATAATCAATTATTTGAATACTTTTCATAGCTGAGTTAAAAAAAAATTTGTTCGCAATTATTTTTCTTGCAAATGTATCTTTTTTTTCATGCTGTCAAAAATATTGAAAGTGTGCTGTAAAACCGAAAGGAGTCTCTTCTCTGACTCACTTGTTTTTGATAAAACTTAGCTCTAACCGATAAGCAACCTTCTTTCCTTGCTCAGAGATAAATATCTATAAAAGAAAATCAATGTGCAATTTTTATCTTCAAGCCATGGAAGATTGAAGATTTTATCTCTTTTTCCTCGCCTCAGTTTTTACTCAATTTTTCTACCGTGAACTATTATGATCCCAATTTTCTACCCCCCTTGTTCCTAATCTTAAAGAAAAATAAAAGCTTGAATACAATATGGAAAGAAAATAGCAAAATTAAAAACGAAAGGGAAAAGTGTAACAGAACTTTGCCTTTCGAGAATATTCAATTATAAAAAGGCTCCAATCTTAGGCACATTCTCTAAAAAAGGCGCCGATTTAGGCACATTCCCTAAAAATATTTTCCTGATAAGATCTCTTAAATGGAAAGAATTCAATTATTTCTACTTCATAAAAGCTTTCTTTAATAATTAAAAATGACTTCATTTAATAATACTCTGACATGAATATATTTAAAATTATACAATAATAAGAATGCTAGAAAATTAATTACACTACTTAATAGAATAATATGTTTAAATTGTTATGTCGGCAAATGCTTTTCAGAAATGATTTATCTAACAATTTTAGATTTTTTATGAAAAATTATATAATGTAAAAATTAATAAGTAACACATCTAAAAGAATTTATAAATAGCTGAATTCTTTGAATTGGAAATATCTATGCTGATTTTCCTAAATTTTATATAAAGGATAATTTTATATTTTATTTGCTAAAACACATAAATAAAAGCATTATTTTTAAACTATGAAATTATAAATCCTTTATCAAAATGAAACTAAACAGTGAAAATTTTTATTATAAATCGAGGTATTTAAAACTATTTAAGTGTTCAACATGTTAAAGCATTTTATTTAAACTTTCCTTTGACATATTTTGGTTATTTTTCATCGATGATTTGTTTTTCACGATGATTTGTCTGTTATTTGTGACAATCAGGACATAGTATATATAAATGTTTGTATTTATTATAGAAAAGTCCTCATAAATATTTACACATATATTTGAATAAAAATATTAGGATTGTTTAAAACTTTCTGAAAAACATTAAATATTATAAATTTATCATGCAATTAGTTAATTTAATATAAACATTTCGTCACTAGCACACTAGAAAATAAGAATTATGTAATTTTTAATGAAATATTGAAACTTTGCATCATAATCTTAAGAAGAATTGATATTTTTCTGCATGAAATAATCATACATGCACTAAATCTGATTTTTTAATTGTTCAATAATAATTTTGAATTAAATGTAATAAATTCATTAGCTTATATTTTAAAGTGGATTTGACTGTATAGTTAAATACAGTTTCATTTGATTTCACGAAAGCATATCTCTACAGTATATTACATCAGTGGTTCAAATTTCAATAAAAATAAATTTTTTGACTATAATATTGACTAGCACGTTATTAAATACTAAAATTTTTAAATAATTATATGGGAAACTTTTAAATTTTCGTAATAATTTTACCAATAAAAGGGAAATATTAATTTGCATAAAATATAGTAAACCTTTGTGTAAGCTGCTAAATGTTTTTGACTATGATTTAATCTTACATTTAAGTTTGTTCAGGAAATAATGATATATATATATATATATATATATATATATATATATATATATATATATATATATATATATATATATATATATATATATATATATATATATAACTTCTAAATAAATTATAAACCAAACTGGATGTTTTTAAGATAGTTTAGAATGTAAAATGATAAAAATCCTACATATATATATATATATATATATATATATATATATATATATATATATATATATATATATATATAGTTAGATAGATAGATATAGTAATATACTCGATAACAAAATATTTGCATCTATACAATGTCGACAAGATTTTTGTATAGTATGGAAAACTTCATAACTAAATAAAAGAATTATTTCAAATAGGTAAAAATAGCAAATGATTCATTGATCTGAGTTGAAGAAAATGCTTGAGAGTTTAAATGGGAAAATAGAATAAATAGTGTAATTAAGACTACCTAATTATGAAATTGAACTGTGAAACCATTTCTTATATTGATAAATTATTAAAATGAGATGAATCAGAAAGATAATGTAGAATTAGACTTCAAAAGGACTAAAATATAAATGCTTTTTTTTAATGTTAAATGATCTTTCTGTGAAAAATGCTGTATTAAATATTATATATATATATATATATATATATATATATATATATATATGTATGTATGTTTGTGTGTGTGTGTGTGTGTGTGTGTGTGTGTGTGTGTGTGTGTGTGTGTGTGTGTGTGTGTGTGTGTGTGTGTGTGTGTGTAAGCACCATTTCTGATTGATGTTTTCCAGTTTATCCATCATTATAAGCTGCCAGCTGACATATATCATTTGTACACTTCAATGATCATTGACGTACTCGTAAAATTTCTCAAACCGATGCATTCATGTCTATAGTGCTCTGCTCTTCAAATAAATATTTAATAATTTTGAACATTTTCTTTCAATTTTAAACATGTGAATGTACAAAATATTAAGAAATAATTTTTCCTGCATACCTGCTTAAAATGTCCAAAATTTCAAAATATGTGAATATGTATATCTGCGTGTTAGTACTGGTTTGTGCAAAAGAAAAATTTACATTGGCTACTAGTTTGTTTGGAATAGAAGATCTCATAAGCTTTGAGCTTCGTCACTGGTAAGCAACAGAAGACGGATGATGCAATCCTGCTCTCTGCTTTTACGTCTGTCAAACTTTGTACTTTACCACAGCTTCTTTCGTGTGACAAATAAATATGGCAAAATATCAAGGAAGAATCCAATGTAATAGTAATCCGGAGATGTTAAAATCCTTGCAAGAGCTCTCGGCAATCAAGGTATCAAGAAAGCAGTCTCAAATGCAGGAAATGAAGTTTACCATGACCTATCGAAAGGATTTCAATCTTTGAAGTGGAAAACTCTGGATTTGATCCAACCGCTGCTTAATAATGTGTGCTTCCTTTTTCTGCATGCTAACAAGTAGAATGCTTGGAATTTTTAGGGTTAAATGAAGGTCTTTTGTGTTTCAAGTGTTCTTCTGCAACCCACAAATATGGTGGTTGTTCAAATGTCCTGCAGCATATTTGCTCATGACATTTAATTTTTTAACTCTTTAATCTTAAGTTTAAAAACTAATTTTTAATATTGCGGAATGTACATGTAACTATTATTCTCATTCAAATCAAGCTTCATGTGCAATAAAGTATCCTTCAATCCCAAAGAACTATACATTTGTTACTGAATGTGAATCTATATAACCTGGCCAATTAAAGGCAAAATTTATGACAGCCAAATAAAATGTTTGTTCTAACTATTGTCTATATAAATATTCTAAACCAATTACATAAAATCTTTTCTCAACAACTTATTCACATAATTACATATTTACTTTAGAATTTTATTGGTCTAATATAATTTTCCCTTCTTTTTCAAATCTTTGAGAAGATAAAACATCTGAAGACATTCAAATAACTATCAAATTTAATCTATTATAAGATTTGGCAAATTTCCTGTAGGTGCTTTATGAAAAAGAATACATTATTTTTAAAATTCATTTTCTATTAAATGTCTAAAATATTTTTTAATTAATTCACAGTATATATCATAAGAGTTTTTGAATCACATTCTTAATAATAACGTCACTTTATCATTGGATACATTTCAAATTAATCAATCACTTAGACCTCTGACTTCTTAGCTTTTAAATAACCCATTGTTAATTCAAATGTTGATTATAAAAATTCAGATGAAATTGAGATTTTAGCGAATGAGAATAATTTTTATAAGCATTTTCAGTTGATAAAATAGATGAATTTTTTACTATTGTTTATATTTTTTACTATTGATCTCAGAATTCTTAACACTAATTATGATGTATTTGGCCGCCCAACTTGTCTAGTGGTCAGAGTGCCTGACTGTGGATAAGGAGGTCCTGGGTTCGAATCCCGGTTCGGGCATGGATGTACTTTTTTTTCTCTCTCTACCTATCCTGTCTTTGTCCTATCCTTGTATGAATGAAGTGTGAATGGTTGCCTACCCTATAAACGGGTACCTATAGCATGTGTGTAGAGAAAAGTCGTATTTTCACCTTCATGGTGCTCTGATTAAAAACGAAAGACGCTCCCAATTGACTTAAATTTATACAGCCAAGGCATAGCGAGCTTGGCTTGTCCAAGTGTCATTAGTAACAACAACAACATGATGTATTTAATAAACTTTTCTGAAAAACTATTTTTATTTTCCAATGCTAAATTTACAAATATAAATAGATGTATCATAAATATACTACTTCAAGATTAAAACCTCAAGCAAGAAAAAATTAAAAGCAATTTAAACTTTTTACTGTCATTAGATTTATTAATGACAATAAAAATGCTAAATTGGAAAAAAAAACATTTTAAATTGTGTATTAGAAATTATTTGCTGTATTTGTGATAATTCTTAGAAAATTTATACTTTTCAAATAATGATGTAGTTGCAGATAACAAAGTTTCTACTACACACTTCTTTTAATAGCTGTAAATACAGTTAGCTGTAAATTACAACAATGCTTATATAAGGCAGGTTGATCTGTTCAATAACTCGTCCATAGGTTAGTCAAACATGTTTGTTCTAATTTATGTCAGTTAAGCATGTTGAATACTCTATGACTGCTATTGTTTCCATTACTACTACTCAAAGGAAGGACTAATCCCTATTTTTATTAGACCATAGGTTCCTGAAGGGGTCCAGGTGCACCACCAGGGGTCCATAGGAGACCACACGGGGGTCCACGTACACGTGAATAGAAAACAGAGGTTCATAAGTTGTAAGTGGGGCTCCACGAAAAATTTTCTGGTTTTCATAATAAAGAACAAAAATTTTGGCTTGGATTTACGTATCAATGTAGACAGGTACCATCATTCACTAGGTAGGTACTCAAAAATATTCGAGACTCTGTTCAAATACAGAGTTGAATAGAACAAGAAATTATAGTACAAAAGTGTACACCACATGTCGAGAGTTGCAAAGTGCCGCCCGTGAGCCCGCTCGTCCGGGCCCTAGCTGGCAGCCAAATGGTTAGCGCTCTTCCCTTCGGTTCAACAGTTCGTGGGTTCGAAACCCACCTAGGGCATGGATGTTTGTAGTGGTTCGGAATCCACTTTAAACCGTAGGTCCCGGTCTAATTAGCCCTCGTGTGCAAAAAACGACCGTTGAGCGAGAAACAAACCAAACCCGCTCGTCCGGGATGCTTGTTTAGACCTGCAAAGGGATGAAATGCGACTTGCGCTGTGCTTGCAATCTACATTAGTATAAATACGAATGCCAAGAACAAAACGTTTCTCATTTGTTTCTGGGTTTTTGAACATAAAAGTGTAACTGTGAGTGAATAGATGTCAGTGTTTGCAGTGCCGGAAAAAATAAGCATTTGCCTATGATGTTATGCAAATTTTTATTGTATATTGTAATTGATCAATCATATTATATTTGTTACTACTTTAGTGTAGTAGGTATTTATGTAATAAAAATTAATTGTAAAAATTATAAAAGCTAGAGATTATTCTAAACTTCTATAAAAAAGTATTAAAAGGCCAGGTGAAGATTAAACTTTAGGTACCTAGGCACTTTTTTGCTTAAGTAGTTTTTATTAGTATCTAGGTACTTTTAGTTAGCAGCAGGGGGTCTATCGAAAATAGTAAAACTTTGAAAGTGGTCCACGAGTTAAAAAAGTTTGGGAATCCATGTATTAGACTGTGCAATCTCTATGTTAAATGTAGAACTCCCAATAGTTTACGTTCCTGAATTCTCTCATGCTGATCAGAACTCTTTGATTAGATGAATTGCTGTTAAACAAAAAATCCTCTGCATTCGAAAGTTAATATGAATTATAACTCAAAATAATAATTTCGATAGACAGTTTAAATGAAATAATCTTATCATTTTCATTGGTTATACCCTCAAAAATCCTTACCAACCACATGCTGAAAATTTATTTCATCTTTGCATCTAATCCGTGCTTGGAAAATAATTCCTCATATCACTACCATATTTAGCTTATCCAGTTCATATTTACTCAATATCACGGATTACTAATATATTTTACAAGGCTCAGATTAAGTTTAATTACATGTGATAAGCAAATTCATCAAAAAATGCAGAAGTTCTACTCAACAGAAGAAATAACAACAAAGGTTCTTTATAAAATTTGCAATTTATTTTCCATTTCAACTCTTGACCTAGAGGAAAAATTTGTTTATTTTTTGCTTTTTAAGATTTTCTCAAAACAATTAGCTCAAATTTGTTCAAACAACTCCTGGCTCTATTATATTTAATAAGGTATCTTAAAGTCACTTGTTACAAGAGCTCTATAATTCTGTAAAAATTTATTGAAATAATAAAATATGCATATAAATATAATAATCAGGTATAAAACTAAATAAAGACATTATTTCAACAATGATAAAATCTTACTCAAAAATCATCTTTTTCTTTCAAAATGAGAGGCTTGTTTGTTTGTCGTTCAACGGTCATTTTTTGCACACGAGGGCTTATTAGACCAGGACTTACGGCTTAAATTGGATTCCGAACCACTACAAACATCCATGCCCAAGGTGGGATTCGAACCCTCGAACAGTTGAACCGAGGGCCAGAGCGCTAACCATTAGGCTGCCAGCTCGGCTTCAAAGAGAGAAAAAAAGAGAGAGAGAAATACAATTTGAAATAAATAAACTTCTAAATTAATAGCTTAGTTTTGAAAATAACTTTATTGATTAATGTAAGCAGCAGTAACAAATTGTTTTCTCAATAATTTTCGTATAATAAAACTTAATATTGTATTATTTTATTCTTATATTCATAGCTCACAGAAAAATACATTCTAAATTTTAGTATTTAAAAAGAAGTGTTCGACAAATTCATTTCGTAAATAAAAGGGTTATCACAAACTTCTTAGCTGCCTTCTATATTTCAAAAATAGTAATCTTCACTTTTTGATGTGATTCTTACACTAAGCTTTGATGAAATTTACTTTAAACCAATAAAACGAAACTCATATTTTATTTTGAGATAAGTATATTTGTAAATAATACATTATTTATCGCCATCCTGCTGCACGCGAAAAGAATTAAATTATTTCTTTATGCTTTTCCGTAAAATCTCCAGGTATTAAATTCCTTTTCTGTCTTCTGTACTTTGAGGATCGCTGTTCATAGAGTTGCATTATGTTTTCAAAAAATCTTTCTTTTCATCAATTGATTAAATCAAATATGGAGAAGCAAAATGCAAACAAAAATTTGCTTCATAATTTTTGTTTACTTTATGTTTCTAAAACATAAAGTACAGTAAAAATATGAACATACATTTCTTGCTAATAAATAATTCATTTTATTGCAATTAATTATTATTTATTCAGTTCTAATAAAAGAAAAATAGTAGCATCAAACTCTAAAGCTGTTATGGATTAATCAATTCTTGAAGTGTGTATACGCTTTTACAATATTTGATTCGTTTAGTTTATATCTTTTATAGGTAATATAATTATTTATTTAAATTTATTATTTTAAATAAATCTTATACTATATATTTAATATATTTTATTTTATACGATATACGAAAGAAATAAAAATATCATTTTAAATAATGGAAATGTATAATCACACACGCACACACACACATATATTTGTGTGCGTATATATATATATATATATATATATATATATATATATATATATATATATATATATATATATATATATATATATATATATATATCTTAAAACTTCTTTTCAGACTTTGGCTGTCTCAGATCTAAGAGAGTTTTCCAGCTCTGTTTCTATCCGCAGACACTCCTTCCCAAATCTAACCTTCAAGGCACTTAGAACTTTTTCAGTGTTGTCCAGCCATCAATTTGGAGTTCTTCCTTTATCCCGAGATCCCATAGGAGTTTTGAAAGAAGCGATTTTAACTGCATTGTTTTCTTTGTTTCTCCAGACATATAGCTCAGCTATT
This sequence comes from Latrodectus hesperus, assembly GCA_037975125.1. NCBI lineage: Eukaryota > Metazoa > Arthropoda > Arachnida > Araneae > Theridiidae > Latrodectus > Latrodectus hesperus. The sequence goes on from CM075854.1 coordinate 71,715,737, forward strand.
TTAATCTATTTTTTACGCCTAATGACCTAATATATCTGTAGTTGCTCATAGAATTTGTATAATTCAAAATTCGATCTGTTTTCCAAAATTTCTCTTAAACAAGACCAAAGGTAAGTTTTTGATAAGTGAGAAAAGAAAATCAAAGTGCTGATGATAGACATGACTTCCAAATTTTTTAATTAAAAATAATTCTTTAAATTAAAATTTTTACAGGAACGTTATTTTTAATTTTTAAAATTTTTTCTTATAATGTATTTTAGTAAGTTGGAACGTTATTATTATTATTCATTTTAATAATGTATCAAAATGGCCCATTATTTACATGATCTGCATTTCCTTAATACATATTTACTTAATGATGAAATGTGTTGAGTATTTAATGCTTTCCTTTATAATTAAATATTTACATGTACTCCGTTTTTAAAATTCTTATGTATAATTATGTAGTTAAAATTATATAAACTATTACTTTCATCATTCGCTTTATAAATGAATATTTTCTGTGTTATGATGTATTCTATCTATAACTTTTAAAAACAAAAGTCTTCTGCCTAATTATCTTGGATAATATATATTCCATTTTAATTAACCTAGTGAATATATAAGCACTTAAATATATGAAACTATTGAAGCGAGTTAGCAAATCAAATAGTTTTACAGTACTATCTTTGCTAGTTTACTAAACTGGAAGTTATATTATTCTAAAAATGAAATGAGAAATAATTAAAAAAAACACTCAAATAACATACTTTAAATTTCTTATGTGAGCATTAGTTACACTTCAACTTTGTGTTATACTGGTTACATTATTTTTAATAATTTTTAGAAAACCTTTTTTGTCAGTCTTTTACCTGGATAAGGATAAAAATTTCCAGTTTAGCACGATAGTAAATTATATTCAAGTATATATAAAACATTAAAGATGAAATGTGCAAATTTTTGCTTTAACATTTTTCTTTCTTATTGAATATTTTTATAATTTTCATAAAATTTTCTTATATTCATACTTTTATCGGATTCAGATGTTCAACAAGTGTATTTAATTTCCTTAGTAAAAAGTACTTAGCAAAAGCTCTGTAATTAAACTGCAGTAGAAAATATGCATTGCATTATCATATCAATAAGAATTTCATTAAAATGTTTGCCAATTAATAGATGGAGTCTTAACTAACAACCACCATTTACCTCATTTGCGTACAAATGCTTTGTACATTGTAAGTCTTTTGAAATCTTGTATAATTATTTATAAAATTTTGCTTCTACATGAGTAACCTCATTCGTGAAAAATTATGCCTTTTGAATTTTTTTACAGAAAGATTATTTAAATAAAAAAGAGCAACTTCATTCAAATTGCAAAGAAAGTTGTTTATACCTTTTTTCTTCTCGACATAAATCATTTACATCCGTGATTCAACTCAAAAGCGGAATCTCTGCACTTTTGACAGTTATGATAGATGCCCCTGGAATGCTTCCCAAAAATTTTTTACTAAAGTACAAAAAATAATATGAGACTTTTTTGTAAAAATAGAAGACTTCGCATTTCTAAATTAAATATGCCCCAAAGTTGAAATCTTAATGTCAAAATATCTCTAATTATAATACTGATTCCAGTAGCAAAGACAAAAAAAGTAAAAAAAAAAATTAGGCACCAAAATAGCTCGTTTTTATAATCAAGTTATTCAGTTCTTATGAGAACTAATTATTCGCTCGCGGAATTCTTTTTTTTACCTCCGATTTTATTCAATACAACATATCTCCTTTATTTAAAAGAAAAACAGATTGTATATTTCTGTTTAAGTCAACAGCTATTTTTATTAAATTAACTACCCTTGTAATGTGCCGATTACTTTTTTTGATTTATAAAACGTTTAATTATCTAAAAAAATTATTATTCTATTTATTTAAAAAGGTTTTTTGTTAATCAAATTATCTTAGCTAAAAGCAAAGAAAATATTTTGCAATTTTTATTTATAAAATTAAAAATAGTCAAGCACAGTTTCAAAATTTTAATGTATGCTTATAATTTTAATTGATATTAATAGTTAATTTTAATACTAAATATCATGTTTAATATGGATGCATAGAATTCTTGGCCTGAATTCAAACTTATTAAAAATGATGTACAAGTGACCCAAACATCATTTTCTCTTTAATTATATATTATTCATATTTTTTTAATTTTTATTTATGGATATGCATAAGAATTTAATTTGTGTTTACGCCTATATAATTGTAAATTTAACGCCTGGATAGTTGCAAATTTTCTGTAATTACTTCATTTTTAAATGTCATAGAAAATTAATTTTGAAATTCCTTTATTTTGAGATGAAGACTAGGGAGATTTCTTTGAGGATTAAATAATGTTTTCCGTCAAGAATCATTCTGTTCTGCAGTTAAAGTACGTTTTGTTTTATTTATTGTCTTTATTTTATGTAAGTCACATTAGCGGCTCCATTCGTTTTAAATTCCACTGCAAAACGAAAAATGATGCATGGATTTGCCCGACGACTCGTTGGGAATCTTATTTTTTTCATTTATTGTCCTTCAAATTTTCGTATATATATATATATATATATATATATATATATATATATATATATATATATATATATAGATTATATCTTTCTCATTATACTTTTCTGATTCTGTACGACGCTTTTTAAGTGTTCAATTTTGTTATTTTTTCATAAAAAAGTTTAATTATAATCAAATATTCAGAATGGAGACTTTTTCAGTTTCAAAAATTTCTATAGTGTAATCAGTGAATTTTATTTATTTGTATCAGTGAATCAGTACTTTGTATCAGTGAATTTTAATTATTTAATTAATTAAGTTTTAATATGTGATATTAGTTAACTTTATTTTCTGCATTGCATTCGATAATATCTTAAAGATTCTTCCTTACTTTTCAAATGAAGAATATTATGTAAATTAACTTTAAATTTTTTTTTTGCTTTATATACGCACCTAAAGGTATAGGGTCTTAAGAAGACAAAGGATTTTGAGAATCGTACTCATATTTCAAAGAAACTTTTTATTTAAGTAATTTTTTTATTTACTGTCTTCTATAAAGTCAAATTAGAAGTATATTAAAAGAAATGAAACTTCATATTAAAATTGACACCAAGTGTTGTTATTATCCGTCTTATTATATTCACGTAAATAAGATCAAAATTCATACAAATTTCCAGAAATTTTAAGCAAATATAAGTTTTTGTTCATAGAGAAAAAATATTAAAATTGGAACTATAATTGAAAATATGTGTTTCTTCTAAGTATCAGTCATGTTAGCAAAAGCATTATTATCTAGTAGGAAATCATGTATCTCAACCACAATTTTAGGATCCTTTTATTATCATAAAGATGTAAAATTTAATAAAATTTCTGGTATTAGGAAACATCTAATTCAATTCCGTTTTTTCATCCCTGGATAAGGCTTAAAGCAAAAGGGTAGGGGCACAAAAAAACTTTTCCCAGATTCCACCCCCTAAACCCCATAATCCTGGCATTTCTTTTATAGGCTCCTAATCCTTTTCATGACAACCCCTGAGTTTTTCCCTTCTTTTTTTATGTTTTTATTCACATTCTATTCAACGAAGGATTGAACATAATCTCTAAATTTATACAACGCAGAAAGTTTATTCTTGTGGGACATCATTTTGCAAAAGTTTGACGTCATGCCACCATTATCATCCAGAAACACACGTGAAGTTCTGCACCAGTGCCCAGACTGTTTTTACTACTCTATCCTTTCCATTTTTTTAATAAAGATAGCTTCACTGTAAAGAGTCAAGCTTAGCCCACCCCCACACGCACCACACCTGCATAAAAATATCCCAAGCGACTCGTCTCCTTTCATTATAATAATTATTACGAAAAAATTGCCCCCACAGTATTTTTATCAACTTTGCAGCCTCGAGAAATTTCATTATTTCTCGCGGTTTAATTTGTTTTTCTATTTTATTTTATCCATTTTTGTATTTTCTATTTTTGAAAAAACAAATCAGCATGCTGAATAACAATCTGAAGTGCCTTGTTAGTATTGAAAATTAAGGTAATCTCCAGGTAGATTTGTTAGTTTTGCTTCTGCTAATATTTCTAGTAAAATATTTTAAATGTTAATGATTTTTATAAAAAATTTTTTTAAGAAATCATTCGAACTTTATTTTAAATACAATAGAATGTTATTTATAATTCGCATGGATTTAGAAATTTATATTGAAAACTATTGTACAATTTTTCTACTATGTGGCATTTGGCATATTGAATATTCAAGATTTTCTGACAACCAAAATGAAATTCATATAATGCACAACAATAATTAGTAGTACTGACAGCCACATATTTAAAAATGCGCATTGAAATTTCTTAATGAGAGTTACTGAACGAGAAATAGACTCCAATCTAATTATGTTATTTTGTTTGTATAAGAATAAGAAAAAAGTTTAACTTCCGGAAATCTAACTATGTACTGTGTGTCCTCTATTTATTAACATTATTTTCATTCACTCATAAATTTTGTCTTGCGGATGCTTCAGTATAACACTCAGTTAATCTAAAAATAAAAATCAAAACAAAATTATTTTGCTTTCATTTACCAATTTGTAGACATATTGTTGCTTTTGAAACTCTAAAAAATTATAGGAAAATTATGAAATTGTGGCATACTATATGTATAATAACAAATTAAAAAAAACTAAGATTACAGCTAAACAGAGAATATATTAAGAAATTTAACAAATTCAATGAGAGAGAGAGAGAATACGTAATCACAAAGTGTGGTCACATAATACTTTATAAAACTATCAACATATTTATAATATCTATATGTTTAAAATGATTCAATTAGTGTGAAAAAGAACAACAAAAATGTATGCAAATTTTAAATTCTAATTAAAATGTATATTTCTTCTAAAACTATCGCTAAATTCCAAATGAAAATATTTCCAAAAAAAAAAAAAAATTAAGCAAATTGCCTGATTTTCGATATAAAAGCAGAAGTTAAAATATAAAAAATCTAAACTAGTCAAGATATCCCTATTTATGTATAATTAATAAACCAACCGATGGCTGAATGGTTAGCGTTCCTGATTCCTGAGCTGTGGGTTCCTAGTTCGAATCCCGGTTCGGGCTTGGATGTTACTTTCTTTCTCTGTTCTCTATGTGTGTTTTTCTGTTCCTTCTTCTGTGATGATGTATGAATGTGGCCCACCCTATAAACGGGTTTGTGGTGGTATGGCGCGGGCAAAGCTATTCGCCTCCGTAACTTTTCGCAGGTGCCCGCTGGGTAACCGTAAATGATAAGTAGTTTCTGGTTTTGTTGCGGTATAGGGCACGTCACCCAAGTGCCCGCCGTTGGAAAAAATGTATTATTAATATTAGTATTGAAAAATGCTTGCAATTAAAACTTCATATTATTTTTTGTTTTTCTTCTGTATTCTAGCTGCATGAAATAAAGACATTTCGAAAAACTTCAAATCATTACACCATAAAGCATATTATAAAACTTTGACACCCAATTGATCATTAAAACTCATCAATTTGGTTTCTATATACGTCATTAAGATTTAGTTGGTGAAATATATACAAAATGGTGAAATATGGGTGAAATATATACAAAAAAAATCACAACATGTAAGAGAGATTAATACAGTAATCTTTCCGAAAACTCGGTATATTACTTCCGCGTTAAAAGAAAACGTGTTGCACTAGCATTCTCTTAAAACGAGCTCGTATGACTTCGTATAACTCGTTATGTGTAAATGAGTCACGCTCAACTTTTCTAGTTAAAGGGGGTTTAAATTGAATATTACGGAAAAACCACCGCCCAACTTGTCTAGTGGTTAGTGTGCCTGACTGTGGATAAAAAGGTCCTGGGTTTGAATCCCGGTTCAGGCGTGGATGTACTTTCCCTCTCTATCTATCCTGTCTTTGTCCCTTCTTTGTATGAATGAGGTGTGAATGGTTGCCTACCCTATAAACGGGTACCTATGGCATGTGTGTACTGAGGAAGTCGGACTCTACACCAAAATATGGTTCAGTTGGAAAAGTGGAGTAGCGCACCCCATATTGCCAGCCTAGCAGGCACACGAGACAACAACAATGGAAAAACCAAGTTATGAACAAAATATCTATGTTTTATTCAAATCAAACTAAGAACATTTTAAATAAAAAATACGCATACGTATATGACTGAAAAACAGTTAATTTTAAAAAAATAATCCCCAAAACGCAAATCTAATAAAATAATTTTACTTAATTTTACAAGAACGCAATTGACACAGTGTGCCAACTTAAGCGAAATGGATTGTGAAATGTAATCACAGTACAGAATTATAAAGTATGGAATCCCCGCGTTGTATGGGGAGAAACACGTGTTATAAGAGGGGCATGACATCGCATACCATGAAAACGCGTTATAAGAGTACCGTGTTATAGGGTGGAATACTGTATTTAGATTCCCCCCCAACCTTTATTCCTTTTTAAATGTACTTACTAAACTATTAATTTCAATTCATTATTTATTTAAATTTATACGATTCTCATTTGAACTAATAGAAACAATCGATCTTTTTCTTTGTCATGTTACTAAACTCTATTTTATTTATATTTATTATCACATACTCATACTAACAAAATATTTCTTTTGCCATTTTATGTAATCATTCTATTTTTGACAAGTGGTATTCCACTGTACACCCCTACCAGCATATTTAGAACCATTCCCACAACCAATTATTGTTTACATTAGTTTGATAGAGATTATATAAAATATTTGAATTTATGGTAAATTTTGAATATACCTATAAATGACCTGGGGAAGCGATATACTTAAAAAGGATTTTAGTTGCTTAGTATTCATTTTCTTAAGCCAAACGAATGATTTTCAATTTAATTGATTATTAAATTGCTTTCTTGTTAATACCATATTTTTTTACCTCAAAGTAACAAAAAAGTAAATGGATCTTAAAAAGAATATTTTAAGTTTTATAGCAGTTTTTTTATGTACAGTAAATAAAACTTCTATTTAGGCATGTAGGGATGAAACGAAAAGAATCAAGTCAAAAAGATTATTGCTGCCAAATCATGTAACTAATCCAAAAAAGCTTGATATTTTAAAATAATTAATCAAACCTAGTATTAAAGAAATCGCAATAAATTCCAATCTCTTGTCATTGGTGCCTAAAAGCTCAATCACGACTTCAAGTAAGACGCGACTTGATCATCCAGGCTCTCCATTCATGTTATTTAAAAACTAATGCGAATGCTTAGCTTTCTCTTTTCATTTAAGACGTTGAAAAGAATTACCCCACCCCTTTTGGAGAGCAAAAATAAAAAAAAAATGCTATCAGATAAGAATGGTATAATTCCGTTGTACAATCTCTTCATTGAAAAAAGAGGATTATCTGAAGAACCCACTTAACTTAAGAGACATTTTTTTTTACATTCATTGTAGAAAAGATTGGAATTTCGAATCCAAAGTGGTATTCGTGATTAGAAAAAACGTCAGCAGGTAACTGAGCATATTTCAGGTTCACACACAATGCCAGTAAAATTTTAAAGTACAAGAAAGTGCATAAAAAGACTAATATGCTTTTTATATTTTTAATATTTAAATAATTTATTTTACAGCATATTTATGAATGGTTTGGTTTCTAATTTAATTATTATATGTAATTAATTAGATGACTTTTTCTCCAGAAATATGCATAAATATTAAACTTTGTTTGATTAAAAATTGTCATTGGTAAATTTAATTTTAAAAGAGATTTCATTGTACCATTTGCTTTTAAATTTTTTGCATATTCATTTTATTTTAAATGCATAAAATAGGAGAGAATTAATAAATAATTAATATTTTTTTCAGATTACTTATCAATGAATCAGTCTTTAAAAATAACCTATTAATTTTAATTTCTATCTTCTGGGATTTTTTACAGTAAAAAATTTGAAACTTATTTTAATAATAGACAGAGTTAACATAATTGATTGTTATTTATTCAACTATGAAAGAGCACATTACTGTTCCAATAAAATGCATTTAGAATCTTAAAAATTTGAGAATAATAAACTTAATAGTGCTTTAAGCTATAAATTTTATAAATCAATTTTTTCAAGGTTGCAGATGCTTCAATATATGAATTATCAAAACACGTTAACTGGAAATTCGTTGAGCGCATTTCCGCGTAATACAAGGTTAACGGAAATGTTCTTATTTATAGAAGACAAGCTATTAATAACTGCCAAAAAATTTCATTTTAATAGCATAAATTTTGGGTAATTTTAATATCACCTCATATTATAAGAATTTCATAAAATATTTTACATCATGTAATGTATCCGTATATTCTTCTAAAACGAATTATAATAGATAGAGAATTATTATGATAATGCTCAAGTTGTCACCATAAAAGATGCATCTTAAGAGAAAGTTGGGATTATTGCTATTTATTTGACATATTAAATGAAGTTTTTAATATTAATTTATAGTATTGCGTGACTTAGTCTAAATATATTCTTAAAGAATGCCAATTTCCCCGTCTACCTCTAATATTCAAATGGTAGCTTTATTTACCTCAAGAGTGGATATTTTTAATGGTTCAGAACTCACCTTAACTTTTTCCTTAATGGAATTATTCATTATCAAAACGTATTAGTGAAGTTACTTACCAACTACCCCATATAAACCAATAACTTTATATGATTATTTCAGTTATCTTTAACAGTGTTATATAATTGCTTTAATTCATTCATTTTACATATACTATGATTGTTAATGTTATGTTGTCAGTTTTATTTTGTGTCACTGATTGTGTTACCAAATTCTATTTTTGACAGCATTTTAATGTCCTGTATAGTATTTAATCAAAACATTTTCTTAATATCTTCAGTCCAAAGTCATACTAAATAAGAAATTTCTCTCCTGAAGCTTATAGAACACATCATTAAACTCAAAAATAGAAAAATCAAATATCTTATTATTTTTTAAACTATTATTTTAAACTTGCAAAAGGAAGAAATTTTAATAATAATATGATTATTATTATTAAATAGATAGTAAGCAAATCCATGAAAATATAATTAGTTTTTTTATAGATTTTGCTAAATTTGGATTGTTTGGGAACCCTTATATTTGCAAATTGTTCAATGTTATTTCATTCTCTCTCTAATAACACTTAATTATAAATATATTTCTTACAAACATGTTTTTCAGTGATGTTTCCCTTACATCTTACTTTTTAATTAATAAATATTTATTCAAAACTATGGAAAATGATGAGCCTAATAATTGCCTAAATTATATTTAATAGTAAACATTGGAATTCTTAATTATCATAACAGAATTTCGAAAGTTTTTTTTAAATAACTTCAATAAGAAGTTATAAACATTAGTGCTTATTCTAACATCTTTTAATTCGGTATCTTGGAATACTTCTATACGCTGTGGCTAATTAAATATTAATTTTAATTATAGTCTAATATCTTATGTCTTGAGCAACAGTAATTTTACGATAAAAATTATTCTAAACGATAAGGAACATAACCAGAAAGTGAAACCCTGCCCAAATATTCCCTAAATTTAAAAAAAAATATTTTCGTGAGATGTAAATTTTTAAAACAGTAAACTAAGCTAATGTAAATTATATTCAATTTAACTTATATAATTCAATTTGAATAGTTTTAAAGGCGGGAAGACTTAATAATAAATTTACTTATTAAATCAACGAGAGCATTATCTGAGACTATCTAAAAAATTACTAATTTAAAATATTTTAAACTAAACATATTTAAATGTTATAATTAAATTTACTAGTATATTTTCACTTAACTATATTTCGTGAATAATTTTAAGTGGCTTAGAAAAGAGCAGTTTAAAACTAAGAGAAATAGTTATTCTATGCTAAATCTATTATGCAAATATTACCGGTAATGTATAATTAGAAAATTAAACATTCTCTATACTCGTGAATACTTTCTTTAATTTGAGTGAAACAGTAGAGTAATTGATCTCGTTTAAAGAAAATCGTACTTTATGCATATTAAATTTCTAATAACAACTGAATTCCGTTATCTTGGCAACATTAAGTGAAAGTTACACGGTTCTTGAAGTTGAATGAGCTTTGTGCGAAACCTTCAAGTACATATTTCCTGAAATAACTTAATTTAAATTATAATTTACTTGAAAAGTTTAATTTAATTCTTTGGAAAGTAAATTAAAAATATTTATTCATGCAATACATTGTTAAATATAATATATGAATATGACTGGTTGATACTCAAAATTCTATTTCATTTTATTTATAAGGATAAATATTTGTGTAGGTATGTCTTCTTTAAACAGATTTATTTTGACAGGTCTACAGATATATCTGACGAGCAACTTCTAAATATTTTGTTTTCAATTTGTGCTTTGTAACATAATTATAATAACTGTATTATTATAGTATAATTTTAGTTAATTCAATTTTATCAACTTTACAGATCGTTATTAAACAAATTATGATTTCATTAGGTATATTATATGCATAAAATGGTATTTGGTGCATTACACACTAGTTATTACAAACTAGATGTAATTAAGTTGTTGAAAGAAGTTATGTACATATATAAAAAATTTGCTTAGATAATTTCAGTAAATGAAGAGAAATAAAAATGTATCGTAAGTATATCTAAATTGAAATTTGTTTTATATACTGTGCACAATAACAATCCAGACTATTTTCAGAATAACAAATGCTACTTTCTTTTGAAAATATGCTAACTTATCCCCAAGCTATAGGTTCTCAATTGTTTAAAGCATAATTAATTTAAACCTTATGTAAATTTTATATTTGTACAAGAAAATGCCATTACATTAATTTCAAATAAACTTTATTTCCTTTAGCACTTCCTTATGCAATATTCAAACATTATTAAAATCTTTAATTTTAATGTGAACGTCGCATTTTCACTTTTTTACAAGTATTTTCCATGATCTATTTTAAGAATAATGTGAATTTTAAATAGAAAAATTTAAAGAGAAAATTGCCATTTTGTACATTTCAAAATTTTACAATTTTGTTTTCATTTTGAGATAAATGTTTGAATACATATATATATATATATATATATATATATATATATATATATATATATATATATATATATATATATATATATATATATATATATATATATATATATATATATATATATATATATATATATATATTATATATATATATATATATATATATATATATATATATATATATATATATATATATATATATATATATATATATATATATATATTAGTTTAATTCTCTAAAATCACTAATATTGAAATGCGTCAACAAGGCAATGCGAACTTAATATTAGAGGAAATATCGTTTATACCCATTAAGTGAGAAATAAAATCATACTTTAAGATGGCAAAATTTTCTCCGAGTTTTTAATTGGAAGGTAGACTAAGACGAATGCCAGGCATTCTTTGAAGATAAATTCGCTGGTGAGCTTTTATTCCGATTCCCCATAAGCGAAGAAGAGCTTCCCGATTCCCATTCCATTAGTTGGCAAATCTGAAAAGACGATATCACGAGTCCTCGGGAGGCTTTTTATTTCCAGGATAGATATAACAAGCGCCTGAGAACGCGGCTGTCACAAGCAAAATCTCAGCGGGCGTGGGAAGAGGCAGTAGCGAGGAAGGGACCTTTAATCCATTAGCAGACTCCCGATACGAATGCTATTGCTAGTTACTTAGCGCTTTTACGTACATCAACAGGACAGGGAATTATACTCATCTTCCGTCAAGACCCCCAGTTTCTTGGGGCAACGATAAAGTAATTTGGGGATTAGACCGGTGCTTCCAACAAATATTTGTCCATTCTCAAGCAGAGTACTTTATAATGTGAGCTTTCAAGTTGGATACCACACCATGTGTATTTAATGACATACCATCAAATGGTCTTCCGACTAAATAGGTTGACATAGTAGGAATCGGTATTTTCAGTATGAAGTATGTTGGATCATACTGCTTAGAGATATGGGATGTTTATCCAGAAATAGATCTCAATCAGAATTAATGTGTACCAAATGTGTGATTATAAAATTATTATTTCTGATTACACATGCAGTTGTTATTAATCAAACATTAACATAAACTATATACTATAATGTTCATACGTAAACATTAACATAAAGTTTTATAAAAATACTAAGATGTAAAAAAATGAGGAACTGTGTATTTAATCGGAAGACATGAATTATATATAGTTGCTTTGCTAAATTTTAAAAGTATTTTTTAAAAGGTTCAAAAGATAAAATATTTTACTAAAAATACTAGTAATTATTCATTTCTTAATATCGTTGTAAAATTAGTAAAAAAAGTTTGTTTCTTCATTTTCATTTTCAGTTATACTACATTCTATTTATAAAATTGTGTTTGCTTAAAATAAATAAATAAATTAATTTTCTAATATTTATAGTATGATTTATAAATTTCTTTAAATGTTTGAAAATTAACTCAACAAGATAATACCCAGCAGAAAACAATAAATGCTTTAAGACATTATGCTGTATTTTTTCTTATATTTAATTATAATTTTATGTGAATGGTATATATATATATATATATATATATATATATATATATATATATATATATATATATATATATATATATATATATATATATAGATAGATAGATAGATAGATAGATAGATAGATAGATAGATAGATAGATAGGTCAGATTATTTAACAAATAAAAATTAGTATATTTTTAAAAATAACTTGAGTTTTTTATTAAGGATTATTTCCAAACTAAACAATTTTACAAAAATTTTATTTATAATAAAGAATAACCCTCTTGCTTGCTTTTATCGTTTAAAATTGTACACAAATATGAATTATAAACTGATGCATATCTTTTCCAGTTTACTCATAACATAAATTCAAGTTGTAAATCTAAATTAAATTGTACATGTTTCTACGCGGTTACTGATTTTTTAATTTCAAACTATGATCCAATTTTTAAATCTTACAAACTCAATTTAATGATGACTACTTTTTCTTACAAATTAAGTTACTAAAATAGAATTAGTAAGACCAATTTTCAAATTAAATGTGCTATAAGCATATGTGATTTCATATCAGAATTATATCAAAATTAAGTACACTCTTTTAAAGATGGTGATATTTGAAAATTTCTAACTACTAAACAACTTGGTGAAATGTCACGAAATAAATTTAGATTATCATTGCAATAATTTCTTTAATTATACGATAACATCGAAAATTAATTTCGATATGTTGGCAGCAATATATCGAAATCCGAAACTTAAAGTATAATGTTCCTTACCACATAAAGATTTTTTTTACTGGGTCATACTAGTATTATAGAGAAATACTCGTGTCCAGAGATTTGAACTCGGTAAAGGTTCTTATACTGGATGTAGGAGAAAACATCGTGCTGATAGGTAAATGCAAGTTAATTCTGTACAGTTCAATGTATTTCCACTGATACAAAGGGAATAAAAAAGTGCCAGCTGTAGTATAGAATTAGTCACTTCAGAGCAAAGTTCAAAATTACTTGGTTATTAACTAAGTGCTGAGCTAATTCAATCTGTAGAAACAAGCAGTTACACAAATGCACCGTAATAACATAACTTCTTCAGCAAAGATTCCTTTTTATGTTTCAGATGACTTTTGTGGAATAAAGATTTCAAGGTTGAACTAGCTAAGCGAGTTAAGTAATATGAAGAATAGAATGCCAGTATTACTCTTAACAAAAGAAAATTTCCAGTTAATACTGCATATATTTTATACTAGAATACTAAATTAGACTACATTTCTTTAAAATTTGTTCAACTATAAATTTATATATTATTATGAAATGAATATGTATTTAAGTGACGTTTTATTTTCCATTCCTTACACACTTTATAATAAACTCATTTTTATGTAATTATATTTTCCTGTATTAAAGACGAAAACTTGTATTGAATTACAAATGGGGTATTCATGATTAAAACATTTTTATTTTGAGGGTGGGATTAAAAAGTTTCTTTTCTTGCAAAGGCAAGACAGCACTTAAAAAAAAAAACGGAACAAAACATTGTAATATTTTTCGTTGAAGATACAAAAAATATCTATTTTTTTTTTTACCATCAGGTATTTCTCATATACAAAAAGCTCCTTTTTACATATAAAAGCAGAGTTTTTGCAGTAGATAAATATGCATAGTCTTTTGACTTAGTTCCTAAAATGAGAGAACTAATAACTCTGCGTATGTTAGCCTTAGGAAAAATGACATCTTAATTTACTATTTGGCTCCTAGAAAAATTTTATTCATAAAACACGTAATATTTCTTAGTTAAGGGAGTTAATGACATTTTGATTATATTTACAGTTAATTCATAGTAAAGAGAAATTACTTTGTGTGAAATTTTAATGAGCATTAAGAATTTACTTTTAAAATTGCTTTAAAAGCTTAAATTATGAGTATCATTCTTTTTTAAATTTTATATTTAAAATTTTTATGAATGCATTTATGTAAATTACTTTCAGAATCATATTACTTGACATTTCAGATTCATATTAAAATTACATTAGTTTTAATCAATTTATTTTTTTACAATGTTTCAAATATATATGCTTTTCACACGAGAGAGAGAGAGAGAAGAAATGTTAATATACCTGAAAACAGAATTGAATAAAGTTAAAACTTTAGAAGTTTCATACTGATTCTGAATTTTACAAATTATTAAACAATAAATGCTCATGAGAGAAACATTTAATTATAGTTCAGTTTTGTTAAGTATTCTCGATAACACTATTTATATAAAACAACGCACAATTGTCTGTAGTCTTAAGATCTTGTTAAGTGGTTTAATTAAATTTTGGATTATAAATCAAAGATACGATTTTTAATTTAAATCTCTAACAAACAATGGGAGTTTTTTTAATACATTTATAAAATAGTTATTGTTTTAACACTTTTCAGTAACTTAACATTTAGCGAAATCGACACAAGACTACAGATTAAGAAACTCCATCACAAATATCTTATTATCATGAAGTTATGTATTTGCTATTGTGATAATATGGTTTATCATATGATGCCATAGGTTTGGTTTGGTTTGTTTGTCGCTCAATGGTCATTTTTGCACACATGGGCTAACTAGACCGGGACCTACGGTTTAAAGTGGATTCCGAACCACTATAAACATCCATGCCCAAGGTGGGATTCGAACCCACGAACTGTTGAACCGAAGACAAGAGCGCTAACCATTCGGCTGCCAGCTCGTCATATGATGCCATTAAGAGCTAATGAAACATAGGATATCTATATATCAATAGAATTCAGATTTCAGAAACATTCTTGATATATTTTACTATTTTTAGAATCACAATTGGTGACATTTTCAACATTGAAGAACTTATTTATATTTATTAATTTAAAATTTTAAAATTCTAAATGAAAAATATTGTTTCTTCTGAATATTTCTTTAAATTTTTTGAGAAAACAATGAGACTGCATCTCTTAATATTTTTTTATATTTAAAATGGCTTGAAAAAATAAAAAATAAGGTAAAATAGATTAAAGTGATAAATATGATTTAAACACAAGTAATTGTATAGATAAATTTATCTTTATGAAATGTTGATTTTAATTAATTTCATATTCTATTATCTAACACAATAATTTTTCAATACTTTTTGCTTTTTTGGAGTGTTAGCAAATATCTTCATGTATTTTAAATTAATGTTAAAGCAGAATTTTTATGTATTTTTGAAATATTATTGACAAGGAATTCATTTTATCTCTTCCTTCTTGCTGTCAGATTTAATTTCTTTCTATTGACTTTAAATATCATGAATGAATTTACTCTATCTATAATAAGTTCACTAAAATTATTATAGTTTAAAAATTTTGGTGTCAACATATTTATAAAGCTATAGTTCTGGATAATTTTTGCCTAAGCATAGTTTTATTTTTTAAAAATTGTCTGACTGTCTTCTCCTTTTTCTTTTGAAAAGATTATTTTGATATTTTGTATAAGTATTTTATATAGACTTAAAAGTATTTGATACATTGAAGTTTTTAAAATTGTTTTTATGCAAATGATATATTTTAAAGTTTAAGGAATATTTGTGTTGAATTTATATAGAAATAATTTTAAGTTATTAAATATAATCCTTATAAATCATTTTCTTTCTTATTTGATATCAAACTTAAGTGCTCTTTTTTTAATATCCTTGAGCAATTTATTTTAAAGTGATGCGTCAAACTTTATCACTCTTAATTCAGAATAAACTCTCATCATGACGCAAAGAGAAATATGTGTGCAAGTAATACAGCTGTTTTCTAAATCGTTAAAGTTTCTGACCCGGATGTTTACTAGAACTCATCCGAATATTAATATAGCTCTGACTATTTTTTATCACAAGTATCCTACATGAAAAAAGGCGCAGTTTGTCCTATTTTGGACCTTGCGCCAGAAAACCCAACCAACCAACCTACATGAATAAAAATCTTCCTATAATTTTCTTTTCATTTTCTCCATTTAATATGTGAATATATGCATAAAAATTTATAAATATTTCTTCTAATAAAAAATGTTTGATTTGCAATTTAATATAAATTAGAATTTCTCTCTTATTTAAAATTTTAAGTGTATATATATATATATATATATATATATATATATATATATATATATATATATATATATATATATATATATATATATATATATATATATATATATATATATATATATATATATATATATATATATATATATATATATATATATATATATATACATACATATATATATATATGTGTGTGTGTGTGTGTGTGTGTTAGAGAATACTACATTTTTATTACGTTTTTAATGACAATCTGAAGAATTAATACTTAAAGGTAACAGATATGTGCTATAAATTTAGTTATATTGTAAAAATTTTTTGGAACATTAAATTAGAAAAAGAATAATTACTGCAATTTCCGGAAAAAAAGCTACGTAAACATAAAAGTGACATTTGAAAAAAATGGCTTGGAATTAATCAGAAATGCCGAGTCACAACCTACGCACCACCCATAGTTCAGTTTTGAGATGCGTTACTGAGAACATCACTACCGTTAAATCCTGTCGTTAACATACTGTCGTTAAATCAGAGCTTATGATTTATGGTAAGAAAAATAGAAACAAAACTCAAAAATAATTTATAGAAGTGTAAAATTACAAGTACACTCACGTTTATGGGTGTATTCATATTTACTTGTTAAGAGAAGCCGCGTGCATGCACTAATTTACTACTATACGTATTTATATACATGTGTTTGAATAGCAATATCTGGAGATATATAATTTTAGTGTCTTCGAGTCTTGTTATAACTAACGATATTTTCACCTATTTCTTCACTTTTTATCCCTCATATGAATCGTGATAGAATATTTTTATTTTCTTATGTCAGCTGTTAAGCCCCTCGGCTAAATTTTAACAGTTATATAAGTTGCTACGTTTCTGCCAGGAATTACGTTGGTTTTAAGCCATAGTATATCTTTATTTTAAATTCGTAACTTAAGTATCTTAAGGGTATTATAAACAAAAGCACTATTAGTCTTATTATTTAATAAATACTAATCAATGTATTTGTGCATAAAAATAAATGTTAAAGAAACACAGACACATGTTTATGAATATATGTAGAGCATACATCATATTCATGGATACAGATATATAAGCTTATAGTTTTATATTGTATTTGATATTAAAAAAATGATTTCATTTTTGAAATTTTTCTGTTCTCAACAATTAAATACGTTGAATTTTTGTACATAATTTTTCATGTTAAAAAATAATGATTTTTATAAAACTTTTATCACAATTGTTTTATTTCCTACATTCTATTTGTGTATAAGATATAATAAAATGAATTGTGTCAATAAGGAACACGAAACTAACTTTTGAATTACAAAGAAAATAACACTTCTTTTATGATTTCTTATGTAATATAAATGAAAAGTTACTATGCCTTCTTTTATTTCTCTTTCGATTTCTTGCGGTGAATTTGGTCAATGTCAGACAACGTTTAATAGTAGCGGGATTCGTTATGTGGGGATTAGGTCGGAATAACGAGGTCTCTAGGGAGAGACCTTCACTTTCTTCACTCAGAAACCCAATTAGTCTACCTCACAACGATGTCTTTGTGCCTCTTATTTTTTTGTCTTCTGTATATTTTCCCCTTTTAGTTATAGTTCCATATAACAGGGAAAAGATCTCAAGGCCTTAATCCATATATTGTTTGCCTGCACCAATTCTTCTTCCGTGCGAATAGCTTCTTGTCTTGTCTGGAGTATTACTTTGTGCTTGATGTCCATTTGTTAAATGCATGGCATTTTATGAAGAAATGGCTCTCAATGTGTTCCAAAAAGGAGTTGAATATACAAAAGGATAATTCTTACAGTTGTTTGACCGAAATGAAAAGCTAAATTGAGGAATACTTAAATGTACTAGACATTTCATTTTTTATTACTTAGAAATATAACTACAAATATAAGAAAGTTTAATTTAAAAAAATGACTCTCACACACAAATGAAACATTGTTTTAAAAAATTTATTTTCATTAGAAAACTTTATTTTTAAATAAATTTACTTTCTCACTGAAAAATACTTAATTAAATTGTTCATTTCTGCGTTTACTTAAGAATCATTCATTGTTTATGCATACGATGTGAGCTTAATTTTGAACTTGAAAATTAAGCTATATGAAGACACGTCCACAATAATCTAAGACTCCGTAGAGGTCAATGATTCATATTTAAATTTTTTTCTTTAATGTAGTTCATTATTACTTTTTGGAATTATTTTTTGCCATAATTTACAATTTTCATGTATTTATAGTATTATTTTCATTTATAGTATATACTTGTATTTATAGTAACTCATATGATATTGCTGGAAGTTATATATAATATTCCAATGAAAGACTGAGTTTAAAACAAAAGTCTCTTTTTGAAAATTTAATTATCTTCTTGAATATTCTAGTCTATTACTTTCAAAGGCAAATTTTAAATTAAAGATTTGCAAATAATGAAAATCATTACAATGATAAATATTCTTTGTAAAGTTTATTTTATGAGGTTATAAATGAAAGGATGATAATAATTTAACATGCATAAAATATTATCAATTGTATATGAGACATATAAAACTAAATAAGAAAATTAAAAATGGTAGATTATCTATGCAAATAATATCTGGTCGGTGTTAAGCGAATAGATCATTTATTTTCCACTATAAGCAAATGAGGATCAGAATTGCTTACATAGAAAAAAATATTTTTGATTTTATTTTGTATGCATAAAGTTTCTTAGATATTATTCCATGAATTCTTATAAAAGATAATGTCTTTTTAACTACATAAAATGTCAAGAATTTAAAGGGTATCCACAATCTTATTAAAACAAACGAAAAAATAAGTGACAACACAAAATAATGTACAAGAAGTATTATATCTATATTAAACTATGAAAAAGGGTACATAAATGTTTATGCTTTACTTCCTACTTCAGCATGTTTTCTACTGGAATAATTTTTATTCTAATAGTTACTTAATGTGAAAATTTTTATATTGATATTACATTTTTATTTTAACAACAGAAGAATAGAACTCTTTTAAAAATTTATTTAAATAAAGTTATCAATTTATTTCAACTTTTTAATTATTTTTGTAAATCATCATTACAAATGTTAAAGCATACGAGGAGTATTGAATAATTTGGAATAATAACATTAGCTTAAAGTAATTAATAAACTTCCTTTTCTCTTAACAATGCCACTTTTAAATGCTGTGAATTAATTTTACTTTTTATCATCAAATAATCTTAGAGAAAAATTGCAGAAAGAATAGTTACTCTTTCAAATTTTTAAAATAAAATTGCGATCACATTGAAATGAAAGCCACTTTAAATTACTCATTTGCAACAGTGTAATGTACATCAACTTAATATCTTTATAAAACTCTTTTACAATATTTAAATAAAAGGAGCACAGATTAAAGGTTTCAATTTCCACAATAGATTATGACACTAAAGAAAAAAATGTGAACAGGACACAGGATTGCATTTCTCCTCTCGGAGACAATTGATTGATCATAAACACCGAATCTCATTCCCTTCCTCACGCAACACTTTTCGAGAAACAGCGATCAGCAATTGAGACTAAGCACGGCATGTTTCCCAACCTAATCTAGAGAGCCAGCAATTCAGTTCTGGGGAGAGGAGGATAAATGTAATACCCAAATACTTCTCTGCCGGAATTCTAAATCGGACTTCTATATTTACGTCACAGCACAGTACCAGATTTGGGAATACGTGATTAAGTGCCCGCTCACGTTCCGCACTTAAACACGAGACACAAACTTCCGCCTGCTTGAAAATTATTATCTCCCACCCGAACGCCACAGCTCAGACAACCAGGTGCGTGTGCAGGAAACGTGGTGTCGGGGTAAAAATGCCCCAAATAAATTGAATAGTGTTTTTAGATGTCGCCATTACCTCATTCCATTCGTCACTTTAAATGAGTCTCCACTATAGTGCTGTGATTTCCTAATCACCCCCTCTCAAAGAGATACCAGTTAGCTCGCGCGTAACATTCCCACACGCGAAGTTAATAAGCAAGCATCGACAATTACATCTCACAGTGAAGACTGTGAACTGTTTAAGGTGCGGTTTGGCTCACCCTGATTGAAGAAATTAAGTTATTCTGCAATCACTTCTTAAATATATCTGATATACATGACTTTTTTAATTCTATACTTAAAACATTCAATTAAAATGTAATATTTTATCAGTGGATAAAGAATTCAATTTATCAGATTAAGCTTCATCATATCTACAAAAGAATTAGATTTTGCTTAGTAAAGTGCAAAATTGAAACTCATGCATTCTTTTCAATGCTGTATCTTTAAAACCACAAAACAAATAACCCAACAACGGCCTCAACAACAAAACCGATAACCTAACCACAGTCTGCATTACAACATTTTTTTAGCAGTTGTAAGCGATTTAAACATTCGTTATGGAATATCTTCAGACAGTACTTTTTATACTTAGTGAGCAGTATATACGTAACGCATAGAAGAAAATTCCGAAAGCAGCGAAGCTTTGACATCGCAGGACATGTGCGACATATATAGCAAGAAGACAACATTCATCTTCCGCTGCTTATTATTGGCTGCGATCAAAATAGGGACTTTCCCTCCAAAATGTGAGGTCTTATCACTAAATCATGGCAAGCACTCTCTGTTGTCACTTAATTAAGTGCTAATTTAAGGCAATGCTTTTGGAGCAGAGCCTTGAAACATACACTGTAAGCTGTCATGCACTGTTTTCTGCAATTGCTATACTAATATAAAATACGTATATATATATATATATATATATATATATATATATATATATATATATATATATATATATATATATATATATATATATATATATATATATATATATATATATATATATATATATATATATATATATATATATATATATATATATATATATATATATATATATATATATATATATATATATATATATATATATGTATATATATATATATATATATATATATATATATATATATATATATATATATATATATATATATATATATATATATATATATATATATATATATATATATATATATTAAGCTTTGACATCACTAAGCCCTAAATTATTATAAGAATTTGTGTAAGATACATTGAACAAAAGCATTTTAGTTATACTACAAACGACAAGCCGGAATTGTAACACATTCACAAGAACTATACTGATGAAAAGAATAAAACATTTCTATTTCCTCCCCAATAATGCGTTAAAGAATATTTAATCTAAAAACAAGGTATATTGCCAGAAATTTGTAATTAATTTTAATATGTAATTATATATATAATTTTAATAAATGAAAATATTTACTTTTCAAATATTGAAAGCAGCCTAAGCAATTGGGTGTGTGCGTGTCACTGTATACAAAATTAAATAAAAATTGATTGTCCTCTACATACTGAGAGCTAAATTTTAAGGAAAGATAACTCCATAAATTATGACAGTAAGAAATGCCAAACATTCTATGTTCTCTCAGACTTTTTGTAAAATTTTTCTGATATGAAAACAAAACTTGATTCCGATTTGCTGGTGAAAAGGAATACAATAGTTATATGAATTAATATCTCTTTCCCCAATTCATCTAAACATTCTTAGATTTATAATTAGATTTGATACGATTAAAATAAGTTTTAATACCTAATACCTATTTTATTTTTTTAATTGCAAAGTTTATACATAATTGTGAAAGAATTCAGCTTTTATTTTTATATTCACAAGCATTCAGTCTATTGTATTTTACAATGTTACCAATCCTGATATTTACCCAAATAACGAGACAGGTAATATCTTGAAATGCATATTTTTGCTTTTACATAATTATCACAATTTTTGTTATAAAATTCATTATTGTGTATTGCGCATGAGCATGAGCAGCACAGCTTCTATAAATTAAAGATGAGACTTCCCTTATTCTATAACTATAGCTAATTACAAAAAGTATCATATTCTAATAGATAAAACTAGGAAAAAGAAAAAATGATACAAAATTCACAAATAACTTTGCACTAAAAGAAAAAATTAAGTAAATGAATCATGTTTAAAAAAATTTTTATTTAAAATTTAATTAATGTTTTGATATAAAATATTTATTTAAGAGAGAAAATACATTTTCTTAAATAAAACCAATTTGTCTAATATATTTGCTTAAATATATTATTGAAACACTGTGTGATATTTAATGTATTCATCTCTTAAATATATGTAGCCACTTAAAATAACAATGAGATAAATATTATTTTGAAGTGTTCACATATAACAGATTACTATACTCTGAGATTGAAAAACTTGACAATAGTCTTCATATAGCATCTTGAAAACCTGTGTAACTGAGCGATCTAAAGTTCCAAAGAACAAAACACCAGTGACAAATTCATCTGAAAATATTTTGATGTTTCCGTTTTATTTTTAGAAATAGTAAGTTCCTTATTTTTTATTTTTGCAAAAGTAATCTTATACATTCAAATATTAAAGAATGTAATTACAGAAAGTAAAACTGGATATAATGTTTGGCATGTTTGAATATATACATTCTTTTGTGTCTATATCCTTTATTTTTACGTATTACGTTATAATTTCTTATTTATAAAAATATATAAAAATATGCAATTTCCCTTAATATCTACATGACTCATCCATTGATGCGTGTTCTATAGCTTGAGAAGAGAGTGCGCACTCATAATTTTTTTTTATATTCTGATTATTTTTATATTTTGTTATTTCTATATTTTATAGTTATTTTTAAAATTTGGGTCTCATATTCATACCAGCTGTTGCAGGGTATTCACTATACTTACTATTTTAAATATTATTTTACTAATCAGACAGTTTTATTTTTATTAACAGTAATCCAAAATTTCGTTTTTAATAAACCCATATTCAGCATATATTCATGTATTTTCTAGTTTGTAATATATTGTTTAATGGCCCTAGTAAAGCAAACATTAAATTCCAACAAATATCCATGAGAAATTGTTAGGTTTTATAGTATAGTTAAAAATTGTTGCTAAAATTTATTTTTTGTTGCATATTCTTTTAAAAACACACTTAGAAAAATAGTTATTCTTTTAAGTATGGTTCCATTTGTTTACAAAATTTCAGTCCAATCCTCGCAAATAATTAACCATAAATATTTTATTTGTGTATCTCATATATGGAATTTTAAAAATTAAGCACATATTTTATATCAAATGAAACCTTTTTTAAAAGATTTGATTTGAGATTGGTCCATAAATGTATCTAAGAGCTTATGCTAGAATTGTTAGATGACGGTATATATTAGTATATTTTATCATGGCAAATATAAAATTGACTATTTGTTTCTATGGGCAAGTTAGTACTAAATACTATTTCAGGAGATTTAGGGCCTTTATAAAATATTTTATACTTAATATTTCTTAAGAAAATCTTACACGAAGATATAGGCTATCTAAATATTATGTATATATATATATGTGTGTGTGTGTGTGTGTGTTTGTGTTTGTGTGTATTGTGTTATAATATGACTTTCCATTGCCTTGAAAATTTGACTTGCTCACGAAATTTTAATCAGTGGTTTCAGTATAGATCTACTTGGGCGTCAAATTGAAATTTAATTAATTCCCTTTGTATTATCGCTATGAAAACCGACTTACTGAAGGAACTGTCTAAGGTTAAGCTTCTTCCAAGGTGGACTCGATTAGATAATTTCATTGCGATAGACTGCTGATTAGACTTTCGTAGTTGATCTTATCTACTAATTATTACCAGAAAATAATTGGATTCCAGAATCTACCTCACAAGAGAAGCAATAAAATAAATAAAACGAAAATTAATTCTTGCGTGTGTGTAAGTTACTTATTCAAATATTATTTTGTCCTTGGCAAAAGTACTTAAATGACTACTAAATGTTCTCATATCTGAACTTATGTTCAATAATTTCTTGAAATCAAGGAATTTTCAACATTTTAAGTAAAATTATAAGAAAACAAGGTATATTTAACATGATAAAAGTTTTTTTAAAGCTGTCTCTTGTGAAGTGAGCATTAAATGGTTAAAAAAATATAATGTTGAATGTAATTTTTTTAAACTATAATGTTCAGTGTAAACTATAATTTTAAGTCATTAGTTTTAATAAATAATGCACACAGTAGAAAAACAATTTTAGCTAAAAATATTTTTCGATTATAAATTATTTTACATGATACTTTTAAACCAATTAATAAATTTAAGATACAGTTCTAATATATTTTTGAGAAAGTTAAGAAACAAGTAATGTAACTTATTTCTAACTTGTTTATTTTCAAATATCAAAATAGATTTAAGATACACCATTAGAAACATTGCAAATCTCTCTCACAATATTACAAAATCATTTAATTTTAACTTCCTGTTATAATAATAAACTATTAATAGTAATATATATTTTTATGGCTACAGTAAATAGTAATATTAATATATTACTATTGTAATGTAATATATTATAAAGCTTTATACAGTGGAATATTATAATAAGTTATGATAGTTTAATAAGTGTACTTTTAAAGGAGTTAATTTTAATAGATATTTAATGATTTGAATAAATTATTTAAAAATGAGTGAAATTTATAAGATGTGTTCTAATTGAAAAAACTTGTCTACCACCAAAAATTATTTTTTGTCTATGGTCATGAAATAATCAAATAATAATGAATTTCTTAACAGAATGTGTGAAATATTTAAATTAAAAGAATATTATAACGATTAGTTTTAATATTTTTTCAGAATTTGCAAATTCAAGCATCCTATGCCCCTCTCTATCTCTCTCTCTTGCTGTAGATAATAAAATCTAAATAACGTAACTCGAGAACAATATGATTGAAGGAAAATTAATTAATGTACTAATTCATTAAGAACAATTAGTTTATAGAATGAAAATATTAATTTGAGTAAGTATTAATAGAAGTAAATACATGACAAAATTTCATTTCCATTATTTATTTCTAATTAGAACATTTTTATGTGAGTTATATCTCACTTCGCACGCAATAGCTTAAATTTAATTCAATAATAGTTAACTATATTTTTGTATTAACAAAGGAATAAATAAATGATAACAACATACCTTACACTGTTTCGGCAACAAAAAACAAGAGAAAATGAAATACGACATTTTTTTATAACTTTCTAATGAGTTTGTTTAAGATATTGACTAAAAATGTTATAGCTATAAAATGTTACTAACTCTACATTCCTTGAGTTACTCTGGCGAGTATGTTTACTTAGCAAATTCAGCCGTAGATTTCTGAAGCAATGGTATCGCAGTAGCTTGCCTGAAATGTTCATAATAATGCAAATGGAGTTTAATTCTTACACGATAATGTTCTTTTCCAGTACTAAGAAGAAAATATTATGATAATCACGTGATAAAGCTCTCTCTTTTTTTCCGAAAACAAAAAGATCTTCATCCTCAAAGCACATTCATGTTTGAATAAATATTAGAAAATTGATTCCCTTGACTCATATTTTGCGTGCTCCTAGGATGTTATACAAACGACATACTTTGTAGGATAAATAGGTAACATTTAAAAAAAAAAAAGGTTTCTTACTTAGAACAGACAGCGTGTAAGTTAAAGAATATATATTAGTTTATTTTAAGGGGTTAACTATTAGTCAAAAAGAATAAAATACAAATAACCTTTCGAAACAAAAATAATATATATATATATATATATATATATATATATATATATATATATATATATATATATATATATATATATATATATATATATATATATATATATATATATACTGCTGGACAATTGGTAAGGACGGATAACACTATCATCAATAGCACGAAATGAAAGGAAGCAAAAGTTGGAAAATTAAAATAAGTGCGGGAAATAGTAAGAAGAAGTATGCGTATGCATATTTTTTTCCACGTCTGTTCATCACGTGATAGCGTGACATAAGAGCTTTAAAGGTTTCGACGCGTGTAGACAGTTGTTGTTTCAAGTCAAAGTTTTACAGGAAAGATTTAATAGACAACCTTGAAATTTTTGGCATGTCTTCCTGACATCACTTAGATGATTTTATGCGTGGCCTAATTATTGGAAAGATCGAAGAAGGGCGAAAAATAACAGATATAGCCAGGGAGTTCGACATCATTCACAGCGTTGTTTCACGGCTGTGGAAATCATTTAAAACTACTGGAATGTGTAGTAGGCGGTACGGGATAGATCGTGTTAAAAGTACGACGCCTGCAAAAGACAGAAATATCATCCTATCAGCAAAGAGGAACAGGCGCACCACAGCTCAGCAGGTGGCAAATCAGTTTCTTGCTGCCTCAGGAAAATAGATCTCCCGAAAAACTGTTGCCAGATGTTTTAGGGGAGGAGGACTATAAGCCCGCAGACCTGTTTTGTGTGTCCCATTGACCAGACAGCACCGTACTGCCCGTTTGCAATGGTGTCGTGATCATCGCAATTGGACTCAACAAGACTGGGCATGCGTACTATTTTAAGATAAGAGTAGGTTCAGTCTGTCATCAGATTGTAGACGCCAGCTGATCTGGCGCGAGAGTGGTACTGCTTATCTTCCAGAACATATCCAGGAAAGGGACCGATATCCGACATATAGTGTCATGGTGTGGGTCGGCATCCTGATCAATGGCCACATGCCCTTACATGTGGTTGCGAATGGGGCTATGACGGGCCAACGATACATTAATGAAGTTCTACTTCCTCATGTTCATCTTTCCCGTGGTGCTGTCGGTGATAAATTTGTTTTTATGGATGACAATGCAACATGTCATCAAACACTCGCTGTTCAGGATTGTTTAGACAGCGAGAATATTCAACACCTCGTATGGCCATCACGTTCTCCAGATCTAAACCCTATTGAAAATGTGTGAGATGTTTTGGGGAGGCAAGTTGCTGTGCGGTCGAAACTATCCTCCGACAAACAAGAACACCCTCATCTGTGCACTCCCAGAGGAATGGGATAAACTGCCTCAACAGCTGCTGGATAATGTTGTGCAAAGTATGATACGACGCGTGGAATGTTGCATCACACTTCACGGTGGACATATCCCATACTGATACCTTTCTTCTAGGTGCCTACTGACTTTTAGATACATTGTTCCAATTTTCCGTATGCAGCATCAAATGAACATTTTTTTCTTTCAGATGTTTCACAGTTTTTGTACTTTCCAGAACAATAAATATTCTTTATTCTAATGTCTGAACAGTGTGACAACTATATTTTATCCTACTAGGCCTCATGTCTCGCTTAGTGTTATGCTACATTGCAATTTGTGATCCGTCCTTAGCAATTGTCCAGCAATGTATATATATATATATATATATATATATGCACACATAAAGCTTTTAATTTTGCAATTTTGCTTAATTACTTAATGTTAAAAACAAAATTGATTTTCCTCCATGCATATAATTTATTTATTTATTTACTAGTATATAATTTACTTTTAAAATTTATTTTTTCTATTATATAATTTACATATATCTTAATGTTTTATAACTTATGTTAGAGGGGGAGAACACACATATTTTAATTAACAAAGTTATTTCAGTTTGAAATGTAGCATCATGTTTTAATTTTTTAATAAATGAACAATTAAATTATACCGAAATGTTAGTATAAAATTAACACAAAATATTATTTTGTGTTAATATTTCTGATTTTCAAGGTTAAAAGTAAAGATTGAAAAAATATTATAATAACAAATATTTATTAATACGTAGTTAAAGCCTTTGTTATATAGACTACTTTTATAATTAAAAATAATAATTAGGATGATTTTAGAGTATTAAAAATTAGAGCTTGTAAATATGTGTTAATGAAATAAGATTATTATACTTATAGAAAAAGTAAAATAAAATTATGTATTTACACAATGTTGAACATTGTGAACCTAATAAATAATCTTAATAGTAAATCACAGGTTAGCAAGTACACATGCATATATGTTTATAAAACTGATACTTATAAAATAGTCTTAGAAAATATATTCTTATGATATCATTAAAGACCTTATATTACTTTCCAAGCACATTTGTTCGAATATGACATTTTTCTATCAAAATAAAACTATATATATATATATATATATATATATATATATATATATATATATATATATATATATATATATATATATATATATATATATATATATATATATATATATATATATATATATATATGTTTTAAAGTTTAATGCAAATTATGTAAAAATCTTAATTTGTCACAAATGTTTAAATTTTGTACTATCAGATATGTAATTAGTGGTTTTATAATTTAAATAGATTTTCTTAAGCTTTTTTCAATTTCTGTCCCTTCCAAACTTTTTTTCAATTTGTATCTACTGATATTATCCTTTAAAATATATTTGAAATTTTAATTAATAATGAATGATAATTATTATACATGTTTAAGCTATTTTAGTCACTCAAATTCTGAATTACATATTGCATTCAAAGAGTAATTTTTGTTAAGCTTCTAATAAAATATCGCCAACTGTTAAGTTTAATTCAAATATAATTCAAAGAAAACTACCTTTCCTTCCACTTCATTAAATGACTATTTAAACATCACCGACGTTGACGAAGTCGACATGTCAGCTAGAGGAATCGAGTAAATTCATTTCTATCGAAACACGGGTAAGCGGACATGAAAATGCTTATTATCTTGAAAATGCATAACAGCAGTTGGCGGAAAGTCTGAAATCCTATCTTACGCATTTATTCTTCTCTTCATGCAGAAGAATGCCAAGTCAGGAATTTCATGATTGAGGAAAGCGAAGAACCATAGGAAATTTAGGGAGTTATGATATGTCCACCAGATTTTATTCTTTATCGAAGGAGACCCGCTTGCCATTAATCGAGATAATTCATCTACGTTAGCTGCGACCACCGGTAAGCTACAGGTTATGTGATCGCTGACCCCTACCGTGATTGGACTTAGCTCTAATCCTTCTTGTTCACAATGCTTATTTCCTGACATAGCTTCCAGATTGGGTTACCAACGTTTGTTACTTGGGGCTTAAGACCCTGCTTATGTGGAATTTTCCTTGACAATTTTTTTATCGCCACTTTCTTTAAAAATGAATGTTAAAAGTGATAGGTTGTATGTTGTCCAATTACGCTGAAAGGATATCAATTGAATAAGTTATTTAACTTTAAATGTACTACAGTATGTTAGTAACACAAACAAAAAATATTGTGTTGCTTTAAAATTTGGATTTGAATTTCAAACATTTAAATTACTCTGTAAGCATATTGCCTAAAAATAAATTTTTGCTTAATTCCTTCTTTAGATAACTAAGTAGAAAATGCAATGGCTTAAAATGTTCTTTCCGATTCTTTACTATGTATTTTTTATAATCGAATAGCAACAATTCTTCGACGAGCATGCAAATTTTAGTGTTTTTTTTTCAGAATTTTAAAAATATTAATCTTTAAAACATGTGAATTGTTATCATTATCAAATAAGTGCGAATTTAAAATTATTACAAAATGAAAAAATAATCTTTATAAATAGCTGATTATATTTTTTTTACTGAAAATTTATCATGAATAGCCTTTTTTATTTTAGTGTAGTTTTTAGAAATTTTAAAAATCCTTAAAAAAGTATTTTTTATATAACACACTCTATATTATTTTCTATATTCTATTTTCATATTCTATTATATATATTATTTTCTATTCTATTTTCATTTCTAAGAAATCAATAATATGATGTTCATTACATGATCGGAATTACATAACAATAATTTCGATCTGACAAAGCAGCACTGTTAAATAATACCAAATGATTTCCGTGCAAATTCTAAATCAAAGTATCATATCAAATTTAACCTCGATTTCTCATTGTTTATTAAAAGTTTAGCTAATACTTTTCATAGACTTGATTCAAGAAATCGTATTTCTATTTGTTATGGAGAATTTGTGAAGTATATGCTTATATAATAGAAAAAATATTCTTTAATTTTTTTAATATAATAATTTAATTATTATAAATTTTTCTCAATATAATGCATACATAACATTCTATTGGAGAGAAGCTTAAGATATATACATTAGATTAAGATGCATATTATATACGATCCAATTAATATGCCTACATTGGTAAATTGATATATAATGTTGTTTTTATTCCTTTCTATTTTTCGCTTCTCTTGGTTTTCGAATTCGTAATTTACAAAAATTTTCTTAATGCAAGTTAACATTTTAAGCTATCAATGATATAAAGCTTTCTAGTGTTTTATTAATTGATGCCATTAAACATTAGAAAATTATTCAGTTTTTAAAAATTTATTATTTCAATACAACTAAAGATTTTTATTTGCTTTGAACTCATAATATTTTACAAACTTTTAATTGCCTAAAATTCGGGAATAATTTTTAAAATTAGGGATAGGAAATTAATTGAATGAAAATTACTATACTTAACTGTCGCCTTAATTACTTTTTAATTTGTTATCTAAAGAATTTTCCCTACCCCAACTAAAGACATTAAACGTGAATATTGTTGAAAAATTTCCATTTATAAAACATAATTGCATTATTCTTGTTAATGTAAGTGTGTGTGTTTATGTTTTTGTACATTAAATGGTTGAATTTACTAACCGTACACGCAATTTTCAGTTTTTTT
The DNA here is from genome assembly GCA_037975125.1 of Latrodectus hesperus. Taxonomy (NCBI): domain Eukaryota; kingdom Metazoa; phylum Arthropoda; class Arachnida; order Araneae; family Theridiidae; genus Latrodectus; species Latrodectus hesperus. The sequence continues at coordinate 71,747,043 of CM075854.1, forward strand.
TCTTTTTTTTTTGAGGGGGGAGGATTTTGTTACAGTAGCATGAAGATTTCGTTTTTTATGTATTTATTTTATTTAAATATTAATATTTTGATTATATGATATTGGGGTGCAATAACATAAATGGTTGGACATTTGACTCCACACACACACAGGCTACAGAAAACACACACATATATATATCAGTGTATATATATATATATATATATATATATATATATATATATATATATATATATATATATATATATATATATATATATATATATATATATGTATCTGTGTGCGTGTGTTTGTTTAATAAAATTATGCATACTTTAATATCACGTTAAAATGAAGTAATTCAAAAGAAACTTATGGAATTCATTTTAATCGATGAAAACATTTACAATTCTTTTAATAACATTTAAATTCATAGTAGGAGAGAAAATTTATGAATTAAACTATTAGCACACAGAAAAATATAGATAAGCATTAAGAGTAACGAATAATTTGTTTTAATATTTAAATTTTTTGAAACTGAAACAATTTAATTTAAAGCGTTGAATGCATTAGAAATTGGATACATTCTTTCTTTGAAAACTGTAACAGCGTTCATCTTGGATCTATTCAAACCGTATGTGTGTGATGCTGTTATTTATTTCTATACCCGTATAGATACTATACTATTGTTTCAAACTGCTGCATGCTTAACTTGGGAAACATTTTAAAATTCATGAAGTCAGACCAGTCTCCCGTCGTATGTAAATTTTCAGTATCAGTTTGCTGTAGTATAATCTAAGAAAATATATCCCCGCATTTGGTGGAATCATTTCCTATTCTGTCCCATTTAGATAAGGAATCGAATTTATTTCCACATTGAAAATTTAAGAAAAAAATCTAATACTTTTGTGATCATATGCAAAGAAGTACTATTTAAAGGATATATTTGGGAAAGAGGATTTTTCTCTTTTTCCTTATTTCATAGCGATCGGAAAAAATAGGTTGTTTTCACAATTTTATGACATATTTTTAAGCGAGCATCACTTGTCATTTACTGATATTTTTATTTGAAATCACTTCAGCTTGCGTTTTATAGATGTCTAGGTTTCATTTTTAATATGACTCTTAGGTCACATTAAAAATAGAATTCAATAGAACAGAGTTTAGTGAAATATGCATCTTACAGATGTCAATGATGTGTAAATTAAATAGATTTATTAAGGCTTTACAATCTAACTAGAAATTACTTGATGCTTCTGCAATACTTTGGCTATGTTTACAATAAGCTCTAATTGTGCTGTAAGCAATTTGATTAGGATTAATAACATGTGCAATTCACTTTTTCTTAAATTAATCTATTATGAAAAATACAATTTAACTAATATAAAAGAACTGTTTGTATGGATTTTCATTATTCTGAATTGAAAAAGGAAATTGGAAAAACAATATATTTAATTTCCACTTCAGCATTATTTAATTCAAATATGAAATAAAAAGGCATATTTTCCGTTTAAAATGTTTAATTCATGCTGTTTTCATCAAATAAAGGAGAAAGTTATTTGCTGTCGTATGAAAATATGGGATATTAAAAATTCACTTTATAAAAGAATCCAGGGTTTTACTAAAAAATCAATCCAGATATAAGTTATAAATACTTACTTCCGCATGGAATGTATCACTGTTTAAGATAAAGAGCTTATAACTCAAATATGAAACAAATGGAGAATTTCCCCTGAAGTTAAATGATTTCCCTACTATAGTTAGCTAAATTTGTAGTAATGTTAAAAAATGGTAGTACCCTGACTAGTTGATTACAATATTGTAGTCGCACGACTTTTTCGTTTCATGAAAGCAAAATTCTGTACAAAATTAAGATACATTTTATGGTGCATGCTCAATTTCATATTTGCTAAAAACATTCTTCTATGAATTATTATTATTCGTTTACAAAATTAGAAATGGATTAACTAAATTCACTATACTGTTTTATTGATAAAACGGAAAATTGGGACTTTTTTAACTTAATTAACAAAGCAATCACCCCTTAATATTTGATACATTTAGTCAAATATGCGTTTTGTAAATTTAAAGAATAATTCAAAAACGCTATACTTTCATAGAAATATAAAAAAAAACATAAAGAAAGAAAATTCATACATTTTACATCTTTCAGATTCCACTGTATTCTGCCATTCTTCTTATTCTACATACATATATTCTGCATTCTATGTATTCTACTTCACATATGCCTGCAGTATTATCATAAGTGTTAAATGCATATTAATAAATTACAATCATACATTGTATTTATGTTGATATGTATATCCTAATTCCCCCTAACGTACATTTTCTCTTATAGGAAGAAATAATTCTCTAACATTGTTATGTCAACATTTTTATCACTTGAAAGCATAGACAATATTGAGAGGAGGCGTAAATATATCTATATTTTTTCACTGAATTTTTATAATTTTATGAAAGTGTATATAAATTGTTTCGCATAAATGAAATCTACAGAACAGTGAATACGAATTTTTGATTTTGAAAACGACTAATCTTTCCTTTAAAAAGAATACAATCGATTGCATGTTTTAGGTTTGAATAACATTCTGCAGAAATCAAATTGCGCAAATGATTTTACTTTTTAAAAATTATGAATAATTAAAACAGCAAATTTGTTATTCTTAGTTTTCTTAAACTGATAATTTCTTAAACTGAGTTGGTTTACTTAAAATGAATACTTTTATCGGGAAATATTAATGTACAAGCAATTTTACCTTCCTAACATTATGAATTGCAACTCTATATAATAAATAATATCTTAAAATAAACTGAATTATATACCTTAAAGTAAATTATATAAATAAATGTAGAAGAAATTTTATTTTTCTAAAATTATAAATTACATCTTATATGCTGTTTATATATATATATATATATATATATATATATATATATATATATATATATATAATATATCATCATCATATATATTTTTATATATTTTATTCAGATATATGATGTAGAACAAACATTTTCTTTTAAAAATATAAAAATGATTTTATTTATAGCAATATTATTTTTTTACAACGTGTTAATTTATACCATTTTAATGCCATAATTATCTAGAATAATTTCTGTTACTCTGATAAATATTAATCATAATTCAATTTATTTGACTAAAATGAATAAATAAATTTAAACTATGTAAAAATAATTAGTTTTAAATTGCTTAGCTAAAAAATTATTAAAATGATTTATCTAAATTAATTTTTTTTAGAAAAATTCACACGCAGTGACAAAATCCCTTACATCGTAATAAAAAATAAATTCCAGCAACTTAATGAAAATGACTCAGAAATCATTAATATTCCACGTTTAGTTTTAAATTTTGTTGATATCGACTAACAAGCAATCTTTCTAATTTATGCTTCATTTTAGTAATTAATTTACTCGAAATATCGTAGGTGCATTTTGGAATAATTCGTTTCTTCTAATTTTTAAAACTGAAAATTGATTTATCGCTAATTTTTGAAATATAAATTAAGTTTTGGCCTTAGACATTTCCATTAGTGTGTGATTAATTTACTAAAGGGGTTTCACAACTATTTTCTTTTCACTCTCATGAATAAAATTATATTTATATTTTCTTAATGACTAAATCAAGGTACAAATTACTCACAAGTATCCTACATAAAAATATTCATAATTTTTCAAGTACCCAAATAATTCATTTCTTTTTTTGGATAGGAATTTAATTTTCTGGATAAAAAATAAATAATGTGAAAAAAACCAATTATTAATTAAATAATTGAAAATTCACACACACAGAATTTAGTTATTGGTATAAAATGTGTTGTCAGACTGTTACTAATATTACAATATGAAGGTGAGTGTGTGGTAAATTAATCATCAATATTTTACGAGACTAAATTTAGTACGTGAATTATTTCAGAATATGCTTTTAAAAAATATTTGAAATATGAAAATCTATTCATTGAAAACCTATTTTCAGAATTATGCAAAAAATTCGTTTTCAATTAACTGTCACACAAATAATGAATTTCTTAATTTGAAATAAATAGTTTATTTAAAGTTGCTTGTTACAAAATATACGGCTGTCAATTACTGTAATCATTATTTTTTTTAATTATTTTAATTCCTTTCATAAATTTTTTTTTTGATTTTTTAGTGAAGATAATTATTTCAGACAATTTGAATAAAAATAGAAATTTACAAAATTTTATATGTATCTCTATTTTTCATGTAATACAATAATATTTTAATTAAGGCAGAGTTTTATTATTGTTGTTGTCGTGTGCCAGCTAGGCTGGCAACCTAGGGTGCGCTGCTTCACTTTTCCAAGTTCTATTATTAATAAATTTAAAATTAATTTATCAAAATAACATTTAAATAAAATTGCTTAAATATACTTAGCTAAACTAGCGTATTTTTAAAACAATTTTATTTAAATGTTGTTTTGAGTATTAATTGATTTTTGAAGATAAAAATAAAAATTATCATATATGCACTAAAATTTGTATATACATTTCAAATTGTGAAAATTGGTGTATATAAAAAAAACTTGCCTTATTTTAAGAAATTGTAATTTAAGCGAAGTACGTCGGAAGTGTATACTCCTGGTAGGGCCACCCAAGACGTGAAGGCCATTCCACTTTATCCAGCTAATGTTAGACAAATGAACGAGCAAAGTCGGACTTCCACCTTTCTTAGGTGCTCAGGGTAGCTACTACCATCAGAAGCCGTGCCCCCTTTCCCTTTCATTTTTCATGACGCCTTTGGTTTCAATACTAAGGAAGCCATTCCCTAACACCTACTGAACTGCATTGGCTTTTCAAAGCGTGAACTTTTGTACAGCCCTGGAGCTGTCCTCGATTCTTTGAAGGCGAAGGATGTCATGGACCTGGTCTGATTCAGACCAGGGTATAAGAAAGAAGAAGAAGAAGTAATTTAACACTGTAATATGTATTATTTCCAATAAATTTAAGGAAAGTTCAGCGTAGAGCATTTCTCTCATGTCTACATAACTATTAAAGGTATTCCTTCTGAAGCTATGATTAGCATTTGTTTTCTCAGGCGTTTACATATTTTACATTTTCATGATCAAAATAAAATTTTCACTTTCGTAAACTTGCAAATGAGTGTAATATAATTAATAGTACATTTTTATAAAATTAATAATCAAATATTAGATGGAGAATAATACATTTTAAATACATTGAAAATACCAAATGGAGAATAATATTATATTTATAAAGTTAGTCAAAAAACCAAATTGAGAATAATAATCAAATACTAGATGGAGAACAATACATTTATACGAAATATAGTAAACAGTTGGAAAAATCTTCAATATATATATTAAAATTTCAAAGAAAGTAGAATAAAGGAAAATGGAACGAATTACCAGCATGGCCAGCTTTATCTGGGGATGTTGACCCCATTGGCACAAAGTATGGCTTTTCTGCACTGGCCCAAGACATAGTTTTAAAAAGAAGCCAGTACACCCCAAAACCACACCAAAAAGTTCAAACCAGAATAAAAGAAGTAAAAGTCAAGCTAAAATATGTAAGCCAAAATACATTTAATTTATAGTAATTAAAATTAAAATTAAATCCAGATCCAAATCCATATCCAAATACAAATCCAAACCTGCAAGAACCACACCAAATACTACATGTAGACCAAATAAATAAATACATAAATTTAAAGCCTAAGTGTAAACACTATTGGCATTTCAAGCTTCTTATAAGACCTTCAAAGCTTGGGTGACCCTTATGTAGTATATAACGTCGCCTTGCTGCACTCTTATAAGCAATGCTCTACTAGCCAAGTAGTGTTTAATAAAGTTGATTGGAACGTTATATTAATAAGTTAGAATATTTTTCAGTCTATATATTTGTTTATTGATATTTTTTAAATTATTACATATATTACAGATTCTATTAAGTTGATTGAAAATAAAATTTTTATAAATTTTAATTGAAATATTTGAATTCCGAAAAATTAGCGTATTAACCTTGAAATTAAAATCATTAGTTTTATCATAGATGTCAGTATATGTATGGTTATTTTTTATAGTAATTAAAATATCTAAAAATTCAATTTTTAAGTTATCATTATTTGTTTTAATTAATTTTAATTCTTCATAATATATATTTTTGTAAATTTTATCAAATTCTAAGTAATTAAAAATTAAGAAATCATCAATATATCGGTATGCAAAAGGCATTTGTATAACAAAAGATTTTTCATAATAGTGTAAAAATAGATTTGCTGGTAGACTTGAGAATTTAGATCCCTGAGGAATGCCATTAACCTGTAAGTAAATCTTTTCTCCATAAATCTTATAGTTATTATAAATGCAAAAGGAACTAAGGTCTTTCCAAAAATTTATATCGATTTTTAATGCTGAACTAAAGTCATAAAAATAAAACAAAATAACATCAAAAAGTTTTTTGAGTGAAATGCTAGTGAATAATTCCTTAAAATCATAATAAGAAACAACATTAATATTATGGATAGAAATAAATTCAATAATCGGTTAATTATTTTTAATTATCCATGTATTATTTGAATCTGTAGTGTTATTTAAAATTATGTTTAAATAATAAGAAAATAAATTACGAAATTTGTCTGCATAAGTGTATATATATATCCACATGTAATAAACCTGTGTACAATATCCACATGTAATAAACCTAAATTTAATAGGTGTTTTTATGGAATTTGGGATAAACTGTAATATATGGAATATTAAAATTTATATTTTTAAATTTTTGTTTTTAGCAAAGGCAAGAACGTTTTTAATTATTGTTGCTTTGTATGAATTAATGATTTTGTATGTAGTTGAATTAGATATTTCTTTATTTAGTAATTGGTAGTAAAAATTTTTACATAAAAAGGCATAATTATTTGCTGCTTTATCTATAGGAGTAATAATGAATAGTTTTTATTGATCTTTTATATACTTTTTTAGATATTTTTTATTTATTCCTTTAAATTTTAAATTATTTACATTTTCTTTAAATTTGCAGTAAAAGTTCCATTTACACTGTGAGAAAAATTCTATTGGAATAAAGTATTACAAGTCTTAAAAATAAATTTATCGATACCATTGAGAAAAAATTTAAGAATTTGTTTATAGTTATAATAATTAACTGGTCTAAATTTAGTACCTTTATTAACAATATTTCCTAATTCAGCATTCAATATGATATCAGTATTTCCGGTAACTATATGTCCAAAAGTAGAGTCTACGAATTTATTGTATTTATATATTGCTGCTCCACTTTTCCAACTAAACCATATTATATATATATATATATATATATATATATATATATATATATATATATATATATATATATATATATATATATATATATATATATATATATATATATATATATATATATATATATATATATATATATATATATACGTTTTCAAGTATTGAAAAAATGTAATTTTTTACTACGCAATATAGAATATTATTTTAACATTTTATATCTCTCTCGTAAATTACATGTTTTAAAGAATAAATTTTCTGATCACTTCTATATACATTTTACAGTTTAGTCTTGAACTGATTTCACAATATTTTCTTCGAATAGAACTGCTTTTGCTCCTTTTTATTTTTAATAATGTAAATTTCAGATGTTCTAAATTTCTGTCATTATTCAATATCCCCATGTAATATATATCCAATCCATTAACTTTATCACATCGTATAAGGAAAAATATTTAAATAATTATTACAAAGTAAAATGAAACTCCAGTAATTACTTAAACTCTCAATATTTTCCTATAAAATCCTATTTACAAACGTTTCGATAGAGATAACTTATTAATTCACTCCATGCCTTGACAGTAAAAAGTAGTTTGACAGCTTTTCTAATAAATTGAAATATGCGCTTCATTATTCTTCAGGTATTTTGAAGTGAAGACATTTAATTCATCAAACTGTCAGTCGAATATAGTGTCATTTTTATAAAGTACTATATATATTCTTTTCGCGACTTAAAATATGTTATAATTATTTTCTTTCCTCCTATTCAATTTCAGAAATATCTAACATATGTTAAATTCCTCTGAAATATTTTTAAGCTGAATAAATTAATTTTAATTTTATTTCCTTCTCAAGCGTAACTACAACTGAATAAATTCAGCAGTAGTAGATTTAATTCTCTAATTTAGGTTGATATGGAAGTTATTAGATTATAAGTAAACATTTGTTCTGATTACAACAAGTTATGGATTTAATTCTTCCGTGAGCTCTTTTCTTCCAATTCTTTGAATCTAAAGCATATTATAATTTGCTATTCGAATCAGTTGAAATACAAAAAATAAAATAACTACTAAAAACTCAAAGCCATTTCTTTATATATTAAACTTAAATAACCATAAACTAAGCCTAAAGAATATCCTAATCATATTCCAAAAGAAAAAGAACAATGAAAAATTACTTTCTATCAGTTTCCCTTTGTTTAATCAGAAGAGTAAATGGTGCCATCCTTGCTTTAATCTAAAGGAATTTTGTTTGAAGATGAAAGAGGTGGGCTGATGTATAACTTAAAAGACTAAACACCAAAGCAGTTACCATTAACTAGGCCGGCGGAGGAACTCTCCGTAACCGTAATACCCTCTGTTGTTCGAAGGATTAGGGCATACTGGTCATTGAAGCGTCTTTCTAATCAAGAACACTCCATTTTCTCTTCAATGCACTTCCTGCCATATTGACACATACTAACCTATTTCCCAACAACGACAAATTACGAAAAAAGCTCCAAACTCTAAGTTATTTTAACTCTATGTACCTGGTTTGTAATTTCAAGAAATGCATTTAATTACATTTGTTATTTACGTAAGAACTCTAATTCATTGAGATATTTTGTATATTTATTTTTTTTATATTTTGATAAAAAGTAGTATGAAATAGTGACTTGAAAAATATAGATTTCATTCATTTACTTCCTAAAATTTTATAATTTTAAGTAATACATAGTAATTATTTGATCCATTAATGTTTTTCATAAAACATTTTATCGCTTGTTATTGGCCATAAGCTGATTTTAATCAATTCGTTTCTTCAATATAAAAATTTTACTGTTCTTATAAAAACGTTTTTTCAATAGAGCAATATCGTTTCGTAATTTGAAAATAGAATTTTTAAAACGCTTTAAGAAATTTCACTGATATAGAATAGTTTTTTACTTGAAATAAAATGTTCACCTAAATTTTCTATCATATCTTTTACATCTCTTTATTGCTGAAAATACAAAACGTAAAAACAAATTGTAATCGGCATTCATAAAATGTGTTTTAGAATCAAATGATAAACATTGAAGTTAAATATTTTTTTTAAATTTCATTTCATGTAGCATCAAGAAACATAATTTCTTTTTTATTCCAAATAGACTCACACAACTGAGAGTTATTTAATTGTTGAATAATATTACTTACCTTTATGGGGGCCATGGTAGCCTAGTGGTTAGAGAATCGACTTTCCGTCCGAAAAGGAGGGGTTCGATTCCCATTGCCGCCAAAGACCCATCGAGTACATGCGATATACGTGCTCGTTAAATTTGTGGAATCGAAAGTCCTGTGGTCGGTCGTTGAGCACTTACCATGGGTGCAATGGTCTGGAGAAATTTACTTCCCCTTCAAATCAATGCTAAAATTGAGGGAGTAGATCCTCTGGTGCTGTCATCTATCGGAAGATTTGAAGAGCAAAAGTCGTACTTTCACCTTCATGGTGCTCTGATTAAACGAAAGACGCTCCCAATTGACTTAAATTTGCATACCCGAGGCATAGCGAGCTTGGCTTGTCCAAGCGTCATTAGTAACAACATTTACCTTTATAAAAAAATCCCTATTCCAGTTGTCCACTAAATTTTAGTTCGTGGTTGAATTAAGAACGGTTAAAAAGAAAGGAATGGACATTTCATAAGGATGCTGGATTAGCTGTTTCACTTTGAAATTTTTGATAGTAGTGATGGTAACTAATTTAAACAGAAATTAATGAGGATTTGAGTTCACTGTAAAGTTGCTTAAGATATGATGTAATTAATTTAAATGGGTAAAACCATTTCAGCATTCATCAAGTTTCAAGATCAAAAGCATGTGATTCTTGAACTTGACCAATATTGTCATCTAGTGCAAACCACTGGGGATGTTAAATTTATGTAGGGCATCGGATCCATCTACTTTTTTACATTCTCACAGTGTAATTATATAATGTAAAATATTTTCCTAAGAAATTTAAAAAAACTATAATTCTTATTCTTTCGCTTTTTGAAGAAAAATTTTTGCTATAACAGTTAGAGAGTGTTTATACTTTTCCTATCACATCTCCGATCGGAAAGACATAAAAAATGTTGATGGAAAGAGTCCGAAATTTAATAGTTAATAATTGTGTAGCTAAAGCTAAATTTTAAGTATTCCCTACCCTATGCGATTTATCTTTAGTAAAGCTATACTAAAACCTTAGTTTTTAATACAAAACAACATTTTCAATGGAGCTAAGTAAATAGTGAATATCGTTAAAAAATAATTTTTATTATTTTTTCAAGTTAAGTAAGCACCTTTTTCCCCTTGTAGTAAGATTCATGAAAGATAAGTAGTTTAACCCATTGATTTCAATGTAAAATTATACTTAAGTAAAATATATTTAATAAGAATTTTCATTTTCTGCCTTACCAATTTATCGCCCTTTTCATATGAATTATTTCGTTTAAAAAAATATAACTAAAAACTACCTTTTCCTATAAAATTAATAACTGCATTGCTTTTGTACTAATTTAAAAAGCTAATTGTAACTAACCCAACAGCTTTTTTTCAAACAAGGATTTTCTCTAAATTTATTTCTTTAATTATTTTAGAGAACAATTACAATGAATGACATTGTAGAGTTTATCCAATGAATGTACTCTATGTAGTTTATCTTAACACTATTTTTAATACTATGTGGAAAAATTAGACAAAAATACATTTATGATATAATAAGAATTTATTATAATGAACAATTTGATTAAAATTAGGAATTATCTGTTCCTTATTTATGTTTATCATTTATGCCATCTGTTTATCATCTATGTGAAATTGAAAATTCTTGCTGGAAAATCCAACAATAATTATTCATCTTTGCTTAAAAAAATCATTTCATGTGTCATTCCTTCTATAGAAAATTATCTTAAAAATATAAAAAATTCAGAAATCAGCATTGGTTTTATCCAGATTTTGGGTAAAAAATATTTAAGTACTTTCATATAAAAAAGATAAGGTCATCTCAAATATTCAAAAATATTCAAATTATTTCTCACTGAATTGTGTATTATCAATTCTCGTTCATTATCAATTCATTGATATCAGCAAAGAAAGATTTTTTTATCCATTAAATAAAAGTATTTATTACAACATTTAAGACTATACAAAACAATATATTTTATAGCTTTTCAAATTATTATTAATTTTTTTCCTGGAAAGTAGACAATCCTTAAGAATAGGAAGAAAAGATGAATGATTACGTTAGATTTTCTCTCGTTAACTTTAAGTTTCTAAGACATTGTTAATTTTTAACCCGTTTAGTACTTAATTTAAATTTAATGAAATTATCTCAACATTGATTCAAGAACTTGTAATAATATCTTGTATCTTTAAACTCGTCTGTGAACATTTTTAAACATAAACAATGGCTTTTTTAACATCTTATAATTCTATTCTGCAGTTTTATAAACCTGATTCTAAATAAACATAATAAAATACATGTATTCTATATTTTTTAATAAATTATTATAATTTATTATAAGTATTTAATAATTAATAAATTTCCTCTTGAATAGTGTGTATAGAAGCTCCAAATAATACAAATATTGAATTCATTCTACAAGATGTAGGTGAAATTTTCATTTCCATTTTTTGGATCTAGGTAAATGGTTTCCATGATCATCTAAACTAGTGATTTTCAAAATTACAGGTAACTGTACTATTAAATGCAAATCTAATTTGCTTTGATAGTAGTTGAAAGGAATAATAAAACTATATGAATAGTTATAGAATATTTTTTTTAAATTTAAGAATTAACATAATTGAACTAAATCCAACCCTCTGTGATTATTAAGTTTTATTTTCAAAAATATCTAGATTTAAAAAATTAGAACCTTGAATGATTATTCATCATCACTTTGAAGGATTTTTATGTACTTCGACTGTTTTGTCATCATCAAAAATGTCTAGACATAAAATTTTATCGATTTTAAAGGGGAATTGGTCTTTCTTTTTAAATTTTTTGTATGGAATTCCCCAGACAATCTTCAAAATTAAGCATCTTAAATTTAAATATTCAGCAGAATCATTTGCAAAATATTGAAGTTGAAAAGATTCATATTGTCCATATTTTATCAAATATCATTTAAAGAAAACGAAGAAAGTTATCTTGAAAGCTTAGTTAGAATATGTTTTAATTAAAGTATCTGTCTGTTTCTTTTTATTGTGAGTAAAACAAGTCCATTCTTAAATTAAAATTTGACTCGCATGTATTTAATTTTTTGCTACGAAGTAAATAAAATTTAGCGCCCATCATTCCTTTAAATTTTAACATAAATTTGCAAATTCTAAAATCTAATTAAAAATGTAAGTTTCCTTCAATTTTTTTACTGCTGTTTTTCAACTTATTTCAAAAGTACATTTCCTTTTAAATGTTAAAAAAAGCAAAATTTATAGATGGAAGGATAGCATCCAATCGTATATTTCTTAAAAATCTTATGAAGTGAAGTTTCACAAATTTTGTTTTTCTTTTAATTTTGTATAACTTGTGAAAAATGTATCTTTTAAATTCGATATATTAATTTCCAACTATTTCAGAAAATATTTTACTAATTCATATGGAATACATAAAGAAAATAAAGCTATATAGTATATGTAAATTAGTGGGTTTTATTTTATATTATCACGGAATTACCACTTTGTTTTGTGTAATTCTATAGATCTGCAGTTACAAGTACAGTGTCAGTAATATTTGGCGATTTGTTTTGTTTTGTCATTCTGTTTACAAAAAGTAATCTGTAAAAATCAATGTTCATTGGCATGGTAGGACAGTGTAGTTTCAAACTGAATTTAGATGTAACTGTTTAAGCAAACAAAATTCTATTCTGTTCTATATGAAACTTAAATCTTTTATTAGGCACTTTTTATAACAATTTACTTTATTATAAGAAATTACTTTCAAATAAACTTTTTGAAATCCTGAAATTTAGTATTTTTATTTATTAAATTCCAACAATGCAGAAAGGAAATTTTCTAATAATTTAGGCTTGAACATGTACATCTTTCTTAATATTCCATGCTTAAACCTGACAGATAAAGGCTAATATTTCAGTTAATCTTGCTCAATACACATATGTACATTCTGTATATTTTCGTAATAATCATATGAAAGTATATATTAAAACATTATTAATTTATTACTTCAATTTTCAACATTTTTATTTTATTTTAAAAGACATACAATTCAAATACTGTCTTGAAAATTATTACACATTTTATCGTATGCAGAATCCTTAAAGTGTTGGTGTCATAACAGTCCTTTGTTTAGTAGTTCGATATGTTGTAACATTCTTCTTCGTTTTCTTTTTTTCCTAGAGAAGTCTAAAATTTTATTAAGAGGAAAATGAAACTGTTAAATTTTTATAATTCCATATAATTATTTGAAAACCAAAATTCCTGAATTTGATACATTCATTCAATAATTTAATTGTAAATAAATAAAATGTAAAATGCCTAGAGGCCTAAATACTAATCGAAATTCTGCAACTTGAGAATAAATTGTCTATGTTAATGATACACTGTACAGGAAAATGAAATCACAAACAAAAAGTACTACATGTCTTTCTTAAGAGAAGCACTAAGCTTATGAAATAATTAAAAAAGATAATACAGATCATAACCTTGAAAAAATTTTTAATGTTGTTATTAAACTTATAGACACCTTCACTAATCAAATTTAAGACAAATTGGAAGAATAAAAAAAGAAATGGAAATGTGAATTTAGAGGAAAATGTAGTAGTAAAAATTTTAATGCATAAACTGTCTATGCAAGTTGAATACAAAATTAAATTTCTTATTACTATCAAAGTGCATGTTATTTACACAGCTCTCAGAAAATATTTTAAAATTTATTAAGTAAAAGAATAATTTCTTATATTCACAATAATTTTCCGAGTGTTTTGCAAGAGAAATTAATCCTAAGATGTCTTAAAAATTAATCCATATAAATTACGTTATTTCTATTTATGGCTAATATTTAATTTTAATATATTTCTTCCTTTAAAATATGTACTGAATTCAATAATTTATATGAGCAAGGAAATTATTCTTAAAAATTAATAACATTTTAGTGATTCTCCTCTTGTCTGTCTTTACTATTGTTGTAATTATTATGAAGACAATGTTGCAATTAATTGGATATTTTATACAAACTATAATTATTCAGTAAATTCGATAAAAACATTTTAATCATACTCAAACACAATTTTTTGATTCTTCCTCCCTCAAATATTTAAACCCTATGTACAGCAGATATTTATTCAAATTTTAAATATTCACTATAAAAATGCATTGATTGTTCATTGCTAAAGCTAACAAGATTAAAATTAACTATCATATAATAAATTAATCCTACATAACTAGTACGTATTTTATACTAAAATACATGTACAAACAGTAAACTTTGCTTTGCTTACATTGCTTATAGGGTTTGGGTACACTTGATGTGCATAGCTTCATGCATTTCTGTAGCTATATAAGAAAAATTAAATAATCCATCAGGAAAAATAATATTTCTTAAAGCCTATTGGTTGTACATGCCTAAAAATTAAATATGCTCCAAATGAAAATGAGTTTTCAAATAAATACGCATACAAATGATGAAAACAAACAGTGCGATTTATGAATAGGTAAGGCAGTAAGCTTCAATTGTGACAGTTTTTTTTCCAACGGCGTGTACACTTGGGTGAAGAACCCTATGCCACAACAAGGCCAGAAACTGCTACTCATTTGTCGTTACCCAGCGGGCACCTGTGAACCATGTCACGGAGGCGAGTAGTATTGCCCGCGCCATACCACCACAAACCCTTTTATAGGGTGGGCCACATTCATACAACATCACAGAAGAAAGGACAGAGAAACACAGAGAGAACAGAGAAGGAAAGAAAAATCCATGCCCGAACCGGAATTCGAACCCGGGACCAACAGCTCAGGAGTCAGGAACGCTAACCACTCAGCCATCGGTCGGTTTAATTGTGACAGTAAAACATACTAAATGGTCTTAAAACAACCAAATTTTTTCATCTAATAAAGCAAACACTTCACTAAAATATCGAATGTATGATTTTCTGCATTCTTTCTAAATATGATAATAAGAATAATTTAATAAACATTTACATGACATCATATTATCTATTTTCTACAAATAAGCTATTATTTATACATAACTTGTAATGGTAATAAGAAATAAATTGTTTTGGCATTAACACAACAAAGAATTGTTGGCAAAATGTAACATTTTTATTCAGTTTCTAATGCTTAATCAAAAGTGAATATTATACAAGAATTAATATACGTGAAATAAAATCGAAATTTTTTAATGGTTTTAGGTGTTTCGTAATTGGAATAATTCAAATTGCTCCAATTACGAAACACCTAAAATTCGCATAATTCAAAACAATCAAGTCATTCATTAAATAAATGTATACTAAGTGAAATTCAATTGCCTGTAGCATTACTATTTTAAAAATAGCTAACGCACATAGAATTTACAGTTTGATTAATTAAAATTGTTATGCAAAATATTTTAATGATAAGTTTTACAGACTTTAGAATATATTTGTGCTGAATAATAAAAAATTGGAGATGACAAAGTAAAAAACAGCAATTATAAAAATGCTGGAATTTTTTATAATGACACAACGATAAAGCGAAAAATATAACTCTTTTTCATAATTAAAAGAATATCAATAATAATTAGAAATTACACTATTTTTCACAAAGACGTGCGACAGCAAGAATGTGATTGAATCTAAATTATTTAATTGAATTATCTCCTTTAAAATGAATAAATAAGGAGTTAATTTACAATTTCTAAAAGGTAATTGAAACAACCATTCTTAAAAATGAATCTTGTAAATATTTGAATTTAATTGGGAAATTTTTGCTCTTACTCTGTGTTTCTTTTGTGTTACTGACAATTATTGGTAGGATTATATCATAACACTAACTTTTCTATTGTAATTTTTAATGTAAAAAAAAGAAATTGCATCAAGTTCTAATGCTTTCGTGATTAAACAGTTTTAGATGTTTTAGTCGTTTTTCCTTTTTCATATTTGAATTAATTACAAAACTAGCTTTCTTTATAAAATTTATTAAAGTTTCATTTAATAATATAACTAATACTCATACTTTTTTAATCTATGAAAATGTCAAGCATCAATAAAAAACAATTTACCAAAAACAAATAGCTAAAAGTTAATTTTGAGGTATGATACAGATCATTGATTAGATATATGTCATTAATGGGTTAAATTTCGAAGATTTATTTACTACGGTATTGAATTTATTACAATAATCAAAACCATGACTCTATAATTTGTACTGAAAAAGTTTATAATAATAATTTATAATTATATGTTTGCAATAAACATATATTTTCAATGAGATTTTTCTGTTACACTTGTGAGAAATATAATAGTCAGAGAACCCGGCTTGTGGCTGAGTGGTTAGCGTTTCTAACTTATGAGCTGTTGGTCTTGAGTTCAAATGCCTTTTTGGGCATGGATGTTCTATTCTCTTTTTGTGTTCCTTCGTCCTTGCTCCTGAAGCTCCAGTGGCTCAGTAGCTTCACGTCACTTGCCGTCAAGATCAGCAAAGTGAAGCTGATCTTAAGCTTAAGCTTATTGCCACGGGTGGAGATTAGGAGGGTGACCACGGATACTCTCTTCATTGAGTTGCTGGAGCTCCGTGGGTTGGGGACATGTCTCCGTTAATATGTGACGTCCAAAGTCCTTCCGCTAGTGTGGCGTGGATGCAAAGAGAAGGGTGTCAACTAAGGTGTGATCTCAACGTATGACAGTGGTTCAAAATTACGAGGCACTTGGTAATGGGCGAGTATTCCAAACCTATTAATCTAGAGCAAAGATGGGCCAACTCTGGCCTGCCGGAAGGTTTTCTGCGGCCCTCGGATAGAATTTAAATTTGTCGGTCCGACGAAAATTAAAAGAAAATAGGATTTATATATTTATCCATCTCCTTTTCTACTTTGTTAAAATATTTTTTTGCTTTATTTTTTCAAAGGGCTGATGATCTTTTTACTTTTTTTATTTTTGTTTTACAAAACATAAATGGATGGAAATAACAAGCTCAGACAACTGTAATCGTTAACGGAAGTTCTTTCTTAGTTATAGTTGCAGACTGGCACTAAGAACTGTCATCTCTTTCTTGGGGAGCTGACATATGGGAATGCAATACAGGTGAATTCGACCTCACATTTAGCAGACTGCGCATTTTAAGCTTCAGCCATTCCAGAAAATCAGTGCTATGTTTGCTTCATCTTATATACGTGAACAAGTGCTTTCAACTATGAACCTTAGAAAGAATCACTTCAGAAGTAGACTGACAAATAAACATGTAGCTTCGTTCCGTAGAATCAGTACATCTCACTTCGAACCTCAATATAAGGAACTTATTCAAGAGAAATCGCAATTTCACTCATCTCATTAACATATTTAAATTGTAAAACTTGTATGTTTTTAAAATTTTAGAAAAATTTGTCTTGGCCCACCAACCACTTTTTTCGATTTTTGGCCCGCGACCGAAGACATTTGCGCATCCCTGATCTAGAGCTACAGTCTGGGGGTCACCTGCACCACCTGTGTATGTATGACCTTTCTCTTGAGACGATTAATGAATGTGGCCCACCCTATAAACGGGTTTGTGTGGTATGACGTGGGTAAAGCTTTTCGCCTCTGTGCCTTGATTCACTGGAGTTAACCAGTAAACGATAAATGAGTAGCAATCTCTGCCCTTATTGTGGCAAACAGTCAGTTACTTAGTGCTTGTCATTAGAAAAAATGTAATAAACAGAAAAATAGTTAAAAAACCAACAATGCATTTGATTTAAATAGAATGCATTTTGATCATTATTGGGATACATAAGTCTGATCAACCTTTCAGGAGTGCCATTTTTTAAAAATCTAATGCTTTAGATGGTTGTTGCCGTTCAAGTCAGGACATTTATGGCCTGCCAATCCAATCAATATCTTCATTCTAAAGTTGATAATTAAAATGTACAAACAATAAATAAGAACCAACAGCTTGCTATAAAACAAAGTCCCTGTTTCCTATTTTTCTTCAAAGAAATGGAAAGTTTTAGAACACTGATTTTCCCGTATTAAAAAGTAACTTCTTTCTGAAAATATTTCTCTCTACTACTGTGACAGTATTCTGGAAGAATTTACAAATTCCTTCAGTGAACTCCTTAAGGTTTATATGTAAATAAACACTATTGGAATTCAAATTTCGATTGCAACCATATTTGAGCAATAGCAGATATCATTTACTTCTCTGCTTTTTATTATATACTTATGTTCGGGCTGGTGCTGGAGAGTTTTTTCGTGTTTCTTTACTTAATATGCACATTTGCAGAACATTGTTTAAGAAGCCACTTCCTGGAAATCGTTATTCTTCAGATCTTAAAGAACCACTTAAAAGCCTTAATATTAGAGCCGTTATCCAAGAGTTCTTGAGTCTAGATTCTTTATGGCATTTTAGTAGGATCACAAGATTTGGAAAGAGTTTGTGGGTTATATCCCAAACTTTGATGAACAATTTAGAGATAGATTTATCACTCTGTGTACACTCTCTATGCTAATCCTTTGAGGAATATAATTTGATATTACGAAGAGAATGACCAAATAGCTTAGACTGTTGTAAATAAGCTGAATATCAATCATGAAATGCTTTTTAGGAGAACGTCAAGAAAATGGATCTTTCTCACGTGTTGTAAGGAAAAAATCTCAGAACACTTCCAAACATCATATCTACAAATATGTATGTAACAAACAGGAATGCAAAATCTCTTACCTGTTGTTCAACAGTTATCTTTTTTTTATGCTACACCCATCATTGGGCTTTCTCCCATCAGTTGACGAGCAGCCCAATAAAATGATGATGAAGCATAAGAATTAAAATTAGTGTCCGTAAAGTTATTTTCATGAAGCTTTAAAACAATGGGGCAATGTCTGATGTGATGGGGCAATGTCTTCCATATCCATCTGTCAGCACAGGAGACAGACTACAAGCTGAATGCCTGACTCCAATAAGATGTGTTGTTACTCATGACACTTGGACAAGCCAAGCTTGCTATAACGTTAGCTATGCAAATGTAAGTCAGTTGGGTGCATCTTTTATCTAACCAGAACACCTCCAAGATGAAAGTATGACTTTGCTCTAAGGTACTGTTATAGATGGCATCACTTAGGCATACACATCCTCAATTTTGGCATTGATCTGAAGAAGGAGGAAATTTTCAAAAGACCATTACACCCATGGTAACAGCTCAACGACCGACCACAAAACTTTTGATTCCACAAATTTAACGAGCACGTATATCACATGTACTCAATGAGTCTTTGGCGGCAATGGGAATCGAACCCCTCCCTTTCGGACGGAAGGTCGATGCTCTAACCTTTAGGCTACCACGCTCCCCCAATAAGATATAAATGCTTCTTAGCAATTATTATTTCTAATAAACAAATGAAAGCAAGCAACTCCAATACACAGAGGCTGGGAACCTGGGATTCTACTACTTTTGTTGAGCAAGACATTTTACCTCTTACCTGTAGCTGCTTCACTGTACATGGTGGCTCTATTATTTAATTTACTGTAAATAATTCCTTTGATGTTACACACAGGCAGAGGGGAGATCCCCCGCTTTAGCAAGCCTATTAGCCTGCTATTTTCCAAAAATGTCACAATAACTGGGAATCCATTGGAGTGCAATACTTTTTTATACTTTTCAAGCAAAATAAACTTTATTTTACATGAAGGAATTAATAAGTTCTATTATACCTTGAATTTGTAATTGACAAAATAGCAGCTCGAGAATCAATAAGATACACAGATCATATTTTTTTCTTTCAGCAGTAACTAAGATCAAACCCGAAATTTTACACAAAAGATCATGAACCATACACTGAACCATAGTGATTTAAAATATTTTGGAATTTCTTCCTTACGGCATAAGAACAGAATCAATTATATTTGAAAAATCAACTCGAAAGGGAGAACAAGATATTTGTTCAAGGAAAAATATTTTCGCTCAGCAGTTTTGATCTTTGCTCATTATAATGATATTTCTTTTCTGCTAATTAGCTACCTGCTATTAATTAGCAAAAAAACGTCTTTGAGACTCTAAATTTTCAATACTCTAAAAGTTTTAAATTCAAGAACATATATGTAGAACACACAGAATGCATTTAAATAAGATGTGATGGAATTAATGTTCAGTGTTTCCCTACAAAGTTTATTTCAGGTTCATTTATTGAGCGTAAGAGTTTCTATTGAGAAAGCTTTCTTTAGAACCGTATTTAAAATTTTTGATGCAGAAGTTGCATACATTCCATTAAATTATGTTTCTGAGTTGCTAAAATATGGCATATTTGTAATTCCAGATTTAAATTTCTCCATGTGTAAATAAAACTATTTTTAACAAATTAACATTTCCTTTCAAATTTTAAAACAGATAACGCAAAACTTTAACACTTACTTAAATTAAAGATTGAAAAATTTATATTATTAACAAATTAGAAACCTAGAAATATGAATCAAAATTTTAATACCTTTATATGAGTTCTTAGAATTTAATGAATATTAAAACCATTTCTTTATAAAAGTCATGTTAAATTAAAGTCAATGATTTTAAATATTTATAGTGCAATATTTAATTATGCATCAATAAGAAATGATATGAAATCATTTAATCAAAAAATATCTATTTGAGAATTGACGATATAGTTAAATTGTAAAAAAGAATGAGAGAAAGAAGGAGAAAAATGTCAATACAATCAAAATTATTTTTACATTAAACTGTAATTTGATTGTTTTAATTTTAGATTAATGCAGATATCAAAACAAATATAAAATATCTCATTCATACAATTTCAAAAACCATTTAAAAATGTTAATTTTTGATACTTAATATGCTCTTAGACTGTGAATTTCCCTTCTTATTTATTAATTTTTTTTATCTTACTCATAAAAACTCCGTCTTCTATATGTGCTAAATTTAATAGTTTTGGAACAAAACATAAATCATATTTTTAACATTTTGCGTTATTTTCATTATGCATTTCTAGCCAAATATTGTTCTTTTAATCCTAAAATAAAGCTAAAGTAATGGGTTGAAATTTTAAGTGTGCATGTTTAAATATTTAATTTAATTTATTTCACAAAATTTTAAGAACTAATGTTATAATATTATAAACAAGAAAATAAATTAGCGGTTTCATTGCTAAATTTAATTTTATTATATGGATAAATTCAAGAACATTCAAATAGTACAACTTTTTTGGATGCGAATATGCTTAAAAGAGAAAAGATAGAAATATAAAGAATGACCTTTAAGTGTGTAATTACCGTCATCATATGACATCTTAATTGAAGATTTTATTCAAAAATTTCTCTTATATATATATATATATATATATATATATATATATATATATATATATATATATATATATATATATATATATATATATATATATATATATATATATATATATATATATATATATATATATAAATCTCAAAAAAATTTATTAAAATTTTCATTAAGTTGAGAAAGCACATGTATTTTTATATTTTACATGTATCATATATATTTAAGAAATGAACATACTTTGGAATTTATGTATAAACACTCTAAATATTATGAATTCGAACAAATATAATTATATAGGAACTTAAAAAAAAACTACTCAAAGTCTTTAAAACTAGTCCTTATCTCGTAATAAATTTTTAATTTCCTTGTGATCATAATCATTATGATATTAATCTAAGCGTAGTTTTTTAATTAGTGATTATCATCATGTTAATTTTTTTTACTGTGCAAAAGATTGGGTAAGATCTAATCCATTTCATGCAATCAAGTCAAACTTTCTACTCATTAAAGAGTTATTTAATTTTAAAGGGGAAAAATTAATTTTTTAGAATAATTATATTAACTTCTGTATTACACTTTTACTCATACCACAACACAATTAAATGATAAAACTTAAAAATGAGAGATTAATTTTTTTAAATCTAAATTATTTGGCTCTATTCCAAATTAGAATGTTTTCATTTTTATAATTTCCAATTTAAAATATCTAAGTCCATAATGACTGCCTTCACGATACTTATTTTCTCGCAGTATTACTCTTTCTTTTTAAAGAAATAACGATAAAAAATTTTTTTCCAAAATTAAATCTTATATTTAAGAAAAGTGATAGAATTTTTTTTCTGATGTCTTTCATTTGAAGAAAGACAATTCAAATTATTTGGGAGGTGTAGTTAGCGATATAAAAATTACTTGTTACTCAAAGAAATCTATATTATTACTCAAAGGATTAATCGTTAGTAATTCAAAAATAAATCCTAAGATAGTGGAAAAAAGGTTTTTTTTTGTTTGCTCCTTTCCATAAAACTATATCCCACAATCAAGTAAAATGACTTTTCGTACACGAAGGAAAAAAAAAGTGTAGCTTCGTGAAAAATTATCGTAGCGAATAAAAAGATGTTGGCTATATTATGCAATTCAGACGAGGAAGCTCTGACGTATATACTAAACTTTAATTAATTTCGAAGCAGAAAAAAATCAGAGGAGAATGAATTGAGACATCGAATTTTTTTTCTCCGTTCAAACATTTAGTCTCTCGAATAAAAGATAACCGTTTTTTTTTTCTCTTCAAAAGAAAATCCTTTATTTTCAGTATTTTAAATTAAAAATGCCATCGAGATATTATTTTTATTATAGTTAATGCTATTAGGCTCATCTATTACTAAATAGTTTTGAAACTCAATATTTAAAGAGAAAAAATGAGTGTTTTATATGCACTACAACTACAGAAATAGAAGTAAAAAACGCTTTCATAGAACAAAAGAATTTAAAAATTAATTTGAGTGCAAAGCTTCAGACATTTAGGTTTCTGTTGAAAGAGTGTTCCTTTCGTCTTTTGAGAAAATTTTGAATGCCCACCCACAGTATCGATCCTGCTTACTGAAATGACATAGGCCGAGTGTTTTTCCCAGCCAGATGTTACTAGTTGAAACTAGTACGCTTTTTACTTTCAGCCTTTTTCTGAAAATTTCGAAATTAATTTCATGTTTAACGATGCCCTGTGATTAATATATGCCCACCGTTGCAGCAGAGGAACAAAGTTCTTCCTTAGCTACTGTTTAAAATAAAGAAGCTATTTTGTTAAGATTTATAATGCCCTTAATGAGTTTAAAGAATCAATTCTTTTAATTTTTTTCGAAAAAGTCATATTTTTGTTTTATTTATGTATATGATTTTTATTATTTTGCATATTTTTCTATTCTTAAAACTTGTATTCAATTTTAGAATACTATTGTAACTTTTTATGTGGACTTGATATCTTCTTAAATTCGTAGAGAAATCATTACAAGTGATACAATCAGAGGTTTTATTTTACCCATTAGCATTTAGAAAATTTAGCAAAAGGTTCAAATTGCTTATCACTAGAAATACATTCAGAAAAGAAACATAATTTTAAAATATTTTTTTTCCAAATTTTATTTTACATATAAGATATATAAATCAACAGTGAAATAAAATATTTTATATAACTTTAGAGCAACAATATTTTTTTTATTTTAATTTGTTTCACTCAAATTTTATATTGTAATTTATGTTGTTTTATTTGATAAATTTTGATGCTGTTTACACTTTTCAATTACGGATGAAAATTAAAGAAAGCTTGAATTTTTTTTATTATTTCCCAACTCACATCTCTAAAAGTTATTATAAAAATATTAGATATCTTATTATAATTTCTGCGCAATATAATTTGCACAGAAATATATAATTGTGATGTTGCAATCTCTCCTGTGTGAATTAACTATTTACAAAATACACAAGTGTGGAAATTTTTTAACTTATTCGATGATACATACTAACTATGTTTGTGAATTTTATTTACATTAATGTAGTAATATCTAATTTTCTAAAAAATCAAGACATTTTATTATTTAAAATAACATATACACGTTTTTTTAATGTCTATTGTTTCATGATTTTAATAAGATGCAGATTACCACTGCATCCCATTATAAGATAAGACGCAGTTGTAACAAATTCAATTATTTCTTAATTATAAGATATTTATCTGCTAATCTTTGATTTAGAACAGCATGGTAGAAATAACACAGTGTATGCAGTCAACTGTTAATAATTTTCACAGTCAAATATTTGTAAAATATCCAAACAATATTTTTAGTTATAAAATTATTTCAGTTTTGTCCAAAACCAAAGTTGTGGCTCCATAAATAGCAAATTGTAAAGGAAACTAAACTCTCAAGATAAAATTACCAGACATTTATTAGAAAAGCAATCAGAAAATCGGCACTTGAATCGTCTTCATAAACTCATTTTTGGTTTCATGTTTCAAAGCTGAAATCATTTCATCAGCAAAAAAAAAAAAAAAAAAAAAACGTACAAAAGTGATTGTTGTTGATGTTGTGTGCTAGCTAGGCTGGCAATACGGGGTGCGCTGCTCCACTTTTCCAACTGAACCATTCTTGGTGTGGAGTCCGACTTCTTCAGTACACACATGTCATAGGAACCCGTTTATAAGGTATGCAACCATTCACACCTCATTCATAAAAAAAGAAGGGACAAAGACAGGATAGTTAGAGAGAGAAAGTACATCCATGCCCAAACCGGGATTCAAACCCAGGACCTCCTTATACGCAGTCATGCACACTGACCACTAGACAAGTTGAGCGGCACAAAAGTGAGTGAATCATATCAATACTAATAGAGTCTAAAAAAATTGAAATATTATGTAGTTAAAATATACCTTGTACGACTTATGGAATATGGCCTTCGAATGTGTAGTAATAGCAAAATCCATTTAATAAACATTGCCTTAAATGTGTTGCTAAATTAATAAGACCACACAATAAAACGTATAACGCAGAAAGACCCTTTGAATCCATGAATAGTTGATTCAGAAATGAAAGTTAATTCAAGAAACACTTGCGTGATTTCAAGTAAAATGATTTTTTAAAAAGATGACTTTATCCTTGAAATGTTGTAGTATTCCATTTTAAATGAAATTTAATTAAACTAAAAAAACGTTTAACTAAGGAATTAACTATTTCATTGCAAAATTATAATGCTATACAGAAAAGAATTCATAAGATATTCATTAAATTACAATTTATGAAAAGTATTGATAGAAAACCTCAAGAAAGTGTTTTCATGAATAAAGATATCTCAAAGGCATAAACCAAAATTTTTATAAGTTAATTTATGCAAAAACACATTTGAAAATTCTCAGAAGTTTGAAAAACACTTTCAAATCATACAAAAAAATTTTTATATAATCCAAGATAAAGGCGATCTTATAAAATAACAAGTTTTATTATTGGTAATAAATTTTTGCGATGTCATTATATATTCTATCCATTGTTAAACATATTTTTTATTTTTCAAATATATTCAACTTTTAATTAATATTAAACTTCATTTTTTTTTACATTTTTAAAAATTATATAGGTAAAAATTATGTTTAACTTTCAAAAGCGTCATTCATATAATATCAACAAAATCAGTGGATACAAAAAAAGTATTACTTTAAGGTTCATTTTTTACGTAGTTACTCTAATGAGACTGTAATATTCGGAGTTGTAAGTAATAAATGATAAATCTCATCATTTGTTAAACATATTTTTTATTTTTCAAACATATTCAATTTTTAATTAATATTAAACTTTATTTTTTTTATATTTTTAGAAATTATATAGGTAAAAATTATGTTTAACTTTCAAAAGCATCATTCATATAATATCAACAAAATCAATGGATACAAAAAAAAGTATTACTTTTTTTTGATTTTTTACGTAGTTACTCTAATGAGACTGTAATATTTGGAAATGTAAGTAATAAGTGATAAATCTCTACCTTTTATTTATGTTTACCAGAGTAAAACTTATTTTGATCTGAAGCGAAATTTCTAAACTCTGAAACCACCCATTAGTCAATGTGCACAAACTCATATTTTAGGGATTTGCATTCATTGCTGTTATTAAATTCATTGAATGGAAAAATAAAATGAGATTCGGTGTGAAATTCCTCACCGCATGCAATCTAATTTTTGAACAATTTGCAAGAATTCGGTAATAAGCGGAAAACAATTTCATCCCATAACCTGATGCTCTCATGCATTTCATTACAGCGCACGAGTCACTTGCAACTGACGCTGTTTTCTTTCATCCAAGATTTTTGTTTTAAATAATTGCGTGTTATTTGCATAATTGTGAAAGCCTCCACACAATGGCGCTCTTCTCAATCCGAGTGAATTCTTAATTTATGGCGGGAAAATTTACGACTCGGAATTAACGAGCTAAATGCGATGCCATAAACAGAAGTGCTTGTCTGCCCTTTATTAATAGGGTGTTCATTCAGATATGCCACTTGTTTGAGTAATAAAGAATATTATAATTTTTTGCTTCCTGCATCTAAAACAATTCATACACATAGCAAAAATTAATTTATTTCCAGATGCATTTGTCTACATTTTTTGTAACTTTGTAATATATTTTACAGTGTAAAAGAAAGGTTTTACTAACTTAACTTCTTATAATAAAGATAATATACTTCTTATGGTTAAAAATTTTATACATACTTCTCATTTTATCAGAGGATATGTTTCAGTTATCACAAGTAATAGAGAAATATAAACACGGTTAAACAACTGGTAAATATTTATTATTTAGTACAAATTTCTCATCCATTCTACCATAATTATTCACAGAAGAAATTTCTACTCGGATGTTATTAAAATAAAAGTAATTAAAAGAAAATGCTTTAAGCATTCATAAATTTACCAATCAACAGCAGTTGTATATTATTATAAGAAATCAAAGACTAATCTTATTCTTAGGATATTTTAATATTAGAAATTTTAGACTTTAAAAAAACAATAGTTTTTCCTGTACTTCTTAGTATAATTGTATGATTACATTTTGTATACGAAATTAAACTCTTCCCTACATAAAATAGCAAAAATTATTTCTGTTTTAATATCGTAAATCAGTCACAAAAGTCAGGAAATGGATAGGCAAATTTAAGAGAATGTTATCAATTAAATACTTTTGCTGCTTTAGGTTTATTTCCGATTTCCAAAATTTACCAATCACTTGTGTAATTTTAAAAAAAATTGTCGAAAGAGCAAAACCTAAATTGCTCAATCTTTTTAAAATGTTTGTTTTAATTGCAAATTTACTAAACAATTTTATAAAAATTCTTTGTAAATTTTTTTAAGTAAATTTCTTATTAAATAAATTCTCTTGTTAAGTGCTTGTATATTTCAAAACAATTTTTTTGCATAGAAATGTTGTTATTAATTTTCAATATCTAATAAAATGTTATGCTAAGTATATATATTCCGCAAAAAAATATTCAGTTTAATATATAACTAACTTATTCCAAATAGAAACTTACAAAATTCTTTGTATACATGTTGTTATATAATGTATGTTATATATATTTAACATATTGTATATTTTAAGAATTAGAAACTAATAAATAAGTGAACATTTAAATGATTTTGATGTTACTAATGAAAAATGTTAATTATGTATTACGTAGTTACTTCCTCATCTTTGTGAAATGGTTATTAAAAGGCATTATTTAAAAGGTAAATTTCAAAAATAAATTTTATTACACGAACATTTTTATCATGTTTCAAGAATGTGAAGACCAGCCACGGCATCTGTCGCACGTCTGGTATTTAGGAAAGCTAAGCCATAAAAGCCCCTAGAAAACTTACACCCCTTAGAAGGGGATAGTATATTGGTATTTATTCATTGAGAATAGTGGCCCGAGATGACATCATGGGTCACTCGAAATTTCTTAATCCAAGTTGCTTATGTACATTTGGAATTTCGCAACAGGGGTGTTGTAACTCACACATTTGTTAAAAGGGGCTATATAAATATATAAAAGTACAAAACACAGAATACGAAAAAAGAATAAACATTATATATATATATATATATATATATATATATATATATATATATATATATACATATATATATATATATATGTATATATATATATATTAATTAATTTTTTGTTTGTACCGAATCCATGTATTCATTAAGAGCTAAAATATTTCTTTCCAAAATAAATTTGAACATTCTAGACAGCAAATGAATAGTTATTAAGCCAATTTGTACGTGATTTATTTTTGTTCAATGACTGTTGCCCATAAATGTCTCACTCTTCAAATGGTTGCATATAATTAAGAATGTTCTTTTCTGGATTATGTGATCCCAGGGAGGGGCAAAGGAATACTTGATGTCTGAACAGAATACAAATTCTTACCATGATTACCAAAAAACTCATTATTTTCCCAGAGCACTCTTTTTATAGCATCATAATTTAGAATTTCGTAGATTTATGCTATTCCCGGTTTCTAATTGTAAGTCCCAAGAAAGAACTTGTAAAAATATTTACTTTCTTCTCCTAGAATTCCATGTCTTGATTAAACGCAGAAATGTACCACTCCCTGAAGACATTACCTACAAGACTTATATGAATGAAATAAAATTAATAAAATGTTTATTATTTAGTAAAAATTTCTCTCATTCATTTTATCATCCTTGTTCGCAGAAGAAATTTGTACTCGGATTTTATTAAAATAAAATTAATTAAAAGAAAATGCTTACAAGCATTTATGAATTAAGGAATCAATAACAGTTTATATTATTCATTAATTGAGAAAAGAGCTTAAGTAGGGCTATGTATGTAGCAAAAAGCCTTCATGACACATGAGAAAAATGAAAAGGATCGGTCCCATTTAAGATGGTTTGAGCGCTACATAAATAATCAATGAGTAGGGTGAAAGACACAATGGCTTTTAAAGGGGTGGGAACACCTGAATAAAGATGTGAATTCATTATGAATTTAAGGAAAACAAGGCTCAATCCTTCACAGAGTATTAATTTTAATTGGGTTATATAACGTTGAATTTTGAGCAGTTAGAATTTTGATACAAACTTCAGAATATTTAATAATACTAATCGTGTTTTAATTTAGAGTGTTGACTCTTGGTATTTAAAGAAAAGTGTTAGACACAAACTTAAAAATTTGAAAAAAATTTAAAGTTCTGCTTCTTAATTATTAATGATACCTTTTCTTCACCCATCTTTTAAATACTTATGAAATTTGATATGTTGTTTTAAAATCAAAAATAATTTCATAGATTAACACCTATGAAATTCATTGCATTATATGAATTAAAAAGATGATAATTTTTTTAACACAAAATACAGGATCCATTATAAAATAAAAATTCCTGTTTCAGCTAGTATTTTTATGCTTATATGAAAAATCTAGGAAATTATTGTGTGAATATCAAAAAATTCTGTATTGATTTATTTGAATAAATGTATTCTAAGGTAATCATTATCGCTTTGAAGTTGTATAATCAAACGACTAATTTTCAATGATTTCAGTTATACATTCGGTAGATACTTATCAAATATCATGTAATATAAATATGATTGATGAGAGAGAATTGTCTAATAGGTATAGATAAAAGGTTTCCTTTCTCTGAACCTTACCATTACCATTTTTCGTTGAAAAAAGATGTCAGATCAAAAATCAGATTAAAATCTGCCCTTATCTCATATTGAATCTGCAACAATGATTAATCAAATATATGTAATGCATACATAAATGACATCTAAACTACTTTATTTTGGGTTGTTAAACAAGTGAATCTATTTATGAAGTATCAGACATATGCAATAGGAGACGTAAAATATTAAAAAATTGATCAAGTTAATATATCGTCTTTAGTAGTTAATCTATAGACATCGCTATATTGACTAAGTCAATAATGAAGGTAGTCTTTAATGAGACATGTAAGCATAGATGATATTTTTCAGATTTTCTTGCAATACACTATTGGCTGCAATAAAAGTCTATTGACTATTTGGTAGCTGATGAGACGTGCGCACGTCCTAACACAAACTCATAAAATTAGAGTAGAAAATTCTTCCTTGTATATTATTTAAGTAAGAATTTACTTCACAGATGAACGGATAAAACATCGAAAATAGTACTTTTAAATTATTTTGATCGATCAGAAATTAATATACGAATAACGTTAAGAAAGATCTGGATTATTTTAGAAATAATTTATTTGATATATATATATATATATATATATATATATATATATATATATATATATATATATATATATATATATATATATATATCTCTGATGAACTCAAAATATATTTCAAATTTTAGCATAGACTGATTAAATTTTGCACAGAATAACTATCAGCTTGAATCATATTCGATTCAGATAACTATTGATTAATCCAGCTCTTTCAGCTTCATATTTAGCGCTTTTAATACAACAGCTATTAGACTTAGTAGGGTTATTTTTGAAATATGGAATTCACACATTTTAAACTGCATTTCTAATAATATTACTAGAAAATATACGTGAAATATTTTATTTCAAATTATTCAAAAATTAAAAGTATTTAGTTTATTTTTTATTTGCGTAAAAAATATTTTTTATCATCAATAAGAGTATGAATTTTATGCATACGGTAAAGGAAGATTTACCTTAATGACATTGCCATTTGTATGAAAGCGTATATTCTTCTCCATTTAAAAATAGCTGGAAGAGACAAAATGCAAGGAATGATTAAGACTGAATGAATCATTTGCCCAAGAAAATGTTGAAAAGAAACGAAAGTTTTAACAAACTAATTGAAGCAGTTGATGAATGAATTATAAATAATGTGTCACCACACTTATCAACACAGGATGAGAAATTGAGCCATTTTCCCCATCAAGCTATCTCCATTTCTCCTCTGAAACAGTTTAATTCCTATTCTATCGACCAATCTCATTTCTAATCGGATTAAACAACACGAGAGGAAATGATTGAAGATTGGAAAAAGCGCGTTCTAGAGAATGAGACTGGAGAAAAAAAAGTCTTCCTATTCGTACAATTTATTTAGGGGTTGAAGCTTTACTTGTTATACGAACCAGATGCTCTAAGAATTCTACAAATTTATAACCTGGATAAAAGGGCCTGAGGAAATGATTTAGAAGGTGAAAGAGAAAGAGAACGCTAATAGCCAAGGCCGTCGGTCACGAACCCAAAGTAACGATTTTCGATTTTTTCTTTCCACTTAGGTAGAGTACACAGAAATGAATTTCAGAAAGAGAGGACAAGCTTGCAAAAGAATTATTAGTCCTACCCTTCCATAAATGGCGTGCAATCTATTGATTTACTTAAGAAGCAAGTGTAAGAATGTACCGCTTTTACGTTTTTTCTAAACTGTTTTATTATTCAGTATTTTATTGAATGCATAGTTAGTGTCACACGATCAAAAATTGTTTAGGTACGACCCGCGTAGCCACCCCATTTCGCTGCGATTTTTGAACGGAAGAAAAATGTTGCTTAGTCATTTTCCAGTTACATCGATATTTTCAGGCATCTAATCATGCTATATTTTGTTGGGATATTTTTAAATTGTGCAGTGAATAATTCGATAAATGGAGATTTTCTGATTTAATTCCCATACGCAAGATTTTATTATCATTTTTATGCTAAAAATGAAAAATAAATGAAACATTTAACAAGTTCTGAGTAAAATTGTATTGTTTTCAAAAAATTCTAAAGAATAATATCTTATCCAATATCAATTATTTATTAATTTAAGTATGATTACATTTTAATTTGAAATTGTCTTAAACAAAATGGCAAGCACTTTGAGAACTAAATTTGCATAATTTTCTGAAGTAACGTTTCTGGTATTAGCGACGATCAATTTAGAAAAAAGATTTAATCAGTTCGATTAAATAACAAAGCGTTTTCATTAGAATTAATTAGTAGTAGTACATTTGTATATTAACTTCAGATGATATGGTTTCAAGCAATGATTGCAAACGGTTCACGATTTTGAGCTAAGCGCATTTGAAACATTAAATTTTTAAACAATACTACACTGAATCATAAATGAAATAGATTTCTTAGTTTTAGAATTGAGAATGTGATGGAATTTTCTTAGATAAAATAGAATTTTTTCAAAGAAAATTCCATCCCAATTCAATACACATCTCCACGCTCCGAAACTGTAACTAAACGAGCTTTGTCAAGTTTCACATGGGATTGAAGCATACTCGTTTTCTCAAGACCACAGAAGGTTCTGCTCACTATCGAATTATTTTAATTTTAGCTTCCTTTTCATATGCGGAATCAGTGCGAAATCACAGGAAGCAAGATTTGGACCATAAGATATGATCACAAATATTCGGTACAGGCTTCCGCGTGATGAGGTAGAGTGTTGCATCGTGGAGAAACCTGATGCCCATTCTTGTTTTCTAGCATTATTTTTTCTTAGACTGTATGACTTTAGTCGAGCTTTATACAGTGTTCCACATAGCTGTAGACGAGGTACAGGGAAGCATTCTGGTGCAATAACAGTCACATAGTTGTGTCTTCTGTGTGTTTTAAATGACAAGCTCCATAGTTTCACTCTTTTTGAAAAATACAACTATCACCTTTTTCCTTAACAACTCAACATTTCTGACAGTTACAGGTCCTCATCATCAAACACCCAAGATTTGTTTCGATCTTTGGTAGGTATCGTAATCATTCCGTCAAGTTTTGTCATCTGTCACAAGAATGCTCGTATAACTAGAATATCCTTTATGAAACATTTTTTGCAAATTTCTACACCTAGCCACACGATAAGCTATCGTCTCTTCCGTCAGCTTTGCGGCACGAAGAGGAAACAAATTTTATTTACTAAATGGTTACTCAAAAAGGAATGCATTGCTGGTGCACAGGAAGGTGTAGTATCTTCTCTATCTGATGGTATGCCACTCACCAGTCTTCATGAACTATTCTTTTTTACAGCAGAAGTATTTTCTTCTCTTATTGCTGTTTGCGGCTTCTCTTCTTTCTCAACATCGTCGAGAGTAAAATTCTCCATTTATTGCTCTGTATACTATCCAGTTTTTAAATAATGAGCTCTAGAAATCTATATTATTTCTCTTTATATGAAATCAAAATTAAGACTTAAATTTTTTTAGAAATTATTAAAATATTAATACGTTTATATAAATTCTATGACATGAAGGAAAAGTTTTAATGAAAGTATCTTAAGCGAAATGCTACAACTATATGAAATTCTTTTACGTATCATAAAAACTTCAAATAAACTGTATTTTGCATGTTCAAACTTATTAGCATAAGTCAATTAATTTATGGTCTAAAGCTCAACATTTTTGCTCCGAAAGTAGTGCAATTTTTGTTTTTCTCACTATTCCTCCCTTATACTTTCTTGGCTTTGCCACTAATTTGCAGAACAAGGTTTTTCAACTTTTGCCTTATTTTATTTCAACCAATAAGCGAAGAGCAACACGATCCAATTCCATTGGTAGATGAAGTGAATAATTCAATTAGCCTGTATTACTTGGCAGAAAAATATTTGTGCCGAGATTGTTACTCATAGCTAAATGTCTCGAGATTTTTCTTGCAGGTTAAATTTTTTTCCCTAAGAGGGAAAATTTACCCGTAATCCCTTGTATCAAAATTCTAGGTAGTTCCGAAACTACTATTCATTGCTAAATTGGTGTACTTCGTGTCCGTCCGTTATCCGATTTCCCCTTTTGAATCGAACATTTCGTCTTATTTTTCCCCATCGCCAAGACGTGCCTAGCGTTAAAAAGTAAGATCCAGGTCATACGATATATAATTAAATATTGCACTTTCTTTTGAATCACAAGGGAGCCGAAGCAGTTCATGTCTTCAAATTTAGCAGCCCAAAAATAACAAAAAAAGAGAAACGTTTGTCCAAGTCTTCTGTCCAATAATAGAGAACCATTATTTCTGGTCACGGAAAGTACAAACAAGCATTATTAAACGAATTTCTGTAGTCAAGAAAAGAAATGTAACGGTATTCAGTTACTTTTCGTAATCTAAGTCCACTTTAACGGATTTATTCTGTTACAATTCAATTTTAAAAGCTGATTTTGTAAAAAGAAATGATGAAAAATAGAAAAAGTAATATGAGATAACAGCAAAAATGTATTTTAATGATTTTATATAAAAATACCATAAAAAATCGTCAAACTATTCAATATATATCATAGTTATTATAAAGCTTACAATGACAGGTCACTTGCATTCTTTAAGGCACAGTATAAATTATTATAAGTATAAAAAACCAAGTTTTCAATTTAAAAAATGCTCAAATAAAGTTATTTTTCAAACTTATTATCTATTACAAAAATATTTGGAAAGACTTTCCATCATTACGAATTTTAATTTTTCATATGGTGGGAAGAATAGAGGGATATGTTTAGTAAAATACTACTCTTATATATATTTGTCACTCTAAAAAGTAATCCGTTAAAGTGATCAATTCATTGCACATTTAATTGTTTATTAAAATCAATTTTTAGTATTTAATTTGTGTCTATAACTAAAATCAGTTAATTTTGCGTGTCTTTATTGAAAATCAAAAAAAGTATATCATTTTATTTTCTAATTTTTTTAAAATTGCTATCAAAACATAAATAAATTATCAGTAAAATACCACAAAAAAATTATGCATACGTAATACTATTATGTTTAATGTTTTTTTAATATTTCATAATATATCTTATTAATAAAAGATATAGGTATATGACATTTTTACACATTTAAGTTATATTTGTGGTTATAATTGAAATAAAAATTTCAAGTTAACCGACAGCAACTCAACTCTTGAAATACTTTCACAACTGCAGCCTACATTTTGTTCATTTAGAAATTATCGCTAAGTTGTTACTCAAATATCAGATCATTAATTTGGAAACTTGGTCCAAAATCTATTATTAAAATTCACTTGTTATTATTATGCACGTTAATTAGATTACACATATAATATATCATTAACACATAATAAAACACAATACAAAAGAATGAAGTAAATTTAAATAATACATGATTAATTATAAGCAGAATTAATTAAATAAAAATTTAATTCCTTTTATGTAACATTGTGTATGACTTTTTTAAAATTAAATCAACAAATATTCATTTTAGTTAGCAAATCAATATCTTTTAGAAGACAACATTAGAAACGTTATATGCAACAGAAATTTATTTTTCTAAATTTTTTCCTGAATGGTGTCTTGAAGAAGGACATTAGAAATCGGTATATTCCTAAAATTTAATGCCACGTATTTCTGCCACTTTTATGAGAACAAGAATATTTTTTTACCATGAAATAATTATAGACCAAACATTTTGAAAAATATGACTGTAAATCTATACTGAGAACTCAAAGATGATATAAAATGTTTGTGTTTAGACATAAGAAGATTTCAAATTTCTGACTTTTCTGGATACTTATTATTATACAGAATGCTTATGCAAATAACATCAAAATGATCTGTATATATAAACTAATGATCAAAATAAAGAGATTTTTCAGATTTTTTTCAAGTTTGGTCAATTATTTACAGAACTACTGCTCCGATTAATCAAATTTGGTTTAAGCATATGTTTATATAATGGAAAATAAATTAACCTTTCCATAACTGCAATGCACATACAATAATGATCACAGAATCATGTGAAAAATAGACTAATAGGGAATGTGTGATCTTTTACAAATACTTGGGATTCAAATGGGATTTCATACTGGAAATAATACAATTAATTTATGATTTCTCAGTCTTATATTGTCAACAGTGCTGCTTTTTAAGAATCTGAATGATTCTTAGAGAGAATCTGAGAAGTTCAATTGCCATCATTTCTGTGGATGATCAATCAATGCATTGAATACTTTCCAGACATTTGTAGACCATACGAACTCTATGCCACAATAAACTGTCGGCCATTCAATAGAAATTAAGAGACACTGCAACCCTGCACTGTACCAAGATCTCCTCAATATGTCTTATTCTAGTCACAGTGTCTTTTTCCAAAACGCTAACGGATATAATGTCATCCAAAATGATTCTTGACAAGATCATTGAATCTCCGACACGATTGTTGAGATTTTTTTCAATATTGCAGGGCACATAACAGGTTTCTTGTTCTCTACTTACGGAAGTTCTTCATACAATCTTCAATCAATGATTCAAGTATACCAGGACTTATTCTGAAAAAAATATTCACTTAAATCCAGTAATCCAATCTCTGTTATATTTTCCCTATGTAATAGGTAATACCATGTTTTCATTAGTGAGAAGGATGTAAATATTAAGTCTTCTTGAAAATTCTATGAGTTAAATGTTAAATCTAAGTTAAATTTATTGTCGATAGAAAGCTAATTTGATTTCCTATTTACAAATTAATTTTATTTAAATAACAATGAAATTATCATTTACTCAAAAATATTCCTTCTAATATTAAGAAAAAATGTAATTCAGATGTAACTGTATAATTGTATTATATTTCCTTCAGTTATTCCTATTTATGTACAAGGCAAGTTCAGAAAGAAACTGAATTATTTTTTTTAAAAAATGCGTTATAATAACGCTTTTACTTAAATTGTTCAGTTGTGAAAATTAAAAACGAAAGTTATCTTACTTTTTTAATCTTCTCATAATTTGTAATATATATTCCTCTATATATAACTGAATGGTATTATAAACCCTTCATCCATTTACCAAACTTTGTCTTGATAGAAAGAATATAAGAGCATCGATCAATAGAGGAAACCAAATAAAAACAGCACAAGATAAAAAAAAAAAATCCGAAATTGGTTCTTGGTTTAGTTTGATGAATAATATAATTTTTTTTTCAATTATCAATCATGATGGTTTAAAAAAGCTCAAACTCTTATTACCTCAGATGAAATAGCTAAAAATTTAAAAATGGGTGCTTAATCCAGATATCCATCTTGTAATAATTATAAAGTATTTGAAAAGCAGTTTTCAACTACAGAGCCTGGCAAACTTGGTCACTAGTATGTTTGACAGCTGAATAGAAGTTCAAAATGAACTCTTCATAAAATCATTACTAGTAGATTGTTTCTTTCAGTAAATTTAGCAATGGACTTCTTTTAAGAAATGGTTTCTTTTGTTTCTTTTTCACATTCGTAGAAAATAGCTAAGAAATCTATTCCTCTTTATCTTTTTAAAATAGTGCTATAGTTATTCAATTTTAAACAAATTTTTAATCTTTATTCTTTATAAAACTCAAACTAACACATCCCCGTTAAAATATTGATATTATTAAATAATGAGGAATAAACGTTATGATATGTTGAAAAAAATTTCGATTTTAATCTAAAGATTTCTGCAAGAAATCATTAAACTGGAGAAGCTTACTAATCAGAACGGGTCCTAAAATTTGTGCATAAAGGAAAAAATGTGAATATTACATTTGATTGGTATATTTCTAATGTTGAAGATTATGGGAATACTATGTGCTATCACCTGATAATTAGATAAGCAAATATTACTAGTATATCCCTTCAATATTTTCAAAACAAATTTTTTTAATTCAATGGGAGATTTGGAAATGATAAAAAGATTAGTCATAAAGCTAAATCAAAATATTAATTCAAATATTTATTTATTTGGACACTTTGAAAGTAGAAAATTTCGTAAGATGATTATAGAAAGATTGGGTGCACTCATAAACTGATCAAATAAATTATAGAAAGTTGACTCTTCTGATTATTTTTGTAAGGAATACATGTAGTATTTGCATAGCATAGCATTGGCAATTGATAATTGATATAATGCTTTTAGAAATATAATAAAAGGCTTACAATCAATAAATTTGTTGCTTCCCAATAAATTTATCTGGCATTTAAAAATATCTCTACTCCCGTAAAAGAATAATTAGAAAAGATTTGTCAAGAAATATAGAATTTCTATCTGATTGCATACTCGTTTTACTTCATGTCAGAAAATTATTATGTTTTCCTGAATTTTTAACTACAGGTACATACAACACACGCACACACAAAACTAATTAGATAGATACGAAAAAATATTATTTGCTAATTTAGCGATTGAACAAAAGTTAGTATTCATATTAAAAAAAAATTCTTATAAGCTTTATAAAGCATCTTATCAATAAAGGGGGTTTTAATCACATTTTGAATATCACAACTCTTTTAAAAGGATATAACGGCAGCAGAATTATATTTTCTTTAATGTTAAGTAAATAAAAAAAAAATTCAACTATGATCTTGGAAAAAAATGGTGGAACGAAACTATTGCTGAAACAAAATAACTAAAATTGTTGAACAATCAAAATCAATTTGTTTTGATTGATCTATTTTTAATTGAGCTTGGCAGAGCTGTCTTACAGATCATTAACCGAATTTAAGCTGCCTACTTTTTATAAAGGACAAGATTTGTAAAAATATTTATAAATAAATTTAATGCATTGCATAGAAGAGTTTTCTTTCAAAACTGCTCTCTAAAATCATAGTAATATATTTTTTAAATGAGCTTACTTTCCTTATATTTTTGAGATCATAGTATTTTTTATGTTTCTGAAAAAATTTGATATAATAAATTAATAGTAACTCACAATTTTTAATAAGAACTGAATGAATTTCGAATAAGAAACGAACGTAGGCATATGCAAAAATTTAATGTTAATATATTTTTTGTAAAAAATTTATTAGCAAAAGCTAATTAAACATTAAATTTTAATTAAAGACTTACTTTAAATTAAAAGTTAATTAAACGTTAACTCTTTTAATTAAAATTAATTAAAAAGTTAATGCTTAACTAATTTTTTCACATATTCTCTACTTTATTATTTATTCTAACATTGTATGTATGTACAAGCCTAGATACTTATTTTCATGAGCCTTATGACAACGTTAGCTTGAATCTTGCTTTTACTAAACAACTGTACAATAATGTTTTTATAATCTTACTAAATAATTCCACATTATATATAGCAATATAGTTAATGTCTTTCTTAATAAATATTTTATAGTTTACTCAAATTTTGAGAGAATACAGTTTGTTTTATAATAATCAGTGTGGGCCAGAATAAACAAAAAAAAATCCATGGTGATTAACAATAGTACAAGAAGCGTATGGTATATCATTACAAATTTCTAAAAACATTACTTACATCTGTCCCTAAAATATATCAGACGGGTCTGAAATACACAAATTTAGGGCGAAAAATGCGCAATTTAGGTGCATTCTGCTTTAAGGACGGCCTTTATAGTGATTTGGGGACTTGGTTACATTTTTCGAGATTTTTAGTAACATGGCGATGACTTGGGAAAAATAGATATTTCGGGAAAATTCCATAACCTAAGATCTAGGAACAATATTAAGCGAGATAGCCAAAAATATTCCAGAAACCTGGCGAAACTTTTAGATATTCGCGTCAAGTCAAGTATAAATACGCCAACTTGCAGAGAAGGATTATTAGTGAAGATGATCAGTCTTAAATGCTAGTTTAGTGAATAGGAGCTGTTATCTGCCTGAGGAATTAGAGACTTCTGTGTTTAAAAGCTGTTCCTATTGTATTAGCAGAATTAGAGCTGTATAATTATGACTTATATAGCTGGAATTTCCTGCATCTTGTTGAAATTGTTACGAATAAAAGTCTTTTGATTTTTTAAGCGATTGTTTATCGACTCTCAATCACAACACGAACATTGAAGCGAGGTAAACTATCATCATTGTTAAAAATATATTCGCTCATATTTACCTTTATGAGCTCGGGAGTCACTGTGTAAGAATCGGTTCATAATCACCAAGATAAGAATTTAACTGCATAGAAAAATAACTGATTTCTATTAAAAAATAATTATTCTTTGAAATTTTAAAAATATTGTTACATATTTTATTATTTTTAAGAAATATCCATATCAGTTCATTTAACACCTTTAACGAGGAGTTTTATACAATGCGTACAGGCTATGTAAGTTTTTTTCAAAGTTTATTCGAATTAATATAATATCAAAAGAAAGTTTAGTTGATAAAAATATTTTCATTGGTAACGTTTACGTGATATTCAAAGCTAACACTTGGTAACAAGTTGCTGAAAGAAAAACAAGTCATGTGTTAAAATATTATATATGACACAAGAACTTAATACATTAGTCGTTGTCACTCACATGAAGAAAAATCAACAAATATAAATATTGTTATTCATGATGCGAAATTAAGAAAATTGAAAAAAAAATCCAAATAAAAATTGCAATAATTTTTTTTTAATCTTTAATTTTAAAATTCTAAAAATTTGGAGAAAAAGTCGTAGCCTATTCATAGCATTCTGTAACATTTTAAATTTATTCATTTTATTGAAATGTATTTGAAGGAGAAAAAAAGATATGAGAGAAAAAAATGAGTATTGTAAGCTGTGATATTAATCCTCATAAATAAGTAAAATCAAATGTAGAGCAAATATTATCTTCAAAACTTAAATTTACTTAACATCTAATGGAAAAATTACTATGTATAAGCGCTGAAGAAGAATTGATAAAACTATCACATCCTCTAATTTTTCAAATGAACAAACTTTCTTTTGCCAAAAAGTAAATTATTTCTACAATAATGAAGGCACGTATTATTTAATTATAGCTTTTGCCTAGTATATCCAATTACAGAAGAAGCAAAAAAGTTAAAAATATATATACTCGAAATATCAAAGAATTTTCATAAAAAAGTTCCGATAAATATATAAAATTACTGTTAAATCATCCGTCTAAGTGGTTTTCCAACGATAGAGTATCGCCCGAGAGGAACTGGTTGAGAAAGAAGAGCTTTGACGCACTTTTATTCACAAAGAAAAATATCCCGAGTAGCTAGCTAGCAATCGTTGCCTCCTTAAAGGCAAATTCAAATTTAATTTGAACAAGATTACTTGAAAGTTGCAATAGTTTTCATTTAAAGAGCATTTAAAATACATTAGTCCTTCTTAGGGTTTGAGTGATTAAAAAGTATTTTCTGACTCTTCCGCTAGCTTTTCCAATCTTGCGAAAAGAATATTGAATTAGGACAAAGGAAAAGAGTGTGATTGCATTAGTTCTAAGAAGGAATTCTTTAGGTATAGTGCCAGGGGTATTCAAAGTTAAAGCCGAAAAGGATTGTATATACTTTATAAATCTGTAATTTTTTTCACCAAAAGGAAATTGATTTCTCAATAATCAGCTCTTCCATATTTTTAGGTTAAGTGTCATAGTATTTTAAAACTTTATAATTTAAATTTACATCTATCTAAATTGATGATTATGCATGTGAATATACTTCACTAATTCGCATATGAGATTTTATCTTATAGAAATTCCTAAAACGAAACAAGGCACATATTAAATGGACAGACATTTAAATGTGAATTTAGCATTTTAATTTCATATTCTTTGAAAAAATTGACAAATGAAATTCTCACTCTTTATATACACTCGTGTCCATAAATTAAGCATAATGCAAGTTCAGGCAAAGAAAGAGACAGAAGCAAAACAAATGTGACTTATTTGTAAAGTCTATTTATTAAACAAAAGGTTAAGAGCAAAAAAGAGGCTATATGTTTGACATCACTAATAAGAATTGCAATTTTTACTCCCTGGAGCAAATTAAAAAAGTTAGAACCTATTTACAAAAACCAATATAACATGGTTGGTATGATGGTTAATACATAGTATGCCCCCCAGACGATGCAATACAGGCCGTGCAATGCTTAGGCATGCTGAGTATCAATATATCGATCTGATCTTGGGGAATATTACACCACTCACATCAAGCAATGCTCTCCAAAGTTCCAATACATATGTGAGAGGGGTTGACGGGCTGCAATTCATAGGCCAAGTATGTCCCACACATGCTCTATTGGATTCAAGTCCGGTGAGTATACAGGCCAGTCCATACTGGTGATATCCTCCGATTGAATGTATTCATCTACATTGTTTGCATGGTGAGGACGGGTGTTGTCATCCATAAACAGAAATTCTGCACCCATGGCAAACCGAAACAAACGTACATGTTGTTTCAGAAGGATATCCAGATAGATGTGGCCTGTAATGGTTGCATTCTGAACATACAGGTTAGTTCTGGAACCAGAATAATTCCTCCCCAAACGAGCAATCCTGCATTACCGTAACGGTGTTTTTAATGGTGTTCTCATGGTAGTAACGTCTACCTGGCCCTTTCCATATGAAAGTCGGGCGAGAATCAGACTGAAAGCTAAACCTGGACTCGTCGGAAAACATCACACAAGACCACTGTTGCGGTGTCCACAATGCATGCTCTCTACTCCAGGCTAACCGCAGGCAACAGTGAGTTGCGGTAAGTGGAACACATCTGACAGGCCAACGCGCATATGGACCAATGTGCCTTAAGCGTCTTTACACAGTCTGCCTTGAAACTGTCGTACCGGTAGCTGAAGAGAGCTGACAAGACAAATCTGATGTTGTGCTTCGTCTGTTTCTTTTAGCAGTAACTGCCAAATACCGGTCCTCATTCGGTGTTGTAACTCGGGAGCGAACTGTGTTGTAACGACTATTCGTATTACCATCATCTTGGAATCGTTGCTAAAGCCTGGAGATGACACTCTGGGTGATTCCAAGTTCCTCGGATACCTCCAGCTGTGTACGTCCATATTCCAGGCGGCCGATAATTCTACCACGTAAAACATCTTCCAAATGCTTCCTTTGTGCCATAACTATGCGGTTATTGCTCTGAAAGGCTTTTAATGGGCTTGTGAACAATTTTACTTCTTTGCAACTATTCCTTATTTACCCCACTCTTACACTCTCGTCATTGTGACGTACTCTCGGTACCATCTAGTGGTCTCTTGTAATTTGCATATTATTCTTCAAGATGTATGTGATAATTCTTCTTGTGAAATTTTTATTTTAGAGTTCAATTTCTGTATGATTCTGAATTATCTTTAATTTATCGACATGAGTGTGTATTTATATATATATTAAAATAAAAATTAAATAATAACGAAAAATATAAAAACAAAAAATGCTTTTAAGAAAATAGAAAATCGTTTTTAAAAAAAAACAAGGTAAATCATTTAGAAAGCAAAGGAAAACAATGAGAGAAATAAGAATGTAATAAATAAAAATAAAAAATTATAAAATCAGAAAAATACAAAAAAATATTGAGAAAAATGTAAAACTTGTCTCTTCTCATTAGAGAATAAAGAAAGGGTTTCAAATTCATTTGTGTAAAATTCCTGAAGAGCTAACATACAATTTTTTAACACTCCAAAGGGGCTGTATCTGAAAATGAAAAACTCCAATTAATAAACTTCTAAACTCAATCAAATATGGTTTAATATCGATAGGTTAGCACATCTTTTATATTAGGAAACTATTGCATTTCCTTTATCATTTGCATTGTACGATGACTAATGATGTACACAGCTGGAAAAAAGTAGTATATATGTTTTTTTCAAATAACAGAAGAACTTTGAATTTTTACAAAATAATTTCATTACAGCACTTTTAAAAACATATTTACAATAAGGTAACTAAATCTGTAACATAAAATAAAAAACGATTTACTTATTACAATTAAAAATTAATTTCATTCACATCATACTCTGTGAAAAAGTAGGACAGCTCTAAATAATGAAAATAAAATTCTTGTTTATAAGGAATTCTTCTGTCATTTGCTTTAACTACTTCAAAGATTCTATTTGCCA
This sequence comes from Latrodectus hesperus, assembly GCA_037975125.1. Classification (NCBI taxonomy): domain Eukaryota; kingdom Metazoa; phylum Arthropoda; class Arachnida; order Araneae; family Theridiidae; genus Latrodectus; species Latrodectus hesperus. The sequence continues at coordinate 71,791,010 of CM075854.1, forward strand.
TTGAATCATATAAGTCTTGAAGTTTGGTTTGACAAAAATTTTTCCGAAACACAATTCAAAGCTTCTCGAAGTTCGATCAAAGATTCATATTGCTTGCCTCTATCGTAAACACGCATAACAGTTAATGACCATTTATTTTTAATAATATTGAGGTCTATACTTTTAGCAGGCTACGGCACAACTCGAAAACTATTTGCTTCAAACCAATTTTTAACGCCATTGCCCGGGGGAATTGATGTTCCATATTGTAGAAATATCCAGTTTTCTCCGCCTTGCTCAGCACCATAAGGAGGAAATTCTGAATTTAAAATTTGAATGTAATCTGTATGTTTCTGTCTTCCATCCAGAAACACTAGATTGGTCTTTATGATGTAGTCAACACATATCCGATCCATTAAACTGCCTTATCTGTTGTGCCTCTGGAAGAATAAGTTTCTTCTTGTGAACCTAAACAGTGCCAATAATACTGACAATTGTCTGGGTCATCTAAATTGAATTTCTTTTCATCAGAAAAAATAACTGAAGTCCATTCGGAGTTCCAAGACTTGTATTCTTTGACTCACTGTAGCCTGAACTCAACGTATCTTTCGTATTACTCAACGTATTTTTAAGATGGTGCTTTCTTTTCTTGAATATGAACATATCCGATCTTTTTATGTAGTTGTAAAGTGTTATTCTGATTACATGTGTGATTCTAGATGAGTCTTATGCTTTTCAATGCTTCCACGCTTTTTTAAAGTTTTTTAAAAACTTTTCTTTGATTACGTAGTGTCAATTATTTTAGGTCTGCCAATCTTTGCTTTCCTCGGAATCTTTAGATTTTTAAAAGTTAGAAACAGTGTTTGGACTGATGTGTAGGTGCTTTTCATTTTTTCTTACAATTTTGCCCACATCTTTTCATGCTACAATTTGAACTTTTCTAAATTAATTAAACTTTATCACCAAGGCATTTTAACTATACAAAAATTGAAGTTTTTTTCAACAAAATATATCTTTTGAACGAAAGACAGTTTAAACGAAAAATGTTTTCAACATATTAAACAGTTACAAATTCCAAAATGAGAATATTTTTGCAGGTGTCCTTCTATTTTTTTCACATTTCTAATATCCTTAAGTACTATTTTATAATATTTTCTTAAAGGTAGATAAAACTTATTCTCTGAATATAAAAGAAAATTGGATTAATAAAATAAAAAAAGAAAATTTACTTTAATTGCGCTTAAATATAAAGCATAATTTCTAAAAGATGAGTTTCCTTCTTTTTTCCCACAGTGTACGATTAGTCTTGTACAATTTTTTACCAAGTTTTTGCAAACCAGCTTTTAAGTCACCAATTTTTATTTTACATGCATTGACTTATTGAAAAATTAATTTTGTTATGTTGCAAATTTAGATGACTTCTTTTATGTATGCTATTTTTGTAATTGAACTTTAGTTAAGAGAAATTATAAATGACGCATGTAATATGTGCTTATGTGCCGTGTTTATAACTGGTTTATTATCTCTTTGACCTTCATTTCAATAGATCTATTTTTTCCAGATCAGAGGGTGTTCGTAAAAATTTAGAATCCTCTTTAAAGAGAAACACTTGGTCGAGATTATCCTTCGTAAAAATGAACTGTCCAATAATTAACCAGTGAACAAAGTAAGCAATATTTAAAAAAAATAATAAACGTCAAATTAGTCAGGTTTATTTTTTCGCTAGTTTGAGCCACATTTCTTCTCTATTTCGAATGTAATTTGTTATGCTTTTGCTTAATGTTTTCCTTACGAGAGTTTCCTTAACTTAAGAGATTCTTGATAAAAAGCACCTGTTTTTTCTGGAAATCAAACCTTCTGGGCTGAAAGGCAGTGAAAGAAAAATCAAATGTTAACGGCATAGCAAAAATACCCAACTCGTAAATTCACTGCATCGATTTATTAAAACTGATAAGATTTATTAAAACGGAAATTTTGTTCAAAATATGTATTGATGTATCGAGGAGAGGATTTAGTGTTGTAGTAAGAAGTGATGCTGTTGTTACTAATGACACTTGGACAAGCCAAGCTCGCTATGCCTTGGGTATGCGAATTTAAGTCAATTGGGAGCGTCTTTCGTTTTAATCAGAGCACCATGAAGGTGAAAGTACGACTTTGTTCTACACACATGCCATAGGTACCCGCTTATAGGGTAGGTAACCATTCACACCTCATTCATATAAGGAAAGGACAAAGACAGGATAGATAGAGAAAGTACATCCATGCCCGAACCGGGATTCAAACCCAGGACCTCCTTATCCGCAGTCAGGCACTCTGACCACTAGACAAGTTAGACGGCGTAATAAGAAGTGATAAAATCATATTTAAATGCTAATTTTCAAAGCCATATTCAGACAATAATCAGAAATTTTAAATCCATTTGCAGTATTTAATACTAAAATAATACAAAATTTAAATAAATATTGATTTTAAGTATGAAACAAATGTCTCAATTAACAAATAAAATATTAACTTGGGCATAATTTTAATTCTGTACATATATACACACTCAAAAAAATCAGGTTTTTAACTTGGTGAGAAATAACAAAGAAATTAAATTTAAGAAATATATTTTTCCTGAATGCACGCTTGTATAAATATGTGCGTTGAACTATTTTACTTGAGAGAATAATTCTATAAACAGTAGCCATATTATATTGCCATATCAATTCTTGCAGCTTCAAAGCAAAATTAATAAATCCTTTTAAAAGTATAAAATTTCAAATAAATTTAGAAATTGTTTCCCCATCATGTTACAGATTAATGAAACTCTTTCATAACTGTAAGACTAAGATTTAATTAAGTTGCAAATAATTGATATTCTTTAGAAATGTGTGAAATAAACTATTCGCCTACGCGTCAAGAAATTGACTTGTTCTTTTTACCCTGCAGGATTTAAAACGCATTAATTCTTCATTTATAGTAGAACATTATATAAGAGTGTATTTTCTATAATTTTTCTAACACTTAATTTCTAATTATATCTATGTATAAGTTCATTACAGAATAATCTTAGGAATTCTTGCCGAATAATACGCAATTCTTGAGTCCTTAAACATTTTGTAATTATTTTGTAATTGGTTACAGATTAAAAATTGCAAGATTCGAAAGGTAATTTGCATGTGCTTCGGGTAATTTTCATTTCGAAATTCCTTCTAGAAGCAATAAGTAAATCTCACTATCTATTTTTTAATTAATTACACATTTGACTATTACCGATGCAGATTAATTTTCCATCTACTAGTTTTCTTGATGTGCAAAAGATTATATTAATTTTTCAGAACCTTTATCAGCTTGAAAATAAATTAAACTTTTAAATAGTATCACATATCTTATTAAATTTTGTTATATAGTATTCAGGGAAAGAGCAAAATATACTATTGAAATATAAATATGTAACTGACATCACATGTTTTCTTTTGAAAAGCATAACTACTTATAAAAATAACATTTAATTAAAATTTGCTCAAGAACTGTACCTTTTTTTTAAAAAAATGTTTGATCATATACAATTGAAGCGAATTTTCAATTACAATATATCTTTGATTGATACAAAAGGGATTTGCTTTTCCTTTTTATGGAGAGTATTTTTATTGCTTTAGATTTTCTAAGCTTGAACTGTAATCTTAGTTTATTAAAAGATAAAAACACACACACAGGAAAAACATCAAAATCACGTAAGTAGTTGCTGAAGAATTATCATTTCTTGATGTTATAAAAAAATATTTTAAGTCTTGTTATAATTTATAGCAATATTTTTTTTAAAAATAAAATACAATTATAAATCAAACTTCAACTGTGTCAGGTGCATCCTTATAAAAAATGATGGAACGTAAATATTTTAATTTTAATATTTACTTTTTAGTTTCACATATTGTCATATATATATTCACGTCCATTATAGAAAGGTAGAAAATAGAGTGAAATAAATTAATTACGATCCTAGGTATTAAAAATCTAATGTAACACTAAAAAAAAAATTTTTGCAATTGAATCATGTGATAAAAATATGTAGAAAATTTTTCGAAAAATTCACCAAGTTTACTGTTATAATAAATATAATGTGCAACCTGTAATGCGGGGGGAATTCTTTTGCGAATTTTTTAGATATATTTTTTCACTATGACAAAAAAATTAGATTTTTATAAATCGTCTTGACTATTTTAATTTAAAATTATTATAATTGGTTTGAAATCATACTGCAAATTTTTTTTTCTTTTTGCTTGACATCACTCTTAATAGAGGTGATATTTTTAAATCTGATATTGATCGTGACAGTATTTGTAGTCACGTACACCATTGTGCGCAGTTGTGATGTAAAACTTTTCACTCGACACATTACATGAGACCAAGATTTCGTGTCGCTCAATCTCCTAGTTCAAGTTCGTGCTTCACTCATATCTGCTAAATAGCATTGCTGTCCATGATAGTGAATAAAAGGATTTATTCCTCTTCCTACGCGGTAGGTTATTTGCTTTGGGGACGGTTGAAAATGTAATAAAGCAACAATGATATCCAAACACGAACACACGTCACATGACACACGACTCAGAACGTGTGCCCAACCCCCCTCACTGCAAAAAAATCATGCACGATTGACCAAAGGACGGGGGAATTTTCCTTTCTGAAAGGGAGGGATTTGTAATGAGCGATCACGCAGAAAGCTGACAGTTGGTGGCATTGATGTGAATCAGTGCTGCTGAATCATCGAAACCATATGGTGCAGATGATATATAATTTTTATGTGGAATCTTGCAACGTCACATTCTCAAGCATTAACGTTACTGCTTTCCTGGAAGTGAAAACAGCGGGGGGTAACGGCTCAATTCTTTAAATAGATTATGTCATATTCATGGACCTAAACTGCAGGAAGAGTTATAATGCGAAGAGATATTTTTGTCTCAAAATATGGAAAAAGATGTGTTAGAAGGATTAAAATGTTTTAAATATTTATGAATGAAAGTATTATTGCGCATTTTAAATAAATCACTCACTAAGATACTAAACAAAAGGTTCCTTCTGTCATGAGCTGAAGAAAATTTTATGAGGCGATATCTGAGCTTTATTCAGAGTGCCCAGAGATTGTGTGACACTGATCAAATAAAATTGATACTTTACTTCAAGAGACCCGCAATTTTTTTAAACAATTTTTGTGGAACAATATTAAATGTGATTAAAGGATTCACACATATCCTTTCTCCACTTAAAAACTGCTAAGAGATATGTTTGAACAATAATTTTATGAAATTATTATACACAAACCATCCGAATCTAAAAATAATAAAGAAAATGACGAATTAGTTAATGAATGTTATTGTGAACATAATGAACTGGCGTGATAATATCATATAATATGCACACAAAACAACATTAAATAAAGAAACAAGTAATTGATACTTTAATTAGTAATTGATACTTAATTTTTAAAGAAATATGCATAAATTTAAAATCTTAAACACATGAAGATTAATAGCAGAATATAAAATGGACTTCTTATTTTCATCAAACATTTTAGATTAGAAAAGAATATTAGATAAGAAATTTTTGATTAGATCAGAATATTTTAGATTCGCTAGAATAATTTATAATCAAATTATAATTTAGTAACAAAGGATTAAGTAGTTTAATTAGTAATCTCTCATAATTAAACATAACCTATAAAATTTACATCAGTAAAAACATATTATTATGCAAAAATGCTCTTCTGCAGTCTAAACTAAATTATCTTTCTTTGTTAAATAATTTAATATACTTGAAAATATTAGCAGCATTTATAGAGCTTTATTAATATTATCATGAAATCAACAGGGGAAATAATTCATAGATAAAGTCCTTTAACGATTAAATGTATGAGTTGGAAAACCGAAGCCACGGTTTAACATCGCTGTCTCAGGCATTCGAGGAAAAAATTTGAAGTTCCAAACAAAAATAATTATAAACTTTAATGCGATAAAAAATACTTTATATGGAATGCATTTTGGATTATTTATTTTAATGCTAATTATAGTATCACATACACACAAGTATATGCAAATTATGTGTTCAGAGAAACAATTTCATAGCATTATTCAAGCTTAAAAAATCAAATCATTTATTTGTTATAGGTTTACTCTGATGTTACTAGTGTATCTATAATTCTCTTCCAAATGTATAAATACAGCTGTGTAACATTTATGTGTGCAAAAATATTTAAGCAATTAATTAATTAATAATAATTAATATCCTTTTAATTACAGTACACGTATGTTATATTGTATTTACAAATTTTCATTATGTATATGAGGTAATTCGCGATGTAACTGTAAGAAATCTTTAAATTCAACATGTCTATCATGTTGGTGTCTTTCTTTGTCCTTAGATCCAGAAATCTATAAAATAACAGCTCTAATACATAACTACTGTTTCTTAATTTAGTGCTAAAAAGGGAAAGTACTCCAATTAATATGATTGTAAGCTAAATGTAAGGATTTGGTCACAGTTCTAAATTTCTTTTGATAGTTTACAAATATTTGCTCAGATATAACAAGTTCACTTAAAATTATTATATTGTTGCTTAGGTTAAAAATATATAAAGTATCCGATTTGATTTTTATATTAATATAAGAATAAAAATAAATATTTTTGAAATGAATGTTTTGAAATCAATTAAAACGAAATATGCTGAAAATATTTAGAATTATAATAAATGTTTATCAAATCCCAAATCATATTAATTAAAATTATTCACAAACAAATTGTATGCATTTTCCAAGTAAAATATTACAAAACTTATTTTAGCATCATTTACAAGTTTATGTTACCATAGAGATTCTAAATTAAGATAAAATTACTTCGTATCTAACGGTTGCAATTTTTTTTTGCACTGAAGGCTGTATATGCATTGTCCTTTAGTGAATTGAATTAATAGCTATCACCTAAAGGTTCTTCCTCATAAACTCACTAATGGAACTAGCTAATATGTATAACATAGGCAATAGCTCTGTCTTCTACTTGATGGATCCTTCCTATACTTAATGAATCGTAATTTGTGAGGTTTATATTGTTCAATGGAACAAAAGTGTAACATTTACAATAATAATTCCATAGAGAATTCATCACATTATCTTATTATGGTGCAGAAAAAATATTAATAACATTTAGTGCTGAAATATTAATAACAAAAAAGTTAAGGTTCATGTGTTATTGTTCCAAATGCCATCAAAAATATAACTTTGAAAAATGTTCCTTCATTGTATTGCATGCCTTACAGTCAGGTCATCTTTTGTTCTGCCTATAGTTCTATTACACAAAAATTGTAAAAGAATCTGAAAAAAGAATTCCATGCAACTATGTTGCTTTTCGGCCACACGATATCACTAGATGCAATTAATCATAACTGGACAGGTCTGGTAACCAAAGCAAGAATAGTAACTAAGTACAAAGACGAAAGAAAAGCAGCATTGGATAGCTCTAAAAAAATCAATAAATATTATTTTTAATATGAGTTAGAAATTTCAGCATTATTGGTAATTTAGGATGCTACTGATTTTAGAATTCCTGCGCGTTTTCATTAATTTATAGGAAGTATTAATATAGATTTATTGCATTTTGAATTTTTAATATTTGAATCTAAATCAAATGTTTCAAAGGCATTCCGATATATTATCTTCCTATACAGATTAAGAATATTTTTCAAGGATATAAAACGTTATTTAGAAATCAAATAATGTTTCGTAATAATTAAAAACCATTATCTTTACTTATATTTGGTAGAATCAACGAACCCATCTTCGATAATATCGTAGTTTTCATAATTGAGATAATGTGGTGAGCTTAATATATATTTGAAATTATATGGCATTTTCGTTAAGAGCTAGTATGCAGTATTTAATATTTCACATAATGAAAGAGATAGTATTTATTGTGTTACAATAATAAATATTCAATCTTTAGAATATTTTGAACTATTTTAGAAAACGAATTAGTTAGAATTCATTGAGTTGAAATGCTTTTCATAAATATTTTTAACTCTAACAGAAAATTGATCATTAAGGTGAAAATGTAAAAAATAATAATTTTTTTGGTATCATTTGATTATAATTGGAGGCTGGATTTGTGTATTCAGATGACCATAAAATGATCAGTATCAAGATGGCATTGTACTGATTTCATTTTCTGAATAATTGTACTAATTTTAATTGTGCTATTCAATTGCAATTTTTTCACTAATATGAAAAAATTTGACAATCCAATTCTATTTCATGATCGATATTCTTGCAAAAATAATTAATACATTTATAAAGTTTTTCCCAAGTAGCAAGAGTTAATATTATAGATCTATTATTTACCATTGCTACAACGAACTTCGTTGTTAAAATAATAATTATGAAATATGTATTTACCTTTAAAACAATTTTCTTTTAACTATTCAAAGTGTTAAAGAGTCCCCAGTAGCAAGAGTTAATATTTTAGATCTATTATTTACCATTGCTACAACGAACTTTGTTGTTAAAATAATAATTATGAAATATGTATTTACCTTTAAAATTATTTTCTTTTAACTATTCAAAATGTTAAAAATCCTATATTATAGTTACAATATAACTATCAGTTTTCTTTGATTGCATATTTGCCCCGGAATAAGCATAAAATATTCCTCCAGATTGATTATTTATTGAAGTGGTAAAATGCCTTTCCCTCCACAAAAGAAAATTGCATTGGTAACCTGAAGAACCACAGTATTGGTACTTAAAAAGCACATTGCTGTAAAAAATGCTCTTAAGTGATTATTAGTAGCTGAGAGAAGAGCGAAATTCATTACATATCTTTGTTACTTCAAAAGAAAATTATTGAGAAATTTTGGATTGAAGAATATTGATTTAGAAACTAGAATTATAGAAAATAGCAATTCAAACCATTGAATTATTTCCCCTTAAATGAAAATTCTTTTGAAGAAAACTCGATACAGATGAATAATCATGTGAAAATATTTTCAGATAATCAATTCATAAAGAAAATTCTACCATTAAATACAATTCAGAAAAATATATGTCAAATAAGGAACCGCAAAAAGGGAAAGTTGATATTCATCCAAAAAAGTAATCCTACAGAGTTTCAGAAAAGGGAAATCATTGTTTGAAATCTTATCCCGAAATGTATCTACATACTTATTTAAAAATATTTCTTTTACTTTAATAAAGAGAAGAAATGAGCTGTTCAGTGTTTATGCTTTAAAGGTTTGGTAAATAAATAAACAATAAATGATGCATTTAAATCATTGTTTCGTAAAGCATGATTTGTGATCTTATGCTACAAAACAGAATTCATTAAATTAATTAAAGATGCTAACAATTGAATGGAATATTTTCAGCATTCTATCCTACCAGAACAAAAACCTCTAAATACATTAGAATTTTTTGTTGCAAATTAATATTAATATTAATTATTTGCAACGTATTTTCTACTAAACCATAACATTTTAGAAGAAGTGAATTTTAGTTATGTAATGTAAAAATGAAACATGTTTAGTGCATATACTTTTATCGCACATTTATCTTCTCTATTAACATAATGATTTTTTAATATTATATTTAACATATCCTTATAAAAAGTAAAAATTTTACGCACACAGACTTATATATTTGTTATGAGAATATGATATGTGTATATATGCATTTGTACTTATTGACGTTTTATCATATTCTTATAATAAATACAATGGAATATTAACAAACTACACAAAAACTTATAATTGTATGGAATATAATGATCAATAATTCATATAATTTCTAAAATCGCTCTTAAGTTTACTTTTGAAGTACAGTTATAAAAATTTTTCGATATTTTTAAAGACATGACTAATTGAAATATGAATAAATAAAATTATGAATATTTATTGATTCACTTCTCAATTTTATATTCATATAAGTTTTAAATAGTCTATAGTTTTAGACAATACACAAATGAAAAGGAATATATAGCTGAGTTTGTTTTATTGAGATGATTTTAAAAATTAGTTTTTGTGACTTACATTTTAATATATTTACATCCAGTCAGTGTTGCACAGTTAATTTAATTATATTTATCTAATAAATTCATATTTCTTTCTTTTTGACTAAATAGAATATTTTATAATTTAGATCGAATGTAATAAAATGATAATGTTCTCCCAATGAAAATGTTTTTATATAAGGATATTACATTATCATTAATTCTCCAATTAAGAGATACAGTTGCATAAAGCTTAAGCAACAATGTAAATTTTAAATAGATAATCATGAAATCGCAGAAAAGGGGTTCTCGCAATCAGTTCTATAGAAAGATCATGCATATGCAAATATCAGGTGCAGAACGTCATTGAAGATACGCGTACGCGAAATGCGGGTTGTCGGCGCTCGTTGCTTAAAAATACAGTAAACAGAAGGGTGAAGACGCAATAAAAGACATTCCAGGCAACTCTATATGAGTTCTTTCGTGAAAACGTCTAAAAAAGTACTTAGACGACTTCACAACGGGAAAAATGATCAGAAAACTGGAGGAAGGAGTGTAGTGTGATCAATGTAGCTAAAGATTTCAGAATTAACAAAAGTTTCATTTCCTCTCACCTTGGAAACTCTTTCAAACCATAAATGCAATTGTTGTTAAAAAGTTAGTGTTATCCACCTTAGGAATGCAACTGCAGTGGATAACTGATATTTCGTCCTGAAGGTGAAAAGAGCCCGAAACAATTCAGTAAACGCCGTTGCTCTATAATTATGTATAGCAATCATTTCGAGAAGTGTATACTGTGGTGTACTGTGTGCACATACCTTCCCAAAAGCGGCTTATTCGCCTCTCCTCATCGATGAAATCATCGATCAAAATGAAACATGTTTTACATTAATTGAAGATTTGCTCATGTCACAATCTTTCACATTCAGACAAGTGAATACGAAATTTTCCACAAAATGATGACCAAGAATTTTGACCCAGCACGGTTTCCAAATTAATATTCAAATCATGTCAGGTGAGTCAAGTTAAAAATTTATTTCTCAAAAGATTCTGTTAATTGTTGTTTGTATTTTTTGGATACAATTGTTTTCAGTAACCAGATGCGCTTTTTATAACGTTTTTTCTCCTCTTCTTTGAAGAAATACTCTAATTTATCTATGTTCGTTTCCTTGGTTATTCTTTGAAAAAATGCGGAGTATTGTGTCTGGTGGTCTTGATCATTGATAAAATATACCTCAAGAGATTGTCCTCTTATAAGCTTGCGAGAAAATTAAAATATCGTTATTTTACAAGGATTGAAGTATTTTTTATGCGGTTGTATGAATAATCTTCAAACATTCAAGCCATTTTGTGGTGTATATAATTCTCAACAAAATCTAAATAAAATGCTCTCTAGTTTGAAATACAAAATTTTAAAAAAATGTGTTCGATATTTCATATAAAAATTCTTCATTATAAAATAATTAAGAATTAAAAGCAGAATATTTACGAAAAGAATTTTCTTTTCATTTACTGCATTTTATTCGAAATACAGTAAATAAGAAAACGAAGTCTTTTTCTTACTGATAAACTTTAGCTTGCTTTTTTAAAACAAATGTTATCATTTGGAAGATATTCCTCAATAAGTGACAAATTTAATAAATTTAATGAATGGTTCTAAACTAACAAATCATTTCAATTAACAATCGAATATAGTTCAAATACGAAGTTTTTCATAGATGACACAGTTTCGCATTATTGGAACCTATTTCCTTAAATTGAAAATAAAATTTTGATTTATGTGACAATAAAAATATTGATATTCTTTTCATTTTATTCCTAAATTCAATTATTCAAAAATTGAATTCAATTTTATTTGGTAAATATCATCTCATAAAAAACCATCAAGAAACTTTGTTATATGCATATAAAAGAATATATAAAATAACAAATGTTTCGATAACGTCTTGTATCGGAAAACTTACCAATCTAATTTTGTTACGCTACATTAAATTTTGAATTCTCTTTAACATCGATTAGCGAATAGTCGATTTATGTGCATGCCCTTGGAAAATAAATATTCGTAATAACTTTATTTTCTTATGCATATTAAATATACAAAAGTTCTTAGATTTATTTATTTTTCTATCTTATAGAACACGGGAAATATAAGTTGTTTCGTTTTACGTTTAGATATCACGAAAGGAGAATTGTAAATTCTTTAAAGTTATTACTTTGATAAACACAAATTTATAAAGAAAGCTTTCTGAAGTATTGAATGTTTGCGGTAGTAATCACCCCTTTGCATGAAAAATAAAAGTTTATTTATTTTAAAGTTATTTGGTATGCCATCCTCACTCAAGAAGCTACAGTTATCAAATTTAAATATATGTCTTTAGTACAAAAGCATAGAAATATTATTATTCGTTAATTTTTACTAGATAGATTAAGTGTGTTGAAAATTTTCTAACTTACATATGATTTATAGAGAATTTCTTAATATTTTAATTTAATTTAATCTTAGTGTTTTAATTTAATGATAACTAATAAGCTTCTTGATTCTGTTTTCAGATGTATTTATTATGTTAATATTCAGTTTTCAAATAAGTAGAAACCAATAAAAGCTTAACGTCTAAGATTTTCATCAAAACCTTCAAATTTCGCAATTTAATCGCAATAATAACCACTCTAAATACTTATTTAAATGAAAAATTTAATGTTAAGTGTATCAGATTTACCTAATTTCTTTAAAGTCAAAATTTGTCAAATATGTTTGCTGTAAGTTATTAATACAAGCTGTGTTCAAAAAGTTCGGTGAATTTTGCCATAGAAAAAGGAAACAAGAGAAACAAGCAAAATAGCTTTACTGGCCTTCAAAGTATTCGCCATTAGCAACAATACACTTTTGACATCGGGTCTACAATTGTTGGAAACTGTCTGCAAACGCTTCTTTCAGTATGGCACGAAGCACCGTTGTCACACGTTGTTGGATCTCAGTAATGTCGAAAAAGTGTTGTCCATGACGTAATGGAATTTAAACATATGACATATATATCCATCCTGTATTGTAAATCTCTATTACTAATATTCGTGATTTGTAGGACATAATGGATATGTACTCACGTACCTCTGACCAATGTATTTGAAATACTGAATCAAAAATTGAAGTTTTTAGGTACATTGCATAAATAACTTCGTAAAAAATTCTTATATGTATGTATCACTATAATAAATTTATTTTATTAATTTTGCATACATATTTATGTCATATGATGTGACGCGATACATGGCTTTCTCCCAACTTCAATAGCATTGTTGTTAGAGAAATTTATGATTAAAACACTTTCTAACCTTTTCAAATTAAATATTTCTGAATATAAGGAAATAAAAACTATAAGAATTTTCGTCTTCTAATAAAATTTATACTTAGTGTAAATTTTAGTTCATTCCAGTTTCCTTAATTTTTCACTATCGCAAGGGGATCAAGATTTACAATTAGCAAAATAATATCAATTAAACGTATCATAACGTTAATATAAATAGATATATATAAGCGTATCATAACATAAATATAAATAAATAAACGTATCATAACATTTATATAAATAAATGTATGCAGCTGAATGCATAATATATAACAGATAAATTTTTATATATATTTTACATCAATTTGAAATAATAACAATATGCAGTCACAAAAAATATTTACTCTTATTTATTTTTTGTCACGTAATTTTTGAATAATTTTTATTCGTTCATACATATGAAACATTAAAAAAATTAAATATTGAGAATAATTATTGAAAAGTATATAATCCTATTTTAAAATTGTTATATATTTATGGTAACTTCATACAAAACACTTGGTTAAAAAAATTGTAGAAAAACATTTGACAAACCATTCATTTAATTTAAGAAAGAATAGGTGCAAAAGATGGAAAAATCAGAAATACTGCTGACCTTTTCGAGAATTTAAACTTACTAGTAAATTGATGACTGTGATATCCAACTCTGTTCCAGCGAAATAACTCGCCCAAGAGAAATTGGGCAGTTGAGCTAATTGTGTTTCTTAACTAGTCGGACTTGGACCTGTGTCAGATTACTTTATAAAAATGGACATTTCCCAGACAAGTTGTCTTCCCTGAGACAGAAATATTTACACTCATTATTTTTCCTTGCTACGCTGCACAACATAACGGAGAATGGTGCCATTCTTAAAATAATTTTCTAAGCATGAGAGAGAGCAAGATGTTAGAAATAGATTTTCGTATTAATTTCTCCGTAAAACATGGATTGCTTTGTATAATATACTTAAGCAATATCGAAATTCTTAAAAATACAGAAATATAATTTATGAAATTGTTTTTAAAATAATTGATATAAAATTAATTGCAAGAAAGTTAACAATTAGAGACATGAAAGGAAACCTGGAGTAGTGGATTAACATTTAAAGGTGAATTATTTGAATTACATCAAATTAAAAATATGCAAACTGTATAGATATTGTTCAATTAAAGTACTGACAAATATAGAAAGAGAGTGATTAGTATGAAAAGACAATATGTTATAGAACATGGTAACTTAAATGAAATTTAGTCGGTGAAAATCAGAAAATTATTTATGATGTCTGTGATGGTAAATAGAACTGAAAAGCAAAACAATTACAAAAAAGCAATGAGATTTATTACAACTAAGCATTGCGGGCAGTTCAAAGCAGGAAAGAGAATGAAAAAATTACTAAAACTAGGCCGCGGTGACCTGGTTTCTTACGGCATTCACAATCGGAAGGCAGTGAAATCAAATCCCGGAATAATTAAAAACCCGTCGTGTTTGCTAAAATTATTTAGTGTACTTTAAATAGGTCGTGGTTTTATTGTCCTCCAAGTGAAATGATATCACTGGTGGGGGGCAAGTCAAGTATCACGAGGTCTTCTGCATGATATCTGCTTCTAAAATACGAGCACCCCTACCCAACTACTTCCACTAACTGGTAGAACTCAACTCTGGGGTAGGTAGAAATAAGTACGCTGGTGCAACAACAGCACAATAAAACAGAAGAGACAGTTTTTAAGAAAATTGCTCATATTTGTAATAAACTTTGCAAAAAATGTTACTTAGTTTATTTTTCCATTGCCGCAAGCCGTTGTTTCTTTGGTCTAAGACCTTTTTTAAATCTCACCTAATCAGGAGAAGGACAAAAATAATGTTATACAAGACATTGATTAAACCAGTTCTAACCTACGCCTAAGAGACATGCACCTTGACGATGAAGGAAGAGAAAACATTGGCGATTTTTGAGAGAAAGGTCATAAGAACTATTTTGGTGCTGTCCTGGAAAATAACACCTGGCGAAAAAGGTATAACTTTGAACTGAACAAAATCTATGGAGAGGAAGACATCATTAAATCAATAAAACTATCTAGAATGAGATGGGCAGGCCACCTCATGAGAATGAGTACAGAGAGAACACCAATAAAGGTCTTCAACACCACCCCTTTCTGTAGTAGACCAAGAGGAAGACCCAAAAAGAGATGGAAGGACTGCCTGGAAGAAGACTTCAACATACTTAAAGTCAAGAACTGGAGGTCGATTTCTAGAAAAGGGGCAGAATGGCAGAGACTTCTGAAGAAGGCCAAGGCCCACAAAGGGCTGTCGTGCCAATGCTGCTGATGATGATGATGAGTTTATTTTTCAGATTAAAAAATTAAAATGGAACTCGAAAATAATATATTTAGTTACTCGAGTGATAAATATATAGAAATTTATTATAGAATAGGAGACAATTAATCTACGGCATTACGGATGTACTGAGATCAATATACAAGGCAGCATTGTTCACGCCTCACTTTAAGAAAAATGTACTGGATAATTTCAAGTAGCCAGGTTAACACAGAAAGAGCGCGCTCTTCATACTTAGGAAATAAAAGAACTTGTGATGCAATTGTTAGACACTTTTGTCCATAAATACATGAATAGTTTCAGTTCAGTGCAATATTTGAAGCTGGAAAATCCAGAGGGTTCGATTATTTTAGTTCAGATTAAAGAATATTTTCACAAAAAGGCTTGATCACTAAACACAATGCACGCATATAGGTATTTGAAAATCCAATCACCTCTGTCATGTCAAAAGTGTCACACAAGCTTAGTTTTAACGTTTGGAAAATAATTTAGATACCATTGGTTAAGATTTTACCTTCTGCCTGAACTCCTGAATAGCATAAAATACCTTTTTACTAAAACACTGTTTGGGATGTAATATAGTTTGTTTTAGCCTTAGTACGACACAACATGGAATTCAAAAGCTATAGTGCATAGACATATTTTTTAATTGTGATACGTTGATACCTCAATACTATACATTCTGTTAATCGACTTAGTGGAGGATTTAGTATTCAGAACAGACATCAAATCTTTACTTTTCTTTTAGAGATGCCTTAAGTCATTAATGTAACAGATGCTTGTACTGACATCAAAGGATTACACGATACATGAATTTTTATAATCTGAAAATTGCTGAAACGTGTTTGAGAGTCATTACTTTGTTCCTATTGGTTTTGCAATAATCTCAGAAGCGTTGAAAAACTGCTGTAGTTATCTTTCATTTGTTAGGACCACACTTTCAAGCAAATATGTTTCCCTCAGGCCTTACTTAGTTATGATAACGTTAAATTTAAACTGAGTGCCTTTAATGAATCGTTGTGTTTTTGATATCTAGTGATTGAATAATGAATCCATAATTGGCTTTTAAGTCTAGAGCCCGATGTGAACGCCTCTAAAATAAATATAAAATATTTCCAGAAATATTAAATCGATATTGACAGTAACATTAGTGCATTTAACTGAATATTATATCTCCAAAAGATTAGAAAAATTTTGAATAAAATATAAAAACTACAGTTTGATGTAAGGAAATAATGAATTATGAATTACTTACTTTAAGTTATTCAAATTAAATCTTAAATGCAAGCATAATAATAATTTTAATCAGTGAAATGAAGAAAAAAATTAATAAACATAAAAAATCCACTTATAGCAGTAAGAGATGCATGACATCTATAAATTAAAGCGTTGATTAAGTTGTCATTGTTTATAATATTATCAGTTCAAAAATATAAGAAATTTACTTACTCTAACATCAAAAGAAGTGAGCGAAAGAAATTTGTAAGAATGTAGTTAGAATAATAGATAATTATTTTTCAACTTCGTAGAAATAGTATAAATCATAAAAAGAATGCTATTTAAGAATCTTTATGATAAATTTATTGGATCTAGTAGCTTAGAATTTCACAAATGCTTTCTATTTCTCAAGATACGGAGCAGCGACAAAACCCCAAGGATCAATATCACTTAAAAAGTAAGTTATCTTTATTAATTATAGTTTGTAAAACGTCAAAATAATAACTGAGCAATATATAAGGTAAGCATTATTTTACTTTTATAAAAATTACATCATTTGGTAAATGATTTTACATTACATAAAAAAGATGGGCGAGTAAACGAATATGGTAAGTGGAAAAAACAAGTCAAATAACGAATTTAGGTTACAAATAAATAAGCTAAGTTATTATGTAAAAGTACAGGGTTAGCAAGAAATAAGTTTCCCACTTCAGAGGGCTGTAGAATACGTTCTATTTGTCCAAATGAGATAAAATTTGAACAACAGATAAATCAAATAATGCGCTTGAAATTTATTGAAAAAAACAAATAGTACATAATTTCGCCGAAAGATGGCGCTGTAATACTAATGGTACTTATTTGCATATACTGAAAATATGAAAAGTCATTTGCTTTAAAGCGCATGCCTATTAGCATTATCTTTGGGTAAAAATAAGGTGGATTCTGAACGAGCAATAGTTACTTTTCTGCACATCATGCCTTCTTTGCAAGAAAAAGCGCTACTTGTAAAATTGTTCTACCAGAACCAGCAGAACTCCGTTGCAGCTGTAAAAGAATTTCGCCGTATGAAGCAGATACGAAAAGGTCCAATGTCTCCATGTGCGTTACGCAAGATGATGTAGAAATTTGAAAGAACTGGACAACTTGCAATTCTTCCCGGTAGAGGACGAAAACCAATCCAGTCTTTTAGCGTCGAAAATGTGGCTACCGCGGTCGTTGAAGCCAGCAGTCAGTCGCCGGATGGTAATGTGAGTGTGCCAGTTGTTTCCCGTGTATTGGATATGCCGTATTCCACTGTACGAAAAGTCTTACGGTGGATTTTTCATTTTTATCCCTACAAAATCAAGCCTCTGCACTTGTTGCAAGACGGGGACTCAGAAGTTCGTATAACTTTTGCACTTCAGTTCCTTGTTCGAATGGTGGTTGACGTCACTTGGCTATGGAATATTCTGTGGACTGATGAAGCCCACTTTCAACTTAATGGGCAAGTCAACACCCACAATTGTCGAATTTGGGCAGTGGAAAACCCTCGCGCTATCCAGAAAACCCCTTGCATCCTGAAAAAGTGACAGTATGGTGTGGGTTTACGGCTACTTTTGTGATTGGGCCGTATTTTTTTGAAGAGATAACTGCAAATGGAATTAAAACCTGTTTGATCACAGGACAACGGTACCAAGATATGCTGAGGGATTTTGTAATCCCACAACTTCAGCAGCATGGATGCTTTCAGGACATCATTTTCATCAAGGATGGCTCACCTCCTCATAATGATCGTCGTGTAAAGCAACTGCTAACACAGCATTTTACTGAGGCACGGGTTATCAGCCGTCATTTCCCTACGGCATGGCCTCCTCGTTCGCCGGATATCACCCCCGGCGACATTTGGTTGTGGGGTTTTTTGAAGGAGAATGTCTACCGTAAAAGGCCAGCATCTGTACCAGATCTGAAGGACAGCATTCGGCGCCATATTCTTGATATTCCGACAGACTCACTCCGGTCTGCTGTCGAAAATATGGTTCTGCGATTAGAGCGCATTGTTGAAAATGAAGGGGGGCATATTGAACAGTTGTAATGTTACTTTTTTATTATTATTATTTAACATTTATAAAGCATATCAAATGTTTTTATGTGTACTACAGCGCCATCTATCGGCGAAAATTTGTACAATTTTTTTACTAAATGTCAAGCGCATCATTTGAATTATCTGTAGTTCAAATTTTATCTCATTTGGACAAATAGAACGTATTCTACAGCCCTCTGAAGTGGGAAACTTATTTCTTGCTAACCCTGTATTTATGTTGAGTAAAATAATTTTGGAATCGGTTCTATATTCTCAGATTAAGTAGAAACTGCCAAATTAAAAGAATAAAATATTTTGCTTTGAAGCATAGTAAAATATATTTTGAATTAATTTACATCTGCAAAATAACATGAATTAAATTAATTCTCAGGGAAATTATAATTATTTCTAATAATAACTAATTGCGTTGTAATTAATCTTCAAATAAGATATAATTCTAAGATTAATAAATAAAATTAGATAAGATTAGATTGATAAATGAAAATAAATTGAGATAAAAATAAAATTATATATAGATATGATAAATTAACTTTTGCAAAATAAAATGTGTTCTGTAGTTCATTTTGCGAAATAGAAAACATATTTTACTTTACGTGTTATAACATGTTTTATTTCAATGTTAAAATATTGCAACGCCGAAATTTTTATTTATCTATGTAGCAAACAATTGTAGTTCCTTTCTTTTAATTTCCTTAATTATTAATTGAATATCATATTTATGTATCAAAGAATCATCTTAAATCAACTTCACTTCAAAATTGATTTCAAAGAATTTATATGTTTATCATAAGAAAACATAGTCTGTAATTTTATTAAGATAATCGTGGTTTTACACAAGAATACGAATCTTTCTTCTCTACAAATTAGTTTTCGGACTACTATAAATGTTTCCATTCATACAAAGAATGTAGGACCTAATTTGAGAATGAAAGTGAATTTTTATCACAATTAGAGGATTTACTTCTCTGAAAACAAGAAATAAGGAACTTCAGAATTCACTTAAATCTAATTAAATGGAGGAAGTCTGAATCAAAATATTTTCCAACTAATAGAATGAATTAATTTCCCATCGAATTAATCTTTTAGTGAAAAACTTTGAAAGAGTATGATTTTTTGTTGTTGTTTATGTTTGTTTCATGAGATAGAATTTTTTGCTTTTTTTTGAGTAATGACAACAATACTTCGTAGTATATTGTGTTTTTCACTATTTTAGGTATTCTTTTTCATTTAATTGTATTTGCTACCGTTTATATGATAATATAAAAGAATTTAACTATTATTTTTTATGGGTTTCAGAAATTTTCTAAAGATTACATATTTATTATTTAATTTAAATAAATTATGTGTTTATTAATTTATTCTACAAATGATAAGAGATGACTGTTTAAGTTGAACACTACTATTAATACAATTACTACATTTTATTCAGTGTTTCGGATCATTAAGTACATAATAGTTCAAATATTACAAAATTTCATCAGTTTTTCTGAACATCAATTTTTTTTACTTCATATCGATGTGCTAAATGAATTTTTTGGCCTCGGTATTAAATCATCCATAGAGATTTTTAAAATGAAACTTAGTAAAATTTAGAAAAATTTCAAATAAAACATTCTTTGCTTAGATATGGCACATGCAATATTTTTTTCTCTATTTTTAATTCACCATTTCCGCGCCAACTGTTACCAAGCTCAAAAATAGTGAAAAAAGGAGTATAAAAACGCGAGAACTGTTATCTGCATAAGGCTGCAATATGAAGAACGAGTTTTTGATTTCGGATGGACACTTTTTTCCCACCCTCCTTTAACGGCCTGACTTTAAAAACTGGAAAAAAATTTTATCCTGATCTTTTTCTCGTTCTTCCTTACCTTTTTTTTCATTTTACCGACCCGGGAGTGAAGTGGAAGAAAAGAGCGCCAGAGGGAGCATTAATATGGAACGTTTGGTGTTTCTGTAATCTTTGTAGTGGATGAGGCTGTGGCAGAAGAGGGGTGGGAAAAAAGGAGGAGAGCTTGCCTCGTGTTTACGAGAGTCCCAGATGGCGGTTATGAGGAGAACGACATGGCGGCACAATCTGCCAATCCTTATGGAAACGAAAATTCCTCTTTCCTGCTAAATCCCTATAACCTTTGTCACATTTTACCGAAATGGAAAACAGGAGTATTCCAGTACTTTTCTTGACTTTTTTTTACCGCATTCCAAGCAGCATTTCCCTATCAATAAGTTTTCAAATAATGTTCTTCGTATCAAGCAGAAAGGTTATTTCACATGCATTGCTTAAAATCCATTCAAAGATTTCATGAAAGAAGGGGTGTCAATTTTTTCTGTCATATTAACAACTTTTTAGAAGATGAGTAACGTTTATATTCCTTTGAAGTATCCCAATAAAATCTTCCTCGAAATAATGAAACAGTGAATTGAGAACACTGAAAATTTTACTATGGGAAATCTTGAATAACATTTTAATTCAATTTCCTATGAAGTATCCCAATAAAATCCTAAATAATCTTAATAAAACCAATAAATCTGGAAATAATGAAACAGTGAATGGAGAACACGGAAAATTTTATTATAGGAAATCTTGAATAACATTTCAATTCAATTTCCTATGAAGAATCGCAATAAAATCTTAAATAGTCTGAATAATCTTAATAAAACCAATAAATCCGGAAATAATGAAACAGTGAATGGATAACACTGAAAATTTTATTATAGGAAATCTTGAATAACATTTTAATTCAATTTCTTATGAAGTATCCCAATAAAATCTTAAATAATCTTAATAATCTTAATAAAACCAATAAATTTGGAAATAAGGAAACAGTGAATGGAGAACACTGAAAATTTTATCATAGGAAATCTTGAATAACATTTTAATTCAAATATAAATATATAGTTTATTATTTGCTTTTGTCTTCAATTTTATATACACAATGGTATAATTTGTATCACCATTCATTGTAATCTTTATGTATGCTAAATAATGCATGTTTACATTCACACTGAATTCTACTGCTCTGTAAAAGCATGCATATTTTCAAATTATACATTAAAACAATGGCATTCTGAATTCTTGGTTCTGAACTTACTACGGAAATATTTTCCCCTTTTAAATCATGTATAAGGAAATGTCTGTCCATTATATACTCGCAATTCAGCTTTTTAAGAGCTCATTTATCACATGTTGACACATATGCTTTGCAACCATATTTATAAACGCATTACATATCGATTATAACTATAAACAATTTTGCTTATTCCTGAAATCATTAAAGGGGAGCTTTATAATCTCAAAAGTCTTCATAGAAGCCATGAAAGAAATGTTACTAAAAATATTCAAAAGCAATGTTAATGAAAAACAGTCCTATGGGACATTAAATCTAAAACAAATTCAATAAAATGTTCAAATTTATTTAAAAGATCCGGACATTTTAAATAAATAGCGAGTCTTTCATAAACAAAATATACTTTCACAGTTTTTGCGAATTAATATTTTTAAAACTATCATTTGCAATCTTTATTTACCAACATTTTAGTCCTTAAAATTTTATTCTTAAAATTAATTTAACTTTCTAGAAAACTGAAAGATGTCATTAAAATTGGACATTAAACTGATAATATATATTAAGATACACCAAGTGACATGGATCGATGATAGTCCAAAACAATATGAAGTATAAATATCGTTTTCGTTTCATATCAAAGAAAATTGGTTCACTTGCTTATATAATAACTGTCCAAGCTGAAAAAAGTAAAAATAAAAATATTCAAAATATAATAAAGTATATTTTGCTTAAACTTTTCAGTGTTGAATAATATATAATTTGGAAATAATTAGCAGAGCAATTTTATCAAAAGTTTTAATTAAAAAAAACAACAAGATTTTGGCTTAAATCACAAGAAATAGTTAAGAATGTGATTATCACTCAGGAATTAGCTGAAAAAAGTAAAAGCGAAAATATCCAAAATATAATAAAGTATATTTTGCTTAAACTTTTCAGTGGTTGAATAATATATGATTTAGAAATAATAAGCAGAGCAATTTTATCAAAAATTTTAAATAAAAAAAGACCAAGATTTTGGCTTAAATCACAAGAAATAGTTAAAAAAATATGGTTATCATTCAGGAATTGAAATGCTTAATTCATTTGTCTTCATGTTTTTTTTATATTTATTGCGTCCCGAAACACATTTATAATGTAAGAAACATGGAATTTTTGCGATTTATATCAACAGATATTTCCTCTCTCATACAAATGATCGAGTATTGATTACTAGAATATAACTTACACTTCTTGAAGTTTGAAAATTACTTTTTGCTGAGTGTTCATTGTTGTCAAGTAAGTTCATAAAGCTAATTGTTTCATTCTTAAGGAAAATTTGCTTAAATAAAACATGAAAATATATGATATTGTATTATAAAAGTGATAAAAAAGAGAGATATAAGAAGAGTAATATAAAAAATATATTGTATTATAAAAGATATTTGAATATTATATACTTTTAAACCAAATGTTTTCACTATTTCAGTTGCTAGATCTGAAACAGATATAAAATTATTTCATTCAATGAAAAATCAACTATTGTTAATTTTATTGCATTCTGTGTTATGTATTATAAAAGCTGAAATTAAAAAAATTAATAACTCTTTTTTTATAAATATATTGAGATGAGCTTCTTTTTGTTTTATATCTATTGTAATTATGCTGTGAGAATCAAAAACTAAATGCTGAAAAATTGTTTTGAGAATAGGACGTTTAAGAAAAAAGTGTAATTATTAATTACAAATAAGCTTACATTTTCTCATAATTATTATAGGGACTTCAAAAAAGTAATTAATATAAGTAAAAAATGATTTATTCCGGTCCTAAGACCGGTTATAAAAGCTGCAGACAAACTTAAATGATTTTCTGATGTAAGGAATTTTGAATTCAAAGGGATTTTCAAGAGTCAAGTGAAATTTAGAATTACTAATATCACAAAAATAATAATTTCACTAATTGGAAAATATAAAAGTCAAATAAATATATTCTATTATAAACTCATTTTTAAAAAGACCAATAGAATAAAACTAGTAAAAAACCTATATTAAAAAACATAGCACCATGATAAACTGATCGTTTTCTTTGGAATTAAAGTAGTATATAAAAATGTAAAATAAAATTGGTAAAATTTTTAAAAGTAAGTACCACATTTCTACTCAGTTTCAATTAAATATTCAAGTAATTAAATTTAAATTTTCATGTGAGTTCTAGTCAAAGAAAAATCAGAAATTATTAATTTATCTTTCGATTTATTGTATCAGAAAAATGTCAACTACCCTTCCAGATCAGGGACACTTTAAAATGCATATAGATATATATGCATTTTATTATATATATATAGATAGATAGATAGGTAGATCTGAAACAGCCTTTCCATGTCTTAATTATGTTCATATGATGGATGGTCTAATGATATTGCTCGTTTAAAATAAGAAGATAAATCAAATGGATTAAAAGTTATTTTCAAACTCACAAGAAATCAGATTTTTTAAGATATGCCATCAAACAATGAAATTTTAAGGGAAACAGCTGCATGCTTTGAATAACAGATTTATTTTGATAGCTAGCCAAAGTTATTCTGCGTTAAATCTAAATGTTAACCATTTCTTAAATGATACGGGATTAGATGATTATTATTAGATGATATTCATTAATACTTCATGCTGTATTAATGTCGTCTGCCTATTGTTTCTATGACTAACAACTATACCAATATACAAGTCTCTGCCAAGAGACAAGCATATCATTTTGAAATTATGAGTAACTAACCTCTGTGAAATGGTTTATGATATCACATGTTATTCAAAACTTGTTACGACAAATTATACAATGGACAATGATACAATTTGGATGACTCGGTAATTCAGGTATTCATCCTTTTTTGATTGTCTCCAATTTGTCATGTACCTTCCTATTTTAGAATCTTCACTTTACAAATGTGTATTTAGAAGCAACGTCTGCCAGAAGTTTTCTGTGTATGAAGTAAATGTGGAACCATAACCTTAGTTTCAAGTTTCAAGGTTGATCATCTATACAATCGCATTTGGGAGTGTTTAATTGGAAGTGTTTTTGATTACACTTTAACATTAACGAGGAAAAAAAAATGTCCGTTAAGACGAATTTTTATGAAAAAATAGTATCTAGCAAAAATACACTATAAATGAAATTTATATTCATTACTAATCAGTCTGTATGTAGTCTAACTTGCATGTGAAAGTTTGAGAAGATCTTGCATTTTTGATTATCTGAAATCAGAAAAAAATATTACTTTTAGTGTAAAACATTTTCCTCATTTAACTTACTTCTTAGAAATACTTGATTGAGTCTTTGTGATTGTTCAATTGATAAGTTAATGTAAATTACAATTTTGTTTAACTAACTCACCGACTTCGAATTATATCTGTACAAATAGTTGAATTAAAAATTTTAAGAGTAAAATTATTTCATGAATATAACGTGCATTCATAAATCTATTTTTTAATAATATGTCTTTCAAATTATAGAATTATACACATTTTAAAATTTGAATGTTTTTATAAAATAAATAAAAGGTAACAATATTATCATTTATTCACAAATAAGATTTTTTGTTCATACGTATAATGATAGCAAGGTAGATTATTATACATAAACTAAAATCTTTTTTGTTAAAATGTTAATCAAATCATTTAAAGCATATATATATATATATATATATATATATATATATATATATATATATATATATATATATATATATATATATATATATATATATATATATATATATATATATATATATATATATATATATATATATATATATATTTAAATAATAAATGAGTCTTAATTTCTATATATTAGAGATTCGTGCATAATTCTTTTCAATTCATTATGAAAATTAAAAAAAAAATTGTTTGTTTTAAATTAAATATTTTAATACTTTTTATTCATTTATTGTTTTAAAAATAAAGAGAAAGCACTTTTATATAAAACTGAATATTTTTGATTTAAGTGATAAAATTGAAAATGACAAAATATGTATTTGAGAATATCGTCAGTTATAAACATATGCATCTAAATTGATATATATATAAAATACAGAGTTTTAATAATAAAGGATAACTGAATTGCTTCTCAAAGGTCATTAATATCTTAAATAAAAATATTGAAATTGTATTGTTTTGACAATGAAATCAATTGCATTAAATTTAACATTCCTCATTACTTGTTTTTCTTGGAAAAAATTAATATGCAATCTTACAGTTATATAAACTGTTGTCCATCGAATTTTATAGAACATTTTTCTTCACTGGTGAGCCATATTTTGTTGTAAAGTAGCCCAATTTGGCAAAATATATCAAACGGAGGAAGGTGCATGACGTCACACATAAAGGGCCCCATAGCTGAATTTGAAGAACCACAGCACGTATTCTCATTCTGCACCTCTTTGAAGAAATCCCACATCCAACTATAATCATCAGCTGATGCTCTCTCCCACCCCTATTTCACTCCCTAAGTATCGTCCCCTTGTGTTCGTGCACCGCCCACCTCCGATTTCATTACGATGATGATGATGATGGGGCTACAATCAAAAACACGCGTACCGCTCACAAAGAGAATGTGCATGCTTGGTTTCATTTACCCCCCCCCCCTTTTATATCTCATTTCCGATTTCGGTGAGAGGAGAATCTTATTGTGTTTGTGTTTTATGCCTAAATATGTAATTTAGATGAAGCATTGTCATTAATTAAAAGATCTAGAAGATAAAGAATGCTTGATTTTTTTTCTTGGTAAAAATATTTTGAATTATGATAAATGTCTCCTGTGTGATCTATCATATAATTTCTCATCACAGATGGAAGAAATTTTAAGAAATTTGAGGTTTTTTTTATCAATAACTACCAATGCTATGCAGTTATTAATGTTTAATTCCCGCAAAATGAAGATTCATAGTGAAAATGTTGATCGCGAACATATTTAAAATTATAATCATGTTTAATGTAATCTTTAGGCGTTTCATTTAACTAATCCATTATACAGATTATTTCTAGCAATTCATTGTGAACTTCTAGCATAATGCTATGTCTTTCCCTACCAATAAATCTGGGATTCAATTTTCTGTAAAGTCCAGAAAATTGGACACTAGAGTCATCGGTAGAGAATCTGGTTTCAATTCTCTGGACTGCTGTATATAAACTGAATGATGTGGTTGAAACCGTGTCACTGAAAGTCGTAAATATAATGCAAATATTTGTACATATTTAGTTTCAAAATTATTCGAGTTAATTATTGTCTTTCTATAAAATTATTTCATTCATATTTAAATTTGAAATTTTCTTTTCAAAATTCTCCTGAAATTATATTTTTATTCAAAAAAATAAAATACAGTAAAAATATATTAATTGTATTCTCAAGGGAGTGGAAAGATATAGGCAATTGTATTTTTAAGGCTTCATATTTTTAAAAATGTATCTTTCTATGCTAGAAAATAAAAGTTAAAAATTATTTTGAAAATTATCAAAAGTAACTTAAATTTATTGCGCTAATAGCATTTTTTATAAATGACAAAAATTAATAGAAAATAATGATTAAAAATTATATTGTGAGTTTTATTTGGTTAAAATATATAGACTTACAAATAATAATTTAAACAACACAAGTATATTACATAACTTAACAAAGTGTAGAGCATTTTATTTGTTATTGAAGTATTTCATAAATGGATATTTTGATGAAATTAGATATTTACATAAAAATTATTAGAATTAATATTAGAAATCCCGTTTCGACCTATCTTATTTTTGAAAAACAACTTGAATTCGAATGTTATTGATAGAATTGTTCATTGAAAGATACAAGAATTTAAGAAACTAGAACTGACCTCTTATATTTTCCCAGAAAGAGATATATCACATTATTAGATGTTTGAATACATTCGAGATCATAAAATTCACCGAGAGTACAATCTTTTTTTTTCCAACGGCGGGCACACTTGTGTGACGAACCCTATGCCACAACAAGGCCAGAAACTGCTACTCATTTGTCGTTACCCAGCGGGCACCTGTGAACCAAGTCACGGAGGCGAGTAGCGTTGCCCGCGCCATACCACCACAAACCCGTTTATAGGGTAGGCCACATTCATACATCATCACAGAAGAAACGACAGAGGAACATAGAGAGAACAGAGAAAGAAAGTAACATCCATGCCCCAACCGGGATTCGAACCCATGACCCACAACTCAGAAGTCAGGATCACTAACTCCTCAGCCATCGGTCGGCAGACTACAATCTAGTGAGCTATAAATTATCTGGGTACATGCACTGTGTGAAATTTTTCACATTGAGATAAATTTGCTATAAGAAACTTATAGAGAAGAAGCTAGTTTTAATAGAATGCAATTTAAAAAAAAGAGGATTCGATACAAAAAACTATCAATACGCTGAAACAAATTATGGATAAAATTCAGTTTCACAGATAAATTAATATGCAATATTTTTGGAATAGGAGATAATTAGTAAATGACACCAATATCATGACCAATCAACAAATTTTTATACACTATATGACATCTACCTCAAAACCAATCGAAGAGAAGAGCATCTTCATTATAGAAGTATAGCAGTTAATAGAAACAAAAATTGTATTTCATTGAACATAGATTGACATGTGGCAGCGTAATACGAAAAAAATCTCAGAAACTTGAAATGGAAATGACATTCATGTTTCAACAGGACAATAA
This sequence comes from Latrodectus hesperus, assembly GCA_037975125.1. Taxonomy (NCBI): domain Eukaryota; kingdom Metazoa; phylum Arthropoda; class Arachnida; order Araneae; family Theridiidae; genus Latrodectus; species Latrodectus hesperus. The sequence goes on from CM075854.1 coordinate 71,819,719, forward strand.
ACGTAAGTATACAGCGAACATAGCATTTGAGTCATCATTCAATGGCATATTTTTGTACATAAAAACACGATTGCAGACTAAACCTCAACGAAAATTTATCATAATAACCTGCACCTAGCAGACAAAAGATTTTATACTGTAAGAAATACCTTTGTCAAAGCTAGAGTTCTTTAGAAATTAAGATGCACAGATTAATTTTAATAGCTGTTCCTGAACGGGATATAGATGTTAATTTTGATTTTTCTACGAACGTCAGTTGATCTAAATACTTTGGAGTCAACCATATAATTGTTTTCGGTTATCAATCTAACTACAGTGTAGTGGCAACAACAAAAGTTTTGAGCTAATTCTTAAGGTATTTGGCTACGTTAAAAAGTTGAATTTCGATTTCATGTGTCAATTTTATTTCATTTGTGAATCTTGTACTCAGAACTTTTTAGCTACTGTATCTCAAATAGAAATTATACAAGTTTAGAAAACTTTAAACTACGCCTTCTTTTGAAAAACAAAACAGGAAATTGCATTTTCAAATCGTAAAGGGCAAAGAAAATTTCACTTTTTTAGCTAATTTTTAATTTATATTTTTTTGTAATGTGCTGATTGATAGCGATATGTATGAGGCTGTTGTTTAGCTTATAGATTCTAAAACAAGTGGCAAAAACTTTGCTATCAAAAGTGAAACTGTCACTTTAAGGGCGATTTTCTCATAATTTTGTTTTTCACAAAATCTCCAAGCCGTAAACATGATGTTGTTGTTGTTGTCGTGTGCCAGCTAGGCTGGCAATATGGGGTGCGCTGCTCCACTTTTTCAACTGAACCATATTTTGATGTGGAGTCCGACTTCTTCAGTACACACGTCATAGGGACCCGTTTATAGGGTAAGCAACCATTTACAACACATTTATACACATAAAGGACAAAGACAGGATAGATAGAGAGAGATAGTACATCCATGCCCGAACTGGGATTCAAACCCAGGACCTCCCTATCCGTAGTCAGGGACTCTGACCACTAGACAGGGTGGGCGGCCATAAACATGATATTTCATGTAATAAAGATATTTGCATGATAGTTGGTCAACTTGCTTTAAATGCTCAGAAATGAATCAAAAGTTTTACTATATATGAATAGCTATTCATTTACAGCTATTTTTATAGGAAATGTTCAAAAAAATTTTGTGAAATATCGATATTGCACTATATTTTTAATCATATTATCTTTATCGCTTAATTTTAAGGATCATTTCAAAGAAAATTGTCATGTAAATCTTATACTCAAATTAAATTAAGAATGATGCATTAGAATTTTCTGTAAAGTGTTAGCCGTTTTGCTAAAATTTCCTTAAAATTTGAGCGAACATAATCTATTTCACAAAAAGTGTACGATATGTAGTTAACAGTTTGGCTAATTTTATGTTTTTATATTACAATTTATTTAAAGACAAAAGAAAAAAGAAACTTAAAATTAATTTTTAAGAAAACTTTGGCTCAAAAGTAGGTTTGGTTTGTTTGTCGCTCAACGGTCATTTTTTGCACACGAGGGCTAATTAGACCGGGACCTACGGTTTAAAGTGGATTCCGAACCACTACAAACATCCATGCCCAAGGTGGGATTCGAACCCACGAACTGTTGAACCGAAGGCAAGAGCGCTAACCATTCGGCTGCCAGCTTGGCTCAAAAGTAGGCAAATATCTCAAACAAAAGGTATGCATAAATGTATTTAGAATTTCCTAATTTTATTATACATATTCTTCTATTATGCTAACAATACTAATATAGTTATTGACTCGAATATCTTCACTAAAGCTTCAAGTTATTCGATCAATGAAACAATCATTGTTAGCAGATACTTACATTGATGTACCTTCCCTCAACAGTATATTTTTCTCGACTTATAAACAGTTTCTCTTTAAATTATAAAATGTAGATAGTTGTGTCTATACTCTTTTCAAACTAGTTTAACTATGTACATATGCTAATGATACTTTTAATGAGATTTACTCTGTATTCGTAAAAGTAAAACAAGTTAATGTCAATTGCAAGTATATTTATACAGTTTCAGTACACAAAAAATGTATAATTTTTTAGATAACTTTGGATATGGTTTTCAATACGATAGTTAAAATATCATGGAATAAAGAATTAAAATAAACGTTTTAGAATGTTTCACACTCTGATGGTGAACTACTATGAGATTTATAATATCATCAAACACTATTTCAATAATTTGAAATAATTTTTCACAGTCAGTACCGAAGAAGAATACCGTTAAGGTATTTAAAGAGTCTCGTATAAAAATATCCATTGTTATTCTGCAAAGAAATCACAGCAAATATCAAAAACAAAACCAGTCATTTTTCAAAAAATTTAGTTATACAAAGTAGCTTTCTATTGACATAAGAAATATTTCCCTAATTAAGAAAATAAGGGAAAACTTTATTTTCTGAACATAATATAGTATTAATTTTAATAAATATTCCAATGTATAAATTTAAAATCATCATGTTGTTAGTTTATTTTTAATTACCAAACTAACAATCATACTTAGCTGCTGATTTTGATAAAATAATGTTGGACAAAATATTACATAAAAATTAAGACCTATTATTAATTTTTCTAAATAATTTATAGTATAAATAAACTAAATATATCGTATTCTTATAAACGTTTATAAATTTCATACAACTTGAAACTTTTCTAAAAAATACTTTATTATACTACAATTGTGGTATAATTGCATGAGCTATGATTAATCAATTCGTAAAAAATAAAAATCCTATAAATTAATATACAAGTTTTCGTTAAAATCTAAAATTAATTCATTTAAACATCTTTCTTCACATTATTATATTTTAATTAGAAATGCAAGAGTATCAGAGGAAATTTCCCGGATTCTTTTCTAATTTTAATACAAATGGAATGCTTCATATGAAAGACTTATAAAAGGAGAGAATAAAGTAATTAGTTATTAAACTAGAAAACCTCTTTATCATTATTATTTTATTTTATACTCATTTTTTCATTGCATTCATTTTTTAAAATTATTTTTCAACTAATTACTTTTAATTACTTTCACATTCGATAAAGGAATTGAGATTTTGCACTGACTGAACTTTTATTCTGTTTATCGTTAAAACATCAGGCATAAAATTTAAAAAATTATTTGCTAAATTTTTGACAAATTATTTATGCTTCGATTTACTAATTGTTTTCATTGCTGCTGTTGTAGTCGTGTGCCAGCTAGGCTGGCATTATAGGGTGAGCTGCTCCACTTTTCGAACTGAACCATATTTTTGGTGTGGAGTCCGACTTCCTCAGTACACACATCCCATAGGTACCCATTTATAGGGTAGGCACAACCATTCACACAAAGAAAGGACAAAGACAGGATAGATAAAGGGAGAAAGTACATCCATGCCCGAACCGGGATTCGAACCCAGGACCTCCCTATCCGCAATCAGGCACGCTGACCACTAGACAAGTTGGGTGGCAATGTTTTCATTGGAAACAAAGTAATAAGAAAATACAGTAAAATCTGTTGTTATTCCATTGAATTCATTTATATATTTCATGAGGATACCATTCCTATATATATCACACCCCTTATTGTTATACATAAAACGAAACAAATTCTCTCCCACTGAAGGCTGTATTTATTCGTAAAAGAATGCTTCCAGACCTAGAAATAGCCATTTTAAAATAGATGATAGTCCTTTTCATCAGAGTCGTAAATGATGCGTCGCCGCCCCTGAGGTAACTTGAATAACAGCTCAGAACACATACTAGACACGTTTTCAAAAGCTAACTCCACCACGCTGTACTCCATTGTTAGTTCTATCATTTGGTTTCTTTTTTTCTGTCATAAAAGGATGCTATTATCCTTCCTCCCTCCATTAAAAGAACAAAATGATGTCTCCGCTTCGAAAAAGTAAAGATGAGATGTGTGAGGAATTGGTCAGCACATTGTATGATAAGGGTCGAGAGAATTGTCCCTTTTTTAAAAAGTTGAAATCTAATTTATCTCGTGATGTAGCTAATTTTAATGTGCTCTTATTTTTGCTCACCACGGGAGATTTAGTTTCAAATCCCAACTGTTTATTTTTCGGTCCGTTGAATGAATTCCCACCTTCATTTGATTACGAAATCATTTGATAATAAAAAGAAAAATTATTTCAAATAAAGGTTCAGTCATGTACGGTATTGCTCATAAAAATAAAGAAATATTTAACTTTTTGTATTATTTGAAGGAAAAAAATTTTATGATTCACAGACAAAGTGGTTTATCATACAACACACGAGGAAAGTTTTAATAAAAAAAATCTTAATAACACTAAATTAAAAGTATGAAAGGCAAATGATAGTCTGTAAATTAAAAGCTGTCGGAAAAAACATGCTAAGTTATTTCACTAATATAGATGAATCTACCATAGACTCGTTTTATTATTTATATTTTCATATCTTATCCATTGATTACATGCAATAATTTTAAATAAATTTTTGATTTCAGATTTACTTCAAAATTTGTATTATTAACAACAAGAGTAGTTTTAATATTTTAACTTAAATTTGAAACACCTTAGGAAAATAATAATAGAAAGGTAAGTGAGAATCCTGCATTCATTAACACCGAAGCTGAATATTCACTTGATGCATTTTAAAACCGCATAAAACTTTCAAAGTGTGGATATGGAAACATCTAAAAAACATGTTTCTTATTCATAGAAGTCTAACACATCGAATTGCGTTTTTTTGATTTGTTTCTTATTAAAATGATTCCTCATGAACAAGTAATTTGTGAGGATACTTCTAAGCAAAAGAATAAAAAATCTTCAAGAGTGCATGTTATTTAAGATAGAAAAGACAGAAAATGTCATCAATCACACATTTCAAGGACATAAAGCTGCAAATGTAAAATACATTATCTGTTAACATTGTTCCAAAAGGTAATATGCATACACTCTACCTGATCAAAAAGTCCAGCTTACTTTTCTTACTTTTATAGTTACAAGGAAACACAATAAAATGATTAAAAAAATGAATATACAACTTGCTACAGAAAGTCATTTCTGAATAAAAATACATTCGAAACCTCTTCTCTCGGTGTTTGAAATATGGTGTATTTTTACGAATAATCTTTAATGGACCCCTTTCTCCGATTAAGACAGTAATTACCACCATTTCGCAACTGCCTTGAACCATTTCTTTTCCCTGGGGTAATCATAAATAGAACCTGCACAGCAAACGTATTCTTTTGGAAAATTATGACTTCTCGGTTATAGCGGTGAACGACGGCCTGAAAACCCCAATGGTATCATACGTAAACTATAGGTCGTTCAAGTCGAGAAGCTGTTTTACACTGCATCGCAATTAGTTGAGTTCAGGTCCACCTCCTTTACGAACAGATATATCTAATTACTTTGGAGTAAAAACAAAGAATCTAGGGAGGAATTACTCTTTCTTTCTCATCGGCTGCTCCATTTCATTTGTGGTATTAATTTTTAGCGATAAAAATAAATACCTCGCAATGGGAAGTTATAACAGGGTCTAATAAGTATTACGAGCAATTATTTCGAATGGACCTCGTAAAGTTGCAGATAATGAGATGAAATAGATTTCAGCAAATGTACACAATTCAGTCGAGATTCATTTGCGAAATTTGTTAGGCCACTATTTTGAATTATCTTTAGATAAAATTTCTCGTAAATAAATAAAAGTTTAAATGATTATTGGTTTAACATTGTAATACCGCTGAAAGTTTCAACATATTTTTCTCTTAAAATATATTTATATTTTAAACAAAGTTTCCCGCAAATTTATTATGCAACTTACTTTCCTAAAGTGGGATTTCCAAATATGAACTTATAATTTCGAATACATAAAAATGAAAAGAAATTCTCAGTATTGGTTTGTTTGCTATTGATGAAAAGCATTATATTCAAAATAAACAAACGTATATTCAAATTAAAATCCCTATAAAGTATCCATAAATAATAATTTTTTTTTTTACTTTTATGCGTCAAATTTGAAGCTAATTTAATAAAATTCCACTTAACAAATGTAATAATCTTATTATTTTTGTTTGAAGATGATGTACATCTTACTTCGATTTAATATAAGAACTTAATGTAATACCAATAAAATGTACAGAGTTTACCCCCTATTTTGCATTCTTAAATTCTCCCTTCTAGTTGTGTATAGGAGCATTTATCGATTCATTCTAGAAAAACGCATAATTAAGAAACGTTAAAAATGCGATCTTTTACGAAACACATCCAAAAACAATAACTATATAAATATTAGGAATGGAATGTTGTGAAACATATTCAATAATGAACAATGAAGGTGTATTTTTAGCATTCTGCTCTGTTTTTAGTTGTGTATGGCTATCGGGTAACCTGCGAGGAAGTTTTCCGAGATCTCCTTCTTTCGACCAATGAATAAGAGTCTATTTTATAAGACAATATTTCTCTGAAATAAATTCACAATGGATATCATGAAAACCTTACCTATTTGTTCAGTTAGTCCGAAGATTCGAATATCGGATACACCGAAAATGCTATCAAAGAATAAATTTTTCATTCATAAATTCCGTCTGTTTGTTTGTTTCGTTAAAGTTTTAAAATGAAATAACATTCATCACAAGAATTTCAGTTAAAGTCGCATTTTTTTGAATGAGTCAAATATTATTTCTGGATGATTTTATAAGATTTAAATATTGCCGTTGAACCGTGCCAGTGAAAAGATAATATATAAGTTACTATTTCTCCAGTTAAATTATGTACAGAAATGTTCTCTTTTAAATCCTTACACAATTAAGAAGACATTTTAATATTAAACTTGTATAAGGTATTTCTCGGTTCAAAGCAATCTAAGATTCTGAATCAAAGATAATTTATTCTTTTGTGACATTATGCTGTAATTTATATTTCCTCTGGTTCATTCAAATTGCATTAATAACAACATTATAAAAAGTATTCTATAAAGTTGCAAAAAATTTTTATTTCAGCACACACACAGTTGATATAGATTTCTCTACTACATATTCCAAATTTGTTGTACCTATATAGTAAAACTATAGCACTTATGAATATTATTTTTGATTCAATTTTTCATTGTATGCAGTAAAAAAATTAGTTTTATATATATATATATATATATATATATATATATATAATATATATATATATATATATATATATATATATATATATATATATATATATATATATATATATATATATATATATATATATATATATATATATATATATTTGTGTGCAGCACCATTTCTCATCACATCTAAATTAAAATTAGAACTCTTTTAGTGAAAAATTAGAGTTAATATCTAATTGCTGCTCAATATAAAGTGATAAATGAAGTCATATTTAATAGATTCGTGTGTATGAGATGCTTTAAAATTTTAAGGAATTTTTTTCCTGCACAGGCATGTGAATACCGTAAATTATTTATAAAAATCTTTCCATAGACTTGTGAGCTGAAGTCTTAAAAAAGCCTTATCTTTTCAGACAATCCAGGGCATTAGTAAAAATTGTAGATTCTGTCACAATGAAATCAAAATGAAATGTTAGGTTTTCATGTCACTGCCGTTGAACAATTAACAGATGATGAAAATACTATTTTGTTTGTAAAGGATTCATTTTTTAGGTTAGTTTGTGATTTTTTGATTTTTTATTTCAATTGAACCAAAGCAAAAGTTTACATCTGAAAATATATTCCTTAGATAATGAAATGACAATATATTTGTGTAAACAATTTGCATAAATTTTGCAATGTTTTTCATTGATTCTTCTGTAAATATAGGGATATATGATATAAAGCAATATAAATGTAAGTTTATTGTTCTTTTTTTTCCATACTAAAATTTCAAAGAAACTTCAACTTCTGAAAGCTGATAATTATTTTAAAAAGTTTTGAATAAAATATAATCTCCAGCAAAATGTGTTATTAAATTTTTTAAATTATACATATTATACGACATAACTTGGCAATTTTTTTAAATATTTGGTTTACAATATTATTTGCTATTTTTCATTATTATTATTGTATTATAAAGTTTCATCTATTACTTTAGATACATTGTATGTTGCTAAACAGAGTGAACTTGATTAATGTATTCAGTTTAATTTTATCGCGATATTAAAACAAAAGAATAATTCAAAATCTTTGACCATAATTTTAATGCACTAAATTCAAGGAATTAAAATTAAATCAAATTATACCTGTACACGCTGATTATTATTAAAGTTGCATTTTAAAAATACTGTAAGAAAAGAACCTATGAAAAAAGGATGTGAGATTTCATTTGAATATAAGTGAAATAATGGGAAAATGATTTGAATGAAAAATAATTAAAAAATTGGCAGATAGATGGTGCTGTAAGCTATTAACTAAAATTCGTGATATATTGTTTTGGAACTCTGTTCAAAACTCATTCCTCATGATAAGTTCGTGTCTCAGTGGATAAAAAAACAGTTTTTAGATGTCTTTATTTTGGAAAACCATGGAAAAAAATGAAATTAGTTCTTAAATGTCCTTAGATCAAAATTCATAGAAACGATAAAATGAGGGAGCCATCAAGAAAAGGAACTCATGAACAAGTTTATACTGTTTGTTTAAGAAATGAACAGTATGCTAGTTGTTGCTGCAGCAGCGCACTTACCTCATTGCTGGGTAGAGCCTAACCCAGCAATGAGTTAGGCCCTACCAGTTAGAGTAGGCAACCGGGTAGGAATCTTCATTATTTAGAAGCAGGGAACAAGCAGAATAGCCCCAATATTTGGCCTACCACCTCGAGTGGTAACAATATGTTAGTATAAACTTTTCTTCTACAAGTGAAGGGTCAAACCTGCTTGCTCCATTACGTATCGAAGTTTATCACAGGTCATAGTATAAATGTGATCATGGTATGTGCTTTCTATTCACCTAATTTTACAATCAGATCCTCATACACAACATGTTTTTCCCTCTCCTTAAAATATTCCATATCCATGAATTTTCTCCTTGCATTTGAGCAAGGAATTGCCGAAATTATTCCACAACCAAGGTAAAAACTTTTTTTTAGAAAGTCTCCAGCTTTTAGTCATCGGTAATTTTAAGTTGATAGATTTGCAGAACATTTCATAAAATATTAAGGGACATGCTGTCGACTCACCAATCACTGAGTATTTTCTAGAGACTGGTTGACGCTTTCTGTATTTCCGTAACAAAATCTTCCACGGTTATATAAGCAACTCTTTTCCTCTTTTTGCCCCATTTAAGGACAAATGAAGCCGTCTTTTTGAATACATTAATTATAGCCGTCAGACTTAATTCAATCATCATATCTCAGCGGTGTGTATGTCATGTGTTTTAATATTCATTTTTTAAACTATCATAATTTTTAAAGGCATATTTTTCCTCAATCACATAGAGTATTCAGAGCAATCTACCTCTCAACTTTTAAACTATTCCATTTTTCTCTTTCATGAAGTAAATTCTTCTCCTTCACATGTATTCAGATAAAACAACAAACCATTCTTATCAGATATACTTTCTACAATCTTTTATGAGTAAAACTTCAATTATAATCTCATAGTATACAGGGTGTCCCAAAACTACCCCATAAACTCTGCGCAGCTAGATTCCTCGTTAGAAGTACATAAAAACTGCCCAAAGAAACGTTCCTGTACGATCAATAGTTTACGAGAAAAATACGAAAAACAAAGTATGACGTCACTATCGGTGAAAGAAAAATCACTTTATTGGACATATGAACAACAGTATTTGCATATCTTTCCAGATAATAATGTTTAAATCGTTCGCCACGCATATCGCGTCATGCATGCACGTGCGCCATGGAATGACGTTAAGCCGTCTTTAAACTAGTATTTAAAAAGCTGCTTCTTGCAGCTACCGGTAGTCTTCATTTGGTGGCCAGGTATTCCGTTCGTGACAAATACTACATGTACTTCATGTAAGGCCGATGTAATGGAAATGCCTTTGGTTCCAGCATCATGCAGCTCCGGTGCATTTCTGTGCTCCTATACGTGGTTGGCTAGATATGGAATACCCCGGCCACTTCATCGGACGTGAGGGTCCGATTCTATGTCCACCAGATCTTTCACCTTTGGATTTTTTCCTATGAGGCCATCTCAAGGAACTGGTGTATCGAGACGTAGTGCCAACACCATTGGAAATAGTTGATCATCTGCGCGCTGCTTATACTTCGGTAGACGCCAAGATGGTCCAACTTGTGATGATACCCATACCACGGCGTGCTGAAACCTGCCTCGACATTCAAGGTGGATACTTTGAACATCTGCTTTAAATTGTGCTTATACTGTTGTTTATTTGTTCAATAAAGTGTTTTTTCTAGCACCGAAAGTGACGTCATACTTTGCTTTTCGTATTTTTCTCGTAAATTATGGATTGCACAGGAATGCTTCTTTGGGCAGTTTTTATGTACTCTCAACGAGGAATCTAGCTGTGCAAAACTTATGTGGTCGTTTTGGGACACCTTGTATAGATCTTACAATGTCGAATTAGTTATTACATGAAAATGTAAAAATGATTCAAGCTGGTTTTGATTTGATCTCTAAGATAGAATTTAATTCATCATCAAATTCCCAGAATTTATAAAAAATATATTTTGTTAATTTATCTATTAACAGAGGAATAAATTTAAATTCATAGCTTTAATTTAAATTTTTTAATAAGTGTAAAATAACTTCGAATTTACAAATTTATATTCTAAATTTGATTTATAACTCTGCGTGATAATATTGATGAAAATGATGCAAAATTTGATTAAAGCACAGATGTTTCTATGGATGAAAACAAAAGAAACAAAGTTTAACATTCAAGCAAAATTTGTTTTGCCAAGAATAAAAGTAAAAATAAAAGGGGAAAATATGGTGTTTCTTGAAAGCAGTTAACACTCCATGGTCAGTATCACTATGCCGATAGTTACAATGATATTATTGCATTTTTCAGAACGGACGACCCCGGATGTCATTCAACCGATCTAGTAGCTGAATGGAAGCTTCAAGAGGTTGTGGGTTTAATTCCTGTCTTAAGTGTGAATACATTTAGTGGTTTGAAATGCCTTTAAACTCTAGGTCCCGTTCTAAAGTAAGCTTTGTGTGGAGAAAATAACTGTTTATTGACTAACAAATCAAACCCCAGGTTCCATCCCATCTAAAGTTGTACAGGAATAGTACTTTTCGCTTTTTCTTTTTACATAACCATATATCTGGATGAATATAAGTGAGTTTCCAGGATTCCATCTCTTCTTATAATAGTACTTTTCACTTTTTCTTTTTGCATACACATGTATCTGGGTGAATACAAGAGAATTTCCTGGATTCCGTCTTTTCCCATAATAGCACTTTTCGCTTTTTCTTTTTACATACACATGTATCTGGATGAATACAAGCGAATTTCCTGTATTTCGTCTTTTCTAAAACCTAGTATCTGCAAAAGGTCTTCCTATAACACATAACAGACATCCAAATGCCTTTAAATGATCTTCAGCTATTAGACTATACGCTAAATGATGTCACCAATCTGGCATTTTACATTGTGTCAGAGACAGCCTAAGACCCTAATGATTTTAATGTTTATTACCCATTGCATAAATTAGCCTGTAAGACCATACTTTTCATAAATGGGGGGTGGGGCTGTGTTCAAATGTTGCAAGGGAGAAAATTCGCAAAGTTTTCTAAGTATCCACTACGACATACATGCATGTAAGAGACAGAAGCGCAATATTCATCTCCCGTCGTTCAGCAATGGTTGGAATCAAACCCGAGAACTTCTGCTCTGAGGAGCATTGCTCTACTACCTCTAGGCAACGGTGAGCCCTAACTAATATGATAAAAACGTTTCATCAACAAAGTACCATATTGAGATTTCGGAGTCACAATAAAGCAATCAGCAGTAGAGCATGGGGTTTTCCTTATACCAGACAAAATAATTGCCAAATATCACATCCTTCTTAATTTAAAGTGTTATAAAACCTTAACTTCAATTATAAGCCCACTTTAATGAGCACCTAAATTTTATGCGGAAATGTAAGTTAAATTATAAATTGCATTTCTAATAATTTGATTTTAATAATTTATTTAATAAGAAGACAAAAATATCATCACATAGCATGCGGAGAAAAATTATTGAAATAAATAGTAAAAACTTGTTATCGAATTTTTATACAACTTGATATTTGGCATTTTCTGAACAATACCTAAAACTCATTACGCATATAACGACAAAGTATGAGGCTTGAAGACATTCATTTGAAAATATAATCTCAGTTTGACATCTATTAATAGCTAAAGAGAGAATTGTCTCTTTTATTGCTGACTTTAAACTCAATTACCAAACATTCCAACCGAAGGAGATCATTCTACTGAAATCAGAAACCGAGGGCTAGTCCTGTTTGGCCTTGCATATGCATATTAATAAATACTCTTTTTAGTTGGTGCTCTTTCACGCAACTTTCATTTATCAGAAATCCCTCCTCATCAAGTTAAACATCTGGATCCTTTCATGGGGAACAAAGAAGTTAATTAAGCGTTGGTAATTCTCGGGATGCGAATGTAGAGAAGGAAAAGCTATTACTTACGCGCCAACTCTTCTCTCTCTCTCTTTCGTTTTGTGCCCATTGTGCAATTCCACATGCATCTGCTCCGAAAGGAGAACACAATTTGCCAGTAGTTTTAAAGTGATATAGAACTCGTGGCTGGGATTCCAGAATCTATTTTCAACGCTTCATTGCGCCGTCTTATATGAAGTTTCAAACACAAAGACTTTCCCTTATAAGCCCTCTGAATTTATTATTGCTCCTACAATCCCAACATTTGGATTCGTTTCGTCTTTGTGTTGATGAAGGGTACACGGCACAGAGATTTGTTTATTTAATGATGATCACAACTATGATATGCATCAAATCAATCTTTTAATTTTTAAGTTTTAAAAAATTTAATTTGTCTTGAATACTACTGCTTATATCCTAATTTAAGGTTAGAATATTAAGCTTATTTGTTAATTTTTTCTACATTTTAACATAATAACTTTATCACAGGTATAATATCTTTGTAGTTTAATAGAGATACATTGCAGTGTATCCATTTTTATGATTGCAAGAGATAAATTTAAAACCTGAAAAAATAACATGTTTGTTTCTTGTTCACAGTGTATAGTCAAAAAAAGTTTTTTTGTTCTTGATTTGTAATTATTTATTTAAGAGGCACCATGCAAAGGCCAAATTTAGCAGTTTTAGTATATATATATATATATATATATATATATATATATATATATATATATATATATATAAATAGATAAATAGATAGATAGATAGATAGATTATATTTATATACTTTATTATATTTATTTTATCTTGGATAACCATACTATTCAGCACGACGGAAAACTTATAGAAATAAAATAAGGAAAATAGGTGATATTTATAAATAGATTTAGATAAAAATAGATTTAATATAGATTGAAATTCCTGTTTTTTTTAATTTCTTCTTGATTATATAAAAGTGTCTGTCGATAAGATTGTAAATCATTCTTATAAACCTAGTGATGACGTTTTTCAATGAAAATGCTTCTTATCGATAATCAATATAATACTGTTATTTTTGTGAGAACTATGTCCTAAGTAATCTATTTCATCTGACAAAAATATGTTTTTTAACTTTAGTTCATTAAGTTCAAATCAAAAATAGTCAGTAAATTTATAATATTCTGAATTTCACTTAAAAATTGTATGCCATAAACTAATATAATGAGCTATTTTATTGAAACCCATATAGAAAAATAAACCTAACTTTCGAAGTTTAATTTTTATAATTTATGCCAGATGCGCAAAAGTAATTATAGTTACATATTTATAGATATGTTCTTCTAGCTTTACTTATTACCTTATATATTCTTCAAGCAAATTGAAGAAATATATATATTTGTTGAAATATAGAACAAAAGTAAATATTAATTGTAGCAACTAAATATTAGTTTCATTTCACATAATCCCGAAATATCATCATTAACTATTTTTGAGTAAATAATCAAGCACAAAGCTTAGGAGTTAGTTCAGAGTATTAACTTCGAGAAAATATTGCTTTCTGATTTACATCTGTATATGAATGAAAAGTTCAAATAACATAAATTGGCGGAAAAATTAATCGATACTCTAAAACATATTTTACTATTTCTATGATATACTATCGTTTCCAGATTTGGCATTTTATAAAACTGGAATAATAAATGGGAGATATTATTAAATGAATTTAACTCAGAGTATTCTGGCTTAGTATCACAGTACCTGACATACCTACGTATGTTGTGCCTGTATGTGCTATGTCCAACTTGAGAAACATATACGTTAAAATAATAATTAACTATAAACTTTATAACTTTTATTAGCAACAGATAAAATTCGAAAAACATCAATGTATTGAAATCACAATGATGGATTACAAAATTTAAATTTTTAAGTTTGTATGATTTTAGTTTATTTATATTTTAATCTAATTTTTTTCTGCTAACTATACTTACTATATTAAGTTTATTATCTAGGTCACTGATGAGGTTCATTTGCTTGTGAGGAATAGAAAACCATTAAGTCTACATTTGCTAATATCAGTAAGACACATCATTTACATTGATACTGAATTCGACAACCGCTGATTGCTTTCTAATGGGTGTATGATGTATTCTACTAGATACTTAGCTTCAATTATTTACAAATAAGCATCTGAAAATGAATTTGACCAGGTGATATTCTGGAATTAATTGCAGAATAACGTTAATTATATAACTCGCATTCCAGATAATAGCTGAATACCTTTCTATGACATGCAAAACTATAACTATTGGTCTTCAGAGAGAGAATTGAGTATTAGATGGGTTGATATCTTTCTTTGAAATAAGAATAAAGCATTGCATTGGAGTTTTAAATCATAAAATAATTTAAAATGTTTAGTGGGAGAAAAAATTAAAAATAAAGGAAGTAAGCTTTAAAATTACTTACATTGTTTCAAAAGTAGCACATAAATAAAAGATAATTATAATTTAGGGAAAATGAGAGAAAACGAAATAAAATTTTTATATAAATGCATTAGAAAAGGTACTTTCATACATAAACTTAAGAAATAAATAGCTTCATTACAAAAATATTGAATACTTTTGACGTTATTTTCATAGTGAGTCATATTTTATTACGTACATTATTTTATTCCAAATCCCAAATTCTTTATTATTGTTCTTTTTGTCATATTAACACTTTACAAAAATCATATCCAACAATACTATTAGTGTTATTTTATTGTATTTAATTTATTAAAAGCTTTAAGTTGCCTTTTAATTTCATATAAGTACTAAGAACATTTAAATTAACTTGAAATCTTGGATCATTTTATTGTTTTCCATTTTAGCACAATTTATTTTGTGTACAACAATTTCATATTATTGATTAAAATTCATGAGTAAAATCAATCAAGATAAAACCAATAAATTAGTAATGGAACAGCAGTTAACCAAGAATCTAATAGTAGATTTCAGAAATATATATAAAAATCGGAAAGCTCTCACATTTTGTGAAACAGTAGCTTCACTTAAGAAATATGTCTTAAAAATATGCATGATATAACCGCAATCAATTTGGGACCAGTGCACATGTATATTGAAATTTTGGGGACATGGCTGTGCAGAAGCCCAGCTTGGCTTTCTTGCATAGCAAACAGATACTATCAGCTGAATTCATGCACTCACAGTGATCAAATCTAAATCATAGAAAAAGTTATTTAGTAAGTTAAATCCCAATTCAACTTGAAAAATGGTCATAGTAAGATTTAAATGTGTGGTAACAAGTGGTATTTGATCATAGTCTGAAATTATAAACTAACATCTAACCGAAACGTTGGAATCTATGATAATATCGGCTGTTTTAAGTATCAGATATGGAGTTGATTTCTTAGAGGGGAATGATCTTGGGCAAAAAACTGTTGAGCTCTGGTTTTTAGAAACATTTTTGGCTTTCACGGATTTCATATATCAAATCAAAGAAGATGTTTTCTAGAAAGATACTGTGAAATTCAACAATGCAAATTATGAATAGGTTTGAAACAAATATTACGGACATGATGTTGTTGTCTTGTGCCAGCCAGGCTGACAATATGGGGTGCGCTGCTCTACTTTTCCAACTGAACCATATTTTGGTGTGGAGTCCGACTTCTTCAGTACACACATGCCATAGGAACCCGTTTATAAGGTAGGCAACCATTCATACAAAGAAAGGACAAAGAAGGATAGACAGAGAGAGGAAATACATCCATGCCCGAACTAGGATTCGAACCCAGGAACTCCCTATCCGCAGTCAGGTACTCTGACAACAACACAGGGTAGGCGGCATTACGGACATTTATGGTATAAGTAATTTCAATATCAAAGCAGGAATTTTCTCGATCATCTATAAGATGTTATTAAAACTTCCCTTTGTGAAGGAAATACTGGTTCAAGCCTTACTTTAACACTTCTATAATTTATTACGGCTGCAAAAACTTTTTTGTTGAACATTTCTTCAATGAGCATGCAGTGACTTGTTCATCATTAATAGGTAAAGTTGCTTCACTTCACCAATAAGTTTCTAGAGTTTCTACAAACAATGGTTGGTAAACTATGACTTTTTATATTCCAGACTTTTTTCATATGATTTCCTCTTATTTCTGCTTGAGGCAATAATTTCAATTTATTCAAAAGCTTTCTAGAAAATGTGTTTAAAATCATATAATAGAAAATAATTATTTTATATATCCCTAAATATGTACTTATAAATAAATATACTGGTGGTCTACCACATGTACTTGTTTTATTTAATGATTATATTAGAATAATATACAGGTGTTTTTAATTAAAAATCGTTCATTCATTTGAAATGAATTTGTTAAGAATTTATATTAATAATTTCCATATTTTTATAATTTTTACACATTATTTTAATCAATGAGTTTCTTATTTTCATGATCATGATGGCAACGAATAAATATGTACATATTTATCTTTTAAATATTTGTTACACATATTTTTTAGAATCTTTTATGATTACTTTTAAAAGTTTTATTATCTTTCGTATCGTTCATACATAAATAAGCATTTTCTATCATTCTGTTTTCCAATAAAGTAGCCTAATAAGTTATTTTATGCTTCAAAACATAAAATAATGCATATACTTTCTTAGTCCTTAATCCCACAGCCAGTGTTCAGAAACAATATCTTATAGAAATATTAAGAATTCTATTAATCATATTATGAAATATTTTCTATACAAAATATTTTATTTCTTTTCTGTAACCCCTTAACTTTAAAAATGATTTAAAAATTTAATATTCCCATTTAAATTGAGTAGGGAAATAAATGCGTTAATTATTTTCATTATATGCAATTTTCATCTCTGATGAAAATACTTTAACATTAGAATCACACCCATTGGAATTTAATCCAGTATAATATAATTTATATCATCGATAAATAAATTTGATTGGTTGTTTTTAAATCAAAAATAATGTGTTGAAAGAGTTGATTAGTTTAATTTTTGTTAATTTCAGTTGTTATGAGGAATCTACAAACGGGGAATGTACTTGCCGGTGAAGTATGGTAAATTTTTCTTACTTTGAAACAACTAGTGAATGCAGAAGAAAATAAAATTGAATCGCTTTTTATTTTATCTAAAATCGATAAAAAATGTAACATATAACAAAGAAACAAAGATCTAATAGAAATTCTCACTGCTCTTACACAATCAATGTCTACTTACATGTCATAAATTTCGAATCAAACTGTCCTCCCTTTTTTAATATATATCACTTTGAAGAATCCGGAGTTTATTTTTTGAGATTTATCTTTCATAATCTTGAGTACTGAAGTATTCATTTGTATTCCCTTTAAGTTATCTTTTATGACCGAGTCACAGTGGTCATAAATAGATAGATGATATTTTAATCAACTATCTATTGATTAAGGATAGTTGATATTTTAATCAGCTATCTATTGGATAAAGATAGCTGATATTTTAATCAACTATCTTTGATAGATAGTCAGCGATAGTTGATATTTTAATCCTTTGATATTTTATGAAAATTCGTTTTCTTATACTGGTTGACAGCTTCAAATGAAGAAATAACTTTAGTATTAGTCAGTGGTATTTAACTGTTTACTAAGACTACGCATATTTCTTCTGAAAACATTGTAACTAGACAAATTGCCCTGTTTTTTAAAGCTATAAAATTAATAAGAAAATAAAAACGATACATGCTGCAGCATTTTATAGATATAAAATAATACCAGTCTAGATAATTAGATTTACTAAATTTATGTCAAAAAATTAATCTATGTGATCGGAAGCAAATTATTTTGACATCACATAATCGTAAACTTTATAAAAATTACAATATTATGTATTTATTAAATATATAATATCAAAATGTGCAAATTAACTATACATTAGGTTTCTTTCAAAAATATAGCTAGTATTATAAGCCCTTTTTTATCTTGAAGGACAAACACTAGAAGGCCGGTTGATTTTCTTAGAAATTTATGTTTATTATTGTAAAATACATACAAATTGATTTAATAGTTTGAATTACCAATTAAGCTCCTATTTGCCTATTAAGGTAATAATGATATTCATTGAGTTCTAATTATAAGACTATTTTTGAAAAATTGGGATACTCATTTCAAACCATAAGGCACTTTTGTATATATTATGGCAGATTTCGACTGTAATCAATCATTTCTTTTCTTCGGCACGCTCAAAAAAAAATGCGAAACATTAATAACTTCAAGAAACAGATCAGCATAATTTAATACTGTTAATTACTTCATTTTTTATAAAAAAAATTTAAATAAAAAATAATAATTACAAAATATTACAGCTCTGAATTTAAATAAGAAGTACAATTTCGGTAAAAAAAATTTCTGGAAAAAGTATATATATATACTATATCATATAAATATATATATATATATATATATATATATATATATATATATATATATATATATATATATATATATATATATATATATATATATATATATATATATATATATATAGATATGTATATATATATATAGAGCTCTATATATAGAGCTATATACTCTCTTAAGAATGCTCTAAATCTCACTCTTACCAAACTCTTCGCAAATAAATAACAAAAGGAACTAAAACTATTTTGATATTTATTAAAAAAACTAATATAAAATGTTTTCATTTGAATGACATAAAATGCAAGAGTTTATTATATGCTGATTATGCTATGGGGTTCTGCTTTTTAGTTTTTTTCTCCATGGTACAGAAGAGGAAAATAACACAGGTGTGACATGATCCCATGTGTTAAATATTTACTTCTTTCACTTAAAACTTTCTTAGAAGCTGCATTTATAAACATTGTTAACAAAAAAACAGAACAAAAATTTCAAGCTATAAAAATCTTCATCATTTGCTGATTTTCGCATTTTTTCTTTTGTGCTTTTTTTTTTCTCTTTGTTTTGGTACTTCAAAGTAAAAAAGAGACATATCAGAAAGAAAAAAGTGATTGATCACACGTCATGGGTCAGTCCATTGAGACTGATGGCCATGAATTGCTCCTCGGAACCTGTCAATGGCACTTTTTTGTACACTCGATGGGCAATTGCTGGGAGTTCTTGGAGGAAGATTGGAATACGGCCGGTTGTAAGGCGATAAAGCACTTCTTTGGCAAAAAGCACATCAATACTGTGTTTACATTGCCTTGCATTATGATAGATTATGACCCTCTTGCTGTTCAAACTTTATTTTCGATTAAAAAAGAAAAGTGTGTAAAGCCAGAGTTCTCTATCCATGGATCGCTTATGTAAAAATAAATGCTGGTCTATAAAAATGGGAAAGGTTAAAAAGTAGTCTATGCTTCATGAATATTTAAGAAGTTGTTGATGCCTGTAGTTTGGCATAGCCTATACTGAGATATTGACATTTTTGATCGTTCAATGAAAGTTTACCAACTTTCGAAAGCTCTTGATTGAAGTATGTTAGAAGTTTGAATACGTTTTAAGAGATCAAAAAAAATTTTTGTTGTTATCATGTATAAGTTATGACCACCATAAATTAGCATTTATAGCTTTTAAATTGTAATAACGAAACTGGAATTAAAAAATAAATGTCATGGAAACATAAAAAATCAAAATTAAGTGCATAGATTGTAATTTGTTTGTTATGTATAATTCATTAAAAAGAAAACAATTAAAGATGAAATATTTTACAATTGATGTTAGTGCAATTTTTGTGATTTTGACTGTCACTGGTGATTTGCAAAATCAGGTGATACGTATAATATTTTAATATTATATCACTTGATTTTAGATTTACAGTGCAAATCATAAGCTACTAAAATGTAATATTTTACGGAAATTATATAAATAATTTACACTTTCCAAAACTAAATTCAGAGAAAAATTTTTATTTAAAATTTAAATTTCTGTGGCTATATTACTTAAAATTTAATAATATTTAATTTCATTTAATTAAGTGTGTTTAACAATATGCTGAAGGCTTCAACTTGAATTTTAAAGCATATTTCTTTCAATTTTCTTTGTCAGCAAGACTATTGTAATGTGTACATTTTTATAGCATAGAATTTTCAACTGTATTTCCTTATTCGTCAAGTGTAAAAATGAATAAAGGTAAGCAAATTTTCACGCTAATGGGAATATAGTTATAATATTTTTGTCAATGGTTTTTATTTGGTATAAAAGTGTATTTTAATGTACAACAAATGATTGATAATCAGCTATTTAATTCCGTTATTTTATTATAATAAAATTCAAATTTTTTGAAGCATTGTGAACTGCAGAAAACTTTACATATGATTAACAAAATGCCCTATCTTTATTTTTGAAAGTACTTATGAGCATTGCCTGTAGAAAATTTTGAAAATATTACATAATTTTTAAAAGTTTTTAAAAATTTCCACATAAAGGTTTTGGTGTCTTTCTACAACACAAAGAATACTGCTCTTTTAACCCGTAAAGAATATTTTGCTATATGATATTAGCTGTATTTTGACGTAAAGCTTCTTTAAATCCCCGTGAAATTCTGACCGATATTTTACATGGTCAGTCTATTTAGACGTGGATTTATCTTTTAAATCGCCGAGTAAACGGAAAAGTTTCTCTTTGTAAACAGAGTCTCAAAATTTTATATAGAGAAAGGTACTCAGAAATATTATCAACTGTTCGAAAGGTTTCTCTGTTGTCATGTGAATTCTTTATCTTTCTAGTATTAAGATTGCAAAAGTTTTTTTCCAAAGCATTTCCCATTCAGGGTAACATAACCATGCACTTTAAAAAAGAGTTTTTTTTTCAAGTATTCGATTTTTGCTTATTTAGTAGAAAGGACATGTAAACACTGAAAAAACAAACATCAAAAAGAAGATTTCACTGTTGCTTCTTATTTTTCTTTTAAATAAAAGTAGGAGGAATAGTTACGAATGCATTTAAAATAAATTTTGTTACATCACAGTCAAGTGAATAACTTTTAATCAAAAATGACTTTTTTTTATTTAAGCATTTTTTTAAAAATTGTTTAAGTAACTAAAGTGAAAGTAAGAAAGGAAATAAAAATTAAAAAATTAACTCATCCTATAAAAATTAAGATTATATTTAGAAAAAAGAGTGAAAGTAAAATTTAATAACTAATCAAATTACTAATCTGACATTTGCATTTTGTTAGGATAAATCCCAAAATGAGAAATAATATACTTTCTTTGTTTATACATTCATGTACTCCCATCGCATCATAAAATAACAGATTAGTATCGTTCTGGGATATTGTGTGTGTGTGTGCGCGCACGCGCAAATCTCATTTGAAAATAAAACCAGAGAAAGAGTGTCACACCGCAACATGTGGTGAAAGAGAACTCTCTTTCTCTAAACTACTCAATTTATGGGCCGTGGTAGCCTAGTGGTTGGGGTATCGGATTTCCATCCGGAACGGTGGAGTTCGATTCCCAATGCCGCCAAAGACACACCGAGTACTTGCTCGTTAAATCTGTGGTCGTTGAGTAGTTACCATGGGTGCAATGGTCTGGAGAAATTTACTTCCCTTCAGATCAATGCCAAAATTGAGGAAGAAGATCCTCTGGTGCTGCCATCTATCGGAGGATTTAAATAGAGCAAAGTCGTACTTTCTCCTTCATGGTGCTCTGAATAAACGAAAGACGCTCCCAATTATCTTAAATTCGCATATCCAAGGCATAGCGTGATTGGCTTGTCCAAGTGTCATTAGTAACATCAACAACACTCAATATTGATTCGAGAGCCATGTAAAAGGCATAAGAGTAGACTCCATTAATATGATTATACTAGCCATATCCTCTCTCTCTAATCTATCTATACTCTAATTAAATTCCAAAAACCCAAAATACTCGAAATTTTATAATTGAACTAAATTATTGGACCATTTTTATATATTTCTATGATGAATAAGTTGAAAAAGGATAATAATTATCATTTCAGAAAAAATTCTGGCATATTGCTTCTTGAAAAGTAAATTCAAGTATTATCTGTTTTACTGACCTGATCATATTCTATCTGAAGCATGAATTATTCCTAATTTAGTTAGATTATATTGTCCTCCTCAACTTAGGACACACTTCTTTGCACTAAAAGGAGAGTTGACATGATTAGCGTTTAATTAACGGATGAGGAAAAAAACAACACGAGCACATATGAAAAAGTAAGCAGATTTCAATTTCTGTTATGTATAGTCGCGTATCTTGTGTTCTAACTACCCTACAATTTTAATGCAATAAAAAATCAACTTAAATCAGTCATTCTTTGGATAAAGTTCGTAGATTTTTGTATGTTTTTCAAATTATTTATGAACTATTTCAACGTCAAACTTTATGCACATTAAAAAACTACGTGGGCTACGATCTTTCAGCTAAAGCAGTAGTATCAAACTTTCTAAACGTTTTGAAGATGCACATTATATTATCCAACATGAATCTTTGATCAATGTAAGTAATACTTTTAGTTCAAGCAATTGTAATTTTTTGATGAGAATTTCTGCAAACGTTGGCATCGCGAGTTTATTTCCTTGTTTAGTAAAAATCAATGAATTTCATTTGCCACTTATCTGAAGTGTTACAAGTGCTATTGGGGGGTTGAAAAGTATGATTTCACAAGATTAATTCACAGGAAGAAATATTCCATGCTCATCATATTATTCATTTCTTTGCATTATACATATTATTTAACATAAAAGGAAAACAAAAAAGTAGTTCCCATAAATACTCAATTTTATTTACGATTTTAAAAATTGAATTACACAAAACCTATATTTTAAAGGGTAACAAATGCTTGCTAATTTGCTGAAAAACTGATGTTAGAATATTAAATACATGGCATTGAGGAGTGCTTTTCCCATATTTTAGCCAAAAATGTATTTAGCTTCTGCGAAAAATATAAACTCATTGTTCATAAGACGGTAGCAAATCTGTTTTTATTACAATTATTAATATTTTCTTTAAAATAAATAACATGAAGTAAGTTTTGAAGCAATTTCAAGATTATTTCATTTAATTCGTTCCTAAATACGACATATATTTTAGCAGTGTGTGACAGTTTTAAGATAATTCCAATTTTATTTATTTATTTAGTTACTTAGCAAGGAGTATCATCAAATTGTTCAAAAATAATTATCTTATACTGCTTTAACATTTGGAAAAAATAACTCAGAATTCTTTTAAGTTATTTTCATTTTGTTAAATTTTCTTAAAATTCTTTGTATAGTATAATTACTGTTGGAAACATTCAAGAAATGTCTTGCTTGTTTCACGTTAGGTATTTCCGAAAATCTATTGTAGAAGGATTATTTGTTTTGATGAATTTTATGTAGCATAAAATTGTCTTCATCAATCATTACCAATTATTTTCTCCTACTTGGCACCACCTCAAAAGTGCGTGTCATCAAGATGCTAATTGTGTGCAATTTTCTAACATTCAACAAATATTTCTGCATTTGGCAAAACTTTATATAGATAATAATCTTATATTAACATTAATAGAAATCTTCTCTCTCATTAACGGAAAATGAATCTTCACGATATAGTATTTAATCTGCGACTTTTTTAAAACTAGCTTTCTACATGCATTTAATACTCTTTCAAAATATAAAATTGCTACATTAGCAAAAAATATGTAATTCGAGTTCATCTAACTACACGGGTCACCAAAAATTAAGAAATAACCATTTTTGCGTCTAATTTGCAGATAAATGAATGTAGAAACACCAAATTTGGATGAAATGTGCACAAAAAAGTACGTATTGTTTGCAAGATAGAAGTTTACATAAGAAAAATGCATAAATGATTCATTCACAACGAAATAAAAACAATCTTGCTGGAAAAGTTCTTTCTTGGAAAAATGAATAATCGCAGTTTTAGTTAGGAAAATGTAGTAAAAACATAACAAAAGGAGTTTTGATAAGTGATATGCCAGTCTCTAGTTTGAATGCATGGGCATTATCGACTTTCAGTGTTATGAATTAACTTGTCAGTTACTGAAATGGGAAGCGAAGACCAGACACTCAGTAAGTTGTTTTTCGGCTCTCCTTTAGACCTTGGGTTAGGACTTAAAGCAGAAACCTGTCTAACAAGATAGTCCCACAAATACTATATGGGGTTCAAATTTGGAGGTGGTGGTCATTCCCTTCACTCCAAACCAAGACTGAATATATTCCTCAACAACTGCAGATCGATGAGGTCGTGCATTATCATCCATCATGAAATAACTGCCAGTTTCACAGGATTATGGGGGGAGATAAGGATCTCGTCCAGATATTTAACACCAGTCACAGTTCCTCCCTGGAACACATGTAGGTTAGTGGGATCACTGAAGAATATCCTTGCCAAACCATTATTCCACAACCACGCCACTTTGTCTTTCCATAGGGTTGGGTTGATGGTATCTGGTGCTTTGTTTCCTCCAGATCAGCACACATCCTGAAATTAGTTAATACGGCAAACTAGAGTGAAATTTGATTTTGATAGATAAATTTTGAGAATTATATAAAATAAACATTTTAACATCACAAGGGCCTAAAAAAGACGATTTCAAGGAATTCATCAGTAGATAAAATTAAATTCACGGTTATTTTTAGATGTGTGAAGTTGTACATAAGAGTTTCATAAGCAAGCAAAATGATTTTTGCCTCATATAAAACTGTAAGTTAACAGCTACTATTGAAACTCCATATAAATTTACAAAAAACTGCAAGTCTTGAGCACTCATTTAGGAGTGATTATTTATAAATGAGAGCTTATATTCTGAAAGAGTTTCAAGTCTCATTAGTAAGCATTATTCACAGATGGTAAAGTTAATATTAAGAGGATTCTAAGTATGAATATTAAAACAATGGGGTGATTTTGGACTACAGATTACTAATAAAACAGGCTTCCATAGGGCAAAAAAATTAAACCTGTATGTTGAAACATCATGCGCAACATTAATTATAAACAACAAATTTATAATTAATTCTCGCATGAAACTCACATGTAAATAAAAGTACGCATTCTGTCGATCGTCTAGCAATAACATTTCTTACACCATAAAATTTTTAAATCAGAATTGCATTTAAAATAAAATTGCAAATTTAATAATTTACAATTATTGCGTAAGGACAAAAGTGAATTCCTACAATAATTTATAAATAAAATTTTAATATGTGTATACACACACGTTTGCATTAACAAACACATGCACATATATAAACAAACACATTAATAAGTAAATATTAATTCACTTCAAACATTACAAAAAGAAAATATTTTAATAACTCTCGTTAATATTTTATTTTGAAACACTTGCAATAAATGAGCAAATTTATTTAACAAATTGGATTTAAAATAATAAAGCTGCTAATATTTAAATTTGTAATGAACCAATTAAAAAAAATATTGCATTTAAGTGATCATTAAGATTTGATCTTTAGTAAATATTTATCGCGTTATAAGGAAAATAAGTTCAGTCCAATGTAAAATAAAAAAGCAATATGAATGTGCTTAGAATTTTTGAAAGAACAAGGAGAATAATTATTACAAACACACTACTATTAAATTTTTTAATCTATGAATTGAAACACGCATTCTCAGATGTATCTGTCATTAAGAGTTGCGTAGGATAAACAAAATGTATAAAGAGGGCACCAATAAACATGTTGTTGTACTCAAGTTTAAATAAAATTAGGGTGATGTCAGAAGTTTTAGAATTTTGTAATTTAAATGTACATTTTGTTTCTTTATACTCTTTGAAAAACCCTCAAAGTATTGTTTACAACTAATCTGTGGATTGCCCAATAGGGCTGTAAAACTAAAGGAAAAAATAAAAATTTTATAAGAATTATCACTGTATTTTCAATAATTTACATAATTGCAAGGAACGTTTATACGCTTTTGATTGGCACAGATTTTAAATGAAGTTCCTTTTATAATATTACAGTTTGCAATAATAAAAATGTTTGAATTTTTAACTAAGGAAAAAAAAGTTATGTGTATATATAGCAGTAAATACAATATCCAAAATAAAATGAAGTACTTGAACATAAAACTAAACTAAAAGCACACTTTAAAATACATTATTTTACTGATTTACATTATATTTTAACATTCACTTCATTAGCTGCCTTTATGGTGGATCTGATGTTAAGTTAAATCTGCATTATTCAAGTATTAATCACTCATCCTTCTCAGGTTTCTTATATTTTGTCTATACTCTTTGAATTGTATAGATTACAATTTATAAAAAATGTAAAGCCTGGAAAAAAGAGTGTAATTTCACCCTGTGTCCGGTTGTCTGTGCATAGTTGGAGCCATAGATGATCGATAAGCAGAGACTATCCAAAGGACGATGAATTTATTTGATAATCCAATTCATTTAAAACTTATTTTTAATAAACTGAAGTTAAGAAAATGTGGTTTCATGAAAGATGAAACCTGTCCCAACAATAATTATTTACAAATTTCTGTTGACTCTAATTTATCTTATGCTTGAAAAATGTTATCTTAACTTTATTTAATGAAAAATCTTATCTTTATTTATCTAATTGAATGTAGCTCATGTAAATTTAAATATGAAGGCCAAACCTATAATTCATTAAATATTCGTATTAATGCACATAGATCCAGTATTAAAAATTTTGAAGTTAATAAATTTAATCTTTATTTTAGTCATTTAGAAAATCATAACTTTAACAACGCTGTTATTAGTGTTATTGACATCGAGACGAATACAGAAACTCGTATTTTAAAAGAAAATAAATATATTACTAACCTGAAATCCCTCCCTTTCACCTTTTGATCGTAATGAATTATTTAATGGTAAAGTTATAAAATCCTCTAATAGAAAATCTTTCTTATTCTTTCATTCTAATAATCATATAGCCTAAAAATTTAAAAGATGAAGTCGTAAAATTAATTGATAACATAATAATAAAGATCTTAAAAATTATTTTTAAATTTATGTAGACAATATTCGCAAATTTGAATCTTCATTTTCTGCTACTAATAATTAGTTTCCTTGCAAACTTTCTTATCATGAAATTTATTGATAATGATTGTAAATTTTGTATTTTCATGTTTAAATGATATTCCTTTCAATAACTAGCACTTTAGGATTTTATTTTAGTAAAATTAAATTAAACTTATGTTATTTTTCTTCTAATTTCCAACATCCAAACTTATTAATTTTAATTGCTTACTATTAATTTTTAATTGTTTAATTGATTTTAATTGTTTTTTACTATTAATTTTAATTGTTTTATTTTAATGATTTCTATAATATTTATCTTATAGGGAATATTGTTATTAGACTTATAGTTTCTTTTACAACATTTCTTTTTGATGGAAATTCTTTAATTAAAATAATTTTTTAAAAATATCTCTGTCTCTAGAAAACTCATCAAAAATATTTTGCATTAATAATGAATTCAAAACGCTTATAAACCCTGATTTTGAACATATCATTACAGAGGATTTAAATGTCATCAAGGATCATAAGTTTAGAGAAATTTTACATAAGAGCCTAATACCATTATAAATCAGTTTTTTAAATAAATAAATCTAAAATATTTAAAGTGATATTACACAATATTTTTTATTACGTTATCTTTAAATTTTCAAATTACTGTAATAAACCTGTTGAATTTTCCACAATTTGGAAGAAAACTTCTTAATAAAATTAAACACTATGTTTTATAATTATTTGACATTTCCAAGTATTTCCAAGACATTTCCAAGTACAGAGGCTCATTACAACTCAATATTAAAAATCTTAAAATCAATTTTATTATTACTTCTGTTGACAAGGCTTCTAATAACGATATATTCCTCTATAAAAATGTTTATTTAGATTTATTTGATAAAAATACATCAAATACTAATACCTACAAACATTTCAATTCTACAGCTAACATAATTAATAAAAAATTCTGGGTTTTTATAAACATTTAAATATGAATAATTATAAGTTATAATTTCATTATTTAACAGTAATTCCAAAATTTCATAAATATCTTATGAAATTTAGATTTATTATTTGTGGCATTAAGTCTGATATGAATAAACCCGGTATTATTTTTGCTAAATATCTAAAATTATTTTAGAAAATATTAAATTTAAAGTAATTTGGGTTGTTAATAGTAATCAATCAGTTTTGGATTTTCTATCAAATACTTATATTTATAGTAACAAATCCTTTGATTTCAAAAATTTTTTTAATTTACCAGTATACCCATAGACAAATTAAAATTTGTTATTTTCAAAACTATAAACATCTATTATGAATAAATTTTGAATTCTGGTGTAACTTGGTAAAATTATGTACCTGTGACAGCTATATATATATTTAATGTGAATATAGTTTTTATTCAGAATTATAGTATTCTAAAGTGTTTTAATTTTTCAAGTATGCTCGCAAATTTATTTTTACATTATTTTTAAAAAGAGCTTTATTTATCAGTATATTTTTGCTTTTCGGCACATTGATGATTTTATTATATTAAATAATTGAAATTTTAGTAATATTTCTCAATTAATTTATCCTAATGAACTTTTACTGTTTACAACTAATATGTTTGACAATAGTACTTAATTCTTAGATTTGTTTATCAGTATTGAGGATTCCATTACTTATACTGATATTTTTCATAAAACAAATTAATTTACTTTTAAAGATTGCAAATTATATATATATATATATATATATATATATATATATATATATATATATATATATATATATATATATATATATATATATATATATAATATATATATATACTTGAACTCTAATATATATTTAAAACTTTCCTTTAAAAAGTTATATTTAATGAAATGAATCACATTTACAATATTTTCAATAATTATAAATTCACTAGAAATCAAGTAAAAAACGTTTAATTCTTTATCTTCATTATTTTATTCCTGTCAACTCAATTTTAACCTAAGCTGGAAGTAATTAATCGCTTGTAAGATTAAAGAAAAATGCGTAGTTTTTACCACTGCAGAAAGATCATCCAAGTATTGAAGTTCTTACAAGAATCCTGAAAACACCACATTTTACATTAAATACATTAAATTTAAGTCATGTTTTCTAAACTACTTTTTGAACTTAACTCATAATTTTTCAGATTACTTTTGGTCGTCATTTGTTTGTTCCAATTTAATAAATAGGTTTTGATGAGCTGGTATTGATATTCTTTTTACAATACTGTTTTGTTGTTTCCTTTTCTAATTTAGATTTGTGTAAATTGCTTTGATATACTGTTCATTTTATATTTTTGATATAGATATTTTTGCGCATCTTTCTTTTACAGATACTTTGCAGGAATATTGCGTGAATTATGGAAAATTTCATGTTGATAGACTTGCGCACACAATTAAATTCAAATGATATTTACAACAACATTCTAAAAAAATATTCGCCTCTGAAACAACAAAACTAAAGCTATTAGGTGTGTGCGCTTGATAGATTTTAATAATCCGCTCAAATCCTAAGACGTTTTTTTTTTTTTTTTTTTTCTTTCAAGAATTATTTGACTATTTTTGGTAGCTTATTATAAAGATGGAAACTTGTTATTTCTTTATAAGTTTGATTTTCTTTAAGATGATTTTTGGTTTTTAGAAATTTATCATGATTTTGGCATGATTTTTTTTCTTTTAGCATCGGTTTTCCCATTGGAGATGCCTTAAGTTTGATTTGAATGATACAAACGATTATTTTTTGATACCTTGGAGAAATTTTATAATATCTAGTATTTTTGTATATTGTTTCTCTTTATAAGCTAAATATTCATTAGCAAAATTGTTTTGCTAAAATTTCCATTTTTACTTTAAAAAAATCAAAGTTTCCAAATATGAGGTTTTTTTTTCTGAATTTGTTTTCTCAAAATAATAATGGAAGAATTTCAAAGAATTTATGTATTTATAAAATAGAATCTTTTTTGAAGAATAGTAAAGGAAATGACAGCTTTCTGAGTAGAAATATTCTAATGTGCAGAGCAATTTTCTGAAATCACAATATTCGTTGGAGATTATATTTACTTTTTGATATACAAGATGGTTTTGTAAGTATTTAGACATGAAAAAGATTTATATTAACTAGGTTATATAATTTTATTAAAATAATTTAAACTAATTTGGTTCACAAATCTCTTCTGAGATTAACTTATTTACAGTTATAATTCTTATAAATTACAATTAAATTGTAATTAAAATCTTCCCTTTTTTTAATTAATACAAACTATTTCTACCGTTGAACTGAAGAATATCAAACATAATGAAGTTTCGATAACTATATATTTTAGCACTTACCATATGAAATATCTTTAATTATTTTCACGTAATTAAAGAAACGATTATTTTGTGATGCCCACTCTAATGAAATGAAACAACATTTTTTTAAGTCGTTTCAAAAATTGAGTACCTTGCGCCATTAAACCCAACCAACCAACCAATCATCAAAAATTGAGTTTCATAACATACAGAAAGTATCTCTGAAAGTGAAATAACAGGTCCATGTTCACTGCAATAAGATTTCTCATTGAATGAGAGGGTAGTATCAGTAAACAACTTCACTCTCAGTCTCGATTTCAAGTGTCTCTAACACACCATTCTCCTCTTCATAGAAGCTCCTATCTTGTTACAGTTCTAGTTCAGCGCCCACTTTAAATCCAAGATTTCAGATTTCAATGGATTTCATAACAACCCTTGAAATCTTTCCGAAAATCCCGGTAGAAAGTGAGAGAACCATGATAAATACAAAAGTTTCGTTTTTAATGGACGTCCCTCTTTGTTTAGGCTTCACTGCTCGCGTACTTGAAACCTCTTCTTTTCTGGAGGGAGTGAAATACGACGGGGGGGCGAAGGTTTGTGGCATTTTCGCTTCAATTTCACTTTAAAATGCCATTTTTTTTAATCGAGATATGCAATCTCAAGGATTTCATATCTCCTCGCCACTTAACATCCTGTCGATGCATTTTTGCAACAGTTCTCGCCCGTTACTTTCCGCGTTCAATGAATATCTTCAAGAAAGAAAAGACGAAACAATTAAGAATGGCGTCGTCGAATTTCCGCAAATGAGACACTTCTCTATCCCGAAACAATTTTTTTCGGCATGTAAAGGAACTGAAGGGTGAGTTATCCCGTGAAACTCTTCTCCTTAGTGCCACTAATTAAATTCTATTGTTTGGCGGTTTCGTTACGGAAATTAAATTTCATCCGACTCGGGACCCCCACTCGGATCCTCCTTCAAAACTGGTGAAATCAGAGGATCTGACGTAACCGGCTGGAAAATCACGGATGGCGACTTCTTTTTATCCCCACCTCATCTCGACACGCTGTTATCATTCAGGCGATGAGGATTGTGATTTTTGGAGGATATCACTTTTGTTTTAGAATTCTAAGTTTTTTCACCATATTTATCAACTCTATCGTACTGAAAAATCTACTTTTGCGCCCATTCTTTTTAAGGGCTAATTTAAAATAATAAATTTCCATCTTAATCTGATAGTTAAGAGATAACAAATCCGTCTTTGTGTTTTCGCATGCATCAAATAAATTTAAATATACTAAATAAGACATCAGCGAATGAAAATATGTAACCTGTGGTGCATTTAATCATAATTTATGTGCATTGTAATTATTATCATAACTTCGTAGATTTATTCCAATATTCCGATATTGAAAAGAAGATTAAGTCGAGTTCACATGCCATTTTGTATAATGCGCTTCAATATGATTCATTGATTGGTCGAGATAACTTAGAATAAAAGTTCTTCCTTTAGCAGCAAGTTGAGTGAAATTAAGATTCCAGGATGTCATTATCTTACTCTCCATAATAATAGTGTAGAATAAGTCACAAACATGTTTCACAATTAATTTATTTTTGTATGACCTTAAGCGGGCATTTTTGATAAGAATTTAAATAATATGCTTCTATGTGAATGCATTCTTTTTTAACTGAATGAATTGTAAATTATTTAAGAAAATACAATTGTTAGTACGGAAATTCTATTAAAAACTGTAGTGAAATTATGATTTTCTTAACTTCTCTCTTTTCATATTGAAAAAATATAACACAAAATGTGTGAAGTTTAAAGCTAATGAAATAACCGTGTTTTTTATTTTATTACTTTTCTGTTCGTAGATGTATATTTAAATTTTTTTAAGTATTATTTCATCAATTTTGTGTGTGTGATTTATTTTGCATCTTTTTCTTAAGTTTCTTTGTCGTCTCAATTCTGTATTTATATAAATGTGTGTGCATTTGTGTGTGCGTGTTGTAAAAAACTTTCACAAAATTCGTCCAACAAGTAAAATACCTTTTGTGAAAAACATCTTTATTTTAATTTATATTTAAAAATCCATATTAAATGTGCATAAATATATTAATTCATATTGATTTAAAATCTATGACTGTTTTGTGTGGGTGTCTGTGGAAATATCATAATTTACTAATTAAAATCTTGAAAAGTTTTCAGTATTCTAACGAAAAACTAAGATCGAGTGTATTAAAAAAATTAAAAGAGAAAATACTCAATTTCACCGAGAGAATTTTTAAAATTTATTCAAAGTTAATTTACATCAAAATAAACTGTAAAAGTTTATTAAAACCGTAAAGGTTTTGAATAATGAAAATATTTTCTTCTAAAAATATGATCTGTTTTAATCTTGAATGTAAAAAGAATACTGAATTTATTGAAAATTAGTTTGTGAAAAGTGGTGTTGCAATGAATTTCAATTAATTCTTTTAATTAGAAAGAGATTTGCTGCTGATAAGTTCTTAATTAAAGATGAATTGCTTCTTGATATTTAAAGAACAATTTTTTTTCTGGATAATATTTGTAAAAATTAATTAAAATAACAACCATTTCGAAATTGACTATAAAAAAATGAAAATAAATTTTCACTTTGTGGCACAATTTTTATTTTCCTACAGCTAATTGATTTTTATTCGAGCAATTTTGCAGTATATAATTTAAATAAATTTGATAAAATTTAATCTTATTTTCTCCTTAATTGATTTATTTAAATAAAGGCCAAATTTTTTTTGCTTAATATATTTTTATTATTCATTTCCCTTATAAAGTAATTAATAATTCTAATCATGCAAATATTTTTTTTAAATGAAAGGATATTTGTACTATAGTACACATAATGAGTTCGAATCGAAAACTGTTAAGATACTGATTTATGTCTGAATGAATTATCATTCATGATAATAAAATCTGCTCATTTTATCGAAAATCTGAGCAACTTTACTATTTCTTCATTATTCCTACTCAGAATTTCTCATCTTCTCTTGCATAAGATCTTGCATTTTCAAATAACAATACTATTATACAAACCTTTTTTTCAAAAAAAAAAATCAGTACTTAAAAATCTCTTTGAGTTTAAATTTCGATCAATAATCCTACTTTCCTTCACTTTATCTGAAACGGGTTAATTCTGCAAGGAATTTCTCATTATTAATACTAAATATTTGAATAAATTAAAAATACCAAGTCTTATTTTCCCTCTCTTCGGGATATTGCTGCCTAGTATTGTGCTTAATGAGGAATAAATGGAATTACTTAATTTCCACTCGTCTTAGTTCTAATCACTTGCAATTTAATTTAAAAGGAAACGAAATTCCTCCGAATCTCCTTCCCAGCTTGGCACACGCTATAGATTTCCCATTAATTTGAGAGTTGGATAAGGAGACTCAAGTGTAAAATTGCTTAGGCTACGGTAAAATGTGAGCCGCATCTGGCTCCTTAGATGCACGCGGACTTGGCGGAAGACTCGCCAATTAAGTTACTTTGCTAAATCTCCGCACATTCTTTGCTGTGGGTAGTATTTATGGTTTTTAGATAAGCGAATAGCATGGGAAAAGAAAGTGCTCGCTCTTTTGTAAAATTTTAAAAATTCATGAAGGGTGCTATCTATTTTAATGTAATCTGTTCAGAGATAAAATTTTCGAATTCATTTGAGAAAAAAAGTACACTTCTTTAAGGCTTGAAAAATCTAACTACAATACTCTTTTGTTGCTTTATAAAGATGAATTGAAATATAGCATCCGTTTTTATACAACTGAACTTGATAAAGTTAGATATAATTTGTTGATATGTAAAACATCTCATTTCGACTTTGTTGTTGTTGTTTACTAATACGCTTGGACAAACCAAACTCGCTATGCTGTGCGAATTAAGTCGATTGGGAGCGTCTTTCGTTTCAATCAGAGCACCATGTAGATGAAAGTACAACTTTGCTCAACACACTTGTTATAGGTACCCGTTCACACCATTCACACCTCAACCATTCACACCTCATTCATACAAGGAAAGGACAAAAACAGGATAGAGAGAGAAAGTACATCCATGCCCGAACCGGGATTCGAACCCAGGACCTCCTTATCCGCAGTCAGGCACGCTGACCACTAGACAAAATGGTCGGCCATTTTGACTTTAATGCATATAATTTTTCGGTATGTAGAATTGAGGACTTTGAAACCAGAATCTTTCTTTCTTTCTCTTTAAAGTTTAATTATATGTGTAGAATGTAGTCTTGTGAATGAAAAACAGTTTAGTACTCCATAACTCTCGAAGTATGTAGTTTGATGTACATAAGAATTAGCTTAGTGCTCTTCTACAACGATGGGAATATATTCTCAACTATTATTCCCATACAATGGATACATTTCAAATTTACAAAGAATAAGGCATTTTTGGAATAAATTGAAAAGGTGTATATAGAGTCAGTATACAACATAAATAATTGAGTCATATCAAATTTATTTATTTAGCTTAAATAATGATTAAGTGTATGTTAATTATTAATTAATCCAATCAGGAGAGCAATATAACTAAATGATCTTTTCAAACTATTGACTCAAATGCAATTAATGAACCCTTAGACCAAGCTAGGATTAATTATTCAAGCATTTAAACTACTTACTATTAACTAGAAAGTAAATGAAATTAAATGTATGGATTTTTCAAAGCACTCATTCATTTTCTGAAAAAATGCTCATGTGACTGAATATTTAAGATTTAATGTATATAAAGTATAGGCTTTAATTTATTAAAATAAATATGTTATTGTGTGTGACAGCAATTACGTTAAGCAAACAAGTATATCAGTCAGGAAACTCCATAGGATTATGATTTGAAACTATTCTAGAATAAAAATACATTCTAGTTGTAAATATGTGTACCAGTTTTTAAAATATACAACTCCTAAGAAATACGTTGCGTGAAGAATTTAAGTAAGTTATAAGTAATGGTTGTCACAAAATTTAATGCTGAGTAGAGTAGTTGTAAGAAATGATGGATGAGACCATTAATGTACTGAATGATATATGATTACAAATGGGGAAAAGAGTAAAATCGGTACAGATATGCAACGATAAAATGAATGGTAATAATATACAAAGAGCGAAATAAACTGTGGAGCGAATTTTCCATCTGATATGAAACATTGTCCATTCTAATATAAAATATTGCATTGAATTCTATTGCTTTAAATTATCTTGATTCGTTAAATGAAATAGTATTTCAATGCGCCATTATAATAAATTATTGTAAAAATAGGAATACTTAAATAACACAAATATATTTTAAAATTCTATCTCGTTTCCTCCGACATATATGATCAGTGAATAAAATTTTTAAAAATATCATGATAAATGGTGAATATTTTTTGTAATTTTAAGCGCTCTGTATTAAATTTTGCTTAAAATGATCTAATTTTAAAATATGCTATAAAAAATTCCTGTTTTAGTTACTGAAATACATGAATTTACTTGCTCTATATTTAAAATCAGTGGATATTTTGAATGGAATACATCAGGGATAAAAAAATCTATAGATCTTAGTTATTTTTAATATCGAATTTAATGTTACTTTTTGCATTTATTTTATGAAAATGCAATAAAAAATTTAAAAAAAACGATTTTAAGAAGCCTCTTTCTGTTAAACATATTCTGCCTACAGTTCACCCATTATTTTGCATATCATCATTCAAAACATACCTTTTAACTTCCTTATAAAGATATAAGTATATAAATGAATATCAGAATTTCACAACATTCATATGTATATAAGCGCTGTTAAAGTAAAAAAATTAATGTAAATATTGGAATAGATTATTTTCAAATCACAAAGTAATTAAATATGTTAAAATAAAAAATATTAAAGGGGGAAGTAACTATATACAGATTGTTTTGTTTCTTCTGACGTAAAGAAGCTTATTTTTTTTTTATTAAAAATGCATTCAATGGATACATTAATATTAATATACATACAATAACTAAAGCTAAAACCTTAGTACACTTACATTGACTTATATTATGATAAATGCTTTGCTTATATTTTAAAACAATTTTACTATTACTCTCAAAATATAATATTTAAATAGCTTATAGTTTTTAAATTTATATAAATTATTATTCTACTTAAATTCAATCATAATTTTCAACAGCTAATCCAATAATCTATATTTTTAAAACCACTCAGTTCAGATAATATTTACACTAGTAAACATATAAATAGTTGTATTTTATTTTATCCCATAATAAATAAGTAAATATTGTGTTCATGAATAATGTAATCAACTACGGTGAAAATGAAGCACTGGCTTAAGCACAAAATATATTTCTAAAAATTATTTAAATATGTTTTATATTTCCTAAGGAAAAATAACTATCTTTCTTTTTGTTTTTTTGCTCAAAAGATGTTATTTGGAATTTTTTTTACAGGGCGTGTAAAACTAATTTTTCTATATAGAAAAAAATATATATAGAATAAAATTTACTATTCTGTGTACAAACTTTAAACTTTCTTTGCTCCCGAATTTCGTTTTTATGAATCAATAATACGTAACATTTTTTACCAGTTTCGTTCATGACATTTCAAGTAATTTATAAGAGTAGCACTTTTAAAACCAGGTATCATTTATCATATCAATGTTCTTAAAGCTCGCACTAATGTAAAACATTACAAACATTTTGTTCATATTCATTACTAAATTTATGTTATATATATATACATATGTACATATATATATATATATATATATATATATATATATAAAAATATATAATATATATATATATATATATATATATATATATATATATATATATATATATATATATATATATATATATATAATTAGAAACATACAAATAAATATTCATTTGTGTATATACTAAATTTAAGTTTCAGTTAGGGTTTCTTAATCCATTAGAAATATTCTCATTCAAAATCAAGAAATGTGGGGGTTGTAAACCAAAGCTCTAATATATAATAAGCTACAATATTTATAGAAAAACAGTATTTTGATTTGAAAATTTTTTATTATTTATTTAAATTTTTTCAACGTTTTCTAATGTTTGTAATGCTTTAAAGAAGTTTTTGAGAGTCTTTTCCTGTAAACAATTCCCATGGAGAATATTTTTTATTCTTGTGTAAAGAAAATTGTTAAATTTTAATCTCTAAAATAGCAAAATCTACTTCTCTGCAACAAAACAAATATATATTATTAAAGTATTTATTTAACGGGAAAGAAATGATAAATTGTTTTAGGAGCCACAAAACTTAACATTTTTCTCGATTAATAGCCAAACCATACAACGCAGTGCTCGGCATTCAGGTAGAATCTCAGTCCAAATTCCAAAGAAATGTTATTCTTTTATTTCCTTAAAGTTCCTTTTTTTCTCCGTTTTATCTTTCCTTATGTGGGTAACAAATCTTGCAGATTGCAAAACGCGTAAGGAAATAAAAATAAAACAACG
The DNA here is from genome assembly GCA_037975125.1 of Latrodectus hesperus. Classification (NCBI taxonomy): domain Eukaryota; kingdom Metazoa; phylum Arthropoda; class Arachnida; order Araneae; family Theridiidae; genus Latrodectus; species Latrodectus hesperus. The sequence continues at coordinate 71,858,089 of CM075854.1, forward strand.
CTGATTTTTTCCTACAGAGAGGAAGGCGAAATAAAATGTTATTTTTCTACAAAACAAAAGAACGTCATGACTTGAAACCACGGAAAAGGAAATTTGTTTTTTCATTTTTAATTCTAAAATACATATACTTTGAATTATATTTTCTTTCAGAGTGAATTTTGATTCGTTTCTATATTATTATTTAAGATCTATGTTATTATATTTTTATGTGTTATCAATTTCTAATAGATGCTTTGATAGTTTTGCTTAATTTGATAAATAAATTAAAGCAGCATGTTTTTTTGCGCTTTGTAATACCATATTAAAGTTTCTAAAATGTAAATGAGGAATAAATATTTTAAAAACTATTCTTATACAGAGCATATAAAAAGCATTATAAAATTAAGTTTTTTTTAATTTTGAAAGAGTTACATAATAAAATAGAAACTTAATTTTAAATTTAAATCCATTTTTGTGTTCAACGTTGCAGAAGAGCTATAAAATGAGCCATGACTAACACCCTGATGTCTAATATAAAATGCAAATCTGCACATTTTGAATCATTTTGCTGAGATTACTCTAGATCTGCCTCAATGATCTTTATTAAATGTCCACATCACATGAAAAGAAATATATTTTCCAGTAAGTGGTTCGCATGCATATTGTGGTGGTTTTTATCTAGATCTGAAATTAATTTGCTAAAATTGAATTAGAAATTAATTCTTGGACACTCCAAAAGAATACATTTACAACCAATTTACAACTATGTCATCTTATACAAAAAAGATTTTTAAAACCAACAGAAAAAATCGTAGGCATAATTTATAACATTTATTATGAAATATAATTTTTTAAAATATTAATTGAAGTATGCGCGGAACAGCCTAGATGCAATGCATCTTAAAAAACTGGAAATGAAATAATTTAAATAAGTAAATTAAGTAAAAGCTAGAAAAATTGTTAATTATAGAATCATAAATAATGGTTAAATGGAATATAGAATAATGGCTGTTCACAATAATGATCAATTTGTGTTCATAAGTTAAACATAAATAACAGAATAAAAGGAAAAATAAATATTCAAAAGTAATTTTTACAGTTTTTTTATATTTTTGAATCTTTTAGTTTACTAATATGTATTTTTTTAACGGATTTGCTAAAAATATTCTAGTAAATTTTCTTTTGTGTATTTTTCAACATTAACTCTTAATAATGGTTGTGACGTTAAGTCTCAAGTGAATAACATATATAATGTTCAAATTATTAACATATATTCTGAAAATTATTTAAAAAATAGCGTGTTTTACAGTAAGATAAAACTAAAACAAAACTAGATGCTTTAATTTGAATATTAGATTATGAATACAAAACACAGGCTTATATTTGATATTTATATGATAAGTATTTGAGCAGTCAGTGAAATGTTTATATAAATTAGCATGCAAAATATGTTTCATTTGGATTTATATAAAATTTTTTGTATAAAGTCATTTTAGTTTATTTTAATATTTCACCATTTTTTTAAATTAAGGAAGATATAATTGATAAAATAATACGGCGTTTTTACAAAGCATGAAAACATTTTGGATGCAATAATCATTATTTTAATTTTCAGTAAATCCCCTCATATCAGAAGCTCTCTCTTAAAGAGATAAATGTTCATAAAGTGTCAAAAAATAGTTGTTAAACAAATGTAAGTTATTTTCCACACTAAACCTCAAAGCTTTCATCGAAGTGTAAAATTTTAATAACTTTGCAAAATTTCGGATTTTAACTTCTGCTATTAATTGCAGACTAACGCGTCTCATCATAAAAGTAGAGCACATGACAAGAAATTTCTTGTTTTAGTAATTTTTCAAAGAGCAATCCAAAAAAACTAACAGCTAATTACAAGAGACGAGATTGAAGATGGGTGGTTTAGTTCTTAAAAAGTGGAGAAATCGAAGTGGATGTGTCACTTTTTTCCTTTGGCATCACTTAATATTTAATAAAAATTTTCCTGAAGCCTTGACACAAAATATTTAAAATATATCTTCCAAGCGAAATAATTGAAGCGTAGAAATGATCAACAAAGGGGAAGACTCATGGCACGCAAACTACTTGAGATAAAAAAATAAATAAATAAAGCGGGGAAGCAAATGCATGAAAATATAAAACAAAAACATAATTTCTCTGGGAAAGACTTAATATTAGGTGCGTCTTTCTTCATTAAAGTCAGAGGTTATATTTGCGCAAGTTGTTACTAAAATATATTAAGGGAAGTAGAGGAAAATTAAAGTGTAAGATGTTTCTTACAGAATTTCAGTTTTAATTCCACAAGGAGATGAGACATTTCGGTGCATTTTACTTTTAGATTAAAATTGAATAATTTTCTTCTAATAACAGGTTGTAAATTTTTATAGCATACATGTATTTATTAATACAATACTGAACATTTTTGGCTTTGACATATTTGGGAAATAATTATAGTGAGGGTACTTTCTAAAATACTTAAAGTTTACTTCTTAAGTAGATGTTATAGTAGAAACATATTCAATGCATAAAATTTAAAAGGATCAATATTTTCCAAAATCTGGGAAATAGTTCTTATATCCAATACGAAAGTTAAAAATTATTTGTTACATTACATAATTTTTGAGGTGAAATTAAAAAGAAAAACACACTCATTTGTCTTAGTAAATTTGAACTCGCTAAGATGTTTCTAATAATGAATCCAACTATTTTTCAATTGTTAAAATTTTATTTGAGTTTTATCGAAACATAAAACTCAATAATATCTAAAATTCAGCAAATATAAGGGTTAAGCTATATAAATTTTAAGTTAGCAATTTTTTTAAAAATAACTTAATTTGTATTTAAAGATATCTAACACTGATTTTAAATTGGGAATTAAATTAGTTTTTATAAAGAAGTGATGATGAAAAACTCTGAAATATCAATTTAAATTAAATATGAAAAATAAAATTATAAATTTTAATTTTTATGCTACAAGCATCTTAAGAAAAACTACATTTTTCTATGCTTCACAAACAGATGTATACCTTTAACAATATGAATATTTCTCACTTAAGGAAATAAGCACATTTTTCATCTGATTTCAATTAGTGAAGGAAATCCTATAAATTAAGAATTTATTTCTTAATGTTTTTATGTTTTATATCTTTTGCTATACTGTTTTCTACAGGCCTCACTAAATTACAATATTTAAAATTTAGCATACATATATATATTATAGAAGTTATTATATATATATATATATATATATATATATATATATATATATATATATATATATATATATATATATATATATATATATATATATATATATATATATGATTTACAAATATCATATATCTACAGCAACTAGAGCACATCCTTCATTCGTTACTTACCAATCAATATTAAGTAATGATAAAAAATAACAATTGAGATACAAAAATTTGATTAATAGTTTTGCTCATTATCAGATTAATTCAAAAAAATAATAAAGTTTTAATAGTAGCAGATTAAAATAATCCTGACATTGGAAGTATAAATAGCGATTGTAAATGAAGGGGTTATATCGGAAATGCTTACTTACGTGTTTCTGATGTATTGATCTTGAAGATGACCACCTTCTTAAATATAGCAAATCGTAAGTTTGCTCACCCTTAAAATTATCCAATGGTCATAAAAAATCACCTATAATTTTCTTATTATTGCGTAAATTCAAAACAAACTAAAATATTTGTTTTGAATTCACCTACTATTACAAATTAAGAATATTCAAATTATGAATAATTAAAAAATTTTTGCAAAATGAAAGTATAAATTGTGGTTGCGTTTGTTGGTTAATATGATGAGAGATAGAGAGAGAAATTTAATCCTTTTGCTTAGGAAGCTGACCCAGAAGGCTTTGTTTAGCGGGATCTTCTTTATCCAGCCCATATTTAATTGCTTTTAGAATCCATTAACTACCCTTCTTTAAGCTACTAAATTGATGAGGCTCGCTTCACACACTAGGAAATACTTTGTTTTACTTTGTAACTTCTTTCCCCGCCTCATTTTACAACCGCACGTTTTTTCCTATTTTTCTTGCAACGTCCACTTAAAAAGAACAGCAATTTTCCTTCTCAACTACTGTCGTTGAAGGGAAAGTTTTATCGGATAAAATTTCTCTCGAGAAAATAATTTTGATGGTATTCAACTCAAAAGTTTCGAAATTTTTACTTAATATTTATTGCGTTTTTATTTCGTTAAAAAACAATTCTTCTTAAAAGAATGATGATATCATCGCAGTTGAAAGGTGTAAGAATTGATATATTATCAGGTACGAAAATAAACAGATGAGTCTTTTTTTCATATTCTTCATAATTAAATATTTTCCACGTGTGAGATATTATAATATTCTCATTTTTAATATTGTGACATTTTAAGTGTATTAAACAAATGTTTGATTTTAGTATATGAAGTAATTCCATTACTTTTAATGTTGAGTGGTAAATTATATTTCAGTTAACCATGCATATATATTACATTTAAATACTTTATTCCCATAGATTTTGTATTTTAATGTATTCAGTTAAAATTAAAAAAATTATAGTCAACAGTAAATATTTCTAAAATGATTTAAAAGTCACAATCTTTAATATTTTTAATTTATTAATAATAATTAATATAAATTTTATTTATTAAATAATAAATAAATAAAAATAATTAAAATAAAATAATTAATAAAAAATTAATTTAACATTCATTACAAAGTAATAAACGTAATACAAATGTGTAGAGTTTTTGCAGAGTAAATTTTTAAAATAAATATCTTCGTAGACATTACTTGAACAGACAACAATATTCAATGCATCAACTAGTACCCATATTTAAATAATTTTATACGAACAAATTAATGATAGATGAAAATTCACTTGTGTTAGCAATATTTAGGTTATATATTTTTTCATCGCTTTTGAAAAAGGGATAAAACTTTTAACCATTTATTTAAAATAAAATCCCAGAGAAAGCTAAGTTTATTAAAAAAAATTGATTTACTATTTCTCTTCATAGAGTTGCCCTCTTTGCATTCATTGCTCCAACTGTTGAATCATAACTTTCAAGAGTTGCCATGTATAATTGGGTGAAATATTGTACGAGAAAAAATATGTTAACACACAAATAAACAAAGAAAGCATCTTTAAAAATTGGATCAAGCTACAACAATTGTACATCATCAATTTTTTACAACAATAAAATTAGAAATACAAATGCATTACTTTTCTGGTTTTAATAATTATTAACTAATAACGCAATCATTTATTTGAGTTTAATTTGATATTTTTAAATGTTAATGCTTTCACATTCACACAATGCATGCTCTATATCAATTTAAGCATTTTATATAATTATTTTGGAATTAATTTTAATTAAATGTCATGCGTTACATAGATCCATGATATAAAGAATTTTTTGAATGCTGCAAACATGCTGTATGATTCCTTCAAAACTTCGCAAAACTATAAATGTATGTATTTCTTTTCTAATCCTTGATGACATATCCGTAGCAATTTTTATTGTTTTATAATGTTATTAAGAAAAAAAACTAACTCTTGTAGCATTCTTAACCATATATTTCACTTCAAATGTGAAGGTTTATTCAATGTATTTATTATTTACTAAGCAATGCTAATATTATTTAAACATTGTTTAAGTACAAACTGTTGTTAACTTTTATTATATAAATTTTTCAATTAATTTAAAAAGTAATTTTGAAAACTTTTCTCATATGCTAGTTTTTATTTTTGTACAGTTTGGAATTTTAATTAAAATAACTAAAATTAAAGGTAAATATTAATTTTATTTATATTTATTTTTGAACAAAATATTGTAACTATTTCAGTTACCAGAGATTAAAATACATTTTTTCTTTTTGTGATATTGGTGGTTACTTTGAACAAAGTAAAAATAATTAATATATGAAAGATAAATCTATTTAAATATCTTTTTAACAATAATTTTTACAGTAGATAAAAAAGTATTATCTTTTATGTAACATATTTTTAGCTATTAATATCTCAGAAATATATGTTTTATTTATCTGATGCTAATTACTGTTTGCAGTATTAAATAATAAGTAGAAACATTATTGGGAAACAGTAAGTATAATTGTTTAGATTAACTAACTTAGCAGATCAAATTATACACAGTAATTCGACATAATTCATGAAATAAATTGAGTTATATTTATATTTTATTTACTACTTATTAAGCTTAGCTATATAGCTTGTTAGTATTGTATTCCTCTGTGGTATTTATCAAAATCCCGTTGTTACAATGATAGAAAAATAAACAAATTGCTCATTTGTTAGAGTTTTTATATCCTAAGAACAAAAAAGCTGGTTTTCCTATTCATTTCTGATTCTATTTATTTCTGCGCTACGAGAGTGCCATTGCTTCTATTTATTTGGCTAGATAATAGCAATGTGGTAAATTTGGGCAAATTCGGCCGGAGAGTAATTAATCTCCAGACATTTAGGATCTACAGTTGAGTTGTCATTTCTCCTTACTACAACCTCATTAATTTTCTTCAGCATTTGCACAGTCATTTATCAGTCAAAGAAAACTGATTAACATGTTGGATATTTAATCTCTTCCAACTTTACAATGTCACTTCAGCGCAAAATGACGTAAATGGATGAGTAAACACCTCTACCCGAGATACTGCTTCCAAGTTTGGTTAACTTTCCGTTTTCAGCTGTGAAAAATGTTAGTTGCAAAGTAAAGTCATTCGCTTAGGAAAAACATTTCACTGATGCACCAGGAAGTAGAAAATTCTGATTGATTGATAGATTTTTGGTGGAAGATGCCTTTACTGTTCAGAAACTTTTGAGAAAAGATTTTAGAAACTTTTGTTATTTTTTGTTTTTACCAACAAATAGACTGGAATTCGTAATGCAGTTCATCTATTAAGTTCAATGTTATAATAGTCAATAAACTTTCCTTCTATTTCCTTAAACTAATTATATTTTTCAATTCTAATAAACAATAATTCTAATTATATACATAAAAACTATACAAAATTGTTTTATCTTAATAATGATCTTAAAATCCTTCTCATTTTATTGCAAGTGAAACGCAGTTTAAATTTATGAACTTAACTCTTATATCAGTATTAGCGGATATAAATAACTTTATAGGGTGAATTATGAAAGGTTACGAGCGAAGATGCGTTTTGGAAGTTTGAAATTGCTTTTAATTTCTATATTAGGTTCTTAAATGCATTTTAAAAATCATTTTTCGCAAAAGTATTCACACTTAAATATAAGCATTCAAAACATAAAAAACACTTCTTAAAATTTGTGAATTAGGATTAAAATAATAATAAAATTAGATTTAAAGATGTGTTTTCTCCTAACTTATTGATTTCTTGAGATTAGACGAATAATTTATTTTCTTGAAAAAAATACTAACTTTCGTTACAATATTATCAGTTGATTTTAATATTTGGTTTTTGATTCATCTGAACGATAGTTACAATTTTCGATAACCATAGCAGCTTTGAGAAATTCTCTTTAGTCATGTTAATTTTAAAATTCAGAAGTAATAATACAATGTTATCAATTAAGCAGTGATTTAGGCAAGCAGAAAAATTAGTACATGCACCTATACTGATGAAAAAAGTCTTTGTTTTTACATCTCTGACACATTTGGTTGTCTTTCTTGGATTATTGCTTGAAAATATTTATTATTAATAATTTCCTCAATCAATTCTAATTTCACACATCATTTAGTGGTTTTAAATTTACATTGCAAATATTCAATAAATTAATGGAAATTTTATGTTAAATAGAAAACACTTTTCTTTCATTTGATAATATAACTCTGGACTCCAAGTTTTAAATTGTGTCATTAAAGATATCATTTCAGTATTCAGCAATATCTTCCTGATTCTATTACTAAATGATAAAAAAGTTCAAAATTTGATATATTCTTAATAATTGCTTCATCAATGTAAATTTGTTAAATTTTCTAGACTCATGATAATTTTTATTTATTTAATTAGAATTAAAAGTAGTTTTGGAGGTTTCCTTTTCCTTTATTAAATTGCACATTAAAAAATTAGTAAAAGAAAAATTATAATTAATTATTTGTTTCTGTATTTTTTATTCATTTTTTACTAAATAAACATTTTTTATGTGAATCTCGTAAACTTTAATTTATTACTATTTCTGAGATATTTCAGCATTTTATTCATTCAAAACAATTTTTTTCAGAAGTTTATCTCCTATTTTCTTTTTGTTATATATAAATAAATCATAAAAAATTCGCCAAAAAGTAAGAAAAGTCTGAGATTGCTATATGGATTACTAAAACTTGTACACAAATACTACCATTGTAAAATGGATGGCAGAAAAATAAAGCATAGTTTAAAGATACAAACACTTCTTATATTTTTTCCTACTTGAATGCAGTGTTTTTAAAAATAATTCTTTAATAATTAGTCATTTCAGTAATAAATATTAATAATTTAATACTATATTTGATGCGCTTTATGAATAACAAAAATATTGTACTCTATTTAAATAATTATAATAATTTTAATGTTATACCGAGATAAAAATATAGTAATATTCTTATTCATTCTTATGACCACATGATCATATTAAAACTAAAAAAGTTATGCTATTATTTAATAGTTATTTCTAACTTATTACTAAATTTGTCCAATAATATATTATCAAATATAAAATTATTTCACTTGAAATAATTGTTTTGTGAATTCGTTTTCTTTATGTACGTTATAAATGAATAGGAAAGTAATTGCATCCTCCCTTTAATAGTTTTGGAGAAAAATTAAAAATAAATCAGTTTGACCGGCTAAAAATTTATTTATTGTGTTTATTTACGAAATCAAATTTATTGCGTTTCATAATTCTTAAACAATATTTTTTTATTTATCATCTTCAAACAATTCAATAAATGAGCTCAAATAGCGCATCTTTCTTCTTTGTTTCCGATAAATTCGCAGTAATTATACAGCGAAAATGAAAGAAAGAAAATAACTGCAATAAAACTGAAGAATGAAAATTCTCTCTCTCCAATATTTTTCTTACTTCAGCTGCAATTGCACTCTCAATTAAACTCCTGATTACAGATCTCTGCAAGAAGATTTATTTTTTAATAGAGACAAAGTTATTTAAAAGTGGAGATGCTTGCTTTTATTCAGCGATAAGACTGAATGCACTAATATAAGGACTCAGATTGTCTTTTTCTCTTAAAAATAAAGATGAGTTTTTTATTTATTTTTTAAACTAGTTACTAAATGAACATTCTTCTTCTTAAAGAGGATCGATATAAAATGAGAGGAGAGCAATATTTTTTCTCAATGCAGTAATCTAAGAAAATATTTACAAAAGAAAAAATATAAAGATGTTTTCATTAGACTTTCTTTCATTTCAAAGAAATCTGTATCACAATTTATACTGATAATGGCTTTTTTCCTTCAGAAATAAATGACAAATTATCTATTTAAAATGCAAAACCAATGTTTTATTATTCCGATTTAGTTATAAAGCACAGCATTTGCTATTTATGTTTGCTTGAAGATTTTGAATGGAAATGCAATTGCTCAAATGTGTTGCTTATGCTAAACACAAACGAGTTAATTGAAATCTTCCAGTGACAGTAATGTCTTTCAAAATAAATGTTTGCTTTCACAAAAATAGTTTGAGTAATATAATATGCATGTAGCACTGAGTACAGTAATTTTTGTTAAGTTCAAGTGAATGCGTTATATTGCAGAAAATATTTACAGTGAGTTTTCTTATTGATTTTCTTTACTAAAACATTTTTAAATTCGTGAAAGGAAAATCATGGTAGGTTTGAATCAGAGCAAAGAAAAATATCATTGGGAAAAATCATGTTGATGATAATTTAAATTTTGGTAGCATCAATTTTAAGAGTTTTAAATATATGATGTATTTAAATATATATGGAAGATTTTATATATATAAGATATGGATTTATTATATCTATATCTATCAATCTATCCAGCTATCTACATTTATATAATATATTACATAAAAAATTCTTTCATCTTTCTTATTTTTGAAACCAGTGGTTGTAGATATACATCTTCAACAATTAAAATGTTTTATATAAGGGGTAAAATCACATATTGTTTTTAAAGTCACCAATGTACCACTTTGTCTCATTTGTAAATCTTATGGAAAGTAATTTTTATACTACTGTCTCTATATATATCCCTGGCTCTACTATAATATTTAGGAAATTTTTTGGCCATATTTGTACATTTTAGCTAAAATATTTTCCTGGTGTGCGCCACAATTCTGAAGACTACACAAATTGAAGTGATACTCAACGATGAAGTTTTATATTTACATAGCACTGAAATTTTTAATCCTGTAAAATAAAAATACAAATTAAAAAGTGATTTTTGTTGTAAATGTTATCTTCAGTAAGCGCTTAAAACTATTTTTTAACTAAGCTTTTCTAATTTATGAAGAAATAATTTTTATTTTTGAGCATAAAAATACAATTATAACATAAATGATTTAAACATCTCATCATATTCCATTTCTATTTACTTTAATGAAAGGCATGCATGAGATAAATTGCAAGAAGCTATGCTTCATTACTTCATTACTTGATGTGTGTGTGTGTGTGTGTGTGTGTGTGTGTGTGTGTGTGTGTGTGTGTGTGTGTGTGTGTGTGTGTGTGTGTGTGTGTGTGTGTGTGTGTGTGTGTGTGTGTGTGTGTGTGTGTGTGTGTGTGTGTGTGTGTGTGTGTGTGTGTGTGTGTGTTTATATATAAAGAAAGATTTATACTCCGCTCAACTAAGTGCAGTTGTTTTATCTAGAGCTTAGACATGATTAAATATATATATATATATATATATATATATATATATATATATATATATATATATATATATATATATATATATATATATATATATATATATATATATATATATTAACTTATATAAATTTTAATAATTTAACTCCATACTAATTTAATATTTGCATCAAATGAAATATTCATTAATTTATTTTAATGTTTTAACCATTAATTAAATAGAATTTCATAGAGTTGAGAGTTTGATATGATAATATTCTATTTATTTATTCTATAATAAATTATTGTAGAAATATTTCTCACTTACTATTCTCTATTAAGCAATCTAAAAAAATATTTTATAATTCAGAATACTCTTTTTAAATGTGTTAAAATTTAACAAACAAATAGACTCGGAATTAATATGAAATCTAAAACAGGGTTTTTTGAGAAAATAGAAAAATATTAAATTTTAAGAAATGAAATTAGCAACTAAGTCTTTTCCCTCTACATTCTTTTATAAATTATGACATGTTTCCTGTTCATGTACAATAATTAACACTTATTTTTGATTTTACTTCATAATTTTTGATATTTTCAAAATATGCAAAATTAAGGATATTTTATAAGGGAAAATTTGGCATTTAGGTTATTACTTTTTAATAGATGTTTCGCACACATAGTAGAAGTAAAAATTTCTTCTGATAAGCTTCAATTTATGCACTTATTTTATTTTATAAAATTTATAGTTACAAAATTATGTATTGCGCACAGCAAGAGAATTTTAATTGTTCTTACACTAAATTCAAATTAGTTTTGTGACTAATATAATGTTCCAGTCTAAGTAGAAACGCAAGAAAATGATTTCTTATAATGATATTTGTAGAGAAAAAAGTAAATATGAGTGAAGGGAAAACAGTAAATTTTATATCCAAAAAGATGAAAAAAAGACGGAGATGTTGATTGAGGTAAGATCTTAACGATCCTTTAACTCCGTTAAATAATGAATTTATCAAACTAAAACCCTAAGCACGGCGAACTTGTGAAAGCAAACTTTGACTCCTCATAGCAGACATTCAAACAGCCGAAAGCCATTATGAGGCGTTTGTACATGTGTTGCATCTTTTATCTTCTAGGAGAACTGCTCATAAATAGCGGGGTATATTTATTTGTCACAAGGGTGGAAACTGGAAAGTTGCACAGCTCCGATCCTGATCTTACCCTGACCTTGTGGTAGGACCACCCCTTCCAGGTGAAATGCCTCAGACTCAATTTCAGCCATTGTTGGACAATGACATAAATAATGTGCTTCGGCATGCACATCTGTTGGGTTGAGTGCTTGGAAGTTTTCTGGTTTTCTCCCATTAGACTAGGGAATACTTAGACAGTGACACATGAAAACTCCCCTTGGAAAGCAACTTCAACAATGGATGTTGTTGTTGTTGTCTTGTGCAAGCTAGGCTGGCAATATGGGGTGCGCTGCTCCTCTTTTCCAAATGAACTATATTTGGTGTGGAGTCCGACTTCTTCAATACACACATGCCATAGGAACCCGTTTATAGGGTAGGCAAGCACTCGCCCTATATTCACACCTCATTCATACAAGAAAGGGACAAAGACAGGATAGAAAGAGAGAGAAAGTACATCCATGCCCGAACCGGGATTCGAACCCAGGACCTCCTTATCCGCAGTGAGGCTATGGGTATTAAAATGCTTTATAAGTCTCCACTACACGGAGTTAGACAAAGTAGAATCCCAACATACATCTTCCATTTTTCAACAAAAAAGTTAAAACACTATAATAAAATATGAATCTATTTAAGTAATACTTTTTCCAATATTATCTTATACTTGACAAATATTTTAGGTAAATATTTGTTTTAATTAGAACATAAAATATTACTTAATCATTAACTATAAAGTCGAAGAAATCATAAATTTAAAAATAGATTTCGCAATTTTTTAACAGTACACTTTTTCTTTATTTTCTTCCTTGAATAACTCCTGTAATCCATTTTTACGCAAATAATTTTGAAGTTTAAAAATACTACAACTTGATTTTTATCACTAAATAAATACCATTATATTTTTTGCTCTTAAAATTCTATATATATACTACGAATCATTGCAGTATATGAAGGTCATTAAAATAATTCGTTTTAAATTATATGATATTAAGCATATATGTATGAATTTTCATCTAAGCAAAAAATAAGTATCTATAAATAACACATAAAAAGTACAGAAATTCTAGGAATTATTATATTATTTTTAAAACATGATCCAATTTTTAAAAAATATGAAAAAATTATTAAATTAGAAGGAAAAGGGAAAAATTAGTGATTGCAAAATAATAGGAGTTAATAAAAAATACGTAAGAAATTTTAAAAAGTATATGCAAATAACAGACTATTAAAATACAGTCTGTAATTGAAAATATCAAAGAAAATCCGCTGAAAACTGTTAGCAATTTTCAAAGTAAAATATTGAGTTATGTGAGTATATAATGTTTTATTCTATACTCAGCTATATTTCAATAATTTATTGTTTCCATATTATTAAGTGATATTTACTCTTCTCTGTGGTTATGATATTAATTTGAATCCGATTTATTTATAAATTTTTTATATTACTTATATATTTATTTATAAAATGTTATGTTCATCTATGTATACATAAATGTATATTTAGTCAGATACACGCAGCCATGATTAACGCCTAAAAATTTCTTAAATCAAATAATTTTTCAAGTGTTTCTTTTTTTGAATTGAAATGAGTTATAAAAATGTGCGTTAAAATTAAATCATAACTCAAAACGATACATATCGAATAGACCTACTCCTATGAGGTTTCTGATGCAATTAATGAAGTATGTCGTATGGATCTTGGCTTTAAAATTGCATAAATAATTACCTGAGGCCATTTTTCTATTATTTACCTTTATATATTTCTAACTCTGTCTTCAGTTCCATTATCAAAGAAGATATATATTTGACTAAATAGGATTTCAGTATAGTGCCTCTAAATACTACACTCACTTCCAAAAGAAAAGCACGAAGATGTAAAATGTGCAAAAAAATCAACAAATGCTGCTTTGATTGACACAAAATTCGAGAGCAAAGTAGCATATATATTTATGCATAAAATAAAATCAGTAATTATATATAGAAATGAAAACAATATTAAATTTTTGTAAGTTATCAGATAATGACATACTGGAGACTTAAGCAGAATTATGTATAAAGTGAAAATAAACAGCATAAAATGTAAAAAGGACAATAATAGGGTATGTGATCCTCCCTTCTCTGTATACAAAGTTTACATCTTGTGACCATGGTTTCAATTAAGTGGTCAACCACTGTAGAATTAAGCAATGGCCATAGTTCTTGTAGAGCAGTTTCCAGCTCAATAACAGTCGCTGGAGATGGGAAACGTGAAGATAGAGCACAGACGAGATCATCCCAAAGATTTTCAATGGGAATAAGGTCGGCGAATATGCTGGCCACACCATACGCGCAATCCCTTCACTCTCCAGGTAGTTATCGACGATGTCAGCTCTATGGGGGCATGAAAGCATGGTTGGCTTCTATCTAACATAATTGCATACTTCATATACCTCTCTATCGATTTGCATCCTCTTCAATTCTGATTGACTTCCGGAAATTAGTATTTTCCTCTCCATGTTTAACTTTTGGAGGTGAGTGTAGATATCTATATTGGTGTCTAGTATATTGCACTCCTCTTTTGTAGATTATAACGATAACTTTATAACTTGCCTCAATATCTATTCATAAGATTATCATTGGCTAGGATTATTTTATAGATTTTTAATCTCAATATTTTTCCTTAATTTTCACAAAGATGTCTTACCAACTTAGTTGAAAACATATTCTGTGTATTATATAAAAGTTATTTTGATGAATGTAATTTTATGAGCAATTTTTCTTGTAAATTACTTGTAAATGAAGAATTAATTCATTAATATCATGTATTAGTGCAAAGTTAAAAGTTATTTCAAGTGCTAAATTTAAAAGCATTAAGCAATTTATCCTTATTATTTTTAGTCTTTTTTTTAAAACGAGTGATTAGTTTTGAAGTGATGCTTACGAAATGTATAAATAATGAAAAAAGAGTAACACTGTATTTCTTAAAATTTTTTTCCTTGTTTGCTTCACAATGTGAACATATATTGCTATGCCTTTTTAAAGTTAACGATAACAAATCATAAATGCTGATAATATATATATATATATATATATATATATATATATATATATATATATATATATATATATATATATATATATTATTTATGATTAGAGTTCCTCAAAGGAGAAATATTTGTGAAAATATTTGAATCAGAGTTTTACAGAAGAAATATTTGAAATAATGTATTTACTGCACAAAAATTGTATAAAATATTATGAAATGTTTAAAAATTTCGAATTAGTATGATGTTTAAGTTTGTGTGTACTTACAAGTCTAAAGTTTTAAAATGTTATCTAGCAAAATTCTTTAATTAAAAATTTGAGTTTGGTTGGTTTTATTTCCACTCTAGTTGCTCTGAATAAATCGAAGTTTTTTTAAGCTAAAAATGAAACATGCGTGTGGCTTTTAAGGATCTTGAAAACAAGTTAGGATTTATATGCCAGAGTATATAGAAAGAACTATTTCTATCAAAAAGCTAAAATTTGTTACCAGAAAAATAGTTCTTTTCAAAAGTAAAATTGATTAAATATCAAACAAATTGCTTGAAATATCTCTGATGACAGATACATTAAAGATAAACATGAGGTTAAATATTTTACGATGAACATTTGATAAATTGATGGCTAAATTGGATCGGAAAATTCATTCATCATTCAGAAAATTACATCGATGAAATCTGACCAATTGCCGTTCAGTTTTCTTGGAAAATTACTTGCTCATAAGCAGTAGTTTTTTTTATTCTTATGTCCAACCAACATTTTAATTTTTCTTTTTTAATCTTCTTTTATTGCCTACATCAGAGAAAATAAGTATACTTTTATTAATAATAGCGTTTAGATTTTTTTTAAATGTTTCTTGATTAAATTATTTTGTCAAATAATAACATTTAAAATATCTTACATGACTAATATATCAAATTATGTGTTTACTATGAAACTTACTTCTCTAAGTTCTAAGTTACAACTTTATTACTTTGCATTGTAATATTTGGTTCTAAGAATAATTCCGGAAGAAAATCATTGTCTACAATTATTCTAGTAAAGAAAAATTTGCATAGGCAAATTTTTCTTTACTATAATAATTGCAGACAAGGATTTTTTTAAGCTATAATTAACTATATTGTTTTCATTATTTATAAACTATGGACAATTGCAAAAAAAAAAAATAAAACAAATCATGTTGATATTTCGGTAAATAGAAGAAAATATTTCATGATATTGCTTTATTAAACTAAACACTTGATATTTAAAGATCAGAATATGTTTATAAATGTTAACTTGAGGTAGCTATTTTTCTTGTTTTATTCTTGATTTAATTCTTAGAAGGTTGTTATTGTTACTAATGACACTTGGACAAGCCAAGCTCACTATGCCTTAACTATGCGAATTTAAGTCAATTGGGAGCGTCTTTCGTTTTAATCAGAGCACCATGAAGGTGAAAGTACGACTTTGCTCTACACACATGCCATAGGTACCCGTTTATAGGATAGGCAACCATTCACACCTCATTCATACAAGGAAAGGACAAAGACAGGATAGATAGAAAGTACATCCATGCCCGAACCGGGATTCGAACCCAGGACCTCATTATCCGCAGTCAGGCACGCTGAACACTAGACAAGTTGGGTGGCATTCTTAGAAGGTAAATACATATATTTTTTTATTTAATACATTAAGCTTTAATATAAACATCTTTTAGAGTTTCTTGAAAAAAATTTTATCTTTAAAATGTCTAAATGTCACACATTAATTTGTTAGATAACATGACTTATATTAAATATCGAACAGTCGACCGATTGGCTGAGTGGTTAGCCTTCCTGACTCCTGAGGTGTTGGTCTCGGGTTTGAATCCCGGTTCGGGCCTTCTCTGTTCTCTCTGTGTTTCTCAGTCCTTTCTTCTGTGATGTTGTATGAATGTGACGCACCCTATAAACGGGTTTGTGGTGGTATGATGCGAGTAACGCTACTTGCCTCCGTGACTTGGTTCACAGGTACCCGCTGGGTAACGACAGATGAGTAGCAATCTCTGGCCTTGTTGTGGCATAGGGTTCAACCCTCTTGTGCCCGCCATTGGGAAAAAAATATCGAACATGAAAATAAATAAATATTCTCTCGTCAAAAATATTCATTCATTTTTTCATGGAATGAATGAATGAATGTTCTCTGTCTTACTCGTGATAAAGTGTACACATTAGCAAACTTTGCATTTCAAATGTTTAGTTTAAAATTAAACATATAAAAGGATATTAAAAAAATTTGTGTGTAAGTGTTTCTTAACTTAAAACTTTAAACTAGGATCACTTAAAGACACACTGGGTTCTACTTTTAACGTTATTTATTAAATTTTCAAGGAAAAATCAGTTCACTAATTTAGGTATCTTACTTTGCAGACAAACATTTTTAATAAATTAAATTTAAGTTTTCCTGTAAAATTATTTACAAAAAGTTTTTTTTTCAAAACAAATTCTTCGCGATGTTTTCCATTGCTAATTTGCTGACATACATATTTTTAAGTCCAATTTTCATAAAAACTTAAAAAAATAAAAATATGACATGACTATCTTTGTTAATATTTTATTTGAAATCAAAAAGGTCATTTTTTGTAAACTAATTCTTTTCGAAAATATATCTCCTTTGAATAAGCTTAGTATTTAAAAGTACATTTCTGTTGTTTTCAAAAGTATTCGTGCTCTTTTCCTCAACGACTTTTTGAAATGCATGATATCAAAATATTTAAGAGCAAAGTAAATAATTTTATCTACCAAGGAATAAAAATTCATTAGAGATTTTTTAAAAGCAAAGGACTTTCCGTATAAGCATCAGAAAAACGTACGTGCTATTTCGAATATGCACAGAATAAAATATCTGGTGACAAAGAAAATTTATAGATGCAAAAAACACTTGGACAGTATTAAAATCTATACGCAGTGCAAAATAAGCAGAGCAATAAACTGAGATTGACTGTTTTAAAAAGCTAAGCTGCGCTTCGTTTACCCGCTTTTACTAAGATATATAAATAAACAATGTAAATTTTGAAAGATTCCTTTTGGAAATCACTTAACAGAGAATATATGAAAATATTTTTTTTCTTTAGTTGAAAAATGGTTTTTATCTGAGTGGTTTTTAAAGTATGTCTATTTTTTATCGGAAATGCGGCAAAAAAGATCTACAAAGCTCTTTCTAAAACTGTAAATATTTTGTGTAAATAAGAAATCAAGAGCAAAATATCAAATGATTAATATCGATTCATTTTATCAATAGAAAGTTTTGTTACCGATATTTTTAAGGTAGTTCTCTTTTTCTTATGCTTAGAACTTTTCTCGAGTAACGCTACACCTTGACAATACCAGAAGAATGATAAAGAATTTTTTTGTATTAAAATCCACTGTGCATAGTAACCCTTAAATATAAAAAGTGTTAGATTTAAGGAAAGTAATGAAAACACTTTTACTCCACAATTTCTAAGACCAATTATGACTTCCCTTAGAAATATCATGTGGTGATAAATGAAGATGTTCTTAATGTAAATTTTTAATGCCCAGAAAATGTTTTTAAGTCTATGACAAGCTTTTTGTCTGAAGCAAAATAATTTTTCATGATCGTTTGAATAAGCATTTTTTAATTTCATTAAATCAACGAAAATTATTAAATCTTAAATTAAATTTTTATGCAATACCATCATTGTACAAATTTACAAATTAAATGCATAATGAAAAGCGCTTTCTTAGCAATTATAAAAGCTTAATATAGCTGTAATTGTTATGAAGTCATGTTCAAATATATAATAAATAACCTAGTTTAATAATAAAAGAAATAAATAAAAATGCAAATTATATTAATCACATGTTAATTAAACCTAAGAAGAGTCAAAGTGGTAGAAAAATTTACTTCAACCTTAAATCAAATGAAACTAGTTTTCTTTAATAAAATGTAAAATATTACATAGTGATAAGCTTTTGACTCAGTTGCTTTGTTAACTATTCATTTACACAGCATAATTAACTCCCTTTTTTCTAATGTGCTATTAATTTTCTTTTCACTTAAAATATAGAGTAGCTCAATGTGGCATGGACAACATAAGTCGTTGAAAAAATAAAACATTATCCCTCTATCATACTTAAGGATTTTTTCTATTTTTTATATCCCATTCACACATGTTTGATGCATTTCATGTCTAAATATCAAAGTGATCATTCACAATAACCGTTCAAAAATTTCTTATAACTAATTGTTTGTTTTTTTGGTCTGTTGATATGACATATTGTTTAGCTAGTATCATATCATTATGCCCACATCATTGTTATGTGGATGACGTGTAACAAAGACTGCAAGTGGCCTCTATGTTATTAACCATAATATATTCTGCCAATGATTGGAGCTTGAATTCGATTAAAATCTTAATTTAAACTGTGTAAAATTCCTCCGCAGAATTAAGGAGAAAGCACCAGCTTGCAACATTACCTTGTTAATAATTTCAATCTGTAGGTCTGATTTGCAATCGAAATTCGCCATCAAGTCTTGTCAACAAAAATTGCGATTTTTTCTAAAAGCAACTTTTTCCCAGTCATCTAGCTTTCAATACATAAGATCATTATCTCAGCTGAGACAACATAAATGGCTGCATGTCCATTTACAAATTTTGTTGCACTGTCTTCATAAACACACCAATCGTGTTTCCCATATTGATTGCTGCCGTTATTTGAAGCAATGCTGATTATCAATCTACAATGATTACTTTACTCAAGTCTCTGATTTAGGCTGCTAAGCAGACAATGCTAATTTTCCTGCTTGAAGACAATTTCTGAAATTAATTATTCGTGGCATACTCTTAAGACACAGAGAAATGTTGAATTACATTAACATTTCAAAATCTGATGTGTCATTCTTCCAACGTTTACTGGCATTCCATTTTCACAAACTCTGCTTTTTTCTGCCATAAATCCATAATCATGTAAGGCAACATTGCGCATGTGAACTATATGAATAAAATTAGAAGTTTCTATCGTATTGGTAGTATTTAAGTGATGTGTTACTAGTTACCATTTATTCATTCGTATATTTTTGTCCCATAATTTTGTATACTTTATAGCATCACATTTACTGTTTACTACAATGATAAATATATATAAACATGCATCATAAGCATATAATAAATATAATTATGTTTTTACTTCGCTTCTGAAATAAGGTTACATTAACTTGTAAATGTTTCCAAAAATAAAAACCTCACTTAATTTATACTTTAAGAACATAGCAATTATAAATAGGTTCTTAGTTTAGTAGAATAGTTATTCACTCTTTAGCTAATACATTTTATGTTGTTACCCTATATAAAATAAATATGTAAGTTCACTATTTTTATATAACAAATGAATTCGTTTCGCTTCTTATTTTGCAAGACATATATTTCAGAAACATACTCGTAAAGCAAAAAGAAGAATGAAAACTAGGTACACATAAAAAAGGAGAAAAAATTTTGTCATCGATTCCGAAGATTTCTGTTGTGGTATTTACTTTCAAGTTTTTAAAGTATTGGTCTTATATTTGTCACCTCTTCCATTCCACAATTTTTCCATAGGAAGAGAAAAATATCTTTAGAATTTTTACTTCCTGTGGTTTTGTGAAACTCCATATTCTGGGAAGAAGATTCCAGTTCTATTTTTCAGATGCTTTTTTTTAGAAGAATTGTTGTAAATTTATTTACTGAATCTATATAATAGTTCTAAGTAACATATTTTTAATATAATACATGCAAACAAAGTTGTCTAAATAAACAAAGCAAAAAATAATGAAATAAATCTATATAGGTTTAATTCATTTAATGGAGATAGAAACCAGTAAATTTAGATTAAATCTTATGAACTTAAATTCAAATCAAATTTTAAATCAGAGTCTTTAAATTTTAAATATATGTCTCTTTAAATTTTTTTGTGATTGATATAGAAGAATTGGAAAATAAGAGTGTTAAGTCAAGAAATATGTGTGGTTGGAACCAAGATTAAATTAAATCTTATAGTTTCTTTTCTTTTTGACATTTTTCCCAAAAATGAAAGTAACATTGCATTTTCTAAAATTTAAGTAGATTATGAATTTTCTAATAACAGGGCATTCAATCAATAATGCAGAAAATTTGGCTGCTTATTCGAAGAAAAATTGAAAATAAAATTTTAAGTGCAATTATTTTCAGTATGCAGGACTGTATTAAATACAATGAGAAAAAAAGAAAAAAATTAAAGACTAAGAAATGTTGTGAAGTTTTGATTACAACTAAGCCAATTTAGTGTGATGAGCTTGACACATAGAAAATATTTTTCTAAACAAAATTTCCCAATTAACAAAATATTATGTAATAATTCCCTAAATGTACTAGTTTTTAGCACCCTTGAGCCAATTGTTTTGTATTTATATCTCATTAAGATGATTAACGTCAATTCTCATATTACGAAATAGGTAAATTAAGATACATTAAGATTAGACCCTTAATTAGTTGTGTTAAAATATTTAAAATAGATCACAAGTGTAATCAAATGAAGCTTTAGTAGAAATGTATAACAATAAGTAATAAAAAATGTTAAATATTTTATTTATGTATTTATAAAATTACAATTTTGAAATTTAATTTTTTTAAAATAAGCAGTACTAAAATGTATCAAAATCTAGAATTGTGCTTTCAAATTAATCATAAAAAATATCACGTTTATTTGATTTCTCTCTAAATAAAACAAGTATTGAAAATCAATAATGACGGCTAAATGAAATTTTCTATCTTAATTGGATAAAGTCGATAATGAGAAAAAAATAAACTAAAAGACAATAACAATCTAGTTGCTCTCAAATGTGGAAAACGTGTCTAATATCCATTTTTAAATTCGATAAAGACGATTGTACAGAGTGGTTGTGGTCGGCTTTAAACAAACCAATTAATGCTCCGGCATTCCTCCATTTTTTGCGGATTGCTTAAGTCTTTTAATGATTAAAAGAACAATATTTGAAATTCATTGGGGCAAATATATTATCCTACTGTTTACAATTTTAGAAGTTTTATCGTATAAAGTGATTTTAATTGATGCAATTAAAGGAAGAATATATGATTTAAAAAAAGATTTATATATATATAAGTATAATTAAGTACTCTGATTTTGAAAGATAAATATTTCATATGTATTCAACCGAATTAAAAGATATTTTCCAAATACCATTACCCTTTGGTGCATAGTAAACTAAGCTTTTAATGGTCAAATATATTTTATTTTAGTTTTCTATGCTTGTAATGTAAATTCAAACAAAATTTAATCCTAATTTTTGTTCATTTACTCAAAAGATAAACATGGGATTTTAATAAAAACTTTATAATAATAATTACTCGGCCTCTATTTTACAGTACTGAACCAAAAAAATAATGCTAAAAATTTGTAATATTATGTTTATTTGAATTCTAATCTTTTTCGATAAAATCGTTTATTGATTAACAAGTTTATGTTTTTAAAAAAGTTAATATAATTAAAACTAACTAAAACCTTGTTTACGAACTGATGGGTATATGATAGTTTGTGTGATTTGTCAAATTTTACCATATAACTTAAGTAACAATGAAATAAATTCACATATGAATCAAATGAAATAAATTCATATGAATTACAAAGAAATAAATTCCAATTAAAAAAGGAGTATGAAATAGTATTTTTATCGTTGTCTTTATTTTTAAAAAATCCAATAAACATGATCCAAAAAATATGATTTTTAATTCGTGATTTCAAATGCAGGGATATAAGTATAAATTTTCCGCATTGTAATAGCTCATATATTAACATTTCAGATGAAGCCTTGGTTAGAAGAAATAAATAATAAGCAATATGGAATCATTGACTTTGAAAGAAAGATTATTTATAGTAAGACAATTTTATGATAATAACCGAATTAATGTCACCGTTGGACAAGTATATCGTTCAACGTTTGCAAAGAAGACGACACCTAGAAAAGTTGCAATCGTGGTCCGATATTCAGTGATAGTAGGATGACAGGAAGGTATCGAGAATTTCTTTGGCTTTGTGTAAATCTGCTATCAAGTGCTGACTTAAATGGACAGTCTCAACATGTCGCACTGGTAGAGGTTCATGCAGGATGTATTTTGTCACAAAAGAACTGATGATGTCTTAACATGATTTAGAACGACATTAGAATGTTTGATTGCAGAGAAATTCAAGGAAGAGAATGGCTCACATACTGTCCGGACTTATATCCATGCAACTTCTTATTATGGAGTTTCATCACGGGCAGACACACTAAGATATCCCTGATTCACTGGAGGATCTGAAATCGTCCTCCGAAGTGAGACTGACTCACTCTATTCCAAAAGCTTTATGATAGTTTAGGTACTGGATTTAAAACATTACAATAGGGAACGGTGGGCATTTCAAACCTCTTGTATATTAAATGTCATTTATACCTTTATTCAAAAAATAGTTTCAAGTTCTTGGATAACGAAAATAGATAACTTTTTATCATACCTATAGTACCACTCTAATTTAATACTATGTCATTTTCTATTTAAATTGAGATATTTGAGGTTGAAGAATACATTAGTGAAAGACTAATGGAGCAAAAATCATACTTCATGTACCTTAAAAAATTTAATTCAAAATTTCCATTGAAAATTCAATTTCGAATAAAATTTGATATCTCAAGAGATTTCCCCTTTTTAAAAAAATCCATTGCTTTCATAATCACATAAGAAAATTTTATTTTTATACATTTTTTGTAAGTGTAAAGTTAAATTAAAATGCAAAACATTCATTCTTTTTAAATAAAAAATATAATGTTTATAATAAATCACTAAAGAGGATATTTTATTTATTTTCTAATGGCTCTTTTAATGTGTTATAATTTAATGTAAAATATTATAAGCAAATGTAAAATATTGTAAATAAATTTTTTATGTAAAATGTAAAATATGTAAAATATTAAAATTTTAATGTAAAATATTATAAGCAAAAGCAAAAAATTTCATTTTAAACAAATAATCTCAAACAAGGATATATATATATATATATATATATGTATATATGTATGTATATATATATATATATATATTCTTTAAAAATTGTTATCATATTAAGAACAATCTCATTTCATAGCAATAAAAAATTCAACTGCATATTTTTACTAAAAAATATAATCTTAAATTACCATTACGCCATTAACGATATATTATTATATATTGTTTCTTATTACAAAATTTATTTTTTCTATAAAGGATTCAAAAATTTAAATTTTGGTATTTTTCTATCTATTTAAACTTCAAAATGTATAAATTATTTTTCATCCATGTAGACTATATATATATATATATATATATATATATATATATATATATATATATATATATATATATATATATATATATATATATATATATATATGTATATCATAATTAATTTATTTATATACTTTACTGAAAATACATGGATTGTTGATTTTATCTTTTATGAAATTGTAGTGTTTAAAATGTAAGTATGAATAAAATTATAAATAAAGTATTTTCATATTGAATACAAAAAAATTTCAATACAATTATTATTTCTTTAGTACCCCTTTATGCTTACGTTATTTATCATATACTTTTTCCTTCAGTTGAATATTTGAGAATGAAAAATATATTCATGCAAGAGACAAATGGAAGAAACATTATGTGTTATACATTCATACAAAAATTTAATTCAAAAAAATTCTATTCAAAACTCAAAAATAAATTTGATATTCCAGATGCTTCAATGAAACTGCATCGCTATATATTAATATGGCACGCTGAAAGAAAGTAAACAAAAAAGAGATTTCTGGTATATAAACAGTATGGCATGAAGACAAAATCATTCAATTTTCTAGAAGTTATGGAGTTCACAGTGGTGCGAATTTAGTAGAAACAGTTGCCGCCTAACAGCTAGAACAAGCTTTTCGCAGTGAGACATTAAGTCGAACTAGACTTTGGTAACAGTAACAGCAACTCATTCCATTCTGCTTCATATCTAGGCCATACATCATAGTCTTAGTTGCTAAAGAGCCGTGGTGAGTCAGTCTCTCCGTATCACTCATGACGAGATATTTTCATTTTGGAGGCCATGCAGGCTAAGACAGCATTCTAATATACCTTTTGGTTGGTTGATTTGTTGTACCTCCATGGTCATTTTTAACTCATGAGGCTAATTGTTACATACAGTTTAGAGAGAATTCTTAACCATTACAAACATCCATGAACTGTTAAACCGAAGGCCAAAGCTCAAATCATTCGGTTGCTAGCTTGGCAGAAGTACTCTCTGCATCGCAGAGGTTCAAAACGTGTCATGCAATATGTGCTCTTGCATTATCTTGTTGGAAGATTCGTTTAGCAGGTCTCTGAGATATGACACAATCACTGACATTTAGATAGCGGAAATATACCGATCACCCTTAAATTACTATCGATACAAATTGGAAATGAGCGTGTCTTGCACCAAGTTGCTGATCATCACACAAGTTGCAGGGTCTTTATTATGGTATTAAATGCAACCTGGGAACGAGTGTTTTCCTGGGAGACTTCACATACGTAAAGACCATCTGAAGGCTATACGTACTTCTGAACCGGGAAGGGTCTGTAACGATGGCATTTTGCCAATCCTGTATTCAGCTATGTCACTGAATGCAGCATATTCGCCATCTGGCTTTATACAACATTGTCATGGAAAGCCGAAGTAATGGTTAGCATCCAAACATTTCGTATTGCCGCAAAATTTGTTTCCCTGTACAGGCGGAAGCGGAACGTTTTGTAATGAAGCTCATTTATTTACTAATGGCCCGTGATGTGGTTGCAAAATTTTTATTTACCATCCATATAATATGTTTTTCTTCGGTGATATAACTCTAAATAATCAATTGATTCTATATTTGGAAGACACTGGTTCGACTTCAACCAGTGCAAATGGTAATTTTATGGAAATATAAGCTATAATCTTGATAGACAATGGTCGTGTCTTTTATTAATCAGACATTTCCTAGTAATTTTCTCTTCTTATTGGTTACATAAAATGATACTCTGAGCAAACTCAGACACTAAAAAGTGATCTCCGAATTAGAAATCCAATACCCAATTTTACTTTTTATTGGAGCAGGTATTACCGCAGCTGCTGACGGTAATACCTTCTCCAATAACTCGGAAATGCTAATAATTTGTAATTCCACGTACTTCTTCCTTTCATCGAATTTTGATGCTCATAAAATCATTCCTTCTCGGAGTTTCAATTTCAGTGGCCAACAGAATCCATATTTGAATAAGTTTCTATATTATGTTAAATGTTTTATTTGAGGGCTTAAGCTTGGCTTTGTGGTAAGGATTTGCTTTTTAAAATCCAACTCGAATTCTCGTGTTTTATTACAGACACTTTTAAACTACAATAGATGAGTTACATTTTTGCTTTCTACATGCACATCTAACGACATATACGTTTGAGGTTTTCCGGATTTTCTTCCTTGCGACACATAACCGCAGGCACTGTTTATGCTAAGTCTTCCTGAAAGGAAGTGATATGCAATGGATATCAAAAACCTACAACTAACTTTGACTGGCTGGCGGTTATTATTACAATATTTTACATAGTTTATTTAGGTTATTAAAAGCATTTTCTTTTTAAGTCTGGAAAATTATGGGATTCGTTGTAACATAAAAGTTGGTCAAAACATTGCTTATAAATTCGTTTGAATTGTGTGTGCTTTATTCTACTAATATTAGAATATTATTGATGCACAATAAAGTTGAATTTTCAGAAATTATTCATTCATTATTGTCATTAAAAAGGTTTCATTATTAAGCATTGTAATACATTCTATATAAAATAATTTGCATTGATAGTATATTGTTATTACATTAAGTTACATCATAAGACAAATAAATTTCATATAAAAAATATGTGTTCGGTGGCTTAGTGGTAGCTCTTCTCACTCACAATATACATGTCCGAGGTTTGACCTTCAAGCTGTACAAGATCCACTCGGTCTTTCATCCCTTCAGTGAGTCAATAATCTTAGTATCAAGCATCTTTGGGGAGCCAAACACTGGTGGTTTCGCTTTAGGCTGACCACCACCTAACCGGGAAATATGCTTCACACCCCTGGGCCCTTGGTCAGGTAAACAAATAAGGAAGCTGTAGTTCTAGTTCCACATGGGTTGTCATGTCACTGGTTTAGTCTATCTCTTAAAAATAATACGTTTGTAAAATTGTGTATCTAAAATATAATTTTAAAACTAAAGTAATTCGCCCAGTTTAATATCTTTATCAAAGAGAAATATATAATTTTTCTGAAGGCAATTGTCTAACATTTGATAAAAAAATAGACAATAGGATTACTTTAAGATAATTAATAATTATATTAGTGTTTTTATAATGCAACTGGATATTTATGATAAATACTGCAGTTAAAATCATTAAGTGAAAAATCATTATTTGGTCCAGAACTTCACAAGTGTTTTTGAAAATTTCATTCACACCTGAATTCATTTAAGGATACAGCCTTCATTTATTTTAAAATCATCTTAAGATATACTAAATCAAACATCCTTGGGAGAGGTACATGCCCTGTACGACAGTCTATGATAAAAAAATTCCTCTTAACTAATTTCCAATTTAATTTTTCTTGGGATTTTAAGCAATAATAACATAAATCATTCAAGCCTCTATGGTAAAAAAAATATTAATTTTACTGAATAAATCAAAATTATTAACGCAAAAATTTTCAAAATCATAGAAGAAACAGTCATTTTTTCCTAAGTAAGCGAGGAATCTTCTGTTTTGCATTATGCTCTGTTGTCATATTTCAATACTCATTCTTATTTCCGAAATATTCTTCTCTGTTATGAAAATAGAAATATTATTACAGAATTAATTACTATTTTAATTAATTAATTTTTAATTATCTTTACAAATTACGTAGGAACATTTTTCAAGTATTTCTCTTTTCGATAAAAACTTAAAAATGTACATTGAATTCTAAAAACTCCTTCAGTGAACATTTGTAATAAGATACATCTCTAAAAATTGTAATTACAAAATTTTTCCTTATAAAAAATTTAATGGGCCGCCTACATTTTTTGTACAATGTAGAATGAAATACGAAGCCCGGTGGCTTAGTGGCAGCGTTTCACGCTCCCACGACACAGGTCCGATCCTCGGGCTGGGCAAGGTTGACTCAGTCTTTCATCCCTTCAGTGGGTCGATTAACTGAGTACCAAGCATGCTTGGGAACTAAACACTGGGGGTTTCGCGTTAGGCTGACCACCTAATCGGGTCATATGCTTCGCACCCCAGGGCCTTCGGTCATGAAAACAGTTATGGGCACTGTAGGCCTTGGCCCACATGGGCTGTCGTGCCATGGAGTTTAGTTTTAGAATGAAATACAATATGTAAAACTTTGAAAGCAGAAAATGAACATGATTTAATGAGAAAAATCAAAAAGGAAAATATAATTGACAAAAAATCAATGAAGAAAAATTTACAATGTAACCATTAATCAAGAAAAACTTCAAAAAGGATATTGGTTTAAAAGTTTAGCTATTTATATACACTTAAAATATGAACGTTTAAAGGAAACAATTATATTTTCTGTCTTTAATTTTATAATTTTTGCTTAATGAATTTATGTTGAAAGTGTAAATTCTCTAATTTTACTAAAATTATTCATTTTTAGTAATTAATAAAATATAAAATACTTCAATAACCTTCTTTTTGTTAGATTTAAATA
This sequence comes from Latrodectus hesperus, assembly GCA_037975125.1. Lineage (NCBI taxonomy): Eukaryota > Metazoa > Arthropoda > Arachnida > Araneae > Theridiidae > Latrodectus > Latrodectus hesperus. Next base: position 71,886,873 of record CM075854.1, read on the forward strand.
ATTGATATTTCAGTTAAATGAGAAGAACAAATTATTTATTATTATTATATATGTATAAAAATGTACACAAATATACACAAAATGTATTTGTTAATGTAGCGTATACATTCTAGTCATTCGCTTTCATTCTGTTAAAAAATATTCCGTATCATCTTCCATTCTATATATTTCTTGAAATTTCACAACATAAAATCGTCATTTTCTTTTAAATAAAATATATAGGCTTGTTGATATGTATTTTAAACGCATATCTTGGAATAATCGACATTTGAAGGAAAAGTTTCGTGATTTATTTAGCCTAAAAATACCTAATTATAGTTTACATTTTATGATGATTAATTTCTATGAATGATACCAAATAATTTTTAATAAAATGAATGATAGCAAATAATAAAAAAATTCAAAATTAAATATTTCCACTACAGCAAAAAAGAATGAATTGCTCTTTTTATATTCAAAATTCTATAATACTAGCTGATAAAATTAATTTCTCTTCTGACTATTCCACACATGTCTCATCTCTATTTGTTCTGACTATTTGTATGGCTTTCATATTTTATTCAAAACTGATAAAAATAAAAATACTTAAAAAAATGCCTTCACTGTCAAAAATTTAAACTTAAAGAAAACTTTTAGAAGTTTTTGTACTAATTTTGCATTGTTAGGCATGACTACTGAGGATAAGTATTGCGCCAGAGAATAGTTTTTGCTTGCTGATGAAATTTCTATTTTTGTCCTCTATCTTTTGAAAATGAAAGATGCCACTTGATCACAAAGGAGTGTTTGCTGAGCACTCTTCTTCAGTACTCCATAGCGTCTGACTCCTTTTTTATGGGGAGAGTCCATTGATACCCCTTCTTTTGTTCTCCGTCTACGCAATGCTGAGGTCTACTTCAATGACTGTTTCTCTGCTACTTTATGGTAAACACACATACAACGAAAAGACCACAATCAAGTCAATACTTTGGATGATATTATCATATATATATATATATATATATATATATATATATATATATATATATATATATATATATATATATATATATATATATATATATATATATATATATATATATATATATATATATATATATATATATATATATATATATATATATATATATATATATATATATATATATATATATATATATATATATATATATATATATATATATATATATATATATATATATATATATATATATATATATATATATATATATATATATATATATATATATATATATATATATATATATATATTATATATATATATATATATATATATATATATATATATATATAAGGCAATAAAAACATTTTAAAGCAATAAGTACAATATTAAAAATAAAATACCAAAAAATACCATATGTAAAAAACACATATATTACCGGAAATCTAACCAGCGCAAAAGCAACTAAAGAGAGATTTATCAGTATAAATTAGATAAAACATGAAAAACATTAAAACTAGCAAGATAAAATTTGAAAATCACTAAAATATACAATACAAAGAATATGAGGAAAGCATAGGACCGCGTCATCATCAGGAGGGAGATGGTCAGCTATGCAAAATAAACACTCTTTTCGGCCATGCACGAAGGATAAATGTCTAAAGATCTTCTAGCAATACCCTCGAAAAGTGTTTGTATTAAAAGAAAGAAGCATAAAGGTTTTTATTTCATATATATATATATATATATATATATATATATATATATATATATATATATATATATATTTGTATGTATGTATGCATATATGTATATACGTATGTATATGTATATCCTATAACTTTTGAAATAAATATCTTTATGCTTCTTTCTTTTAATGGAAACACTCTTCGAAGGAATTGCTTGAAGATCTTTAGACATTTGTCCTTCATGCATGTCAGAAAAGAGTTTATTTTGCATTGCTGACCATTTCCCTCCTGATGAACATGTAGTCCCTATGCTTTCCTCATATTCTTTGTATTGTATATTTTTTGTGGTTTTCAAAGCTTGTCTTACTAGTTTTATTGTTTTTCATGTTATATATATATATATATATATATATATATATATATATATATATATATATATATATATATATATATATATATATATATATATATATATATATATATATATAGTACAACATTTTTTAAATTGCTTAGAAGATAAAAATATCTCATACTTTGATTGGATTATTTCTCATAAATAATGCATTTCAGATTATCTCAATGTAAATTAAATATTTCTGGAAAGCTAAACATGCATAAAATAACGCTTGTATGCAGATAAAACATATTAAGGTTGGGTAACGTAGAAGAGCTTACATCAGTCGTGAGTCCAAAGTAATGACAGTAATAAGAACTTATAGTTTCTGTGATAAAGAAAAAGGAATTATTTTGCTATTTAATACAACTCACTTCTTTTTTAAATGAGATCGAACCGTGAAACTAGCTTGCATTAAAATAACGAAAAGAACGATTGCTCGTATGCTTTTGCTAAGGAGGAATAGTAATGCGTAGAAATAACCAGTTATTTTTACTATAAACTGTTAGACGTCAGCAATGAAGAAATGAGGAAAAATATTTTTAGTGATTCATAAAATCATTAAGCAAACCATAACTAATCCTCCCGATAATTAAGAATTTTTCTATATATTTATTTATATTTAGATTACAAAACATAGCAGTGTTTTAATCCATGAAATAGTTTTTCTAACTACAGCTTAGTCGAATTCTAAGTAGATTATTTTTACTAAATGGTAATGTCTTTTTACTGATTTACATAAATATAAGCATTTTCTTAAGAATAGTTTTATCTATATAAATATTATTAGTTTTTTAGATAAAAAATTGTAAATCATATATATTTTTCATTTACATATTTTACAAGTTTCTTTGCATTTATAATACAAACTGCGTATTTAACTACAACGAAATATTAATAATAAACTATTCGTTTTCTAATATATTCTAAATTAAACACATTAATATAACGCGTGAGATGTTCGTATATCCCATCTGTGTAGACTAGTGTACTTAAAGTACAAGCACATAGTCAATTTAATAGATAACCAATTATACTAGTTCCATCAGTTAGTTCTCACATATATGATAACTATACATTTGAATAGGTTCAGTTAATTAGAAGTACAGGATTGTTGCATATATCTCTGATAATAGTTTATAAGAAAACATAGTTCAGTTAAAATAATGAATATTGTCTTCAGTTATGCTTTATTCTTCATATTTATAATATAAATTTGTTATATCCCCTGCTTTAAGTTCAAATTATTTTAGTTTGTATATATTTAATATAAATGCAAATAAATTATATGAAAAGATAAATTTTAATAAAAACATTTTTTATTACGTTGTAAAATCTTTTTTTTTTTTTTTTTTACATAAACATTTTAAAATGGGTCGATCTCATTTTTCTTTATTATTATTATTATTATCACTTAAGTACATTTATGAAAAAAAGCATATCATTTAATATAATATTTTTTTATTTTGTGCTAAGTGTTAAGTTTAATAAAGGAGTGCAAAACTTAAATGTGTTATTAAAACTGAAAGGCTACACAAAATGAAAATTTTTATGAAGTATCAGCTAAATATCAAAGTCTTATGAATCCATGTTTTTTCTTACTAGAATCATACGTGTGCTGTTCTTGATAAAATCCTAAGGTTTTAAGTTTCAAAAGATAAGTTGATGATAGGCAAGAATATTAACTCATAGACTCTCTATGGATCAGTAATAAAAGAGCTTTTTCTGAGGGAAGAAAACTCCTATATTTAACTAAACTAAACTAAACTCCATGGCACGACAGCCCATGTGGGCCGAGGCCTACAGTGCCCATAACTGTTTTCATGACCGAGGGCCCTGGGGTGCGAAGCATTTGTCCCAGTTAGGTGGTCAGCCTAACATAAGACCCCCAGTGTTTAGTTCCCAAGCATGCTTGGTACTCAGTTAATCGACCCACTGGAGATATGAAAGGTTGAGTCAACCTTGCCCAGCCCGAGGATTGAACCTTGGACCTGTGTCATGGGAGCGTGAAACGCTGCCACTAAGCCACCGGGCTTCAAACACTTATATTTAGTAATAACAATTGTTGATCATTAGAATCTGAGTTTTGATTTTCATAATGCAATTATGCAGGATTATATATTTTATCATTCTGTAAGTTTCCTCGCTTACGATAACTGAATAAATTACTTTATCCATGGAAAGTTTAATAAGTGATGATGCACTGTGAATGTTAAAAAAAGACCTCGCAATACCTTAGAACATAGGATGTTCATTATGCAGCCTTGAAGAATATCATTTTCCCCTTCTTCTTTAGGATTCGATAACACAACATAAAGATTTAAAGCGGCCACATTAATTATGACAACGGATTGATGACATTATTTATTCTATGACAAGACCATGTTCATTCTGGGGATTAAGACAATTTAATACCATGATGAAGTGCATAATGATTAGGATTTTAATTCTAATTACGATATACTCTAGAATAAATATTAGGATATCTCCCAAACCTCAAGAGTGGGCTCTACAGGTTTTAGAACATATTGTTATAACCATCAATGGTACGATCACTATTTATTTTAACGAATCGCAAAGTATATAATTGACTAATTTAAATTGTAAAAACTATAAGGAATTTGACATCAGGTTGATAATTTTATTTAACATTTTAAATATTCACCACCTTTTACATTCCCAATATTTATAATTTTCTTTTCAGGAAAGAATTTTCCATTCGTTCTTCATGGAATTAAGATTTTTTTCCAGACTACTCTGTTTTTCATTTTCTATTCACTTTTGACTTCCTTGAGAAGATGAGAATCGGAACTGTAAGTTCTCGTCGTTAATTATTTTCATCTAGATATCGTAAAATAATTTTTTCCATTCTAATTGAGTGTGCTTATTCCTTAAATTAACAACTAACATGAAATCACGTAGTAGATTGTTTCGAATAAGCCACCTGTGTACGGTTAAAGGAAGCAAAAATGATGATTAAATATAAACCATAAAATTATGAATCACGTCAGCTTTTTCTGTATTCAAGATAAAGATTCTTGCGTTCACATTTTTTCCAAGACACAGGGATAGTTGAATTTATTTGCAGAAATTCGGGATTCCGTGTCACATTTCTATAAGGATAAATTTTTGCGCAGACTTCTAAAGTTTATCTCAACAGTTTTATGATATCATAAGAGGATAGGATTTTTTAGAACTATAAAGTAATTTAATTCCACAATCTTAATCCTTAAGAATGTGCTTTATTAGAATTACAGAAATTATATATAACTGTTTTATGTGATTCTTAAATAGATTTTATATATATATATATATATATATATATATATATATATATATATATATATATATATATATATATATATATATATATATATATATATATATATATATATATATATATATATATATTACCTATAAAATATATTTATTTTTTTCTTTAAAGAAAAATTTGCATAAGCCATTTTTTCTTTTATATTCAAAGTTTCACAATGAATTTAAAAATTGTTATCAAAATTTTAAAAGATGTCTATTTTAAATTTATCTAAAATCTGATATTTTTTGTGCTATTACATCTCATTTATTTTAAAAACTATAAAGAGAATTACTTAAAAAAACTAAATTATTAAAATATATAAATGCTTTAATTTTTAAGAAATTATGTAATTTATCAAGAATTTTTGCTGGTTTTGTAATCAAAAGAAAAAAATGGAAGCAATAATTTTTAAACCAAGATGTTTAAAATATTCCTATTTGATTTTTACATCAAATATTCCAATTTATGTTACTGAAAATTGAATTTAAAATACATTATTAGATATTTCACTTAGATATCTAAAAATTTATGTTATCTTGAAGCATTTTTATTTATTCGTGATACAATGAAGAAACCATTATTACTCAAGCTTCAAATTATATGTTATTATAAAATTTATTTTATCGTAATTAATAAGAAATAATAAAATGCATTTAAGACCTTTTTCAATGATAAAATAAAATACCTTTGCTACTTCACAATAGTAAATAAATTCTGAAGTACATAAAATGCAATAAATAAATAATTTCATCATCATTGAATTCTTAAAATTAAAAAATAATAAAAACTTTTTTTAGCAATCTTTCCAACACTTGAAATACAATAATATACATGTCAGTCTAATGAGAAAATAAAATAAACGTTAGTTTACTTAAAAAACACAAATTGCGGAGTGGAAATTTAGGAAAAAAACTAACTTCATAGAATTTGCACTGCATGTTTTTAAGGGTTTTCATTAATAAAAACTGTGAAATACGTATTTCAAGTAAACATATTATTGTAGGTTCAGATTATAATAAGGTTGAAATTCTGGTGTCTGGCAATGATATTTTATGAAGCAGTATCTTCAATAACATATGCAGTGCAAAATAGGTTTATTAACTAATTGTCAAGCAAAGTACATTTCACAAAGTATATAGCTTGCATCAAGCAATATACACTACAGGACAATAGCTAACGATGGATTACACTATCATACATAGCAACCCCAAATTGAAAGGAAGCTAAATGTGGAAAATTAGAATAAGTGCGGGATATAGTAAGAAGAAGTATGCGTATGCAAATTTTTTTCCTCGTCTGTTCATCACGTGATAGCGTTCATAAGAGCTTTAAAGGTTTTGACGCGTGTGGATAGTTGTTGTTTCAAGTAAAAGTTTTGCAGGAAAAATTTAATAGACAAACTTGAAAATTTTGACATGTCTTCCCGACATCACTTAGATGATTTTATGCGTGCCGAATTATTGGAAAGATCGAAGAAGGGCGAAAAATAACAGATGTTGCCAGTGAGTTCAACATCGCTCACAGCGTTGTTTCACGGCTGTGGAAGTCATTTAAAACTACTGGAATGTATAGTAGGTGGCACGGGGGAGGTCATGTTAGAAGTACGAAGCCTGCAGAAGACAGATATATCGTCCTATCAGCAAAAAGTAAACAGGCGCACCACTGCTCAGCAGGTGGCAAATCAGTTTCTTGCTGCCTCAGGAAAGCAGGTCTCCCGAAAAACTGTTGCCAGACGTTTGAGGGGAGGAGGACTATACGCCCGCAGACCTGTTGTGTGTATCCCATTGACCAGACAGCACGGTACTGCCCGTTTGCAATGGTGTCGTGAGCATCGCAATTGGACTGAAAAGGACTGGGCATGCGTACTATTCTCAGATGAGAGTAGGTTCTGTCTGTCATCGGATTGTAGACGCCAACTGATCTGGCGCGAGAGTGGTACTGCTTATCGTCCAGAAAATATCCAGGAAAGGGACCAATATCCGACATGCAGTGTCATGGTATGGGCCGGCATCATGATCAATGGCCGCACGCCCCTACATGTGGTTGCGAATGGGATTATGACGGGCCAACGATACATTAATGAAGTTCTACTTCCTCGTGTTCACTTTTCCGTGGTGCTGTCGGTGATAAATTTGTTTCTATGGACGACAACGCAACATGTCATCGAACACTCGCTGTTAAGGATTATCTAGACAGCGAAGGTATTCAACGCCTCATATGGCCATCTCGTTCTCCAGATCTAAACCCCATTGAAAATGTGTTGGATGCTTTGGGGAGGCAAATTGCTGGTCGAAACTATCCTCCGACAAAAAAGAACACCCTCATCCGTGCACTCCCAGAGGAATGGGATAAATTGCCTCAACAGCTGCTTGATAATGTTGTGCAAAGTATGATACGACGAATGGAATGTTACATCACACTCCACGGTGGACATATCCAGTACTGATATCTTTCTTCAAGGTGCCTGCTGACTTTTAGATGCATTGTTCCATTTTTTCGTATGCAGCAACAAATGAACATTTTTTTCTTTCAGATGTTTCACAGCTTTTGTACCTTCCAGAACAATAAATATTTTTTATTCTAATGTCTGAACAGTGTAGCAACTATAATTTATCCTACTATGTCATCATATCTCGCTTAATGCTATGCTACATTGCAATTTGTGATCCGTCCTTAGCAATTGTCCAGCAGTGTAGTACATTTCTAGATTCCGCATAGTGGATATCATAAAGAATTAATAATGTAAAATACTGAATTATGTATAGTTATTCTCCTCCAAGAGGATTTTTCAAGTATAATAAGCCAATTTTAATGATTGGAAAGGGAAACACCTGAAAAACTCCTTCTATGTTAATTCTTTCTCCATTCCACTAGATGGACATAGGAAGAACGAAGGACACGCATCTTCTATTTTATTGAAATTTCTGAGATGGAACCATAGATTTTTTGCTTCAAAACGCTCACACAGTGACCATTATAGAATATATATAGACACACAACCACTTTCTCTAAATACGCAAAATAATCATATAATCTTTTTATTCTTTTATGCTGTGATAAATCAAATAAATTCATTTAAAAAAATAATAATAAGCTTTATCAGCAACTATAATTAGATTAAAATAAAATGTTACTTATAAAGAAATTTATTTAGGTAATAATATTTAAATAATATATAGCTAAATAAATGCGACTATTTAGTAGCGCCATTTTTATTTAAATATCAGAAAATCCACTTGTGAGAAAATTTAATTGTGAAATATAGTTCAAATACCTTTCTCTGAGCTTACAAAATATGTTGCTTAAAAATAAAAAGTCATTTGGAAAGGGGAGCTTTCAGTAAATTACCTCAAAGAATAATGTCATCATTTATAAGTCTCATTCATATATAAGGAAATTTTCCCAGCCAAATATTTAACAACGCTAACTATAGTAAAATTTCTTAGCTAGTCAATGAACATAAGTATGACTAAAAGCATGAAAGAAAATATTCTGCGATACTTTAAGCCAAAGTGAAAACCAGAGATTCAAATTTTGTATATTGCAAAAAAAAGAACTATAAAATAAATCTTCGCATTAAACAACAAACCATATTTTAATCTTTACGGCCCAAAAATGCAAGGGTAATTTAAGCAATTTTGTAATGATTTTGAATCTCTAAGAATTTGAATTTAAATTTTAAAATAAAAATGTGACTGTTATTAGATTTTAATATGGGTTAATTATTGTCTGCCACATTAAATTTTTTGCCTTGAAATTTGCTTAAAAATAAAGAAAATCGAAAGCGATATTATTTTACATAAAATAACTGAAATCAATAATTTTTTTAATTCATTTAGGTTACGAAGAGGTTACTTATATTACGAAAAGAAGTACTTTTTTATTTGATTATTTTAATCTCTACCCACATAAAATTAGTGGGTATATAATAAATGAAAAATGAAGGAAACGTCATAGTTTCATTTGACGGGAAACATTTCCCAAAATGGTGGATATTAAATAGTACATCTAAATGGGTGGTATAAAATCTATTCATTTATAAAAAATAATTATTATTCTGTTATTTTATAAATTTTTAATTTATTGCATTCTTTTTATAATTGTGAATTCTGATTACTAAAAACATACTGAGTTAGTTACTTAAGAAGAGACATGAATATTTCATTTCTTATCAAGTTATACTTTTGATAATTTGTTGGTAAAAATTTTTCAATTGGTGCTATGATTAAGCATTATAATTTCCCATTGGATTTTATTATTGTACATAATTTCGAAACGTAAAAGAAATATTAGCTTAGCTTAATGATGGAGAAAATATTTTCTGGCTTTATATATATATATATATATATATATATATATATATATATATATATATATATATATATATATATATATATATATATATATATATATATATATATATATATATATATATTATATATATATATATATATATATATATATATATATATATATATATATATATATATATATATATATATATATATATATATATATATATATATATACAAAACTGTTATTGAGAAACCGTGATAGATCAAATGCACTATTTTATGACTTCTGGTTGAGAAAATACAGAGCTATTAAACATGGAAATGTATAATACAAATTAAACAAAAGTAATAAAAATACACAAAATTCCTTATCAAGATTTTTCAAACACAAGTTAAAGCGTTAAGCATGAATTAATAAAATACTGTTTTTCTATACTTTTAAATGTGATATGAAAATATTATTCTTGAGTTTTTTTATTAAATTAATACTAATGATAATAAAAGCTACTTCTTCTGTTAAAAATATCCATAAATATTGTATGAAAAATATCACGGTAAAAAAAACTAAAGCATGATCATTTTTTCTTCCATTACCTGACTAAACAAAAATTTCTTTCCTCACTTACATAAAAAATATGAATGAATAAATTATTAAAAGAAAAACATATAATTAAAAAAAAGATATTAATGAGAACTAAATGTCCTCTAAATAATTCACAAAAGAGATACATCGTGGCAAAATATCGAACATTTATAGATTTCAAGTCATTACCTAAACAAAAAAAATAGGGAATATTTTAGCTGTCATTGTTCAAAAAATCTTTCAACTGGTTATATTTAATTACATATCGATGAACGAGGGATATTTGAATCCAAGTAATTTTTTGAAGCAGAGAAAAAAGTTTCGACACTATTTTTCATTTTGGGAATTTTTCATTCATCCAGATATATTCTTTTTCAAAAAATATTTATCATTTGGAAACAATAGTTATAAATTAAAAAGAACTGTCTCTTCTTAAACAGAAAAAAAGCTATTTAATTAAGTGTGAAACTAAACTTCCTAGTTAATTCAAAAAAAATTTTAAAGCAATTTGTTGAAAGAAATAAAAGTGCATAGAACTCGCATGTGTATGTATGTGTGAATACATTCAGTATAGTTCATTTTTTTTACTTCTATCGATAATACTTAAATGAAAAAATGATCATTTTAAGATGGAACAATGCGCAATAATCTTTTGAAAATAAGTTACTTTAAAGAAAATCTATAATTTTTATCTTTAACTAAAATATGAAATTAAACTTTTGTAAAATGCACTTCTTTATTAACAATGTCGGGAGATAATAATGTTTTTCGTATTATTTGCTGAAATTCCTTTTAATTAATTCATTGAATTTTGTCGGCATTTTCAGAACAAAAGAATTGATAAATAATGATAACTTTTACTTTGTTTGCTAAGGATATCATCTATGAATACTTCAAAGAATGCTTTTTTCTATTAAATCAGATATTTTACATTTTATTCATTCTTAAGGTGCTAAATTGATAAAGCTTTTTCTAATCTCAACTTGATAATGTTTTTGGAGCTAATGCATTTATATACGCATCAATGAGTAAAATTATATGCGAAAGATTGCATATACTAGGCATATGGGTGCTAGCTGAATGATTTTATTGTTTTTAATCATCACGAGCAAAATAAAGTAAAAAACTTTATTGACCAATTTAAATTTTTTCTGTGGAATTTTGAATCATACAAATTTTGATCTTGTTAATAATTGAATCTGAAGTTAAGTATATAGGAATTAAGATAGTCATATAAATCGAATAAATTGAGATTTGGTGTTGTTGTTGCTTATCCTCCATGTCTGACGGAGTCAGACTAGATCCACGAGTTCGTTGACTGTAAGGAAGTCAAAGACTAAAAGAGGATTGCTAAAGAGATCCTCCCTAGAGAGACCCATGCAATCCAAAAGATGCTCAGGAGAAGCCTGATGATTTTGGCACTTGGTGCAGGTGACGAAAGTTTTCCTGCCCTCGTTGAAAGTGAGGCACTTAATATGACCGCTAGCAAGTCTTGAGAGAACAGTCCGGGTACGTCTGTCACACGGGAGGTCAAGGGACAAACCCGGTTTTGATCCCTTGTACCAATTATGGGTGGGGGGTATTTTCCACTCCTCCGAGATTTGGTGTGAAAAGCATTACCAAAGAACAGAATGCTTAAATCAGAAAATTTTTTTTTTCATTTTTTATTTCTTACTTGATTTATCATAGGAATAAGAATAATGTCTCCAGATGATCAATTCGCATAAAAAAATTAATCAATGAACTTCAGAGCTTCAAAAAATTCAATATATTTAATTTTGATCCTTATTATTCAAATAAAATTTCAAATCATGTGATGTATTCAAGGATTAACTTAGGTGCCAAAACTCCACCTTTTCTTACTCAAAATAATCAATAATGTTGAAAGCATGTAATTAAAAATAAAATAATATTGAACTAGCGTATTTATAAAATTTTAAAATCCTATTCATTTTTCATTTCAATCATCATGCCTATTTAAATTCAATTTGAACAATATAGCTACACAAAAAGAAACCATGGATTAATATGAACTTAATTAATATTAACGCTAAAAACACAAGCTTTTACACAAATGAATAAAATTTTATTGCATTCCGTTTTTTGTTATTATTAATTATCATATAAAATAATATCAAAATTAATAAATAATTAAGAATGATTAATAATAAAACTAATAAATAATTAAAAATAACATTAAAGTTGATAATTAATTATTTTTAATTTTTTATATAACTGTATTTCGGAACAAACATATGATGACGTAGAAGTAATTAGAATTTGTAAAATAAAATAAGAATATGTAAAACTATAAATTTTCCATTTTTAAACTTTTCCTACAATTCACTTGAAAACAGCCACCAATGTATTCATTCCGTGTTTTTAGAAATAGGCAGCAATACTGAAAATAATATTTTACTGAGATTAAATCCTTATTCAACAATTTCATGAAACATTAAAAATTAAACTGAAATTTAAAATTTCTTTTCTTAAAAAAAAAAGATGATCCTGGAAAAAAGATTAAAAACAGATATACTGAAAAGGTAGATAATATTTTTAACATAAGGCATTCTTTTTCAATTTTGTTGATTTATTGATAAAAAAAATTAAACCACTAAATAATGGAATTGAAGTTACAAAATTTGTAAATGCAGAACCTTTTGCTAAATTTCTTTAAAAAATCCTGAGAAGCAGAAAAACAAATTAAAAGCTCACGTTTTAAATTTATAAATCAATCAACTTATGAAAATAAACTAATTTATTTAATTTATAAATATTTTTAAAAACGCCTACAATTTTCAATGAGATTATGTGAAATAAATTATCATCAGGCTATAATTTAAGGCGAAGTGTAAAATATTATATTGAAACGAGAGCTAACATGATGAATCTGAAACTCATTTATTTGCAATTTATATCTGATATAATAAAATAAATACTTTAATTAACTCCCGAAAAGTAAAGAATCAATGCAACTAATTTAATAACTTTTATTCCAAAAACGAGCTTAAAAGCAATTTTTAAAAATAATCTAATGAACAATAAATTTTCCCAAATCTTCTAGATCAACATTTTGTTTCTAATCTGCATCTTCTGACAAAATTATAAGCATTGTTCACATAACTTCGCATTAACAAATATTTAGAACTAATAGAAATGCTTACTTTACAGATGTCTTTGTATAAATGTGACCTCACTGTTCCCCTCTCACTAATCCAATGTGATTCGGACATTCATTTGACGCCTATTAAGTAGTATTTAAACGAGAGCCTCTCAAGTTATTCATAATTAATGACGAAGTGGAATATTTCCAGCCGATTTCCAGTCTCAGATTAAAATGCTCCCTTCAGCAAATATAATCTGCAAACCTAGGAATCTCGCCTCTCCAAACGCAGCATTCTAACCAGGGTCCACTTTTCAAGTTGAAATGTTGGAAAATTAATTTACGCTCTACGACAATGAGGCTCTGTAAGACAGAATTCGTATTTAAAATATTAAAACTAATAGTATTGATTTTAAGTATTGCGACGGAATTCCCGAAATTGAATATTCGCATACCTTCCTTAATCAACAATTGTCAGTTTCGAATTGGATTGAGTTTAAGGAAAGAAATTTCTTTTAAGAAATTCCTATATAGTGTAACAAGTTAACTTTAGTGGTTGCTTTTTCTTAGAACTATTACATTTTTTTTATAAATTTCAATAATTGAATTTTTTTCTGTTAAAGTTTCAAACGAATCAATAAATTAATGCTATCAATTATTAATATTATTAAGCGGTTGCATCAGATACGAAATTTGTAATATAAATAAGATATATTAAATGTATGTTTATTTAATGTGGTGTGGTCGTAACCCTTGCATTATATATTTCTGATTTCATAATCAGAAAATTTCTTAATTTTACTCTCAGGATTGGATGCCGAGCTGGCAGCCGAATAGTTAGCGCTCTTGCCTTCGGTTCAACAGTTCGTGGGTTCAAATCCCACCTTGGGCATGGATGTTTGTAATGGTTCGGAATCCACTTTAAGCCGTAGGTCCCGGTCTAATTAGCCCTCGTGTGCAAAAAATGACCGTTGAGTGGCAAATAAACCAAACACAGGATTGGATTTTAAGTAGACTAAAATATGTACTGTTTCTATATCTGTATATGTGAAACAATCTGCATACATAGAACTTCAATTCAATTTTAACTCATCAAAAGTCTCCAAATGTATCAATAAAATTAAAAAATTTCCATTTTGTTGCAAATTCCAAAATGCAGTGAATTATTTTAATAATTAATAAAATTAATATAATGTTTAGAAAGAAACATGTAACAATTTTGAAATGCTAGAAAGTTATACTAAACATATTTTTAAAAACTGTTACAAGAAAATATGGCAGAGTATTATTACATTGCACTAAAAATGGTCTTCAAAAGATATAAGGACATTTTTTAAATTTTTTAATTAATACAGCGTATTTTTAGGTAACTTTAGATAAATAGATAAAATTTGCTTTTTCTTAAACATATGAAATATGTAATTTAATTGATTGAACTATTCTGATTGCTTTAGTGTGAGTTATATTTTAATATACCATAGCAATAATATGTTATTACGTGTAAGCATGTGAATAATCCTTGTCTCGTGCTAATTGTTATATTTTGTATATATTTATTTCACCCTCAAGAAAGAAGTCCTTAATTTTAGTAATTAAAAATGTAACATAACTGAAAATAAAAAAATTTAATACTATTAATTAATGCACAATTTTATTGTAACAAAATATTATCATTAAAATAATATAATAAAAAATTATAGGTAAATTACTCTCTTGAGAATATTATTAACATATTTTTTAGATTAACCAAATATATATATTAGAGATTGTTTTTTAAGTTAAAACTTTGTAGTTAAATATACTACAAGTCTAATATACCATTATGCATTTCAAAACTATATAACAAAATCTAAAAACTAATAAACAAACATTAAAAATATTCGTATAATATTTTTAAATATCTTATAAAGAAATAAACTGTGATTCTGAGAATATATGAGTAGGAGAAGAACCTCAACATATTCTCTTTTTTAAAACTATGCAATGACAAGTAAAATAATAGGAAACTTATATCAATAATATTGAGAAACTCATATCTCAATATTTTATGTACAATACTTAATATCACGTTTTATTGCTAGATTTAGCTCTTAAATCTTAAATTTGAGAATAATATGTATGTACTATTCCCAATATTTAGTTATGGAAAATCTATATTTTTTCCTGTTTTTTAGAGTAAAAGTGTGCGTGCGAAGATTAACTTATTTTTAAAGCAGATGCGAAAAACCGTTGAATATGTTATAAATAAAGAAGAAACATGTCACGCAAATTGTCCATAAAACGTTGCGCATAAATGACTATTCCAGCAGCTTATAAAGATGAGGAAAGCAGTTTGAAAATTTAATTTCTTCTTTCCTTTTGAATAAATAAAAATAGAAATTTCTCTGGAATATACAGTTTAATGAAAATCAACTCCAAATTGAGATATAGCATTATTTTTACTCACAGCTAGTTGAATATCATAAAAATCACATGATGAATCATTACTTGATGAGTATTAAAATTGTGTGTTTCATAGATTGGATTATAATTTTTAAAAGGTTATAAACGCAAAATTTTAATGGAAAAGTAAAAACACGCAGATGAATATGTTAATATAAGAAGAAAATATTACTTCTTCATTAATATACATTAAAGATCGATAAACTTCATAAATTAAGTTATTTAAGATATTCAAAGTAACACACGTAAGCTTTATTTTACACAGATTTATTCCTCATATATATCTTTATACATTCATTTTCCTCCAGAGAAAATATTTTTATACCAACATGCCGAAACAAATCCTATCATAAATTTCTAGAAGAGATTAAAATAAGGATTAAAGATTTTCCTTCAAATTCTTTTCTTAATAAGGAAACATACTAAAAAAGAATTCTTCAAAAATACTTACGAAAATTTGCAAGAGGTTTATTTTTGTTAAAAAAAGATAGTAAAAGTGTAAAGATGCTACAACTGAAATAAGATGACACAGTTTTTCAATCTCTTTTCTAACTTAATTCTATACATTAGCGCTAATTAATTCAATTTAGCCGATCAAAATGGATACTAAGCTCTTCATATAATAGAATACTTGATATAAATATACTTAAATTTTTAAATTAAACTCAATATTTTAAAAATATGAAAATTTCTCTATTTTTATGTTAGCTAAAAAAGAGAGAAACGTTCAGAGCTAAATTGATTTGTAAATTAAAATTACATCTATTTATGGCTCAAAATTTCCAAATTCCTTTCATTATACAAAATTTGGAGATGTATTCGCTTTTCATATTCTTATATTTTTTTTAAAAATTTGCAAAAATTCTTTTGACAAAAGAACCAAATTTTTGATAAAAATAATAAATTTTAATAAAAATTTAATCAATGATTTAAGTTTAGCATCGGATAACGCAACATTGAAATTATATTATTACTTAAAAGTATTATTTTGTCAAATGTAGGATCTATAACATTGAAATTAAAAGGATTCCCTGAATTATATAAATGCCACTTATTATAAACAATAAATTATTTACTCAAAAGCTGTATTGTGATTATATGAAATGTTTTTCAAAAATAGAAGTTTTCTTTCATAGTGATTTTCTGAACAATTGTTGCTTCATTACCGTGTAAACTCTAATGATTCAATTTGAGAGTATTTTGTTTCACTCTACATTTAATCTCTAATTCTATTGTGCCGTTTCTATGGATAAATTTGTAAACTAAAACATTTTACGACTGAAACCCTGAAAAGCGCGGATCAATTATTGATAACATATCAATCATATTAATTGCATTGTTTAATATGAAAAATAAACTTTTATATATATTACACAAATACTATATATACTATATATATATATATATATATATATATATATATATATATATATATATATATATATATATATATATATATATATATATATATATATATGTATGTATATATAAAGTCAAGGATGTGATTATTCTCCCTTATGTATTGTTCCACATTATAGTTGTTGTTGTAATACAGTGACGGAGTTCCATATTGTAAGGGAGCATTTGGAACATACTTCAGCAGTAAATTATTAAAAAATTTAATTTTAACGTCATTAATAATGGAAGTATAAATCGTGAATGAAAAGGGCACAAGTGACACAGTATTCACAAATCAAGGTGTAAAGTAAAGAACAATAATTTTTTTTTATTGCAGCTAAAGAATAATTCGTTTCGATTCACTAAAAGAGTCTGAACACAATTCCCAGAAATATTAATTGCTATTAATATGCCGCTTAATTTGGACGTATTTAAATCAATTGAATAAACTCAATTATATATTTCAAAGCAAACAAAAATATAATTTAAAGTCATTATTTTTCGAGAATAATATTTAGAGGTAAACTATATTTTAAGTTAGATACCATATATTTCTCTATTATATTTCGCTAAATTACTTAGAAATAATGTGCATGATAATTAATCAATTCTCAAATTTTTTTAAAATACTTGAATTAGTTATTTCTTGACTCATATTTACACTTACTCGTATTTTAAATTTTTCAAAGTAATTTACTTCAAAAGAATACAAATCATTTTATTAAAAATAAAGAGTTAATATAAAAATATAGGCAAAGATATATTATGTAAATATGCATGTATATATAGACATCAATGACATTCTCAATATGAACCATGAATATATATAATATTCTGTAAGCTAAATTTTTAATTGTATACCGCTAATATGAAATAAATATTTTATGTCAGTATTTATATGATAATTAAGGGAATCATATGTAGTAAAAAAATTATTTGAACACTTGAAATTAATTCAAACTTGTGATAAATGACGAAGTTTAAGAAGTGATATTTATTGTACTTCCATTTGCTAAATATTGAGCTAATTCAAAACAAAACTATTTAGCAGTAACTGAGAAAGAACACATGAAATAGAATTTTTTATTAACAAGTTTATAAATTAGCAATGTCTGTAAAATGAGAGAAATTAGAAGGGTAAATTTCTATCTTCATATTCCACAGATTATATTTAATTTGTCACGATGCTTTTAAATGTTGACTTAAAAGTATGCAGAGATAAATTACAGAAGATTATGTTCAATATTGTTTTCTTCGAAACATTAAGATTTATTCTAAATACTTAAATATAAGTCTGTACCTAATGCGAAACAATGTGTGTAACGATATATTTCAAATTAGAAATCTTGCATTATTTAACTGGTGTTATCACATTCTTCTTTTCTGAGATGCGTAATTTTACATTTTCTTAAATTTCCCACATTTTGGTTAATAGCAAGTTGAATGATCTAAGTTGAAGAAGGATTATTTGGGAAAGTTTCAGAATTATTTATTGCCTTTGTGGATTTCAAAGAATAGTTACAATGTTTATAAGTTTGCTTTTTCCTTTAATTTTTTTCAGCAGATTTTATCTGAAGACTATCTAAATTTTAAGAGAAGTCCTGAAGACATTCTTAAAAGACCATCCTGATAAAAAAAAAGTCACCTCTTGTAAGATTTAAAGTATGGATACACTTGTAAAAATAAAGAATGTCACTGATTAATCGAATATTTGTTATGTTGAATTAAACGCAACTTAGCTGAGCACTAATGGGGAATAATCCATTGTAAATTGTCAATCTTTCTATCTAACAATGTTAGATTCTAGCATTATATTTGTTAGTAGAGTGTGAATTCAGTTTGATAATATATTAAATGATCTATAAAAAAACTTAAATAGTATTATTATTTTGATAAAATTTCCATGAAAGTGAATCGCTGATTTCTTCCATACGATGTTCCATTAATTTTTCTGCTATTCATACCATTTGATGAAAATTTATAATCTTTTTATTCATGCCCTACATAACTTTTATTGCGTCTGTACATTTTGCTTTAAATTTTCCAAATAAAAATTCATTCATCAAATATAAAGAAATATTGATATAAATGACGATTCTTTTATCAATTAATTGTCATTTCTCTACCTGGCATTTGCAACTCTCCAGCATGTATTTCAATTATTTCCTTCCTCTTCATAAAATTAAGCTCTTAAAACACATCATGCTCCAATCTTTAAAATTGTTCATAATATGCATCGAATAAAGATGGTGGATATTGAAATTATTCTTGAGCATTTCATATTTAAGAAGTACACTGGTGTGCAAAAATTAAGGACGAAACGGTTTTTCAAGTGCAGAGTCGCTCAGCAGCAGTGTTCCAAATCGATGAAAATCGTACCAGAACACCCTCTAGATGTAAGAATATGGAAAAAGTAAAAAAAAAACTGTCCAAAAAAATTCCAAATGATTAAAAAGGAAATTTATTGAAAAATGAGCATGGAGCAGAATGACAAAGACGGCCGAAACATCCATGTGACAGCTCTCTAGCAAGAAACATCCAGCTTTTATTAGGGAATATGATCTCTCCTGACTGCGATGCAAGATTGACATCGTCTGTCTATACTGAGTATGAGGTTGTCAATAAGTTGTTGAGGTACTGCTGCTCATTCTTCTTGTAGCGCCAATCGCAGCTCCGGAATCGTTACTGGCGGTTGGTGACTCCATAGAAAGTCCCACAAGCGTCTCCATAGAAAGTCCCACATGTGTTCGATTGGTTAGATCCGTGAATCATGCCAGCCAACCCCTGCGTTCAATATTGTCACTTTCTAACAGCTCTTCGACAGCCTCTGTATGATGAGGTGGAGCATTGTCGTCCATGAAGAGGAACTGGGGACATATAGCACCTCTAAACAGACGCACATAAAGAAGGAGAATATCTTTACAATATCGGGACCCGGTGACTGAACCTCCTTGGACGAAATGAAGGCCAGTACGGGTACCAAGCTTGATGGCTCCCCAAACGAGAACACCGCGACCTCGAAACCGGTCCCTTTCGACGATGTTGGAAGCGTTATTGCGTGTTCCCCGCTCTCTCCAGATGTGTATTTGTCCAGAATCGGTAGTCAGACTAAATCTGATCTTGTCCGTAAAGAGTACTCAACCTCATTGCTGATCCGTCCAATTCTGGTGTTCCCGGCACCATACAAAGCGCCTTCTCCGGTGGGCAGGCGTTAATGGTACACAACGTACAGGTCGTCGTGCGAATAGGCCACCATTGTGCAGCCTCCTGGCGACTGTAAACTGTGATATCGGTCGTCCAGTCGTCTGTTGAAGGTGTCTCGCTATTTCTCCAGTCGTCTGCCGCCTTCTTACCTGTAGGACTATATACCGGCCGTCGACTGACGTGGTTGCTCGTGGACGACCACTGCTGAACCTTCGGACAGATGTTCCTGTAATTTGAAATGCTCTCCAGATTCGTGAAACGATGCTGTGAGTGATTCCAAACTCCGCAGCCACACTTGTCACACTTCGACCTTCCTAAATCTTCCCAATGATTCGACCTTGCGTAAAGTCATCTAGATATCGTCTACAAGGTTGCCTGTTCATTATTTCACACTAATTAAACAGCTCTACGTCGTTTAAACTGATATACGCCATGCTATAGCTTTCACAGAAACGCTGAGTGTACACCGCCAGCCTGCTTTATACCCCTCCGACGTTCCCCCTTTACGTCATGTTGCGTAATTTGAGTATGCCATTGCGTATCTGACCATAGTCGGTCTTCTTCTGATTGGTCTTTCGGTCCGATCTACCTGTTTGTTCCGCTTTTATGCTAATTTTTCCATTTCGTTCTTAATTTTTCACACCAGTGTATTTTATTTCTATGATGACATTTCACATGACTCTGTTTACAAAGTTATAACTGCTGATTTATGTTACTAACATGTTATATTTTCTAACATTAAACGTCCTTGTTGATATTTTAAAAAAATAAAATGTTTTATATGGGTATTTTTAAGGTATATTTTATTATAAAGCAAAATTATAATTTATCATTTTAGTAACTCATAGTATTATTTCTCGTTATTATCAAAGGTGTGCTTTTTAAATATTTTAATTGAAAACTCTCAAAAATAATTTAAAATTTTCCAGCTGTTCTATAGCATTGAAAACATAAGAGAAATAAAGTAGCAAAGTATATACCCTCCAAATATTTTTTTAAATCCACCCCAAGAAATTATTCGCAGTTTTTTTTCAGAACATTAATGTTTACTAAGCACAAGTCGGTCAGTTATCCTATAATGGGCATTTTCAGTTCTCAATAAGTTCACGAAAATGACCGAACCAAGAAAACACATAAACGTAAAGAACAAAACCAAGAAAGAAAATCAGAAACTCTGCTATAACGTTAAAATGGGAATCGATAAACTAGCTTCCGTTGGTGAAAAAAAGAAAAGAAAAATATAAACGCTTAGTTTCAGTTTGCACGAAAACTTCAACTTCTCAGTTGGAAAAAAGAATAAAAATAAAATTTTCTTAAGCACACACGCAAGAATTTTACCCAAATTTAATTTGATGCAAAAAAAATATTTCATAAATTATGTGATATGTATAATAAAAATAATTAAAAAGTTATGAAAGTAGATATCAAAAATTCTGTATTAAATGATAGAAAAAGCAAGAAACAAAAAGCAGTTTTTTAAAAAAAATTATCAGAAAATCTAATCTTAATTATGTTACACTTCATTCAATTTAAATTACAAATAATTTAATTTTTGCAAAGTTGTCATTTATTAAAATGTTCAGAGAACTTTGAAATTCTCTCGCACGCAAAATAAATATAATCAAAAGTGTAATACATTTATTATAGTCTGAGAAACTGGATTGAGCAACAATGGAAGTTTAATTAAAATAAGTCGTGTACCGGAATAATACTTTAATCGCAAAATAAAGTATTTGTACCAGCTGTTTGTTCGTCATATTTGTGCTTATAAATTAATTTCCTATTAATTTAAATCAAAGGTGGAATAATGATTCAAAGTTGCAAATGTTTTCATGTTCACTTATTCAAAATTAATTCTTTTACATATAATATCTTTAATATTTTTAATTAGAAACATACCCACATATATAATATTTAAATATAAATAAGCAGAAGATTTTTACCGATTCATGTGGGGATTTAAAATCTGTATAACATCTGGGTGTTGAAAAGCATAACTAAATTTTAAAAAATGCTTATAGTCATTAAATATGTGATATCCATATCATACCCAGAAATAATCTATGTGTTATATATTTAATTTAAATAAAAAATACTGCTTACATAAAAATTAACTCTATTTCTATATTAAACATGCACACATATACATATTCAAAAAAATTTCTCATTTATCTTCTAGAAATACTAAAACTACAAAAGCACTGCAATAATATTCCTTTTTCATTTTAATTTTTTGTTTTATTTTACTTTCCCATTTTTTTGTATGCAGTTTTAGACCATTATAATTTTTCATATGACTGTTAATATTTTCCGTGAAGTTTACGAAAATACCGTAAACATAATTTAAGCATAAGAAAATAAAATCTTCACATTTTGCTTATAAGCATATATAGGCTGTAATTTATTATGTATCTTTTTATTTATATATCTACATGCACATTTATATCTATATGTGTCTGAGTGTGCGTGCGCTCATACATGTATACTTTAAGAACTACACACACTTACTTTATTTGCAATTTTTTTTTTAATTTTCTACCGATGAACGCTAGTTGACCAAGAAAGTTATATGCATGAACATAATTTTTAATGATATTTTATTTATAATAAATGCTATAAGTCCATTTTTATTTTTGCGTGTTTACTTGTGAATGATTAAGAAGTACTTCCTTTAATGTAACATGAGATGCGAATTGATGCAAATCCAACATAAAAACGTAGGTTGCTATATCACATGCTCACAAGTAATTTTTCACCATTTTTAAAAAGGTACATATCGATAATTTCCATAAAAAATAGAGAAAGAGCGAACAAAAAATGAGAAAAATTCCCGGGACTTTAACCACTCATCCATACCCTATCGCAAAAGAAGAGATTTCTACCGTTCAACCATCATTTGGCGATGATAGAAAAGTAGCAGTTATACCGCCTGGTCTACTAGGGTGGGGGAGAAAAGCATTTGCATTTCTGAACTACTGTCTACTTAAAAACGCATCACGACTAGATATCCTCCAAAAGAAAATCGAAGCCTCCGTGTTCTATTATTAGGACGAAAATAATGCCCAGGAAAGTATGGAAATATCTCCTCCAACGGTTCGAAACATCGGTGATTACCCCTTCAGAAAACATAGGTTACTCTCTCGACGGTGAAGCATCGCTCGAAATATTCTCACCTGTAATATTTCGACTCAGGTTTCTACGTTTTAACCCTTGAGGGGGTAATTACACCGATCCTGCCACCAACGATGCCGAGAGCTTCTAGAAAATTGCTCTCCTTTCTTCCAATCGATGGGGACGCTGTAAAACCTATCCCAACCACTGGCTTTCGTGTGAGATTCCGTTTAGACGGTGATGCGGAACACTCTGGCGCTGTAAACCCTTCATTTGAGAACTTTCTCCCTCGGATATTTACTTCTTTTTATATAGATGTATCTTCCGTTCCATGGTTAGCTTTCTTAACCTGTCCCCTCTGCCCAACCCCCATCTATTCAGCGAGAGGAATTCGTCGCTATCTTTAACCCTCCCCCCCCAACCAAAAATGATGCTACAGATTAATGAAAACTTACTCCCATGAATTGAAAATGCTTTGGTCGAGGATATTGTGGCAAGCAGAAAACTGTGCTTAACGCTTCACTTCTGATTTAGCGACTAGTATCGAAATCACACATAGAAAAAATATTTTTGAAACATAGAATTGTACAATTTTTGTAGAAGATTAATATTATTCTTCAATCCGGCAAACTTTAAATATAAATTTGTCAGCAAATGAAAAAGGATCTTTAAGTAACTATAAATGACTTTAACCAATAATTACTGCATAATATACACTGAGTTTTGTCTTCCAGAAGGCCTTTTCATATATAGTGTGCCTTATTCATGTATCGCATGAGAGAAAACCCAAAACATTTGATGGGAGAATACTCTTTGATAAAGGCCTATGTAAAAATCAGATACACGGCTCAATATCTTACTATTTAACTGAGACTAAAATCAAACTTGGATTTTTTTTAATTTCAAGTACGCTGCTTTACGCATTACAGTGCCACCCAACTTGTCTAGTGGTCAGCGTGTCTGACTGCGGATAAGGAGGTCCTGGGTTCGAATCCCGGTTCGGGCATGGATGTACTTTCTATCTCTATCTATCCAGTCTTTGTCCTTTCCTTGTATGAATGAGGTGTGAATGGTTGCCTACCCTAAAAACGGGTACCTATGGCATGTGTGTAGAGCAAAGTCGTACTTTCACCTTCATGGTACTCTGATTAAAATGAAAGATGCCCCCAATTGACTTAAATTCGCATAGCAAAGGCATATCAAGCTTGGCTTGTCCAAGTGTCATTAGTAACAACAACAACGCATTACAGTATATAACACATAAATTTTATATATATATATATATATATATATATATATATATATATATATATATATATATGTTTGTGATAGAGAGTATATGTATTCCTTACCGGAAAATTACGGAACGCTAGTATTTTATAGAAAAGCACATATTATTTACACAAACTTTCCAAAAGGTCCTGTGATAAAACTATTTTTTAAGAGACAGGCATTTTTCAAAAATACACAAATGATATTATAAAAAAATAATGAGAGTATTATTAATACATTTTTTCGTACCACTTTTATTTTTTTTACGTATTATTAATACGTAAAAAAAAATAAAAGTGGTACGAAATAAAATGTGTACCTTTCTTATTAAGGATAACAAAATTTTCATATAAAATATAGAAAATTATATAAAATTACCTATTTGTTGTAACCTTGTTTGATGTTGTTTGAATGACATTATTTTAAAATCCATTTCATAAAATTTTTCATGCAAAGATACTTCATACGTTGGCACTTTATTTTGCAGTTTGCCACTTTGCTGGTCAGTGTGCCTGACTGCGGATAGGAAGGTCCTGGGTTCGAATCCCGGTTCGGGCATGGATGTACTTTCTCTCTCTATCTATCCTGTTTCTGTCCTTTTCTTGTATGAATGGGTTGTGAATAGTTGCCTACCCTATAAACGGGTACCTATGGCATGTGTGTACTGAGGAAATCGGACCCCACACCTAAATATGTTTCAGTTGAAAAAGTGGAGCAACGCACCCCATAATGTCAGCCTAGCAGGCACATGACAACAACAACCACTTTGCACCTTGATCGCACTTAGCACCTTGGTCCTTTCCATAATATTAAGCAATTGCAACTTAACGGAGAGGAATTTCGTGGTAAGGAAAACAAGTTTTTGGACTTAAAGGAAATTATGATCCCGCAAATACAGGTATTTGCTTTAAAAAACTTCAAAAGCTCTAAGAAAGTAAAAACCATATTTTGTCATACTCATTACAGTTGTCAGGATATTGGGGTTAGTCATCTCGTCCTTGTCGAAGTAAGGATTAGGAACTCACACAGTATTTTCCAAAGAGAAATAGTAGGAAATGCTCCCCCAATTCATTTTAATTTTATCGTTTGTATTTTTGAGTTAATTTTAGAATTTATTTTGCCTTTTCGGAAAATGCTGTATTTTCAGTTTTGAAACAAAGGATATTTTTTGTATCGAATACTCATTTCATCGTTTTTACAAGCATATGCAAAGAAAGTCTGAATTTTTTGACATCTTTTGAAAGTAAATGCTTCATTTTTTTATTGCAAAATTCACAGTTTTTGCTACTTAGTATCCGAAATGAATTGTAAATGTATTTCTTAATTTGCCGGAAACATATATATTAGTTTTGTGTTAAATTATATTTACAGATTTAGCTTTCTGATGTCGAGCTAAGTCGTCAGTTCTTGCCATGGCTTCTAAGACATGATTTTCTCTTTTTTATAATATTTTTCTCAATAAAAGGAAAATTATCTAAAATTCAAATAACATGATTATTTTTATGTAAAATTATTTTACTTTTAAATCATCATTAGCCGATATAGCCATCAAACAATTTTTAGAAGATTTTTTAACAAATTTTTAATTTTACATCATGAAATATTTTATTTATTTTTTGCGCATGTTAAATCCAGATTTTTGAGCTAAATTATCACTACAGAATAATAAAAATGTCTAACTATCCCTTATGATTAAAATAATTGTTATCCAAACAATAAGAATGGTCGGAAAAAAATGTTAAAAATAGAACTGAACAATGAACTGAAAACTTAAGAAACTGTAAAAAAAAATTCCTTAAAATATGATTTATCGTTACATTAAACTTGATTATTGCTTCATTTATAAAGAACCCATATGCCATTATATTTTACATTTCGAAAAAACTTCGAAAATATTTCGAACACTTTGAACAGGTACAACTTATAGCTCTCCAAGGTGGTTTTGTCTTAGACAGTGGGCAGTACCCAAGAGATGTCATGGTAGAGAGAAATTCGGAAAACTCCTCTGCACACCCCCGATAAAAGTGTACAGAAAATGTTTAAATTAAAAAGCCTCCAATTCCTTGTCAGCTACCAAAAACATTCAAAAAATGTTTATTGAGATAATGAAATTAATTTTAAAATAATTCATGTAATAAAATTGATAAAATATTAATGAGAAACGTAAATATAGAGCAAAATATTTGTATTCGTGATCTGCTTTTGTAAAAGATAATATAAATCATGACCAAAAACTGAACTCCAAAAAAACTTCATGGTATAATTCCAAACATATATTTTTGTTTTGGCCACTACAGTAAACTTTTGTACTCCCATATATTAATTCCATCAGGACCAATGATTTAAAGTACATTTTGATTACTACAAGTACTTACATGTGGGAAACCCGAGCATTGTTCGTACGCAGGTCAAAGTAATAACCATTAAGCTATCGGCAAAGCACATTTATGTTCAATTTAAGTAGATTAATAAATTATTAAGAAGCTGAAATTAGAAACCTCTTTCAATTGCTATTACAATTAAGTTAAAATTAATTAATTGTTAAAATGTGCTAATTTTAAATGTGGTTGGGTTATATATATATATATATCTATAATATCTATATCTATCTATCTCTTTCTCTGTATATATATATATATATATATATATATATATATATATATATATATATATATATATATATATATATATATATATATATATATATATATATATATATATATATGTTTTGCTCAATCTCGAGATTCTGATTTTTCGAAAAATTTGAGACTTGTTACCATTTGCAAAGTTAAAGATTCATTCATCTAATTTCTATTTCCTCGAATCACTTTTACAAAGAATGCCTATGCTTCTTTAATATTATTTTAAGTTAAAGTTCTTCCATCATGTGTGTGCATGGAAGCTATGCGGACTCTAAGAAGGCTTGACTCACGGGATTTTACTTTCATTACAAGATTTCCTGATTTGTTTGATGAAAGCATGGCACGCATCCTTAAGTAAGCCTCCTGTTCGAGCCTTCGCAAAAACAGTCATACGCATTCCACTCGACATTCCCTTCAATTACAATTCCCCTACTCTCGAAATTAAATTCACACGCCCCTTTTTCCTAAATTGATGTTTCTCTGCGAAAATATCGAGTTTCGCAAACCGATTTGCTCGGTGTGACGAGGAGATGACGAAATGACGCCCCTCACTTTTATTCGAAATTCCGCTCCATCAGGGCTGCCTAAGACAGGAAAAGAGAAAAGGGAGAGAGAGAGAGAAAAGCTAAAACAAGCAAAACAACGCCTATGCACTGAAGACCACCCCCACATAGCCGTTTCTAATAATCTTGATGCTCCCGGGCCGCAGCACCTGGGGACGACTCGCAGCCAAGGACTTTCGCCAGTGTTTGTTGATAGCAAAACAGAGTTCCCTAACAAAGTTACCCTCAGACATCACACAAATTCTTGGTACCTCCAGGGAGCTTATATACACAAATACTTCTTATATATCTCCCATGCATTCCCCTTTCAATGGGAACTTTTAATAGTTTCCAAAGAGATTTCTTTTCTTAAAAGCCACCCTAGAAAATGCTCTAAAAATAAACAGAGCCACTAATTGATTCACGTAGTAGTTTTATTAAAGCGTGACTCATAGAAAAATGTGTAAAATTTATCGAATTCCTTCGTAATCAAGTTGCGTTATTTTTATTATGTTGTTAAGCTTTCTTCGATATATGTAACTTTTAATAATAGATAAAATTAATTCCTAAATTAGGTCAAAAGATAAAACTACTAATTGAATTAATTAATCGAGAGTTTATTTTGAATTTGCCATCCCTGCAAATGTTTGTATAATACGTCCTATATTTAATTAACCCTGGTGAGGACTATACTTTTTATGACGATAATCTGCACTTTGTATTGAAATAATTTTGTTTCATAACACGCATCCATAAAAACTGCAATATTATAATTAAATGTATTAAATTAAAGAGTATTTAGAAAATATAATCGTAACAATTTTTGAGCTTGAATTTCAACAGAGTTTGATTATAATATACTCCGCAAAGAAAAGTTTAAATAATGTTTTATTGATAATACGTTTCATAGAGCGAATTAAAGTTAAATTTTATGCAATATTTTATTCGTAATGTATGCAATATGTATATTTATATAATTTTAACGTAAATTTATTTTATCATAATATATTCAATCATATATTAGGTCTACCGGAAAGTTCTGTCCGTTTTAGAATGAAACAAAGGAATACATTTTTTCATACTTTGGATAAACTTTATTGAATAATATAATTGCCATCATTATTTATGACTTCTTGCCAGCGTGATGGCAATTTGTATATCCCATTTTTAAAAAATGTCTTATCTCTAGAGGCCAAAAATTGAACCAGTGCTTGTCTGATATCTTCTTCGTTCTTGAATTGTTTGCCCTGCAAGAAATTTTGTAAGGACAGAAACAAGTGATAATCAGATGGTGCTAGGTCCGGGAAGTATGGTGGATGCGACAGAATTTCCCAGCCTAGCTCTGCGACTTTCTGACGAGTCCCCAAAGCTGGCATTGCCATGAAGCAATATGATGTCCTTCCCATTGAACATCACCGGCCTCTTTTCTTGGAGTGCTGTTTTTAATTTATCCAATTGCTGACAGTACCTCTCCGAATTTAGCCTTTCGTTTGGTTTCAACAGCTCAAAATGTATTGGTCCTCGAATGTCCCACCATATACACAACATTCTCTTGTTCAGGCTCAACTTCGGTTTAGAGGTAAAGGGGGCAGGTTTTCCGGGTTCACAATATGCCCTTTTTCTTATGATGTTTTCATAGGTAATCCACTTTTCATCCCCAGTTATGATCCGGTCCAAGAAGGGTTCGAGTTTGTTGCGTGCAAGCAGATATGTGCATATGATGATTCGATCATTCAAATTCTTCTCACTTAACTTGTGTGGCACCCATCTCGAATGCATTCACACAAACCCTAGTTTCCGAATATGGTCGGAAATGGTTTGTTGAGCTGAATCAAGCCTTTCCGCAATCTCCGATGTTGTCAAAAAAGGATCTTGCTCTAACATGATCTTGACAGTATCGTCGTCGATCAAAGATGGTCGCCCAGAGCGTGGCTTATCAGAAAGGTCAAAATCACCTACATGAAATTTTTTGAACCATCTTCTGCATGTTCTATCAGAAATTGTACCTTCACCTAACACTTTCAATAAATTTCTATACGCTTCTGTAGCATTTCTTCCTCGTTGGAATTCGTAAATGAACTTCGTTTTAGTTCATCTGCGACGAAAATGTGTATACATTGTTAGCGATCAAAAGAGAGAGCCAAATTTGTGTCACAGGAATATGTGCATACTTGTTGAAACTGATTGTAACCGGAGCGGACAGAACTTTCCGGTAGACCTAATATTAATAGTTTCATAATCCCTAATTTTTATATTTCCATCTAATTTGCCTTAGATAGAATAAGTGCATGTATTTTTCATATGCTGAGAGTTATTAATGTAGTTTATTTAAAATTAAATTGAGACAGAAATTGCTTAAAATGTATGTCCATACTGTTTTGAAAATATATGAAGTAACAGAATATTTTATCGTTTTCTACAATCATAAGCTTTAATAAAGTAATATGTATTATTTGCAGATTATATAAAAATGTTACTCATTTGCTTTATAAGTTTTGATTTCGGTACTTTTATAGGAAAGTAAAAAAAGGGGTTCCCCCCATTCTCTCTCTCTCTCTCTCTCTCTCTCTCTCTGAGTTGAGCTGGCAGCCAAATGGTTAGCACTCTTGCCTTCGGTTCAACAGTTCGTGGGTTCGAATCCCACGTTGGGCATGGATGTTTGTAGTGGTTCGGAATCCACTTTAAACCGTAGGTCCCGGTCTAATTTGCCCTCATGTGCAAAAAATGACCGTTGAGCGACAAACAAACTCTCTCTCTGAATATGCAAGTTGGAGAGTTAACCAACCAGTATTCTACCATCCAGAGTCAACAAATGCCATTTAAATTTTCGTCAGATTTGATACCACTCGTTGCTGTGATGTGAAATTTCGAGACGAAAGTGCCTGCTCATGTGTTGACTATTGCGAGTTTTCAACCATGGTTCAAATTAATGACTAACTGTTTAGCAAATTCGGTAAACAGAAACGGCCAATTGGAACTGAATATTTAGTATAAATTTGAGAACATGAAGTGGATAGCCTAACACCTTAAAGCTATTTGTACAATCTCCGTGGACTGCTTTCTTAGAGGGTTTTTAATATGTAGAAAACTAATATACAATTTAATAAATGTCCTGGTTCAAGAAAAGGAATCTAGAGCACCAATCACGACAGTGAAGAATGCAACAGTGCATCATGAACCACCTATGATCAACGAGGCTACAACCGAACCAGGAACCATCTACTTCAATATATGATGTCGTTCCATTTGACCACAGTAAGCCCAAGCGCTTAAAAATTTTGATGTTTTATGGTTAAAGGCCCTTGTAAGGAATTTTTACAGTCACTGCTTAAGTTGCCTTCCAGAAAATGTTTTCATGGGTAATGGGTAGTATTCACGTGTCGCCAGCGAGGAAATTCCGGAAAACTTTCAAGCACCCACATCGACAGATATCCAAGCTGAGAGTAGAAAACTAGCATCCATTTCTAGGTCGAATCAAGGACTGTTCGCTGTGCAGAGGTTAGCCTTAAGTGATTGATAATTAAAACCATCTATTAGATTGTGAACGGAGTTATAGTTCATAATTTAGTGTATAGATTCCAGTGCAATTTTATACATAAAAAAAGTCTTGCTTAGGGTATTCTCACATGTATTTGGATTCTTCAAATCGTAGGACTTTGCTTTAATTCCTAAATTAAGAGATATAAGATCGCATTTCTATCTTCATATCAAATCTTCTGTTTTTATAATTTTCTAACAATCTTATCTTCGAATGTCTTTTCAGTATGTCCTCTCTGACTGTTATAACTTATTAAGCAAATATTTTTAAAAATTATAGATTAATCTCAAGGAGTTTAAGGAAAAAGAAACAGAATAAAAAGTATTGAATCTTATTCTTTTAATGGAACAGATATGGATTACTCTTATTGGTGACTGCTGATATAAAAAAGAGCATTTAATCAGACTAACATCGGAATTCTTTATATGAGTATCTTAAAATTTGGATATACAGCATAAATAAGCTAAGTCTCACGATATTTACAAAAATTGCGTTAGTTAATTGATCAAAATAACGTTAGTTTCGAAATTTCGACTACAATGTTTTTGCAATTACATTAAAACATGCGCTGTTTTATATTTCCCTAAAAGTTGGTTATGCCATCATATGATTAATTTAAGCGATGTAGCATTCCACTCCGGAACAATTTTCGTTCCAAGAAAGAAGTATGTGGTTCTGTTATTTTTTTAAATTACTATCTATGCCTTACCGCTAAGTCTAATGAAAAAATATCTTGGCAAAGCATTTGTCATTCTTCTACATTTCCATAGTATATTCTTTTTTAAAAAAATTAAAGGTTTTACGATTTTTCAATTTTTGAAGAAATACTTATTTTTCTCTTCAGGGAATGCGTATTTCTAATATAAGTTTTTGAAGAATTTAATGTTTGTCTTTTTAGTTTATAACTAGATTATAACTTTAAATATATTTTATAATTTATACACTTTTATGTCTTAAAATGCAGAATTTCATGTTTTCATGCTTAAACTAAAACTTCATTCAAAAATGATTTTCTTAATTTTCGAAATTTTGTTTATTTCAGTATGCCCTATAGAAAATGTGTGTTTCTGTTTTGACTACACTGATTTAAAATTTGTCTTTTCAGTTTATATAGATGGAATCCCCAAAATTTTTACGTAGAAGTTTTTCGCTGGTAAAATTTAAATTAAACAAGCATGTTGCAACTATGCTATAAACTACAAATTCATTGAACTGTACAACTGACTACCCAAACCGCAACAGAAAGAAAGACAAGAGACAGCACAGAAAAATTTATTTGACATTTCACAAGCTATACAATCATGTGATTGAAATTACAACTTTTTTCTGAGCTATGAACGAGGATGAAATCAGTAGTTAGCATAACTTGCATTGTTAATTATAACCGCTGCCACATGAATAATCAAAGATCCTTTGGAATATAGTATCCTTGTGGTATAATAGTCCATCCGGCTTCCACATATGACCAAAGATGATCTTGTGTGACCCGTTTTTAATTGGCGATAAATAAAGAGAAAAAGTAGATCAAGGAAGCATATAAATCTGATGTGTAAAAAGGAATTCTTAAACATTGTGTGTGTGAGCCCTGGATGGTTGTGCATTATCCTGTTGGAATATAACTAATGACAATACTTAATATAGGAGGAAAAAATGGGATCCAACCCCTCAGAAAAAATGTGATGTGCCGACAATGCATACTGCAGAGAATCGGGAATTTGACACATCCCAACCGGATACAAGACCAGTTGCATAACGCAACAGTTTAACAAACTCTTACAAAGGTGATTTCAGACTCAAATCTGACCATCTTGAAGCGATATTCATCAGTAAAAATAATATCTTTCTATTTCGTTATCCATGTCTGTCAATCATAGCACCATCGACAGCGCAAATGCATCAAATGTAAATGAAGCACACAATTGTGTCTTGCCGATATTTCAGTCAGCTGCAAATAACGTCAAACTATACAAACAGATAATGAATGATGGGTAACAGACTAAATCTGTTTGTTGTTGATGAGGCTGAGAAATTCATCACGTCTCTGAGCGCAATATACCTATTTTTTTTATAAAATATTAATATGTGATCTATTTTATTCTTTGGTAACATCATTTATTAACACAAAATACAGATCACAATGAAAAACTTCAATTATCTAAAATCACTTCCATCAATTTATTTACTTATAATTATTTTTTAATATATTTTTCAAATAATGTATAATATTTGAAAAATATATTAAAAAATAATATATTCAGTAAGATATAAAATAAAGATGCGTTGAATTCATTAGAAGTTATTTCATTTTATGCAAAAATATTTTGACAAGAAATTTATTTTAAAAGAAAGGATGTTTCTTTTAATCTTAAATAAAGTATAGCTATATTTTTCAATCGCTCATTTTAAACTAATTTGGAGACTAAACTATTTATGGTTGTTCGCGAGAAAATGTACGCAAAAAGATTCATGAAATGATAAAGCACATATTAATTTTAAAAATCTAAAAGTAATTTTCACCAACTTAAGCGATGTAATTTGTTAGACCACTCTTCCACTTTCAAAAGGAAATAAACATATTAATGAACTGGTTTATTTAATTACATATAATGTGCAACTACTAAAACTTTCTATTTTTCTAATTAATTTAAGGAAGGTTCTTTAGTTAATTAAATAATTAATCATAATTAAATTTATTATCGCTCATTTAATTCGTAAAGTATAATCTAAGAGAGTTCAGTTTGTAAAATAAAAATGAAATTTAATTGTTTATTGTGTACCAAAGTAATTTTCTTTTTTTAATAGCTCGGTAATGTATTTTTTTCTAAAAGATATTTAAATGGGAGTTATTTTTACACATATCCTTTTTAAGTAATTTAATTTTAAAATATTTTTTGTCACCTATCATGGTAATTTAAAAATGTTATTTAACCATATTACTTAAAAAAGTATAATTCAAATGACCTGTCAAAGAAAGATAAATTTGTAAGTTAAGATTGAGCAGTATGAACAAATTGATATGCTAAATATAAAAGCATTGATTTATCTGTCTTTTATTGGTTTGATTGCGGAATTATTTGTTTCATTCTTGAAATAAGATCTTGTTTACCTCTGTTCATATTAAAAACAAAATTCTTGTTTAGATGTCTTGAAATATATAATCTATCAGAACTAGATGTGTTTGCAGAGTATTTTCAGAAC
The DNA here is from genome assembly GCA_037975125.1 of Latrodectus hesperus. Lineage (NCBI taxonomy): Eukaryota > Metazoa > Arthropoda > Arachnida > Araneae > Theridiidae > Latrodectus > Latrodectus hesperus. The sequence continues at coordinate 71,921,558 of CM075854.1, forward strand.
ATATTCTCCGGCTGTACCTCCAAAATTTGATAAGAAAATTAATTTTTACTTCAATTTAATTTCCTCATTTAAATCGTTCTTTTAAATCCCTCGACTTTTTTAAAGCAATCAAACATAAAAGAGTTATTTTATCCAAAAAAAAAGCCACTGCTCATCTAATGCATGTATTCTACTCATATCCATCTTGAAACTTTCTCAAACTCGAAGCACTGTCTCACTCAAAAATCTCAAAACAAAAAATGTTAGAAGGAGAGATATAAAGAGTATTTAGCTTATCGAAACTCCAGCAGATGTTTAAAAAACATTAAAACTTTTTGCCAGGGGAGAAAAAATGTTTTGTGGAGGGTTTATCTCATAAGTCCGTATTTTTGGGTAGTAGAAACCCTGAAAACACTCCAGCATCTTACCTGTCTCACATTATCAGAAAAAACAGAGATAAAATATTCATTTCCAGTTGTTGAGCAATGAAAGGATATATATTCAACATTGGATTTTAATTTCAGAAAAATTAGGGCCTTCATAGATCATCATATAAAAAAGCCTCATTTTTCGAGAATAATTGTTGTAAAGTTTTTCTTCGTTGTCTAATCGTTTTTTAATTTAAAATAACTTATTGAATAATGCAAATTAAATTAATCATATATACGTAAATATTTGTATTACAGCGCATTATTTTATATAAAAAAATTAATTGAATATGAATTATCTTCTTCATTACTTTGCAAAACTATCACCGTAAATAATGGAAAAAGCAACACCAAATTCTTTTTTAAATCCTTTAACCAATATTTTTAAACTTAGATGCAATATAAACAAGATACGATGTTTAGAGTGCAGAATTGTTTTTTTCAACTCAGCAATTTTCAGTAAATTTCTAATTTTAAAAATATTACGTCTACAAAAATTTAAAAAAAAAATTTATAAATCATTAATAAAGAATATACATTTAAAAAATAATTAGTAGTTTTAAATATGCATTTATTTTTCAAATTCATTATTGTGGAAAAAGTTTTAACTTAAAGAAAAAGGCTAAATAGAAATTTTTCATTTACATTTTGAATACATAATTTCAGTGTGAATTCTAAAGTTTTAGTTGAAAGATCTCTAACTTTCTGTATGCAATATATTAACCAATAATTTCAAATGAGAAATAATATGGAATATGGTCTGGAGTATATGATATCCATACATATGAGTAAAATATTATTACTTTCATTTCTTTCTTCAAATTTAATTTTAATAAAACATTTTGCAAACATAATAGTACAAGTTCAAAATTTTAAAAAGAAAATATTTTGCTGCATTAAATAAGACATAGTAAGTATTAGATAAAAAAATATTGTAATTATAAAAATTATTGAAAAATATTTTAATCAATGAGGAAAGGCAACAATTAATGCTGAGATATAATAACTAAAGCTAATTCTGTGACACGACAGTCCATGTGGTTCAAGGCCTATAGTGCCTATTTTTGTTTTCTTGACAGAGAGGTCCTGAAGTCATATGTCTCGATTCAGCCTAATAAGAAACCCCTAGTGCATAATATGTAAGAAAAACCCCCAGATATATTGTACAAGAGAAAAAGAAATAAAGCGAACAGTACGAAAGAAAAATTTTACAATCTATTATTTTTTTTCATTATTAATAATATTTCTGACAAAAAGTCCCTTTAAATTAAAATTCTCAAGTAGATAATTTATCTTAAAATTATTTTTTCTGTTTGCACAGGAAAAGTTAATATTAACATTAAATGCTCAAACAATATTATTCCAATACATAGAGTGGTTATACATAGTTAATTTTTTCTGTTAACTGTATCCTATAGTGCGAACGGGAGAAAGGAAATTTTGTATATGACCGATACACGAGATGCTCTCACGAAATTTCAAAAATATAAAAAAATTAGCTACAAAATGTCCACTAGAGGGTGCCTTTCCCGAAAAACATTAAATTTAACACAATAAATGAACCAGAACGGAATACAGAAACTATATTAACAATCCAGAACAAGTATTATGAGTAATAAAAGGCAATGCCGGGGAAAGCTGTCAATTGTATGGGGAAAATGTCGAGATTTTCATGTTTGGGGAGAAGATGAAACAAAAGAGAATAAGGTTTATATGCGAAACAAGTTAGAATGTAAAACATTGGCAGACGTTGTCATGTTTAAGTCTATGTTTCCGGCTAAGTTTGATGGTCTCTTTAGTTGGACATGAGTTTTTGGTGAAGCTGTTTTATGAAAACAAGGGAAATGATTCTGCTGCAGTTCGTATAGTTCGTTGTAGCCGTGGACCAATGTGGACTAAAGGTATCAGGGACTGATTTGGAGAGACGGGGAAATTAGGAGTTTAACCTGGTAGAGTCAGTAAATGAATGAAACCTGTCCTTGTTGATGCTGTCAAGACAATTGTTGATTCAATCACGGACATCAGAGTTAGAGTGTTGTAGCATGTGTGCAGTTTCTCGACAGGCAGCTTATAGTTACAGTACCATCTGAAACATTACTCAGAAACATAATGCACTACTTCCCATGCAAGATATACCATACCCAGAAGTTGCTTGATACCCAGAAGTTGCTCTCGTCCCTTGTGAGCCACAACGTCTCTCATTTACAATCAGTTTTCTCAATTAAATGACAATTGGATCTATCATGACCTTGAAATATTCTGTGTAGTAAGGACACTTATTTTATCTCAATAGGACTGTTAATATACAGATTTTCCACATTTGAGCTAAGAAAATTCCGAAGATATTCACTGAAATTCCCCTATAATCACCAAGAGTCACTGTCTAGTGTGGATTCATCCTTTGCGACATTCATCCTAGGGACATTCTTCTTTGAGGAAATCGGTAAACGTGTGCCTCCCACGTGTTCCGTTACACCCCACCAGTAAAGTAACATGCTGTAGACATTTGTTATGACGCAACTACAGCAAAGGCAGGTCCTTACACTGATCATTTTCCAGCAGAATGGAGCATCCCCACGTATCCATGATGCATCCCCACAAAGGGAAATTTCACATGTGAATACTTTACAGAGAAACGAGTTATTAACTGCTTCTTTCCTAATCCATGTCCACCACGTTTGTAGAATCTAACTTTGTGCGATTTCTGGCTAGAAGGCTATTTAAAATGTCTGACATATCGAGGAGGTGTTGTGACATTGAATAACTTAAAGAACTCCGTAACTCTTCGTTTGCGAAGCTTTACAATTTATCAGTTACGACCTGTTGTTGAACACACTGACCATTGACTTGAAATTCTGCAGGTGAATGAGGGTGGTCACATAGAGCACCTTACTCTACATAGTCCGGAACAGGATTAACAACTGCCCCTCTTTGTGCAATTTCATCCTAATTTGCTCTTGTTTTTGAAAACTCAACTGCTTTTGCTTTATTTTTACCTTTACTTAATGTAGTTCCATAACAATGGGATCAGAAAATAGTCAATAAATATTAATATTGTTAGTCTATTCCATTTCTGTTGTTTATTGTGTTAAATTTCACATTTTTGTAGAAAAGATACCTTCTTGGACATTTAAGAACTTTTTTAAATGAGCACAACGAGTGTATAGCCCATATACAAAATTTCCTAGTATTTCATTCACTCGTTTGCTCTTTAGGATGAAGTTTATAAGTAAAGTTTAATTATAACTACCCATTATATCTATATATATATATATATATATATATATATATATATATATATATATATATATATATATATATATATATATATATATATATATATATATATATATATATATATATATATATATATATATATATATATATATATATATATATATATATATATATATATATATATTGCAATTACTATTGTTTTCACCGTAAGACAACGATGTGCTAATATTGCATTACTTGGTATTAAATAATAGTTATTTTGACAACATTCTCCCAATATTTTCAAAAATCATTGCATGCATAATACTAAATTTTTAAGTTTATATCAATGTATGATAATTTTTTCAGTGTTTTTAGAAATATGTAACCAATTTATTTAACATGGTTTTAACATTGCTACGAGTACAAGAAACATTGCGACTAAAGTAAACAATATATTCAGTTATGAAGAAAAAAATTCCCGATATACATTTTAAATATAAGGAAATATTATATAATATAGTTGGAATATCATTAAAGTTTTATTTATGTAAATAAATACATATTTCTTTTCAAGTCCTATCTTTGTAATTTTAAAATACAGCCAAACAACAGAATCTTTCGAAAGATTTAAAATAAAAAACTGAAATGCTTAATATTTTCTAGGAAGTTTAATAAAACTACTAAAAACAATATCTTAAGTAAATTTGCTAGGAAATAAATAATTTATTCTTTTATTATTTTTACTTTATTTCTTTAAGCTTTAAAACTGGTTATAATAGAATAGTTTGCAAAATTTCATTTTTCAATAGAGCTATTTCCAAAATTCTCTCTGTAAAGTAAAATTTTTTTCAATCGAAATATCTCCAATTCTCTGTAAAATGAATGCATAATTTAAATACAATAAATCTTTATCGATTGTTTTTCCTTATGATTATTTTTACTAAAAATGACTGGTTTATTGTAAGCAATAAACCCATCAACAGTTAAAAAAAATTATTGTTATCAAAAATATCAATAATGGCTTGTAACTTCAAATAATTGAAAACCATTGTTTCTAAAAGGTGAGATAAAAGAAACAAGTAAATAGCAAAGAGGAGCTTCAAAGCTGCGATGAAAAAAAATGTCCCTTACAATAAAATAGTGAGTAGGGGGTGAGTAGTAAATAATAGTAGTGAAAAAAAGTAGCATTCGTGTAATGGGGAAGAGAGTGTGCCAGGGGTTGTTCTATTGTGAAGCTAGCAGGTGTATCTGCCGAATCCCACTGGAAAGTTGTGAGACACCCATTAAATTTCTTTCAGAGTCCATTTAGGTAAAACGTGAATCTTGTAAAGCCACTAATGGTCGGTTTAGTTCTGTTCACGCCGAGTCATGGCTTGCAAGTGTCTAGAAAACACCCCGAATTATCCAAAATAAAAAAATGGGAAAAACTTTATATAAAATCCCTTTTAATGTTCGTTGTCGAATGCCAGATAGTTTCTCTAGTTGTTCCTGTAGGGAATTTTTTCTAGTAATGGACGGATAACCTTAACAGAAGGACGTGACTTGGATAATTCAACCTCACTTGATTTTTCCATCTAATTTGTATACTCTCTAGGGAATATGTTAATTATTAATGCTTTCTTATGAGTTTTAGAGTTAGAAAAATAGAAATTAGTATAACTGACAGTGCTACGCATATATGTAGAATGTTAAATGAACGCTGTCGTCAGCTAACGAATATTACTAAATGTACATAATCTGTTTTTGTTGTACGAAATAACTAGATAATTATTCGTATTACAATATTCATGGTTAACATATATTTATATTAAGTGAATAAAAAAATTTTGTCGACAAATATGTTTCTTCAAAGAAAAATTTGTTGATATTTTCATATCAGTATTCCTAATACACACAGTTCATATTTTTTAAAAACCATTTTAATTAAATATTTATTTATTGCCAATAAAAGAAAAACGCTTTTATTCCTGTAACCCATATAATATTTCTCGTAATGGTAATATTTAAAATAATAGGATCATGTTTTGTATGTATTCACCTTGTATTATACAACAAAAATAAAGAAAAGAAAACAAATATGAGAACTATTACTTTCTTGTCATGAGGAAAAATATATTTACATGTTGAGTGTTAAAAAAATTATTAATTTATTTTTATGTATAGTAACTTACAAAATAAAATCATTTTTAATCTCTGATTTTTATAAAAATTTATGGAATTCAAATTGAAAAATCATCAAAAAAAATCGTTTTTATATAAAATCCTAATATAAACACCTACTTCTGTATCACATTTTCTGACACTTCCCTAGTAGTATCTAAAAGTACCAAAATTAATTTATTTTAATCTGATTAATTGACATAAATAAATCAGAATAAAGTTTTTACATGGGAATGTTTATATAATATTTTACTTCCTAGTAAGTGTTTAAATAGTTTTATCTTAGATATAGAGAAATTTTTTCACTTATATATATATATATATATATATATATATATATATATATTGCAATTTATCCTATTTCAAGGTTTTAAAATTGTAAGAATGTAAATTTAAAATTTTAAATAGGATGTATTACTATGCATTTTGGTAATAAGAGATAGAAATTGTCTGAATCATATATTCCCAAACAATTTTTTTATCTAAAAACAAACAATGAAAGTCCTCCTCCATTTTCCCTGAGCCAAGCGTAAAATAGGGGATATTCTACATTCAAATCAGTTTTCCAATCGTCGAAGGGATACGTAAGGGAAAAAAAGAGAAAAAAAGCTTCTGGACGGCAGGGTCGGGAATATATTGCTTTTGGAAATACGCTGTCATTTCTTTTGTCATTTGCCACGTCAGCAAAAGCCTTTTGGAAATTCAAAAAAAAATTAAAATTTCAAGACGTTGATTCTTTCCTTGCTCAACTCAAGGTTCTTGTCTCTGTCTGATTCTTTAAGTTACTTACGACAAAGTGATGCGAATGCGTGGTTTCATTGCCTGTGACCTCAGGAATAGAAATATATTGACTAAGAAACCCAATGTACAGATTAATCTAAATTGCAGTCAGCTTAGCTAAGCACATATTTCAAAGTGAATTTGCTGACTGCTATTATTAAAATTTACGCATAAATCTACCTATATTTTTAATAGGAGATTAATTTAAAATTGCATTAAGACTGCTTTTGAGTAATAAGGTGTTTTCACTTTAATGTTGAAATTGCAACTGTATTTGACTTAAATTTTATATATTTTTTGAGTATTTATTGCTATTTTGAATTTTTTTTTAAATTTCATTACATGCATCACGTGATCTATATCAAGAATGCATTTACTGTATTACATAACTATACTTTATGTCTCAAATATTTAATTCAATTTGGAACATTGTTTTATTTTTTAAAAATAAAAGCAATCTCGAGAAAGATAATGATAAATCCTTTCAATTCATAATTTTTAAACATTCATTATATAATCTCAGGCACTATAATTATATATATATATATATATATATATATATATATATATATATATATATATATATATATATATATATATATATATATATATATATATATATATATATATATATATATATATATGAATTTATATATACATATATATATATATATATATACTTACTATTTATTTAATACTAAAACCAAAGTAAAAATTTTACTATCATTCAAAGCTAATATTAAAATGATTTTATTTGTACAGTTATGGTTACCTAAATTCGATATACATTTTTAAAAAAATAAAACAGTTTAAAAATAGCTACCTTCTTATGAAATAAAATTAAGAATTAGTTATTGTAAAATATATGGAATGTGTTTTAACATTTCACTTTTAACACAATTCAATATTTCTTAAATAATATTTTAAAAGCTATTTTATAATTCAACAATATATTGTGGCCGCCAAAAATGAGATTTGATAATTACATTACGAACAAAACAACATACAGTTACACCATATACTTTCCCTAGTAACACCTGATTTTGTTATGAATATAAAAATGTTCCTTCCAACGAATTTTAATGGAGCTAGAAAATAAAAACTAAGCACCATTTGTTTCCTTACCTTATTTAGTGGTGTTTAAAAATGCTTATAATATTATTAATTCATATCAATAAAAAATATAATTTTTAAAGCAATAATCTGAGTCACTCAATTCTGGACATAATAATTAATATTAATTCCTGTAATTTAACACCAATGTGTCTTAACCATTCACAGTTTAAACACGCTATATAATTTTATGATAGTCACGTTTTTAATGTGCATAGTGTATACATCCCGTTAATATTCTTACTTTATACGATGTAATTATTGCAGGAAATTATTCATATAATACAGCACCAACGATTGTTTTAGTTATCTACCATTATTCAGTTTAAACATGGTTAACGCAACTAATTAGAGTAATGAAATTGGAATCTATTAATCTTGTAACAACAATGAGTAACCGCCTTACAGGAAAAGTTTTCTTAAGGTAGAGGATAAGCAAGTTTAGCACATTAATAAGTCTTCCTTTTAAGATTTAGGTTAAGGAGGAGAGTATCTGATTAAATACTCTTAATAACACTCTAAACATTCTTAATTAGATATAGTTAATTAAACTTGTATTTTGAAGTCTTATGATTACGTTAATTATAAATCTTTCTTTATCATATTTATTCTATTCATTAACGCGCTTTCAAATTTTAAATATATTTCTATTTTATATATTTTTGTAAATTTTTTTATAGTTTTATTTATTTTAACCTCAAAATTAATAGTGATAGTTTGAAAGCATCAATAAATAGTACTTTTTTTCAGAAATATAAATTTAAGTTGCATTATATTATTGTCAATATATATATATATATTATATATATATATATATATATATATATATATATATATATATATATATATATATATATATATATATATATATATATATATATATATATATATACACACCTTTATACCCTATAAATCATTTTCTATTTAAATTTAAAAATTAATGTAATTTTAAAATTTTTTTTAAATTTTATAATCAAGGAAGTTTAAAATTAAAGTTGTTCAGAAAAATATAATAGAAGGTGTTTTCATGATTCTTATAACAGCTTCAATGCTTGGGTGACTCTTCTGTAATTTTAAAAAAACTATGCATTACTTCAATCTTATAAGCGACTCCCTACTTCCTACATAGTTTCAAATAAATTTAAGGTAAATCCTATTGTTTTTAAGTATTAAAATTAAACGTTTTATCTGTTTTTTAATATTTTCAATGTTATTGCATATACCATAAATGCGGTTTATTTCCCTAATTACAACATTTCTATAGATTTTAAGAGAGATATATGGATTCCAAAATATTAATTTATTTAAATTATATGTGTTTTCTTTTCAAAACTCTGTCATTGTAAGTCAAATCCTCACTAATATCAATGTACAAATCCAAAAATTCATAATTATGACTGTTAATGTTAGTTTTTATATAAGAATTAACTCTTAGGATAAATATTTCTAATATATTCTTCGAATTCAGGACTAATAAAAATATTAATATCATCAATAAAACGCAATGCGGAAGGAAATTGAAAAATAAATTTTTTTCATAATGATGCAAAAATAACTTAGCAAGTAAACTGGAAAATAACCTTGTGGGATACCAAAAGTTTGAACAAAAATGTTTTCTTCATTGTAAATAAAGTTATTAAAATCCAAAATTTGACTAAATTGTTCCAATAATCATAATCAATGTCAAGCAAAAGCTTATATTCATAATGATAAATGTTTCTAACATCATTTAGTTTATTTAAAGGTATACTTGTAAATGAGTTTATTATTGAGTTTTTACATCCCTATTCGTTGCATGTCAGAAAAGAAAGTTTTTCCTTTGCATAGTTGACCATATCCCCCGATAGAAGACATGGTCCCTATGCTCCTTATTATTTTTTTATATTGTGTCTTAAATCTATTTTCTTTATATTTCAATTTATATTTTTGCATTTCCAATTATTTTCCTGACTTACCTTTCTTTAGCTACTTCTGCGCTGGATTGGTGGTTAGGTAGTTAGATATATTTCTGTATTTTTCTTTATTGTTTTAAATTGACTTGTATTATGGTATTTGTCTCTTGATTATATTATCGTATTTTCTCTCTTGATTTATTACTAACTGTCTGTCTATGACTATAGCTATATCTATATGTATCTATGTATATAGCAATGTCTATAGCTATATCTATATGTATCTATGTGGATAGCAAGAGCTATGCAAATTGTGTAGCGTTGCGCATCATTTAAGCGCAAGTGAGGGTGCTGTGGTAACTACATATATAGCGCGTACTGTGGTTGTTCTGATTTAGTTGTTGGAACTGCCAGTATGGGTAAACTCCCTGATTTAGACGATTTCGATCGCGGACAAATCGTAGGTGCGCGAGCGACGCATGGGCCATTCAATTTCCGAAATCGTCAGGCAGCTAGGATTTTCACGGTCCACAATGTCAAGTCTATACCAAGAATACATGGATGGTGGAAAAAAACTAGCAATCGGGCAAATTGCAAAGGACAATTAGTCTTGACAGTCGTGGTGAGAGACGGCTCAAGCGTCTTGTATGGAGCCAGCGAAGCCACACATTAGCTCAAATTACCACCCAGTGTAATGAAGGTGCCAGTCGTACTGTCAGTAAACGGACTGTGCAACGCTCGCTTCACCGTATGGGTTTCGGGAGCCGTCTACCTACGAGAGTACCATTGCTCAATGCACGTCATCGGGCTGCACGTCTTGCCTGGGCAAGAGAGCACAGAGGCTGGAGTGTAGAGGACTGGAAACGAGTAGCATGGAGTGATGAGTCACGATTCCGACTACTTAACGCCGACGGAAGGCTGAGAATATGGCGTCAGGCTCATGAAGCCATGGATCCTGCCTGCCAGGTTGAAACTGTACAAGGGCATGGTGGCTCAATCATGGTCTGGGGTGTTTTTTCGTGGCACTGTTTGATCCGTGTACCAACCACCCTCAACGCAATTCGGTACGCAGAGTTGCTGGGTGATCACCTCCATCCGCTTATGCTGTTCTGTTATTCGCATGGTAATGGAGTTTTCTAACAAGACAACTGTACCGCTCACAAGTTCCAGTTGGCTACTGGCTGACTAGATGAGCATTCTTCTGAATTTTCTGTCATAAATTGGCCACCTAGAAGCCCAGAATTAAATCCTATTGAGCATATTTGGGATATTTTGGAAGAAGACGTGAAAGGCCAGCACACAGCACCAATGGACCTCACTGAATTATGAAGAGTTATAGTCGATGTTTGGCAAGCCATTCCCGTGGAACGTTTCCAAAAACTTGTTGAATCTATGCCTCGTCGTGTGGCAGCTAATTATCAAGGCCAGAGGAGGCCAACTCGTTACTAAATAGGTATCCCTAATTCAGTGGCACTTCAGTGTGTATATATATATATTTCTGATTAAAAAAAAATCTGTGATACACATAAGCCCTGTAAGGGGCAGATTACAAAAAATCTCAGACTTTTTTTTTATTTTCGTTTCGATTTTATGTTTGATGTTTGAATACAGAATTTTCTATATTTTCTTCAAATTGGATATATTTATGACAATGCAAATAATTATTTTTCCATCAAACTTCTAAAAAGCTACACTTGCCGTTATTTTTAACAAAAATTTTCCAGTCAAGATTTTTTGAAAAAAAAACTGGATTTTCTTATTTTATACGAATTTTAACAAATTCACAATGCCTCTCTCTCTATCTATGATAAAATTTATGTATAATATTTACAAGACAAAAAATGTCATGAAAAAACCATACACTGGAAAAGAAAATTTCTTTGAAATTTAAATCTTTCTATTCATTTCCTCTCTATTATTATTTTCATTTCCATTTCTTAAAATGTTTTTTATCAAATGCATTGATTGCATGTCTTTACAATGATTGCTATACATTTTATATTGCGATATTTATTTTGAAACACATCTGTAAAGAAATGAATATATTTTTTCTCTGTTGTAAGTTAGCCAAATCAAAACTAAACTCGCAGAGAATTAATTACTTAACTCAATTCCTTCTAATCCATTGCATAAGACGATTACCCCCATGTGGCAACTACTTATCTTATTGCCAATCCATTTTAGTAAGTTATAATCCCCTTCGTATTACAAATCTTAAGTTGCTTAGCTTAAAATAAAAATGTTTCTAGATATTGCTTACATTAGATAAAACCATCAGAAGAAAATATTCAATACTTTACGCTTCATTATACCTTCGATGATGAACTCTATTTTTCTTACAAAATTCTCTACATATATATATATATATATATATATATATATATATATATATATATATATATATATATATATATATATATATATATATATATATATATATATATGTATATATATATGTATATATGTATATATATATATATATATATATATGTATATATATATGTATATATATATATATATATATATATATATATATATATATATATATATATATATATATATATATATATATATATATATATATATATATATATATATATATATATATATATATATATATATATATATATATATATATATATATATATATATATATATATATATATATATATATATATATATATATATATATATATATATATATATATATATATATATATATATATATATATATATATATGTATATATATATATATATATATATATATATATATATTTATATATATATATATATGTATATATATATATATATATATATATATATATATATATATATATATATATATATATATGTATATATATATATATATATATATATGTAAATATATATATATATATATATATATATATATATATATATATATATATATATATATATATATATATATATATATATATATATATATATATATATATATATATATATATATATATATATATATATACATAATATGTTATTCTTAACACACATGTACTATTTCTACATTCTATGTTCTCAGAAAATTGGTTTGCTAAAAAATAGATTCTTTGTTTAAATGCAACTTACTTGATAAGTATTCATATTTCGTCTAAATGAAGCTTTTTTAGCGTGATAAATATGCAATATCTTAGACTTCAATTATTTAATCGGAAAAAGAGTCCTAGTTGAATAACTTTTTATTTCATAAGTCAGATGCTGTTGTTGCACCAGCAAGCTTTCCTGTACCTAGCTATGAGCTGGGCTCTACCAATAAGATAGAAACAGCCGAGTGGAGCGTTCGTGATTTTGAAGAATGGCCTAAGGAGAAAACCCTCAATACTTCGCCTTTTCCCCTCCAGAGCTATCATTACACTAGGAGGACATGTTGACCATGACATATTTAACATGCCCCAGACGCCTTTAGTGAACACGACAGGTATTCTTTTAAACCGGGATTTGAGCTTAATACCTTCCGATAATGAGAATGACGCTTTAACCAACCTGGCCACCATGGCCCCGTAAGACGGATGCAATATTTTATGGCTGTAAATTCATAAAAACCTAATATTGATTCATACTACCCAAAATAATCAGAAATTGTTTTAACAACATAGTGGAAATTATTTCTGAAATTCATTAAGTGAAAAATTAAATCTTTTCAACCGTAGATATCAGAGGAAGAAATTCTTCCGCGCAAATAAATTTTCCTTCTCTCAAACATGGAAAATGAATGAAAATATAATGAAAATCACGACTTCAAAATAATTTACTGATTTGGGTATTTCTTTTTGTTAAATTTTTGTAAAATTCTTGCTTTACCTGCTTTGTACTATAAGATCAATCGAAATATGTCTTTGAAAATACATGGTTCCCTTAAACCTCTGAAGAGACGACATCCTCCTTTGGGTGTGTAATTGAATGATTACCAAAACTGCCACTTACTAAATATAAATTTGATTTCAAAATACAGAGAATATTTCACAAGAGGTTTGGAAGTGCTCAGTCTGTGCTATAAATCCAATCATGTCCTGTTAACACTATTTATGACTGTTGTTTAAATGCATGTCAAAAACGCAGAAATAGAATCTACTAAAATAGCTTTAATATCCGTATGACACTGATGTATTGCTACATGATTCAAAGTTATTCCATTTAAATTAAATAACCATAAGAAATACAACAAGCAAACAAAAAATTATCAGATGATTCAATTTTCAGATAGAAATATCTTCCCAGCAGAGATTTTACAGTATGTTGCTTAAACAGCACAAAATAATAAAATATTATTATATGAATTCGCAAATAACCTTGAATTTAGCTGTAACGAGATAAAATCAGTATTAGAAATCAAATCAATTACGTGTTAGAAAGAATCAGATTCTGTATCATAAATAGTGTTTCTGATGATATTTCCCTTTTATGAACCATAATTAATGTTTTCTTTCATTTTCATCATGTACAAAGAATATTCGAATCAGAAAAATTTCATACAACGCAGTAGCCCTCAGATTTACTATTAAATATTGTTGAACAATATTATTGAGTCAAATGATAACACTTTTATGAACAACGGCTGAGCTACAATTTAACCGGGAAAAAGCAAATACCAGGAAGCATTAAGCAAATAAAGAAAGAAAGAGTACATCACAACATCATCAATATAAGTATTTTAGGGGAAACAAAATTGCACCATTTATAATTCTTAAAGATTTCTTTTGGTTTGTTTATCTTCAACAACCCTTTTTGCACAAAAGGGCTAATTAGACTGTGATACAACACTTTTAACATGGATTGCAAACCATCACAAACATTTACGATCGAAGAAGAAATTGAATCCACCAGATCCATTAATCCGAAGAAGAGCCCAAACCATTCAGCAGCTTAGTCTTAAAAAAGACAAAATATCCAATAAATGAATCCTATATAAGTTATTTATATAAAATTGTTTTTGCTTCACTTCTAATCATCTATCCCAAATTTAAACTATTGTTCTTTTAATTTTTCTGTCATTCTCTTATATAGTGATTATTCAACAATCTACACAGTCCACTCACAGTAATGTGACCACCGTGTACATTTGACGTTGCAGTTAAATAGCCACTCACAGAAGGCAAAAGGTAGCACAGTGCAGTTAAGAGCATATAAAGGATGTGAGAAAGTTTTGGAAAATATTGTAATTGTTAGCGTATTCCAGAAACGGAGCTATTTATACGACATCCAAAAATGCATGGTCATTGGTTTTCGGGCCAAAGGTGGAAACATTTCTGAAACGATTGTTTGTGAACTGTTCTCGTGCTGCCGTGGTAAATGTATACTATGCTTGGAAAAATGGTACAGCATAAAATCAGCTACATGGAAAATATAATACACTACAGGCCATTAATGACAAAAGGGAATGACGGCTACAAAGATGCGTTCGGGCGAACATACGTGCTACCGTTGAGCAACTCAACACCCAGAGGAAACAAGGGGCTAACAACAGTGTTTCTGAAATAACTGTTAAGTGAATGTTGCTGCGGCTAGGCCTCCGAAACAGACGCCTGGTTCATGCACCTATACTAACTGTTGTTCATCGCTGAATTCTCTGTGGTACTCTCGTGCAATTCAGCACAAAGACTGGAATTTCCACGAGAGTACCGCAACTGGAGGTCCACTGAGTGACAACAACTCTTTCTGATGAATTATGATTTATGCTTCATCGAACAGATAGACATTGGTGTATAGAAGTGAAACCGGGGTCGTGGTGGTCTATTGGGTTAGGGTATCTTTCTCATTATCGGATGGTAGGGAGTTCAAATTCCTGCTAAACCGAAGATCCATCGTGTTCGCTTAAAGAGGCTGGCGCACGTTAAATAGGTCGTGATCACCCTGTCCTAATAGTGAAATGATACCTCGGGGGTGTCAGGCCAAGTATTGGGAAAATTCTGCTTGGTTCCTTCTTCAAAATCACGAAGACTCCACCCGGCTGCTTCTATCTAACTGATTAAACCCAACTCTTTGCGAGGTACAGGGAAGCTTGCTCGTGCAACAACAATGACGATGAACTGAAACCTTTGAAATCAAACACCCTGCAGCAGTTGCCGGAAAACTACAGGCTGGGGGTCATTATGTTCTGGGAAATGTTTCCTGTCATTCTCTTGGTCACTCATCAGTGTGAAACTCATGATGGATCAATACAAGCGCGCATCTGTCCTTGCAGACCATGTCCGCCCCTATATGCACGTTTATTTCCTCAGGGGGATGGCATCTGCAAGCAGGACTATGTGAGGTGTCATACAGTTAGCAGTATACGTGCGTGGTTCGTGGTGCACCAGGATGAGTTTATCATTCATTCGATCGGGTGATCGTGGCATGGATCTTCGGTTCTAGCACAGCTGACCACGGCATTGTAGTAAAAACAATTAGTAACCACTTAATTTATTCTCTTCTTGTATGTCTCGCGGTAGTCCACTCAAAGAAAGATGGTTATTCTGGTTATTAATATGACTGGTCTGTGTATATCTTACTAAAAAGAGTATCTAATATATATTCTGTATTATTGAAATAAATATTGGTAAATTAATATTAAAATTTTATAAAATGTATAAAAGATATAATATGAATACATTGCTTAACACACACAACGGATATACAGTTAAATAATTCATTTTTATCCTGATTAAAACATAATATTCATCTAGGACAGGTTTGCATGAAGAAATAGTATTACTATCTTATGTGTAAACCTAACAATAGCACTTATTAACCAAATAAAACAACCAGATCATCAAAATAAAACAATTTTACTGAAAATGAATTCTCTTTATGTGTCTAGACGCATTACATTATTTCTACGATTGTCAAACGTATAGTGACAAACTTATAATGTTGTTTAAGTTTCTGTACGTGGAACCATATCTTTAGGGATTTATAACATAAATCTTTTACTTACAGTTACAATATATTGTTTTTTTCTTTTTTCCTATAGTAATATATTTTTTTGTCTGTATGGAAAAAATACTCTCAGAGTTATCTAGCATACAACGCCTACATTGTTCTTATGTATTTTTATTTTAGTTTTAGAAGACGTTAATTATTCTTATAACTTTTTCTAAACTATATATTTGTAAAGTTATTATAGCTATATATATATATATATATATATATATATATATATATATATATATATATATATATATATGCACTCATGTCCATAAATTAAGGATGATTCAGAATTACACAGAAATTGAACTCTAAAATTAAAATTTCACATGTAGAATTATCACATATATCTTGAAGAATAATATGCAAATTAAAAGAAACCACCAGATGGCACTGATTGTACGTCACAATGATGAGAGTGTAAGAGAGGAATATATAAGGAATAATTCCAAAGAAGTAAAATTGTTAACAAAAAAGTTTAAAAGTCTTTCAGTGCAATAACCGCATAGTTATGGCACACAAAGGAAGCATTTGGATGATGTTTAACGTAGTAGAATTATCGGCCGCCTGGAATGTGGACGTACCCAGCTGGAAGTATCCAAGGAACTTGGAATCTCCCAGAGTGTAATCTCCAGGCTTTGGCAACGGTTCGAAGATGATGATAATGTCAGTAGACGTTACAGCACAGGTCGCCCCCAAGCCGAATGAGGACCGGTATTTGACAGTTACTGCCAAAAGAAACAGACGGAGCACAGCATCATACCTGTCAAGTCAGTTCTCTTCACAAACAAGTACGACCTTTTTAAGGCAGATCATGTACAGACGCTTCGGGCACATTGGTCTATATTCTCGTAGGTCTGTCAAATGTGTTCCACTTACCGCAACTCACTGTCGCCTATGGTTAACCTGGAGTAGAGAACATGCATTGTGGACACCGCAACAGTGGTCCTGTGTGATATTTTAAGACGAGTCCAGGTTTAGCTTTCAGTCTGATTCTCGACGGACTTTCATATGGAGAGGGCCAGGTACTCGTTACCGCCAAGAGAACACCATTGAACGACACCGTTACGGTGGTGCAGGATTGCTCTTTTGATTAGGAATTATTCTGGGTTCCAGAACTAACCTGCATGTTCCGAATGTAACCATGACAGTCCACATCTATCGGGATATCATTCTGGAACAACATGCATGTTTGCTTCAGGGTGCCATGGGTGCAGAATTTCTGTTTATGGATGACAACTCCCGTCCTAACCATGCAAAAATTTTAAACGAATGACTTCAATCGTATGATATCACCCATATGGACTGGCCAGCATACTCACCGGACTTTAATCCAATAGAGCATGTGTGGGACATGTTTGGCCGCTGAATTGCAGCCTGCCAACGCCCTCCCACATATCTACCGGAACTTCGGAGAGCATTGCTTGATATGTGTGTGTGTGAGTGGTGTAATATTCCCCGAAGATCAGATTGAAACTCAGAATGCCTAGGCATTGTACGGCCTGTATTGCATCGTCTGTGGGCATACTATGTATTAACCATCATACCAACCATGTTTTATTGGTTTTTTTAAATAGTTTCTTTTTTGAAATTTGCTCAAGGGGGTAAAAATCGCAATTTTTATTAGTGAAGTCAAACATATAGCATCTTTTTTGCTCTTTACATTTTGTTTAATAAATAGACCTTACAAATAAGTCACATATGTTTTGCTTCTGTCTCGTTGTCTGAGCTTACATTTTATCCTTAATTTACTGACACGAATGTGTGTATATATATATACACTAAACGGATCAGATATAATAGCAAAATATCAAATTAAAATCTATGATAATTTCAATGCAGTGTGTATATAATCAATGTGTTGCATTACAAAGAAGATAGAGTATATTTAATTCACTATGTATCTCATTCAACGTGCAGTATTACTGGTAATAATCTATTAGCAAGCTAATATTAGCTCTAAATTAGGATTAGTTATTCCAGTTTATCTGAAAACAGAATGATCAGTGATCAGGTCTTAAACAATTGATGAGTTCAGCTGTCATTTCACCACCCATTGTTGCTTGTAATGATTAACAATCCATTTTAAAAAATTCTTCAGTTAGCTTTTAAGTGTAAAATTGACCATGAAATTACATCACTGTACCAACAGCTTACTCTCAAATAAAAATGTATCTCTAAGTAACAATAAAGTCTGATTTTCCCATTGTATTTATTGTAACTTGCCGAAATGCACGATTTTTACTTTGTGAATTAAATATAACGTTTGATTTAAATGTTATATTATTCTTTCGTCTTACATTAATATTAAAAAATCGATTGTAAAATATAAATGTTGTAGTTGTCGTGTGCCAGCTAGGCTGGCAATATGAGTTACGCTGCTCCACTTTTCCAACTGAACCATATTTGGTGTGGAGTCCGATTTCTTCAGAACACACATGCCATAGAAACCAATTTATAGGGTAGGCAACCATTCACACCTCATTCATATAAGGAGGGGACAAAGATAGGATAGATAGAGAGCGGGATTCGAACCCAGGACCTCCTTATCCGCAGTCAGGCACACTGATCACAAGACAAGTTGGGCGGCAAAATATAAATAAAACGTTAAATTTAACTTTTAACTTTTTGAATATTTCTGTGAGACTCAAACAATCAAAACAGTTCGGTTTTCGATGAAGAATGCGGATTTTATGGGATACAGTATCGCATCATAATTGTTTGAACTTCACAAATTTACTTAAATGAACTAGGAGGAATTATTTTCACTTTATTTTGAAATCACTTTATATTTTTTGTTACTGCATTCTTTAATCCCAAACGTCTTCCACCACTTATTACCATAATTCTTGATTGAATAACTTCTCTCGTGTTCTCCAAGTTCAGGCACCCATTTTGTGCTTCTCAAAATCAGTAAATAGCTTTTTGTTCACCTTGGAATTTAACAATAATTTCGATTTCATCTCAAACATTTAATTATTTAAAATAGTTTGAAAAATAAAAGGAATTCAATTTGCATTATTCCCATATTAAGTAGTCTTATGAACTTTATTTTAAATTTGCTTTAATTTAAAAGCTTAAATTCTGTTTTATTTGCTTACAGACTAAGTGTATGAATATTTTAAAATCTATAATATTTATTATTACATACATATTTCAAATGAATCATGTGTAAACTAAAACATATGTTTAAAGTAGATTCCGAATTAACACAAACACTCCCAGTTGAACTGAATGAGAGAGTGCTTAAAAGTAATGTTGATAACTGAACTAATTAAACGAAGGATAACTCAATTTATAGGTTAAATGCTAAATTCACTTTTACTATTGAACAGAAATCATAACTAAATTCAAAAAATATTAGTTTCAAAAATTTGATTGCTTTTATTAAACAGTCTCTGTTATATCCGCAAAACAATTTATTCAAATTAAACCAGCCCTGTTTTAATAGA
The DNA here is from genome assembly GCA_037975125.1 of Latrodectus hesperus. Lineage (NCBI taxonomy): Eukaryota > Metazoa > Arthropoda > Arachnida > Araneae > Theridiidae > Latrodectus > Latrodectus hesperus. The sequence goes on from CM075854.1 coordinate 71,941,521, forward strand.
TAGATTACTATGTGGCCTCTCTATGAAGGTAAAAAATAAAAAAAAATTCATGCAGTACTAAAAGTGCACCGAATTATTTTTCATTGTTTTGTTTTTTTAGTATAAACTGATTAACTGTCTTTATTCATAGATTATAATTGAATAAAAAAATATGATATTTAAATTCAAGTTTTTAAATAAGAAATTGAACTTATAATATACTGTATGCATTGAATGCTAAAAGCATTAAATATTGGAAGTTCTGAGTAAATAAAACTTACCCCAGGATTACACAAAAGGAAATGGTTAAATTTAGATAACCTAAGGTGTTAAAAATTGAGTAAAATGCCCACAAGATATGCATAGGTAATTGCTTTGTTGGCCATTAAATTGATGCTCAAGAGGCAAACAAGCAAGACACATGAAACTAAAACGAAAAAATATTTATGATGTGGAAATGCTTTTCCTTGTATTCATGTAAGAACTGAAGTGGTAGAGACACCTAAATTGTGTTTAAGTGATGAAATTATACAAAAAATCTTTTCCCACGCAATTTACATTTGAAATCTGTGAAAATTTCAACTTAGCTTAAAAGCTTCTGTGATATCTTAGATAAAAAGTGCTGATCAGAATGTTTCTGCGATCTAAAAACCATCTCTATTGACAGAATATTAAACAGGTGGATTCAAAATCGTCGAAACGAAAACGAAAGGCTGCATGTCAGTGTTAACTTATTATCAACACCTGAAAAGAGAGACATGTTACCTTCATGACCTTAACAGACGAAGTCCACGTCAATGGGCATCATCATTATGAACTCATCCGTGTTTAGTGGCAATATGGAGAGCGTCTAATGGATATCTTCATACTAACCCACCATATGGAGTGACATACCTGGGGTATGTGATGACACAGAATTCCCACCCCAGTCACCTCTTGTTTGCATTGATAACACTTTGAGCTTTGTTGCAGCTGCATTTTTGTTGCATTAAGGGATATGGCTCTAATATCTATTCAGGTGTTTCAGTAGGGTAATGTATGGCCACGTGTTGCCAGCATTCTGCAGACTTTTCATGATGCAAAAAATGCTCGGCTGTTGCCTTGCTTTAGAATTCTCAGCAACAGAAAATGGCTGGTCAAGAGTTGTTGAATGCCTGGCTCTGTCGTCGGTTACCTCTGTCATCGTGATGAAGTCAGATGCCAATACATGCCATCCAAACTCTTCTTAACTTAATACCTAGATATACAAATGCTGTTATTGATATCAAAGAAAGTTGTTCATAGTAGTGATTTCACAAAATTAAAGCTTTTAAATTTTTTAAAAATTTAATCAAATTTTATTTCAATATATTTGTCAAATAAAAATAATCTTGCTTATTTGCATTTCTTTTTGATGTATTAATTATAATAACTTGTAGGGTAGATTACTTTTGCTCGGAAAATTTGAGTCATGAAAAATGACTTCTCTCGACATAGTAATCAGACTACATTCTTTGGAGTGGATATTCCCAGGCTCAAATCTAATTACTACTATTGATCAGTTGGAAATATTTTTTGCGTTCTTACAAGAAAAGCTGTTGGAATGATTACTTGAGAGTTTTTCGGGTTTTCTCTTTGCGACTAAGGATTATTTTCCATCAAGAATAAAAAAGTGAAGTAGCTTAGGTTTAGTTTCCGAACAGTAGCCTTCAGTTGTTTGGCAATGCGCTATTTGGTGTAAAATCCAACTAGAATGTTGGGAATAAAAATTTTTAAAATAAATTTTTAAGCACTTTGCAGTTTTGAAATTCCAAAAGAACCGTGAAAAAGAGAAAGCAATTTTTAAAATAATTTTGCGGTCGAAATTATAATCTCAATAAAAGCCTAAATAATTGTTCATAGTTTTAAAAGCATTTAAATAATTAAGTTTAATTTAGACAATGTGTGAAACATTTTTAATCGGGCTAATTATGTATCTCTTGAAATTTCATTATCAAACCTTAACATTTCATCAGCTACAACTCAGTCTAAGCAACATTAAAACTTTGAAAGCATTATTAACTTAAATTAAAAATCTCCATAATCATGGAGTAATGATATTTTTAAGAGTAAACATTTATTTTATATCCCTTTACTCATTCCATATAAACTAAGAAATCACAAAGAGAAATAATCATATGTACATAAAAACTAAGTATTTTTATAATAATGCAAATATATAGCACAATAAAAGAAAATTAATTCGTCCAGTGAAGTCAAAGAAAAATATTTATTTTATACAAGTTGAAAGAAACAGAGGCAAAAACTTGCATTAGAAGAAAAATCTTTTCAAAAGCTTTACTGTTGTGTAAAAAAATAAATTACCATGTATCAACATTTTTTATGCGATATATTGGAAACTGAATCGCCCGAAGCTTTCCTTCTACTGAAAGGAGAGAAAAATAATCATTTTATTTATAGTTTCTACAATAATTGTCATTTACTAAAAACAAGTTGAACGTTTTTGTAATCTAATGAGTTTTCCAAATGAAAATCGTGACGACTGAAAAACATTCAGGTATCACAAAAACACATTTATGCGATAATTATTATTATTAAATAAAAAAGTTATGCATATTTCTGAAAATAACTTATAATAATATGTATTCCCCTAAGTCAAACTACACGAGCGCCATCTAGACTATTCACTGAGCTTTGTTATGTATTTGACATTAGAGTGGTATTCTTGAATGTATCCAATATCATTTTAATCATTTTCAAATCCATAATTGAGTAAGATGGTCTAAACGCAAGCATTATCTAAATCATCTTAATTTGATCAATAGTTTTTTTTTAATCTATAATAAAATTGCATAATTGTTTCGGCGGAATAGACATGACTAAAAGTTCTTTTGTGTTGTTGTTACTAATGACACTTGGACAAGCCAATCTCGCTATGCCTTGGCTATGCGAATTTAAGTCAATAGTGAGCATCTTTCATTTTAATCAGAGTACCATGAAGGTGAAAGTACGACTTTCTCTTCAAATCCTCCGATAGATGTGACAAAAAGTGAATCATTTTATAGGAAATTTTACATTTTTAATTATAGATATACATTCCATATTACTAAGTAACACATTATTAAAATTCAAATGTCTTATTGATAATCCCAGTATTAGGTAAAATATATATTTAAAGACAAATTAAAAAGATAAGAAAAGACATGGATTCCAATACATAAATGACAGATTGTTACATCATAATATTTGCGAATTTACTTGGGTTTGTTTGTCACTTTTTGCACATGGGAGCTAAAATGACTGAAACTTACTGTTTAAAACCTCTGCTATTTTCACATAAACAAGGTGTGAAATAAACGCATGAACTGTTTAACAGTTCAGCTAATAGTTAGACAATTTATTTATAAATGAATAAATGAAAAAGTATTAAAAAATTTTTTTATTTAAATCTTGGAATTATAATTCTCTGAAACTTTATTAGCTTCTAATTATAAGACGATTCAATCAAATTTAACAGCTGAATGAGTCTAATTAAAATTATAGTAGATGTGATTAAAATTATATATTTATTAATATTTCAAACATATGGAGGACAAGAACTGCTTAATTTAAAAATATATCAAGATTTTAAAGCGACAAATTCATTTCATGTTCTGTTTTATAAAATTGATTTGTAAAACATGTTGTACAATTTTAGAAATTTAATGAGTGTTATGGAGATATGTTATTTCACAAAAACTTTTCTCTTCTACAAATTCTAGATTATTTAACAAAACCAGAATACTTGGTAATTACTATTTTTATGCACATATTGCACACATACATCTGTTGTGGTTTATTCAATGATTTATATTTCTGTTCTTTAAAATCACTAGTTTTTGTAAAACAGTGGTAAACATAGGTAATCTCAGATTCTTATTAATGAGAATCGAAACGGATATCAGTGTCCTTTAAGATCTGTACTGATTTCAAAATATGTTTTCAAAATAGATACATGTAACAGTAAATTAATTTTAATCACAAAATACCATAAAATATGTCATAAAATTTTGAAATTACCATAAGTCTAGTTACATTTTATTAAAACTATAGAAGATATTGATTTGATGCATATTTTATTTTATGCCTCTCAAGTTCTTTTCTCATTACTACTGATATAATATACCGGTTAATGTATGATTTACTAATTAACCTTTCATTTTCTTCTCGAGTCTAACCAGAAATTAAAGACGTATATATATTAATACGTTCATTCTATTTTCCTATTTATGACATTGTATCATGATACTTTTGTTACCAAACATCATTAATCATTACTAATAACTAGTAAAGCTGGAAGCTGAATGATAAGTGTCTCGACTTCCACTTCAGAATTTGAATTTTACCTCAGACAAGAGTATCTACAGTGGTTTTCTAAAAAGTAAATTCCAATTAAATTAGCCCATGTGTTCAAAAAACGACATGACACAATTGTACCTGAATCAGATTGAAACATTTTACATGGTTGCTGATAAATAATTAAATGCATTTTACTTGAATTTATTCCATTTATCTTTACATATTTTTATACTAGTCCTTTATTTGTATCTATTTATTGCATCTATTTTTTGTCCTCTTTCCTAAATAAAAAATTTTTTTATTTATACAAAAAATTCAATGACTCTCATATTATTCAATATTTATGTATTTTTTATTCTTATTCTTAAAATATACATTGACTTTATGTGACGACTTTGCTGTCACGTAAATATTATGGTTCTACTCGCTGTTAAGCAAGAAATTCTATTCAACTTTTATATTAGAAATAACGTTTGAAATTCATTGGGCGTAGAAATTTTACGACAAGTAAGGAAACTAATCGACTGACGCCTGAGTTGCAAAACCTATATTTAAGAAACAGGAGATAAAAATAGATAAAAAAAAGTATAATACCAGGGTAAATTTATATATAAAATAAAAGTCCTGACACTTAACTGAGATGTGTTGAGTCTTAGCGGGGGTTAATTTAACAATGCTGTTTATCACAAACATATGTCTCTAATTTGCATAAAATTCTCCAACGAGAAGCATAATAAGTAGACATAAAAATATATTTAAAGGTGGTTCCCATTTAAATTCATTATAAATTTAAATAAAAAGAGGAATCTCCCGAAAGGAGATGTTCTCCGTACACAACAACAAAATAACATTAATAAAAGCTCCAAAGAAGAAGTTGACTCAATGCGAACAAAGACGGGAAAGCTACTCTTTTTTCTACTTTTTTATTCTTGGTGAAGGGGATGAAAATAGAATCACATCTTTTGAAAGATTGTTGAAGAAAATAAACATTCGGCTCCTCTTCTACGTTTACATAGGTCTTTAGAAAAGGTTGAAAGCAGTAAGCTCATCTACATTTAAAACGTTTTCTTTGTTGAATATGCTACGGTGGAAATTTAGGCTATCTCCCAAGGGTGGCATGTTGTCTCAATACTACGAAACTGCAACCAGAACGACTTTTATAAAACACTTAAGTCTTTCAAGATTATTTTATGTCTTCGTCTTTTTTTTTAAGTAAATTTTTATCTTTTTTAGAAGCGATCTGATTTTGTTTCTCACGAGACAATAATTACCCACAAAGTTTTTAGAAATACTTAACAAGAATGAAGAACTAACTGGCGTTGAAAATAAATTTTATTTAATCAAACTTTTCGATACTGTTTTTCACCATAAAAAAAAGTGAAATCAATTGCAATTGGTGCCATTTTTGGGACTTATGTTCATATTTTGTACGCGTTGGTATATCACCGAAAATATTTTCGTAAGAATTAAGGTAAATGGTTTCTAGCCTATGAGAGACACTTTTTAGGTGTGTACAAGGGAATGTTTGTTATTATCTTATTATAATATTGTTCTTATATTGGGGAAAATATCACCAGGAAATTAAGTGGTTTATAAATGTAAAGAATGTAATATTTTGGATTTAATTTTTAAACTCAAATTTTTTTCTTTCTTTTTCAGCAAAGGTGTTTGATTTTCAAAGGGACAGTTACCTAAGAATCAAACAGCTTTTTGGTGAGATTGCAATAACTTGTGTTACTGAAATATTTTTTGTTCCTTGTTTTGGTCAATTGAAGTTAATGACGTAGAGACACTCGCCTTGTCAGTTTGAATCACGTTCAAGTGACAAATTTGACAACTTAGACCCTTTTTTTATCCTCATCATACAATATCAGCATAGAGTTAGTTCACCATACGAAATTTTAACATACATGGAGCCTTTCAGGACGGTGGTCTTCAGTGGAATTAGGTTAGTCACCTTCCTTACCCAATAACGACGACTTTCCTCCCACGACAACTGCAACCCAAACCTGCTAACGAAACGCGAAAAATGCTTGAAGCTTAAAGAATTAAAAAAAATAGCTTAGTTAATGATTAGTAATAAATTATTTCTTATCATACCAACCAAGTGATATATTTTATAATATACTAAATTAGCCCTGAAATGTGAAATTAATAATTGAAAATCAAATATCGAAACGATACACAAAAAAAATTTAACTAACATTCAGCATTTTTAAAGATATTCATAAAAATTTGGTTACATTATCTTATGAAAGAATATTAATTTATCGTTGCTTTAAAAGGAGAGTGGGCAAGAAAAAGTTGATAACTACTAACTTCAAACTCAAGACATGATAATGATTTGCATTATGAAATTGGAAATATCCAATTTAACATCCTCTTCTAGTAAATACTATGCCAACCTTGTTGAAAGACACCAAATTGAGATACATGAAAAATAATAAAAATGCAGATAAGAACCCTGTTACTCATAATTTGCCAAGATGAACTCATTATAGAAAGAATCTTTTACCGATGAACTTATTTATATTATTACAAGAGTATTTAACAAACCATAAGATTTTTAAGGGGATTAATAAGAATTTTACTGTATTGAACATTTGTAATCTAATACTAGATAATAATATAATTAGATTAAGATTTGTAATCTAAATAATATGCAAGTCGTCCATCCATCTTATTGATTCCTACCAAACCATTAATCTTCGATACCCATACAATGATTTTATGAATAAACGTAGAAGCCCTGGCGGGGCACTTCGAACCAAGGGTACCAGAAAGCTACAAACAGCTCTTTCTCGCTTCATTAGTGGACATATTAAAGCTCTCGTTTTTCATCAAGGACAGAAGAACTACCCGGATTGCCACTGGTGCGGAGCCATGCAGGCCTCCCCTGCCCATATTCTGGACTGCTTGGATTTTGCCAAAAATGACATTCGTAAAGATCCTACACTATTTTTGGACTTGTTGGAAATAATGGGTTTTATGGAGATGGTTGATTGATTATCTGGGATTAGCAACAACAACATGAATAAACGTTAGGTTATCTAGAATGTCCCTTTCCCTCCTTATCAGAACGTTTCACTAAATGGTGACCTGTCAGTGAGCAATGACATATTCTAATCTTCTATTCTACAATCTTACTTCTTTTGGCAGTATTGTGCTTTGTTGTCATAAAATATGCATCTTTGGCATTCATATATAGAAATCATCGTGATAAAGCTAGGAGTCAAAATTGAAACAAAGAAATACAAAACTAAATGCTGAAATTTTTTGCGTTAACAATTTTAATTTGTTTTAATTTCTGTTACTCAAATCCGTGGTAGCCTGGTTATTAAAAGCATAGTACTTTAACCCTAAATTAGAGGAACTCCGACAAACCCAGCTAAAAACTGTCATGTTGGTAGGTCCATGCTATCAATCTCGTAAATTTTAATTTCACTCTTTTTATCAATAAAAAAACTTTGATGAGAAGGAAGTTTTATTTTATTTTATCATTGCTGAAATTTACAAAACATGTATCTCATTTCTGCTTAGTATGCATCCCAAACTATGTCCATTAGTTTACTGTTTAATTGTAGTATATAATATAAAAAAACAAAAGCGATAATACTGTTTTCAACTTTCTTCATGCCTCGAAAAATTTTTAATATCTAAACTTGAATGATCCCACAAATTTGTACATCATAACGTAACAGAAAGATAACTATTATAAATGTTATAAAAATAAGAATTAAGAACATTTATAGATGATTGACTTTACCTTCAAATACAGTTACAGAGGTACAGAAGTTTTTCTAAGGTCTCATTTCTACAAAGAGCTCTCAATAACTTCCTACACTTAATACCAACCAGCTCTGGTCCCCCTAGCCCTCCAATTCATTCAGCTGCAATCATTGGGAATAAATTACTAGGGATAAAAGAGTTCGGCTAAAGCTGAAAAAAATTTCCTCCCTTTAACGTGATAATATGTTTTCCTCTAGTGCCGGAATTAAATCTACGACAGCCATTTTCTCCAAAGGGAAATGAAGTCCCTTCAATTGTTGGGCGATTTACGTTCGAATAAATACATAAGAAAGAAAGAATCTTAATGGGGGAATGACTACAGTGCTAAACAGAAAAAAGTCTTTAATGATCGTTCATTTAGGATTTAATCGTAAGTGGAGAACGTAAAATGAAGCGTTCACGATTTCATCGTGATATTTTTTATTAACCCTCAGTTGATCCTAATGAAACTGATTTTACTTTACTTAGAAACAATGATTTCGTAATTTGGAAAAAAAATATTTTTTTCTCTTCTCTCATTCCAATAAATCATTTAATGAAGTTCCCTCTCAATGTTTATTCGGAGCTTCATTAAGACGAAACGTAAAAAAGTCTTAATATTCAAATTAATAAATATTTAAAAAAAATTTCTTATTACGTAATACTTTTTTTATAATGTACCAGTCAAATATTTTTTTTTGAAAAGTCGGGGCACATATAATCTGAAGTAAATTTCAGTCACGTTCATTTATTATACAAACCAAAATTTCCAATTTATATAAAAAGATAATTAAAAATAAATATTAATTGTTCAATACAGATTATTCAACATTTTAAATCACAGAACTAATAATAATTCATACATTGCATGATTAAGTATTTCGGTGAATGGTCAGATAACTGGATGAAAAACCATGACTCACTGATATGTTTTTGCAAATAAATAAGGAATGACATTAACTGAAGGAAGCAATTTAATCTCTCCCTATCCTTGCGGGAAGTTAAATGATTTCATTGAGAAAATTCATACCACAGGTCAATGAAGAAACTAATTACATAAAATTAAAATTCTAAAGAGTAAATCCTTGCTCTTCAATTCAAATTCGATGTAATATGAATTACAACCTTATGCCAAAATGCACCGTTGAAAAAATGTAATTTTCTTTTCAACAGTGCATTTTGGCATAAGGTTTGGGTATAAGGATGCAATACTTCATCATGAGTATATGGTTCATATACTCAGTGGTTCATATACATGATATAGTATATGGGAGAATGAGTATATGGTTCAAATAATTTTGTGTGTGAGATGGAAATGAAATATTTGAAAGAATCCCAAGTTCTAAAGAAAGAACTGAATACAAGAGCAATGCGAAATCTTTAATTGATACTGTTTACATTTTTTCCTTCTTTGCTGACTGCTATGAATGGTACACACTTTTGAAAATTTCGGTCATCGAGTAATTTATGATAACAGCTTTGCAGTCAATTATAAAAAAAGTTGATTTCTACCAGCCTTTCGAAACATGAAAGTAGTATCAGAAATAAGCTAAGCTCAGTCAACTAAAGAATTTTTGTAACTGCAGTGTAAAATTCCTGAGGATGAGGAAGTAAATTTCTTCATGAATGTTGTAAATTTAATGTATTCCGTTATTGTTTAGATTACGTGTATCAAAAATCATATACAAAATTCTAGAATAAATTCTTTAAAGGCTAAAGATTTATTGCTAATTATTAATGTATGGTGATAAATATCATTAAAATTTAAATAGAGTTGAGAAAACTTAGACATAAGCGAAAATTTCTCATTAAATATTAATGAATATTTGAACATTTTCTAACAGAACTATACGAGGTCATTTCCTCGAAGTGGCACTGATTCTGAGAAAACACAGTTGGCATTAAAAAATTAAAAATCATAGAACATGGTAACGCACGGAATATTCAGTGTCGGAAAATCGTACAAATTTTCAAGAAGGCTATGATGTTCAAAGAAAACTAAAAAGGGAACAAATATTTAAATAAGAATCTACGTTAATTATGATATCAAAAAATATCAAATATAATAGGATATCATCAAATGATAAAAACGATATCAAGCGTTGGCATTATAAATTAAGACAGTACAGAACAGGGAAACGTTTAAAAAGAAGGGAGTGAAATTAGCTATTTCAAGATGAATAATTCCATTTATGCAAATTTTTACTCAAATCAAGTTTGTCCAAGGAATAGATTGGAGGCACCGGATCTGTCCCTCAACCTCAATGCTCTCTAAATGGACTTCTCTTTTGGAAACACATTCAATATCTATTATATCAGACGCTTGTACAAACGCAAGAGGATATCATTGCATAGATAGTTGCGACTGCGACAGACATCAACAACACACCAGTATCTTCAGCTCTCCAAAAGGTCTTTATTCCGTCTATATGTGTTCTGTAATGACCATTGTGGACACAATTTCAAGGCCTCCTATAATCATATTTCTCCGTTTACATCCCTTTTTTAAATAAATACTATATTTTTCTTATTAGTCTTATTGTCACGCATGACACCAAACAGTACTTCTGTAATTTTCACCGATTTAGCACTATTTACGATAGTATGTTCTATCGCGTTTTTTTCCCTTGTTGTAGCCTACAATCACAAACTGCCGGCAAAAATGCAGGCCGCTGCTCGTCAAGCCGGTTTTCTGTTGGTCACGAAGGGCCACTCATGGTTGTTTGATGGCCTGCCTCCGGCTATTACGTCCACGGGTGAGTGCTGGCCAAAATAAACGTAGCCCGAACTGGATGATAATTAGATAGCCAACAGATTTTGGTCATTGTTGCCCCTGAAGCTGTCGGCCAGCAAAATTAAGACTATTAGTTTTATTGCTCTATATTTTAATTTTATAGTTTAATACACTGGAACTCCAATATTTCCTTAAAAATATATAGGAATAATATATCTAATGAACTAAATCACATTTACGATATTTGCAATAATCATAAATTTACTAAATATCAGATAAAATGTTTAATAGATCATCTCAAAGACAATAATATTCTAGCCAATTTTATTTTAAAATATGTAGTATGTTAAATGTTCATCTAAAATATGTAGCATGCAATATGTAAATGTTAAATGTTTAAAATATGTTAAAATAAATTTATTGCATGTTTCTCAACTATTTTAAATTTTTGAATTTAACAAATAATTTTTCAAAGTACTCTTGGCAATTATATCCATATCCCAATTTAAAATTTAATTTTGGCAACTTTATCATCATTCCAACATTTAAACAGGTTCTGATTTGCTTATATTGATGTATGTTTGGAAACTATCACTGTAGTTCTTTCTACTGTGGGTTTGTTTACTTTACTTTGATATACTTTTTCACTTTAATTTTTGATATAAAAATATCCTTCTACTTCTTTTTTTAAATACATTCTTTGGGAGAATCACTCGAAGATCTTTAGAATATGTCATTCGTTCATATCAGAAAAGAGTGTTTAATTTGCATAGCTGACCATCTCCTTCTTGGTGAAGACGTGGTCCCTATGATTTTCCTTCTATTCTTTGTATAATATATCGTTTTATTCTTGTTAATGATTTTCAACTTTTGTCTCATTAGTTTTAAAATTCTTCATGTTGTATCTAATATATTTATATATATATATATAATATTACATACACATACAAGAAAATCTCGTTCAATCAAAAATTCCATTGATATTATTTTTAAACTATTGTGATTAAATTTAAATAAATACTCTAGAGTCAGGAAAGTAATTTCATATTTACATGTGTGATATACATTTATTTATTTCAAAAAATAAATAACAAATTTCTGTATTACAAATCATACAAATGTGAGCACATTTGTTTTATAATGTTGAAGAATAATTCTTTTGGCTAGATCATATGTAAACTTATTCCTTAATACCATCTAAAATAGCCTTATTAATAGGAGATAAACACTTTAACTCACAATTTTAAGGAGAAAGTGCTCCTCTAAGTACATTACTTAGAATTTTATAAATAAACTGAATCAGCGTCAACTCTAATGTCAGTTCAAAGGCTTTGTTTCCATATACCACCAAAGAATAACTCAACGTAATTAAACCCAAAAAGTACTAAACTTGTTTAATGTAATAGAAAGTTATGGAACTTCTCATAAGAAGATTTTCGAAATATAATAAAAGTTTTTAAGGTTTACTGCATCTCTTGTAGCAGAATCGCACTCTTGAGAGTTTTAAACTCGATGCTAGCCACTGTTAAGCAAAGGAGAGAAGTCATACTTATCATTTGTTTCAGTATACATGGGTATCAAAGTGAATACTTGAGAATTTTCAGAGATTCCTCTCATACGATAAAGGCATTAAGGCACAGCATATAAAACATCTTCTTGAAAGTTAAAACTCAGCCGACGTTAAAAAAATAATTACTGCAGTTTTCTCATGCTAAGATGTCACAAAGTTATGTCAAGCAAATATTGTTAAACTCGTAAGCTTAAGCTTACTCTATTGTTATTAAACTCTGGTCACTTTTTAACTTTTTTCCAACGACGGGCATTTGGGTGACGAACCCTATGCCACAATAAGGCCAGAAACTGCTACTCATTTATCGTTACCCAGCGGGCACCTGTGAACCATGTCACGGAGGCGAGTAGTATTGCCCGCGCCATACCACCACAAACCCGTTTATAGGGTGGTCCACATTCATACATCATCACAGAAGAAAGGATAGAGAAACACAGAGAGAACAGAAAAAGTAACATGCATGACCGAACTGGGATTCAAACCCAGGACCCACAGCTCAGGAGTCAGGAGCGCTAACCACTCAGCCATCGGTCGGCTCATTTTTTAACTAAATAATCAAATTTTCACACACAATCAAATTCTTATCTCTAATCTATAAAAGTTTAACATTTTTAAGGCGTCTTATATTTTGCTTAACATTCGTAATTATGCGCTATGGAAATGTCAAGAACAAATAATTATTTCTCATTTTGCTTATTTTGTAAGATAAACACCACACACACTAATATATATACATCAATTCCCTTTTAATTATTTTATAAAATCTAACATGATCGTGATCTCTTATATGATTTAAAACACGATAAACGCAGACGCCTAGGGTCATTAAAGACAATCATTTTTATTACTTTTAATATAACTGAATAACATTCTGTTGAAAACACATAATAGGTTCAAAGCAATTTAGGGTTAAAAGAAGTAATTAGAATGGTCTTTTATTGAGACTAAAAGCCTCATACAATGTTTTTGAATGATTTATAGTCGTTTGTTTAAGAAACGTGAGCTTCAGTTTAACTTAGTACTTAGCATTCTTGATACGATAACGAAACCTCGTGCTTCGCTTGATAATCTATTTTGCTTTTAAATCAGTTGTTTTGCGTGCTTCTTAGAAGCTTTGTTACGCGAATAATGCTTTTTCTTTATCTTATTAATAAAATATGAATGCAAATCACATAGTTTTTCAAGTGATGAAGATTTCTTAAAGAAACACGGTCACATATTTTTAATGATAGGCTTTAGACTGTGATTAGAAATGATGTTTCAAAACATTTAAATAGACGTTAGGGATTTACAATAGCCTAATTTTCTTTTATTTCCTTACACTTGAACTCAAAGTCACTTAAAAACCACTTAAAGTATTCTATTATTCTAATTAATGATAATGGCACTGGAAAGAATATTTGAGGAAAGAGAGAGCCGAGTGCACTAAATAAAAATTCAATCCAGCCATTTCAGTTTATTCCAAAAATTTTATGCATTTCTCTAAAAGGAAAGTTAGCTTTCAAAACAGATTTTCCGCTGTGTAGCATTATTTATTGTTCTGTCTGTGCAGAGGATTATAAAATCAACAAAATTTACAATAGCGTCGTTTAGCAAGCCTTACCGTTGTAGAACAAAATAAAAAGGCTATAGGAGAGAAGCAAAATAAAAGCGAAATTTTCTAGGAAGGCTGTTTTGCAACCGAAATTTCAATAATGACTAGAAATGGGGAGCACTTCTATCTTCTGTAACAGCTGAAGCCCTATTTAGGTTATTTCATTCGTTTTTCTGTGACAGGGGGAAATGGCCTAAGATTTAAAACAACACTTTCAAAAAGTTCAGTGTTTTCTTTGACGTTAGATTTTTTCCTGCGTTCCTTTCCCATAATGCATCATATGCACGATCTCCTCCCTACCCACCGAAACCCCACCTCTCACTGCTTCTTTATGTAAATGAATATAGTCCCGCCGGCTAGACAGGAGGATTTCTTGTGAAATATAGACTACGTTTTTGGATTTCAGCATAGCCTATGTTGGTGGCTGTTAAAATGTCCAAGCTGGATCCACAGTTTCAACCATGCGAAATAGGAGCTTGGATTTTTTTTCCTGCTTCACTCCTACCAAGAGGATTTTTTTACAGGAAAACTAGAGAAATACAAAAGAAGTCAAATTTATAAAAAAAAAACTCTTTGGAGATGATTATTTCTTTGCCTAAGGGGATCAGTTAAGTAAAATGTCCTACTTCAGCAAGATTATTATGAAATTCACCCATTCATATTTAAAGATAAAAATATATATGACGCATCATTTTGATTTGAGCAAAATATATTTTAAACAACATAAAATTCAGAAAATAAGATTAATAATACTAACATTGGCATAAAAAGGGATACACACTTTCATAATAATATAGATTAAAAATAAAGCTAGATAAATATAAAAGAAAATATAAAAAGTAATTTCCATCATAAATTTGAAATAAATTAAATTTTTTAGAAAAGTTCATTAATTTTCTTATATAAATTGGTGCAAAATATCACTTGTTTTCCTTCCATTGTTTTATCTCTCTTTACAAATAATAATTATTTATATTTGCCATGAAGAAACTTAAAAGAGTTGTTATTTTTAGCATAGATTTTATGTATCTAAGTGTAATACTCAAAGAACTTACACTTCACTACTGTAATAACTTTCTTCTTCAAATTTTCAATGATTGCTACAAAGCTATGAACTATAAGTGTATCCGGGCTGATAGGATATCGGATATACTTTCCAAGTGCTAATTCTTCTTTGCATTTCAATAATGAACAATGTATTATTGAGATATTTCAAGTTTCGATTTATTAGCAGCACATTATCAGCAAAACTACACACTATTATAGTAATAACTAGGAATGGACAATGTATTCCTATTATATTTATTACTTTGAATGTAGCTAAATTTACGCATGAATTTCTTTTCCTCAAATTGAAAGCCCATTTGAAATTCTACTAAACGTGGCACTTCGTAAAAATTTCTTTTAAATCTTTTTACGATACTAAATTGATTTCATGATAACATTGCAGAGATTACTATTAAGTATCCAAAACTTTAATTGTAAAATATAAACAATGGAAATCAGAGTAAAAAGCATATTTATATAAAGAAGCATGATTATAAAGGCGTATTACAAGAGATAAAAACGTCGCAAAAAAATAAACCAAAAAACAGAACTTGATAGTTTAGTTATGGAACATTGCCATTCAACCTCTAATAAGTGCGGTAACAGAATAACACATTTATCAATATCATATTAAATATTAGAAATTTTTGAATATATGTAACATTTTGGAAATATTAGCACTGAAAAGAATATTTTCTAACTTTATGCAAACTTAAGAACTATTGTTGACAATTATTCCATTTATGATGTCCATCTCATCCATTTCGGAATTTGTGCAGTGCTCGTAGTTGAGTGATTAACTCCGTGACATATTCAGTTCAAAGGCTTACGCTTTCAATTTCTACCTCAGTGATCAATGGTAATAGTAAGAAAATCTCTTTAAATCGCAAATCCCAATTAAATTGCCCTTCGTATTTAAGTTTGTTCGCAGAGTGACAAACATCCAAACTATCTTGAAAATTATCGTCAACAATCCATGACTAGTTTCTTAAATATCCAACTCATGAGACAATCATGCACGTTTTCAGTCCGGTATTTGACTTAAAATATATTATGATATGAGCTCTGCTGATCAGAAGATGTTCGATACTTTCTTTTCTTTGATGCAATTGCATTTTAAATTCCTCATTAGTAGAAAATTAAGTATATAAATCTGAGGAAAGAAACAAAAGCAAATTATGTTAAGGCGAAAATTTCAAAGGAAGAAACTAATTTCTTTAACAATCTTATTAGAGAAAAATAGCATGTAAAATTTACATTTCTTTGCTTGCAAATATGTTCAGCTTAAAATGAAAAAATTCAAAAATAACAGTTAGCTATGAAATACATTTTTTTGTAAAAAAAATTAAAATGTTTCATTATATGCATATCGAGAAATAAACTTCAATATATTTACAAGATTCGACTGATTGTGAAAATTAGAGAAACTGGTATAATTAAATATAGAACCAAATTAAATTATTCATAAACAGTTATATTTTCTAACAATAAATTCAATTAATAATTTAATCCTTCTTGTGTTAGTTATTTGTGGTCGTAAAAGCATTTAAGAAAAAAATTATATTTCTGCAGTTTCGTTAGAATCTTATTTGATATAACAAAAATTAAAAAACGAAATAAAAATTAGTTTGCTTTCGAATTGTTATAATTTGTTTTAATAATAAGTACTTTTGTGGTTTTGAAGAGAAACCGTCGAATTTAATTCGAAAATAAAAAAAAAATACTATATTTTCTTTTACTTAACTTCAAATGAAAAATTATGGAATTTGTATTTAAAAAGAGAAACTCGTGTAACAAAAGTGCCTTCAAACTAAGATAGCCGTGACATGTGTCTTTGTATGTTTTCAAAGAATATTTTCTGGGTATAAGTTCTGTATTTTCTGGGTACTCTCTTTTAGAAAGTATTTGTTATGTATGATTAAATTATGTTGAATATAATACCAGCTAAAACACAATATTAAAATATAAACATCATACATTTTTTATAACATGAAACTATAAAAATCTGAAAAATTTTTCTGCGTGCTCAGAAATCAATTAAAATCTCAACTTCTCCGATAACGAAAATATTTTTAATAATATTTATGACATTAATCTTCTTAAGAATATTTTAAATTATACATGAAACAATAATGTATTGAACTAAGCATTTTTTTTCAATTTTTAAAACCTTTTTTAATATGCTTTGCAATGCAATATAAAGTTTATTTCAATCATCATTAAAAATGTTATTTTATTTTTATTTTATATTTTTGATAAATGTTTCACTATTTTGAGCTACAAATAAAAAATGTATTTTTTGTCATTTTTTGTAGTCCAATATTTTTTTGAATTTTCAATAATTTAAAAATACAAGAAATGTAAAAAATTCCCTTGCATATATAAAAAATACAAAACGTTCCGAATTTCTGAATTTATAGAATAATTTTAATATAAAAAATGTTAATACCATAAATAATAAGATGTAGGAGGGAGATAAATTTGTTCTCTCCTTATACTTTTTCAAAATGTTGTTTTAAAAGATTATTTTTACAATGATTTTCTATGTACTTAAATGTCTTTTTAAAAAAAATTCTACACAGAAGTATTAATTTTAAAAATAAAGTTTTTAACAAATTTTATACAAGAATGAAAGATTTTGGAATTTTTAAATGAAGAAGATTTTTACTAAAATGTGCATTAAATTTTATCTCCCAATATAAAACTTATAAGAAAAGTAATAGAAAAATGAAGTCTTTTAATATTTTATTTGTTTTGTTATTTTAAAAGTAAAGCTTATTCAATACTTTAAAAATTCTTTTGAAACTTACCAAAAGAGAAGAATAAATATATACAATATAAAATAATCCTAGAATATTTAAAAGGAATGCACTCCTACTTTTTTATTTTTCTTAACTGTTTTGGTCTTTTTTCCGGATTTAAAATTTTAATAGTTTGATAAAGTTATAACTAAAATTTTTCTCATAAGTCTCTTTTTACTTTACTTTAATTGAAAACATTTCCGTTTTTTGGCAGACTACAGCAATTTTTAAAGGGAAAAATAAAATTTATGTAATATATAAATTATGTTTTTCTTTTAAAATAGTTTCAAAATTTTGTAGATTTTGTTAGAAATTTATTTAAAATAACAAAACCTGTTTGAATAAGAAATACATTTACTAAGTTTATATAAAGTGTTATTTCCCTACAATGAAAATGAGTATTAATACTATTTGTTTTAATTATTTTAAATTTTAAATTGTTATTTAAATATTAAAATATTGATTTTTTTGCTTTTAGATTCACAAATGGGAAGTATACCTAAAATGAATTTCGTATTGTATAGTTAATGTAAAAATATGTAGAAACATTCTAACAAATGTTACTTAGCTACCTCTCTCCTTAAACTTTTTACATTTAAAATATATGAATGGTTCTAAAAAATGCAAATTATATATTTATAAATATATGTATTACACACATACATACATACATATATACATTGTATACTTACATACATATATATATATATATATATATATATATATATATATATATATATATATATATATATATATATATATATATATAAATGAAAATACATAATCTTGATAGTCGAGAGACCAAAATACATTCTTATTTTATTCTTTCAAGAAATGATATGAATTCCATTATTGATATGGATACGACACAGTAGAAATTGTACAGAAAAGAATGACAAACTGTAGCTCTGCTTCTAAAATAAGTATTCGTTACAAATTGTGAATATTGTAATTAATTATTAAATGTTGAAGAATGTAAGTTAAAAAATTATTTACATTAAACTGTATCATTCTCCATTAAAATACCAAGACTAAATTTGGACAAAACAAGAAAATGGAATTCATTTTTATGATATAATTTTAAAAATGTTGTTATTAAAACATATTATAAGGAAGAAATAAATGAACTAAATTCTCTATTAATTATTCTCATATGTAATTAAAATAGGAAGATGACTGGTAATTCAATTAAATATCATACGACTAACTCCCCCCAAAAGGAATAAATAATTATTATATTAAATTTTGCACGTATTGCAATTAAGGATTTTCTTAAATATATACTTTATTATAAATTATTTTACAATTATTAGCAAGCATGGAAATATATTAATGAAAATAAATATTGGTATTTGTCGAAAAGTTTTATTTCTTACTTGTCATAAAAATACAACAAACAATCTCGACCACAAACTAATTTCCTATAAACATCTACGTAATTTAATGCATTTCTAAGTGGAAATATTAATCTAAAACTAATCATTTTATCTGCTTTATTTTTATTGAATAAATATCAAAATTTAACTGTTAATAACTATATGAGATTGAAAACACAATAAATTCATCATGTAAATATTTGATGGTTTGATAATTTCAAAGAATTTATTAAACAGTTTTATTTTACAATATATTAAAAAGGAACTCAAATATTTAACTTTTTTATTAAATACTATTAACACAAAAAGCTAAATAATAGAATTATTTGTGATAATAAATCCATGAGAAATAAAATTTTAACAATTTACTCAAACATAAGTAATAAAATTTATGTAAATCACACAACTAATAAAGCTACACTCTAAAAACTTACAGGAATATAAAAATATGTAATTCCTTTTACTTTTAAATTTCTTGTAAATAATAGCTACCTTATTAAAATTACATAACTTAATGTGATATTCAAAAATTATAAAACTTCCAACATTATTTAAAAAAAATTAAGAATGTGTAGTTTTTACTGTATAAGTTGTATTATATAAGATAGATACAATAACAACTTGCCTCCTCCATTTTATGGAATAATCTATTTCTAAGCCAAAATCTTTTATACAAATAGTCGTGATAAATAGTATTTTAAATATTTACACACTATATAAGATGTTGTGAAAAATACTTCATTTAAGGGTTTAACATAAAATCTCTATAACTTTCCTGTTAAGCCTTTGAAAATATATTGAATAAGTTTTTCTTAAGTATAGTATTTTCCTTCACCAATCGATTTCAACACTTAATCTTATAATATTAAACTATACTATATGGGATACTTTTTTTTTCTCTACCGCATTTTCATGTGTACGTTTTATATATAAAATAAGGATATTCTAAAAGTTTGCAGGAAAGGTGGTATTTTCTATAGTGAAAAATTGTTTTTATTTTGTATGTATACTGCCTGCAAAAACGATATTTTATGTAGTGGAATCTAAATACAATATTTAATTCTGAGCGAGTAACATAAAAGTTTTCGTTATAACTTGACAGTTGTTTGTTTAAACATTTTTCTATGATCCTCTTTAGAAAACTTTTATGCATACCAGCGAATAAAATAAGTTTTAAAATTAATTTTGCTCTAAAAATAACACAGTATGTAAAATTGTACACATATTTGCTTAGTTTTTTTTTTTGAACTCAATTAAAATGTAAACATAAAAAAGTAATTAGTTTTTATGCTACCACTTTAATTGAGTGTTTGTGGCGATAGCAAAATATCCTCAAAATTATATCCAGTGCCATTAAAAATCCCAGTAAGATTTAACTCCTAAAATTATTATAACAAATTTTCACTTGCATATAAAACCATATATCGTTATATATTTACTATAATTTATAGAAGATAGATTATAAGGTAGCTACAGATTATATGTCAATGGATGGATTAATTTAAAAAAAATATTGTACATATGAAATTCTCATTTACTATTTGCTTTTAAAATTAACCATTCTTACTCAGATAATTAAATATTTAAATTTCCGTGAAAATAAGGGCATTTAAAATAGGTATTCTTTAACTCAACTATACTTTTGTTAATTTATTCATTTTAATCATAATAATAATTTAATTGAGTAATGTAAGTTCATATTTAATTTTAACCCCCTTTCTGTTATTAACTGATCAACATGAGTAAAAGCCATTCTCACTCAGGTAATTAAATATTTATATTTCCATGAAATTAAGGGCATTTAAAATAGGTATTCTCTAACTCAACTATACTTTTGTTAATTTATTCATTTTAATCATAATAATAATTTAATTGAGTAATATAAGTTCATATTTAATTTTAACCCTCTTTCTGTTATTAATTGATCAACATGAGTAAAAGTCATTCTTACTCAGTTAATTAAATATTTAAATTTCCATGAAATTAAGGGCATTTAAAATAGGTATTCTTTAACTCAACTATACTTTTGTTAATTTATTCATTTTAATCATAATAATAATTTAATTGAGTAATGTAAGTTCATATTTAATTTTAACCCTCTTTCTGTTATTAATTGATCAACATGAGTAAAAGCCATTCTTACTCAGGTAATTAAATATTTAAATTTCCATGAAATTAAGGGCATTTAAAATAGGTATTCTCTAACTCAACTATACTTTTATTAATTTATTCATTTTAATGATAATATTAATTTAATTGAGTAATGTAAGTTCATATTTAGTTTTAACCCTCTTTCTGTTATTAATTGATCAATATGAGTAAAAGCCATTCTTACTCAGGTAATTAAATATTTAAATTTCCATGAAATTAAGGGCATTTAAAATAGGTATTCTCTAACTCAACTATACTTTTGTTAATTTATTCATTTTAATGATAATATTAATTTAATTGATTAATATAATTTCCTAGTTAGTTTTAACCCGTTTTCTGTTATTAATTGATCAATATGAGTAAAAGAATGTACTTAACTCTGGTTATGTTAGCTCTAACTCATATGTGTTGCTAAGTTAAGGAATCGATTTTTAGTGCTTAAGTATGACTGATGTGTTCCCAACTGATACATAATAGCTAATATAGAATTGACTTAATAATTTACAGTACTTGAGATAACGTAACATGTCTATTGTGATAAAACATAAACTACCAGTTTTTTTCTCCTTTTAGAACCTGAATAAATCTATAAAATCAATATCTTAAATATTTTCTTAAGTTTGAACACTTATAACATTTACATTTCAAAGAATCTGAAGTTAACAAGTACATACCCAGATATAGATAAGTTACCAAATATGAAGAAATTTATGAAAACACGTGTATAGAGAGATTTTCTGAAACCTAAATGAAGAAAATAATATGCGAATATTTTAATTTTATAAGGCTTCTGTGAAGTCGGTCTTGTCGAGTTTGTTACTTCAGATATACACTTACTCCCAAAAGTTAAGCACGGAGAGGAAAATGCTAATTTCCGGAAGCCACTCAGAATTGAAGAGGATGCAAATCGCTGCAGAGGTAAATGGAAGTATGCAAATAAGTTAGGCAACAGCCAATCGCGCTTTCATGTAAAGAAACATGCAAAAAAAGAGCAGTCTTATAAGATACCAGCTTTATGAAGGGTTACAGAAGTTGATTGTAAGTGCTGATAGAAGGCGTTTAAAACTTTCGTACAATTTGTTTTCAGGACATACGTATTTCTATGACTTCCAGAAGACAAATGGAAGATTCTGAGCGCTGGCGTGCTGTGGGGCACATTGAAGCAGGACAGTCGATCTCAGATGTTGCTCTTTTCTTAAGAGTTCATCATTTTGTAATTTCACGTTTATGGAAACAATTCCAAACCACACAGACAGTTGTCCGAAGGCACGTAGCTGGTCATCCAAGGGTTACAAACCCCGCGGAAGATCGATATATTGCGATTTTAACCAAGCGGAATCGCAAAGAGACCTCCACACGTGTGACATCTATGGTTACAGCGTCCATTGGTGAGGTATATCTGCAGCTACTGTACGCTGAAGATTACATATGAGTGGACTGTACTCTCAGATACCTCGAGTTTGTTTTTGTCTATCCGTCCAATCAAGAGGGGCAGGATTAAAGTGCTGCCAGGAACAAGTCGATTGGACTGTGTCTGACTGGGACAATGTCATGTTTACTGATGAGTCAAGATTTGCTCTGGAACCAGATGACATGCGTATAAGGATATGGCATGAACAAGGAATACGCAATCAGCCCTAAAACATCGCCAAACATCACGCATTTCGAGGCGGAAGCATAATGGTGTGGGCAGGGATTTCATTAGTATACCGCAACGACCTGCACATCATTAAACAGGGTTCTGTGACAGCTGTCCGGTATCGAGATGAAGTCCTTGAACCCATTGTGAGATTGTACGCTGCAGCAGTTGGCTCTACTTTTGTTTTAATGGATGATAACGCATGTCCTCATAGAGTTGACATCGTCGATGACTATCTGGAAAGTGAATAATTGCGCTTATGGTATGGCCAGCATATTCTCCCGACCTTAATCCCACAGAAAATCTTTGGGATGCTCTCGGTCGTGCTGTATCTTCACGTTTCCCACCTCCAGCCACTCTTATTGACCTAACTGCTCTACAAGAAGAATGGCTATTGCTTAATTCTACGGTGGTTGACCACTTAATTGAAAGCATGGTCACAAGATGTAAACTTTGTATACATATGAGGGGGATCACATACTCTATTATTGTCCTTTTTTCATTTTATGCTGCTTATTTTCCCTTTATACATAATTCAGTATAAATTTCCATTATGTCATTATCTGATAACTTACAAAAATTTAATATTGTTTTCATTTCTGTATATAATTATTGATTTTATTTTATGCATAAATATATATGCTGCTTTCCTGCCAAATTTTAGATAGAAGCAGCCGGGTGTATTCTTCTTGTTTTTGAAGCAAGGACCAAGAAGAAGAACCTTAATACTTGGCCTCCCACCCCCACAGGTACCATATCACTTATAGGACATTTCGACCACGCCCAGTTTTAACGTTATCCAGCAGTCTTTATCGAACACGATGGATCTTCGGTTAAGCCAGGATTCAAACTCACTACCTTCCGATAATGAGAACGATGCCCTTATCAACTAGGCCGCCGCGACTTTTTAGAAAAGGGAAATGAGGCTATCAGTTAGTATATGTCTTTGATTGCAACAGAATTGTAGCCTAGTAGGATTGTAGTTTTTTCAGTGTCAGTATTGTTACTTGTGTTGGATGACATCATTTGATTGTCAGGACGGATTCAATAAGTTTATGACAGTAATATATAATTCCTTGAAGAATTTCAGTATTCCACACCTTCATTAAAATCCAAGAAGACAGATTTGTTATCAGTTTGGTTTTACACATTACAAACTCTGAAATATGAAATTTATTTATTTGCTAGGCGACAACTGATTATTCGAATAATTTTGCATTTTTAACAACATAGGCTTTCAACATAATGACTATTATCATTACTTTCCATACTGAATTACACACAAGGACGTCTCTAATTGCTGGATCAGTGACAGAAGCACGAATCACGTCACATCATTTTATTGGTTGAATGTCATCTGTATACAGAATGGTGATGTCCTCATTCGACTCTTGGGATCATGATAAACACATATTTCACTCCAGAATGCGATATCATCATATTGGCTCAGAACCTAAATTAATAGTGTGGGGTGTCATTGAATATACGGTGTGATAATTTCTTATTTACATTGTTGGCACTTATTACAATAGCCGTCTGATTTCTAATGTACTGAGCAGTTCAGATAATGGAAAGATGGTGCTGCTTTATTATTGAAACTTCTGTAATGAATGAACAGGACAATGTAAAAACATATATTTTTCATGTTGCGTTGACCTTTAATACAGAACATATTCAATAGTTATTTTGACAAATAAAGTCACTTAAGCTCGCACACATTTAAAATATCTGATGGATGCGTCACCAATCACTGCAATCAAAAGGATAGTGTTGTAGTTGCCTGAAATATTGTACCAGTTGCATTATTTCCCAGTTTAGAAATTCCAATGATCATATTTACATTAAAAATGTATAGTTATTTGTCTGATAAATGAAAAACAATATTATTGCATAAATCAGGTTCTTATGGCCTGCTTAAAATTCTAAAATTCCGTTGAATTACCTGTTGATGTATTACAGGACATACTTTAAGAAAAAAGCTCATAATGATGTACTGATAAAAGTTAATTCTTTGAAGTCAGTTTTATGAATTCGTTAAGTCAGTTGGTTTGATATGAGCTACCAGTTACTAACAGAAGATGATTGATTGATTTCTTCTTTCTGTGGGCATATCTATACTGATGTTCTTGCAGAAAGAATGATTTTTGGAATTTCTCGGCTTTTCATTGTTGATGCGTTAGCTATCGAAATTTCTTAAGATAATGTACTGAGATGATGTTCATTTATCTATTAACAACATTCAGCTGTGAGTACTTTCACTAACTG
The DNA here is from genome assembly GCA_037975125.1 of Latrodectus hesperus. Taxonomy (NCBI): domain Eukaryota; kingdom Metazoa; phylum Arthropoda; class Arachnida; order Araneae; family Theridiidae; genus Latrodectus; species Latrodectus hesperus. The sequence continues at coordinate 71,966,762 of CM075854.1, forward strand.
TATCAATATTTCAGATGAAGTATCTATGGTTTAATATTTAGACTTGTTTATTATGGCCTAGTCGTATAACCAAGGCATTCGGAGTGGAATACCCTGCTTTCATTCCTTGCCATTGTTAAATAATGACAAAAGGATGCTGTGTTTCTACTTTCTGCATAAATATTTGTTGGGTAGCTGCTAGGAAATTTCATGGTTGCATCCATTGTCACTCATGCATGCATCCCACTACCTTCAGAGAAACTCCTCCCATAAGGCTCTATGGTTTGGATGTTCAAATGTACTTTATAAAACCTTCGCTTATTAGAGTCTACGCTGTGTCTAACACACACATATTTGATTAACCTCCTTGTAGTTTTATCCGATATAATACAAAAAGTCGTATTAAATCGGATGTGTTCAGAAATCTATTGAAGAAAATGCCTCTTAATGTATTAAATTAAAATAAATATAAAACATTCCAGACTATAATATTATCCCAATAGACTTTTTCACAATCCTCCAAATAATAACATTTTTGGGGTTCTTGCCAGTACAAAAATAAATTATTTTCATACATTTAACGTAATGCTCAAATTTCGAAACCTTCTATGAAATCAACCTGGGATTTAAAGAAATTCAAAAAATAAATTTCTTTTTATATTTATGAGAGAAACATGAAAATCCACATAAATATTAAAGATATAGTTATATTTTGTTTTTATTTTTATTTTCGTTCTTTATTTCATGGTAAAAATATTTGGAATTGTTAAAAGATTATCTAGACAAGGAAAAAAACTACTGAGTAAAATATAATTTGAATTTGTAATTATATAGAAAAATTATGCTTATGTATGTGAGGTAGAGAAAGTGTGATTATGGGATGAATGATGAATGCCTGGGAATTTTCGGATTTGGTCCCTTTGACAGGTGATATATATATATATATATATATATATATATATACATATATATATATATATATATATATATATGCACTTTATTCATTATTAAACTTTTAACATTAGGATTGTTGAAAAATGATGTAACCTAAACAAGAATTTCTATTTTCCAACATCTGCCTTATTAGATGGTTGGTATTCATATTTTTAGCATTAAAAATGTTTGCATTGTTTATCTAAGAATTTAAAGTACTATTATATGTTTTAAGTAACATTTATAACACCCATTGCTCTTAAAACATGTTCTTAGAAATAATGCGTCAATGATTAATTTTCGAAGCATAAATTTCGCTTATAAAAAATACAATGTATGTATCTAATTTTATTCATTTATCAAAAAAGACGTTGTGATTAAATACGACTTAAAGTGACTTATAAGAAAATTCTATGGAAGAAATAGAATTGAAACTCTACTATAAGTACACCTGAAAATAACACGCTTCTGTGTGTAGGAAATACTATTAATTCATATTCAAGATAAAATGAATTAATAGTATTAGCATAATTAATAGTAATATTAGGAACTGAAATTAGTTAAATCACCATTAATTTTAGAAACAGTACTCTCGAGAATGAAGTTCGTCGTAAATGTTTCTGACGTTATTACTGACATTCTTATTGAACTGTATTTCAGTGTAAAAGAATGTTTTTAATCGTTATTTCATTTTCTTTCAACTTATCTGAAAAATTAACCAATATTCAAAAATTTTTCATGAATTTTAATTCAATCAACAAATATTTCATGAACTATTCATATCTTTGTTTTATGCATTTAAATATTCTGGTATTGATCCTTATCTCGAGAATCGAAATTTATAAGTAAATTTTATTACAAATATTCAAAAATTTGGTAAAATTTAAAATTAAATTGTAGAAAAGCATAAGATTCTATTGCAAGATATTTTAAATATACTTGAATTGGGAGGAATTTTCAGATCTCATCGCCCACATCACCTTAATAAGACACAATAAACATTGCTATCATCTGGTGAGACACCAAGGATAGTAAAAAAAGTTTTACTAATGCTCTCACCTTAAAAACAGACAATTTTTTGATTTGAAATGCTGACTGTGCAATGAGATATTCAAGATATACAAATGCTGACACCAAGTGGTTTGATGTAGAAAATCGTAGATTCAGTTTCATCTAATTTTATGTCTAAATATGGCTGTAGGATTGAATGCTGTAATATTAGATGTGGATTAATATGTAAGCTTTTAAAAAGTAATTCTAATTTATTAATCTAATTGTAGAACAATTACAGCAGGAATATTTTGTTTCCTTAAAGACAGTGCAACTTCCTTGTCAATAGTTGAACTAACTTGAGAGGGGACAAATTATTACTTATTCTTTTACAAAATTCATCACTATGAATTATAGAACATGTTCATGCTTTTTATCTCTGTAGTTGGAGGAACACCAAAAAGTATCAGATTTATTCTAACTATTCAAAATGGCAAAAAAATATATAATGTATTTGGCACAAAACTAATAGTTACTATATGTTAAAAAATATTTCTGATAAAAGTATCTAAGGGAAAGATGTTTTGATTCAAACTGACAATAAAGAACTTTTATTATTAGATACATGTTATCCATCTCAATATGCCCTCGCTCTTATCATTTACTGGTAGATAAAAGTAAACTTCAATTTCATAACGAAATGCCAGCATCTTTGGAAAAAAGGATGAAACCTCCATCTATATTTTATCTTTTTGGTATAAATTTCCAATAAAAAACACTGGATATTAGAAAAATGTTAGTACTATTTCAGACGTTGAATAGATAAGATACGCATATAAATTATTTTATGATCATAATATATTATCTCTTTCAAAATAAGGACATGATGTATCTAACAGTATTTTCTGATAAAATAGTTTTTTTCAAAATGTTAACTCTACTCTTTGTAAGAGATACATTGCGTTATTTTTAAAAAGAAAAATATATGACCGACATTAAAGTCAAGTATTAGAAAATGTGTCTAAACGTATTAAAAATGATTATTTTATTTAAGTTCATTATTTATTTATATTCATTAAAACAAATTTTCAATACACCTTTCTATTTACACAAATTATTTTAAGCAAATAATTTTAAAAGATATTTAAATAAGATTTACTTAATATCAATTTAATAATAATTATTAAATATTCAATATTTAAAAAGCATTAAATATTCTGGCAAATATTGATGAAACATTTTATTAAATGCTCATGAAAACAAAAAATGTACAAAAATTATCATACAATCAAAAATATTTGAAACTAAGCACATAAATTATTTAACAATACCGTTGATGAAATACTTTTTTACGTAAAAGAAAAGACAACTTAATATAAATCTTGAGTAGAAACGAATTTATTCTATTTTTCTGTGCTTTTAAATTTAGTTTTTTCCGTAAATAACATTGGACATAAATAAATTTCTACTTAAATTTTAAATAATGCTTTAAATTAACAAAATGATTTTTTAAATGTCAATTGCTTATTGAATTAAAATTTCTTACATTGTTTACTTTATGTGAGCAAAAAATAATTTTAAACTAACGAAATTGCCGGGAAATAAATCTGGTAATTATTTAAACAAGCAATTAGAATTGAAATCCTTACTAATTTTAGAGAACCTTTCTAATACTTATAAAATTGAAACGCGATTTATTTTTATAATTTGCTTTTCATTATGACGTTTAATAATAGCATCTTTATAATAATAATTTCAAAGTAACTTGCGATATTGTTTGTGAATTTATAGTAATTATTATAATAATTTATATAAGCAGATTTGGAATCTATGCTCTGAAGTTTACTGATATTATTTCACACATTTGAGGTCTTTTATGTCCCCAATCTGACATGAAAAAAATGAAATACATGTGTTTTTATTTCTAAATTATTTATTCAAGACTGTAATGAAGAGACAAAACAGAAGTGATCTAGTTTTTGCTTCTAAAGATTCGATTATTTATCACATATGTACTGCATGAACTTATATTATGCTACGATATGTTTATTGCATGAAATAATGATGTATAATTTCTTGGAACAAAGCGCCAATGCTGCACTTACAAGTTTCATGCATTATAAGAATCAAGCACATAAATATATTACCGATAATATTAGTAAGCTGATATGATATTAGTGTGAAGAACTTAATGTAATGCATATCACTAATGATCTGCCTGTGTTGAAAATTTTGAATTGCTTATTTATGCTTAGTGGACCATTTTACAGTTTTCTCTCGGCTGCTATGGAAATTATCATGTGTGACATGATGATCCTATAAACTGATATATAAAAGACAGTTTGTTATGGTTGCTTATTATTACAAAGGAAAATTGTATCAATGCTAAAATATGTTAAGGAGCAAGCAGAGAAGTGAGGCAAACCTTTACATGACAGCGATACATGGCTATAAGATACTACACGAGTAAAATGCAAAAAGAAAACTCTTCAGGAATTTTAATTCTTTAGAAAGAAAAAAAAGAAAATGAAAAGGAGCTTAAGGTCAACTATTTGGTTACATGTAAATGACAAATAATAGTTTTCTTGGAAATTGTCCAAGATTTTAAATATACCATTCACTTATTATGCGTAGGTATGATAAGGTTATCGATAGTACCTTGGGCGCTACTGATCCATTCCGGCAGAAGTAACCCTTCCCAGTCTCGAAAGCTTCCTTCTTCTCGAAAAAACCTATCTTGCGAATATGTCCCAAATAATCGTCGATCTCATTCAGGTCAAGAAAGAATGCTGATTATCCATGTGCCATATTGTTGCTATTTCAAGTATGTTCTACTCTAGAACAGCTGTGTAACAAGCTTGTATGATGTGTATTAGATGAAAGAAATTACGTATGTTAAATCAGTGAAGTTTAAGAAGTCTCAGAATATCATTTGTATACATGTGAACCGTTAAACTCCCATTCAGAATGATATGCATATCTTTACTTCCACCAATGCTAATTCTGTCTTTACTCATCAACCTGCCTCATCTGTAATATGTTCTTTCTCGAAATAACTTGATGCTCCTTTTATCCACAGCCGAGCTGGCAGCCGAATGGTTAGCGCTCTTGCCTTCGGTTCAACAGTTCGTGGGTTCGAATCCCACCTTGTGCATGGATGTTTGTAGTGGTTCGGAATCCACTTTAAGCCGTAAGTCCCGGTCTAATTAGCCCTCGTGTGCAAAAAATGACCGTTGAGCGACAAACAAACCGACAAACAAACAAACCTTTATCCACAAACATTCTGGTGTCGTCATGTCCCAAATTAAATCGGAAATCAAAGTAAACAGTCTTAATTCCAAACTTTTTGCATTCAATCTCTATAATAAGCATACCACCTTCTTCAGTTCGTATGGTGTATTAACACAAATGAAATGCATGCCATTTCCCATACATTCCCATACACATTTTGGTGTCATACACCAAATTAAATCCTGAATCAAAGTAAACAGCCTTAATTCCAATCTCTTCACATTCAATCTCGATAATAAGCATCCCATCTAATTCAGGTCGCATGGTGTATTGAGACCTATGAAATAAACGCCTTTTTCTAGATGTAAAAATCATCCAATAAATAATATTTTGAGTTTTTGTAATACCCTTAGTACTATTGAAATAAAAATTATCGTCACAGCTGCATAATATTTTTTGTTCTATCTTGGGAAAATGTAAAAGATATAACGTTTATTATTTGATGTTGTGGAACTTGGACACCTCTTTACGGCTCGTTGTCTGAAATCCCTTGCTCCATGGATTGGCCTGATTGCTTATGTTGGCACTCTTTTGCATTCGATTCGCTTCTTTATGTTTGTCTGGTTTTAAGTCTCTCACAATTTCCCTAAAATCAGTGGATTCTGAACTCATCTTGGTTTAGTGATAGGACTACGCTCTTCAGAGAAGCGGGTCTTCGATTTGATCGCAGACACTGTTTAACAATAGGAGAGGATTGTTACGACTTTTCTATCAGTATTTCATCTGTAGAGATAGGTGATCGAGTCTTTTTTTTGTTTCCTTTCTTAAGGCTTCCCACTACCTGAAAAAGACCTTCCGAAGTGACGTAAGGTTTACAGCCTTCAAGCAGTCTACGACTTTCTATTCTTGCATTCTGATAAATTACGTTATCATAATATTTTAAAGCCACTTTCTTGCAAAGTTGAAAAATTAAATTTTAAAAGTAGCTTTTGATGAATCACATGATTTATACATGTGTGTCCTTTTCTCTAGTGTTTCATGTCATGAACTTTGATTATCATACGAAGTTATTTTTTATTTTCTGAAAAGCTTTAAATGTATGATTCTTCATTTAACATTAATAGATTATGCAGAGCCGCCCAACTTGTCTAGTGGTCAGCGTGTCTGACTGCGGATAGGAAGATCCGGGGTTCGAATCCCGGTTCTGGCATGGATGTACTTTCTCTCTCTATCCTGTCTTTGTCCTTTCTTTGTATGAATGTGAAGTGAATGGTTACCTACCCTATAAACGGCTACCTATGGCATGTGTGTACTGAGGAAGTCGGACTCTACACCAAAATATGGTTCAGGTGGAAAAGTGGAGCAGCGCACCCCATATTGCAAGCCTGGCTGGCACACGACAACAACAACAAGATTATGCAGAACATCGGAGTTATTATGTCTGTAATTTCCTTAAAAACAGTGCTTCCAAGGTTTTTTGAAATTTTGATATTATGAGTGGTCTGCACTTATATTACGAGCCCCAGAGTATTTTTTGTGACAATCTAAGCAATTTACTTTCCCTGAAAATCAATTATTTAATCCAAGGATAATAGTCAAGGAAAAAAAATAGTAAAATTAGCGTTTGCATGTTGGATTATGAAACTTTTGGCATAACTTAGAGATCCTTTTTAAATTTGGATTGCATTTAATTAAGTACTTTTGTATTTACGTAAGCATCTATTCTAGTATTACACACTTCTTTTGTGCAATATAGCTTTGTCTGAAAGTTTCTTCATGGGTTTCTTTTTTTTCCTGATAGTTTTTTTCTTTCTCTCCTTCATTTTTTAATGTTTATTCATATTTCTCAATATGAAAGTTGCAATCAATTATAGCATAGAATTGCTTGAATTCATTCATAAAGGAATACTCCACTGACTCTTAAAAACTTCAAAGACATTCCATTATTTTTTATTTTAGATATTTTTGATTTCGCTTCGAGTACATTTCAAAAATGTTTTTAGAAAAACTTTCAATTTCTTTATTTAAAAATTATTGATGTGTAAACAAAGTCAGTTTAATATATTTTCCTTTTTTAAAAAATTTTACACTCAAAAATGTATTTGAATATTAAATTCCTTATTCTAAATCTAATACTTTGTAACAAAATGCAGTTTTAAAATCGTTTTTAATAAAAATTTGAATTCCTATAAAACGTTAATCTTATTAAAGATCTCATTCCATTTAATGTCGTCATTTCAAAATATTACCATAGATTTATGAACGAAATATTTTCACAAAGTGTTTTTCTATTTACACCAAAATATTTTCGAATATTTAATTTAAACGAAAGAGATGGGTTATACTTTCACTAATAATAGTTAATCATTAAAAATAAGTCTTTATTAATCTATCGTATGTTATTAGTATTTAAAACTTTAATTAACATAATAAGAAAATCATGTGTTTTACAAAGCAAATGTAATTAAATATTACTGTTACTTAATTATATTTGCTTTGTAAGTATTATTATTAAATTATCAACACAATTACAAAAGGATGAAAGGCAGTGTTTTATTACTAAGCAATTTTAAAAATAATGAGTTCTGTAAAAGTTGTTTTAAGGGAAATTTTATCGTTTTTTACCTTAGAAAATGTATATATATTTAAGTTGGCATTACATATTTAACTAATTTAACTCGTTTTCATTACAGCTATTTAGCTTCTAAAGTAATGAATGTTTTGAAAAATCATTTACTATTAAAGTAGGAAAACATTCTAAGTCACTCTCACTATTTCTTAATTTCTAACAATTATTGCAATTGAATTTCATTTGATAGAATTAGAAATTCAAAACTGAAAGCTGAAATAAAAGAAAGAATGAAATTTATTATCTTAAAATATTTTAATTAACTCTTTTAATAATCAAAATATTATCAATATATATTTAGACTGAGAAATAAACACAATTTAAGCTAATTTGCAAGTTTCTCGACGCAATCTTAACAATGCTTTATACTTTATTGATTTTTATATTTATGGAAATAGTTAAGCCCTTTTACAATAAACATAGTATGTAATGCATTTATCACAATGAAATTGTTAAACATTAATAAATTTAAAAAAATATAGGATATAAGAAATTTATGAAATGGTCTCTCTCTTTACTTAACTTCCAAAATAATGTGAAATAGTAACTTACTTTTTTATAATCTTTATTAAAACTATAATTTTTGTATGTCCAGTAAAATCAACTCTTAGTAATTTGTTTTTTTCTCCTATTTGTCGCTTTCGAATAGGGATTTCATTAGTTTTATTAATCAACAATCACTTTTATTATAATTTCACAGCACACACCCTCACACATATGTGTGTGTGTGTGTGCGTGCGTGTGTGTGAGATACATGCAGCTACTTAAGGAATAACAAAACTATAAGATTTATTGAAAAATAGAAAAGTATTACAGAGGAGCACTGCAATTATATGAATTCCATTTATCCAAATCACTTTCAGAATTTCAGAAAAATAAATTAGACTGAAGAAGAGAAGGAAAATTAGAAAAAGCTCAAGGAAAGGGATGAGAAGGGAGAAGATGAGAATGAGAGAAAATTGTCATTTGAGAAATTCATAACATTCTTTTGAAAATTCCTGTAAGTTCAGAAGTTAGTGCTGAAGATATGGAAGAATGGAATTTTATACAGACTATGAAATTCAAGTTGCAAATGGGGGTCCAGTTATTGATAGAGGAAGAAGATGACCTTAACGTCCAATTTGAAGTAGACACGGGACCATAAACTAGTGAAGCATTTGCCGGTACTGAAACTGCTTCGAAGTAGATAGAGTGTTACACCGAGTAAGACCACATGCAAACTCTCATTGCAAAGCGAATGTTCGACTTTTCTGCTCGAAAATGACGAAGGGAGTGAAACATCTTATTCTGACCAAGTTGTTTTGCAAGCAATGACATCCCAAATGATTCCGAAGTCTGTTCCCAATTGATTCGGATAACTGGAGTTCTACTGTATTTGTGCTGTTATGCTATTTGTAATGTCCTTTTAAATTTCAGTTTAATTTTGTTTTGTTCTCTTGTTGGTTTGCAATTTTGTGTAAAAGCATTGCGATTCAAAACTTCTCTGTTAAACTTACGACTGCAATTTTTTTAACGTACCATATACTTAATTCACAGCAAAATCTTCCTTAAATTTCTTACTTAACTAATTCCATATTTTCTCATATTAATTTGAATCATTTATTTGAATTTATAGATATCACAATGCTTATGTATTATGCGCATCGTTATATTAATATTAATGTCAGTGCTAAATATTCGGGTATGTTTGTTCAGACGAAGGTTTCTGACAGCCTATTTTTAAAACTGAACTCTCTAATTAAAATCCACATCTTCATAATTTTTACAAAAGCACAAGTGACATCTAAGCTAGGATATTCATATGAGTCTTGGGTCCTTCAAAAAATATAGTTTGCAAAAAACAATAATTTTATGAATATTTGCAATTAACAATGCTTATCACATGATTTATAAATAAAACAATAGTTATGTCCTCCATTAATTATGAAAATTTTCTCTATTATCTTTTCATTATCTGAGTCTTAGTATTTTTCGTGTCTCAAACATTTCACTTCAAATAATCCAAAATGATACTTTTGAAGCATGTCAAAAGTACTTATGAAATATTTTTGGCATAGTTACTATAAGTTACACTAATAGTATGGAAATTTATAATACTTTATAATGATAACATAATCAGTATCAATATAATTCTAACAATCAGTATAATTCTAACATAGTTAATAAAAATATAATTATAAAAAAGTATGCACTGAAAAAGGACAAATATAGAATTTATGTGAAGTTCGCTACTGATAAGCTTAAAAATACAGCTACACAGTCAATTATACACAACTAGTTGTTTTTATCAATTATACATAGTCAATTATACACAACAATTATACACAACAACAACATCATTAAATTGTAACCTTAAATCGTATACATTTTCCAATATTTCAAGCTGATGTTCCCTAACGGAAATTTAGTCTCTGGATTTATTATTTCAATAGGGAAAATAATAGACTCTCAGATTTCTGATGCAGATATCAAGCAACCCATGTTTGCGCTCACTTTTATCTCGTTGACCATTTCATCAATTAAACAGAACAAAGGGGGAAATACGAAGTAACTGATCAGCATTTCCTGCTTGCTTCAGCAACTCTAGTAAATATTTATTCGAGTTCCTCTTGCAGAAAAGTTGATTTCAGAATGCAATAAGTCTCCGAATTTCTCGCTTTTCTGAAAGGATGCTTCAGTAACCATGTTTGGCGAATTTCCATCTAGGTGTGAGGCAGGGATGTAGCAGATGATTTCGCGCCAATAAACAAGAAACAGCTTAGAACCCTTAACACTTAGCAACAGACTGATCGAATATTTTCCTGAATAGACTTATGAAGAACTATTTTCATTATTTTTCAGCATATTTTCTTGATTAGAATTTGTAAATTTAACATGTGTGTTATGTTTCCTACAAAATATTCCCAAATGTTCAAATACAGTGAGATATCTACTAGTAATTATAAAATATTAAAAGTTATATACTAAATATGATCTAACTAGAAGAATTTTAACACACATGATGTGTTAAAAATTTGAATAAATGACTATATAATTAAAATTTAAGTACAGAAAGAGAGTACTTTGTGAATAAAACTTTTGATATCCAATCGAATTTAATTAAACACATCTCCAATCTTATTATTATATATTCTCCAATCTTGTGTTTAATCAAATAGTCAGTGCATCTTCAGTAGTACATCGCAGATTCGTGATATTTAATATTAATTTCTAACAGAAACTCATGTAATCACAAACGTATAAATGCTTGCATTTTACTAACCATAATTTAATACTATGATTTTATAATTTAAAATATGTTGTTATATTAATTGATATATAATAAACTTATGTTAGAACTTTGAATTTAAAACTTTCTTTCACGCTTGACATGCTCTATACTTAGATGATATTGAATGAAATTCCAAGAAACAATCAATGATAATTTTTTTCATAGTTTTGTTACATAAATTGTTTTATTACTGGGAAGTAAACTTTAAACACTATTATAAGAAAAAACATTGATTTTCAATAGTTCTTCATTTCTCTTTGGATTTAAATACATAAAAATTCATGTCATAGAATAAAGGAATAAAACTATCTAAACACCAACCAACTCTCAGTTGGTAACTAATACAGTATTATCTAAGGAAAATTGCTTCATAAAAATTACTAAATTAAATGTTTTGAACTAAATGGTAAATGACTTCATATTATTTAAAGTGTAAGAGGTATCATCCTGTAAATTATTGAGTAGATAAATATTTTTGGAAATAATTTAGGAAAAATGTTTTTAACAATGACTTGGGAATGTTAATAACTTAACAAGGGAAAACTCAAATTATTAACATAGAAAAGATAATGTTAATGAGAGAAACATCATAATTCCACAATAGATTTTAGCACCAAGGAACTGTTGAATGTTGTTCATGTACCTCCAAGTGTCAAAGAACTGCAGATTAAGAACCAATATCCTATATCATTCTTCAAGAAAATGTAATATAATGTTAATAATTTTCTTTTCAACGAGAAATAAATAAACTCCAAGGTTAGTAGAACATGTGCCGAATTTTAAAAAGGTTCTATAATCCTAAAAATCTTTGGGATTCTTCCTATCTTTTATTAAAAGAAATAAAAATATATTAGAATTCAATTCGTAAAGAGAGACAATTGTAGAATTTACAAATGTCTAAAGCAGATATATGTAATGCTAAAATAATTCTCCTCATAAATATACTAAAAATTTAGATCTACAACTACATTAAATATAACTGCAATACTTTGACGTAATTCATTAAGTTTTCCAATATATTTTTAATGGAAAAGATTTTCAAAGTATTGTTTTCTGTTATTGATTCCAGAACAATCGAGAATATTCAAGAGTTGTTTTCAGAAATTTCCAAAGTAAATAAACACAAATTTTACCGAAAACCTCTAGCTTATTTCTATGCAAACAATAAGAGGTTTATCTCTATAAAATCAGTTAAAACTGTCAAATATTGTTCATTAAATACACTTACAACTTAAAATGACGCCTTATAAGCGTTAAATCAATTAATGTTAATTTAATGATGGCAGTAATGATGCCAAATAAAGCAACTCAAGTTAAAAAAACATCCAATTCCAAAATAAATAGTAATTTAATAAGCAATACTGAATGGGACATGTGTAAAATTTTTAAAATTTGTGTTAAATTTTTGAATAAAGAGCATTTATTGATTTTTTCAAATTTAAGATGTATGAAGTATTAACACAAATTTTAAATATAGAATAGTTGTCCGGATTCCTTGGATTCTTGTATTTGTGAAATTTAGTGTCAGAACTCTAAAAATATCTTTAAGATAGGGATTTTGAAAGTAAAATTTTGAAGACATAAAATGAATTCATCGAAAGTGGTATTAATATAAAATAATGTAATTTGCAATACATTGCATTATACTTACATCTCAATTTTTATTCATCGTACCTAATATTTACTGTACTTATTAGTAAAACAATATTTTCTGATGAATCAACATTATATTTCACTTTTAATGAAAGTAAATTATTATATAATCAATTATATGTATGCATAATTTAGAATTTTAATACTGATTTGATGTGTACAATTTTAATCATATTGTTCAAAGCTATTTATTAGATGTATTCTTCAAAAACAGAATTTAGAAATATATCTTATCTCTTAGATAAATTTGATAAGTTTAGTATTTTGCTTGAACATTAAATGTACAATTAAACATTTTCCTGCATTCATTATCTTACATTTACGAAATATTATAGTTATGATAATATAATGAGCATTTAAGATAATGAATATGGGAAATATAATGCAGCAGTCCCTTTCATTATCATTTTAGGAAGAAAATAGAACTGGATAGATTTACTTTCATCAAACAGTCAACCATTAGCAAATATTTACTAATGTAAATATATTGAAGCTTATGTGACTTATGGATATATAGCTTTCATCAACAAATTACTTTAATTGCTTTTACCTCAATTGCAATTATATATACCTTCACATTTCAAATTCTAACATACGATATGTGAAGTTAAATTTTTTGTTATAAATTATATTTGCATTGTAAATACTTAGGAAATTTTCTGGACAAATCTTATACATGAATCAAATCATAAATAAATTTTGTCTAGAGAAATATCGTTTATATATATATATATATATATATATATATATATATATATATATATATATATATATATATATATATATATATATATATATATATATATAATATATATATATATATATATATATATATATATATATACGAAACAGAAGTAAGAAGAAGAATATTGTATCATTTAACCAAGTGAATAATAAGAATTCAAATCCCAATCAATGATAATAACTATTAATGGAATATACTCCATACAATATGCAAGTTCTCTAGAAATAATGGTTTGAATTGTATTATGTAGACTATTACTAAACATTCAATGTGTAGTTCTAATCCATGATAAAAATACAAGTTATCGCTACATTTCAAATTATACACACTTTCTTATATTTTACTTTATAAATTCTTATATTTTACTTTTTGTATTTCAAGTGCTTCTAAGGCACAATCGTCTTCTATAACACTTTTAACGTTAACTAACAGTGTTATACAAAATTTAGTCAGAACATGCATGATAACTTTTGTGCATCAGATAATGTAAAATTATTTATTCACTTTTTTCGCAACATAAAACTTTTTTGAAACACACATTTTTTATCCTTTATCATTTATAAATCCTTTAATGAATAAAAAGATTTTATTCAGAATTGAATATAATTTTTTCAGTTAAAAATATTCTGCTGAAAACTTTGTTTCATAGTAATTTGTTATATATATATCTATCCAATTTTAAGGGAATCGTCGTTGTTTCTAAGTTGAAATCGCTAATACAATCCAAAAATATAATTTCGTGTATCATTAATTAACTTTTTATAAATTTTGTTTTTACCTTTACATGAAGCAATAATGATAACCCGTATAGCACAATTTAGTTTTAAAAAATTACACGAATTTGTAAACTTTGAAATAAATTTCAAAACATCAATGTGTGTATGTGTTTTACAAACAAAAGTACCCACAAATACGCATTTAAACGAATAAATAAATAATTTAGAACTCAAACTTTCGTAAAAATAAATCAACCGAAAGAAAGAATAAACATGTCAACGCTGGCTAAAAAAAGCATACGAATAGAGCCTAACAAATATTTTTCAAGTTGAGGAAGAAAAAGTATATATTTCGAATACAGGTACACAACTTGTCCTCTTTAATGCAGCGAGGAAGCCTATTGGATTCTTGGGATTACCGACACATCGTAGCGAGCGTATGGCATTCAATTTCGTTGCCATTTATTCCAAAGGAAAAAGAAACTATTAGAGCTTACGGAATTACTATAGGAAAAACCCTATTTTCCAAGGAACTTTTTTTTACTATTTTCTGTGAAAAGAAGTCATTTATCCAGACGTTATCAAAATATTCTTTCATATAAAACTAAGTTTTTAGCCACATTTTCAGTAAGTATAAAATTTTCTTCGTTTGCTGCCATATGCTGCAATATAATTTGTTTTAATCCTGAGAGTAGAAGATGTAAAAAAAAAAATTCTCAGCTTTTCGTATTTATTTGTAAAATTCTTAGAAATAAACCTGAAGCCTATCTCTGTCATGCTTTAATTTATTAATATAATGTTCAATATGAAAACCAATATTGATTTTTTAATTTCCTAAACCGATTAAAAGAAGCGTTGTTATAGCATTAAAAAGAAATGAATAAATGTAAAATTTTAGGTTCCATAAGAGCTTGCTTTAAAAGGGTGAAATAAATTACTGTAATTTATAGTTGCAAATTATTTATTTTCGCAGAATTCAAAATAACAAAGTAATAAATAAAAAGATAAGGATTTTAAAGATTGAATATGTATCATCTTTGAAGTCCTTTCATCATGTATATTATAGTTATGATACATTTTAACATTATATATATATATATATATATATATATATATATATATATATATATATATATATATATATATATATATATATATATATATATATATATATATATATATATATATATATATATATATATATATATATATATATATATATATATATATATATATATATATATATATATAAGTACTTATAAAAAATAATATTATATATGTTTCATAAACATAACAACACATCATTAAGAGTGAGATAAGAAGTCATTATTTTTCCATATATTTCATATACCCGTGATTTAGAAATTTCAACTCCAGTTCTAAGTTTCTAAAAGTTGAATTGCTATTACACTTCTAGCACAGTTTTAATTCAATAATCTACATGTGTATAAAATTGATTTATTGTTGTTATTTCTTATAGGGTAATATTATAATTCACAATATTATTTTCAAAATGCCCTGCATAGTATTAGTTAAATTAAGTTTAAAGGTTATTCTATTTCAATATACTCTCTTTACCTTCATGAAAATTAACACACTGATGATAAAATTTATAACACCTAGTGGATCTTTGTATGAAGTTAAGCTACATAGATATTTTAATAATTACAATGTCTAGTGGTCAGCGTGTCTGACTATGGATAAGGAGGTCCTGGGTTCGAATCCCGGTTCGGGCATGGATGAACTTTCTCTCTCTATCTATCCTGTCTTTGTCCTTTCCTTGTATGAATGAGGTGTGCATAGTTGCCTACCCTATAAAACGGGTCCCTATGGCATGTGTGTACTGAGGAAGTCGGACTCCACACCAAAATACGAGGGTCACTCTGAAATTTTTGAGATACAACTAGGTTTTTAAATGTATACTTACAAAATTTTAGGTGTGTTCAAAGTAGTCTCCTCCAGCATCAATGCACTTTTGTAGACGAATTTTCCACAGATTAAATGCCTCAACCCATTCATTTCTTCGAATAGATGAAAAAAATATATTTATAGCCACATAAATCTCTTCTTCTGAATGAAAACGACGTCCACGTAAGTTCTTTTTTAGATTAAAGACTAACCAAAAGTCGCACATAGCTAGATTAGGTGAATACGGTAAATGTTCGATCACTTTAATTTGTTTTTGTTTAAGAAACTCAACTGTTAATCCGGCTGTATGTGAAGATGCGTTGTCATGGTAAGCATTAGTCCCCTAACATTCAGTTCTTGTAGAATTTCTGGAAGACATTTAGTGGTATACCAGTTTGCTGTTGCTGTCTTCTGTCCTTCCAACTTGATGGCTTTGACCAATCCCGTACTTCTGAAAAAAATGGCATACATCACTTTTTTCAGTGCGCGTTGTTTTTTCACCATTGTCGGCGTGGGATCATCTTCAAAGACCCATAATTTGCTTTCTTGACGTGTTGGAATGTCAAAAAACGTTATGTACGTTTCATCACCTGTTACAATTTTAGAAATGATGCGGTGGCCACCATCATTCAGCCTATTAAGAGTTTCTTTACTGATTCTGACACGCTCCTCTTTTTGATGCTCAGTTAGATTATGGGGAACCCAACAGTAAACTACTTTTTTCATATGTAATTCTTCATGAATGATTTTGTGTATGGCTGCGTATCCAATGTTAAGTTCCTTCTGTATCATTTGATAGGTACAGTGATTATCATCCATTAACATTTTTCGTATGGCAGACACATTATCCGGGATTACTGCCGGAGGTGGCCATCCTGTGTGTTCTTTATCCTGAAGAAAATTGCGACCTCTTCTAAATTCTCTAAACCATCTGAATACAGTAGCACGAGCTGGAGATTCATCACCAAATGCTAATTGCAACCGTTGAACGCATTCTTCTTGATTTAATCCTGCTTTGAAATCGTAGAAAATCATAGCACGAAAATGTTCTCGCGTCAACTCCATTTTCTCTTCTGTTTAAAATTTATTCCACGCTAAACCAGTTCAAGTAAGTCAGTAAAAAATCGTCTTCTGTGTTAAAATACTTTGTACTTTAAAATTAAACCGTTATTTTTATTTTGTAAATTCCCGCGTCTGCGCGTATCTCAAAAATTTCAGAGTAACCCTCGTTATGGTTCTGTTGGAAAAGTGGAGCAGCGCACCCCATGTTGCCAGCCTAGCTGGTACACAACAATGAATGAATGAATCATTACAATTGTAGTATTTTGGAGTCGTACGTAATAGCATCGTATTTCTTATAAAATAAAGGGTGATGGAATAAACTCTTTTAAGTTGATAAGATTTTTTGCAGGTGCGCGGTGCTTCTCTTCGCATTGCTGGTGTGAAATATGTTATGTATGAAGATGTATTTAATCTATTATTCAATAATATATGATCCCCCCATTATGTATCTCTATTAAATTCTAAATTGGAGAAATTTTGAGAGGGCAGAAATCAAACGAAGTTTTTCAGTTGGATCATTGTATGTGGTATCTCAACATGACAAAATGGCTATAAATGTATTATTAATGAGTAAGAAAAAGGTATCTCCTTATGTAAAAAGTTATATATTCAATGGATATTGGCAGGCTAATAACCAAGAAAATTTAAAAATCATCAACTCATATCTCACCTCGGATATTGATATTTGCAGCTGTTTAGAATCCACTTTAAATTGCAAATTCTGAGCTTAGAGCTCTGACGTACATAAAATGTCCGTTATATGAGTAATTAACAAATCAAATTAATCTCGATTCCATTATATGACCTTGAGTTACTATAAATGTTAGTTTGGAAACTGTGTACATGTGAAATTATTTTTATTTACTCACAGGAAAGGGAAAAAATGTGAGCAGAGCTGATTTAAAATATGGCTGTCGATTTAAAATATAGAGAGATTTAAAATATGGCTGTCGGGGTAGTTTTGGTTTCTTCTCTCTCAAATGAGTGATGACAATCACAAAAAACTGAAATCATAACCACCTAAAAATAAGGAGGATCGATTCACTTTTAATCTTGGCTTGTATTCACCTATTTTCTTAACATTAGATTCGATTCTCAACTAAAACATAGATATATATGTAGTGTTACGAGATCCACCTTATGCTAGGTTTATGATAAATAGTTCTTCTTGTGGAAAAAGTGATAGTAGAGTGACAAACCTACCAACCAGTTTTCTCATTAACGCTATTTTCTGTGTGCATGGATAACACAAAAACTTTTCTTTACAGAATTTCACTTTGGTAAAAGCCAACTAACGAACTATCGAACGATAAAAGACAAAATAAATTACAAAAATAAGAAAAATGTTTTCCCAATCCTTTCTGAATCTTTAAATAATATGTTTTGTTTTATATCATGTCTTAAAATTATTAAGTGGAAAAAACATTAAGCTGCTTTCCAGATTTTAAAGCTATTCAAGACCACTGTCTGGAAACAAATGACTCGGTTTGCCACATCCTTGATTCAATTCAATGAGTAAAATTTTAAAAAAAGCGTCATGAGAAATAATGTTATTTGTTACATATGAATCAATACATTTATTATAGAAAGTCCCACAAAAAGTTCCATAGAATTATTCTGATGCCTATCTCATATGAAAAATTTATATAAAAATGTCATTAATGAGATATTATAAAATGGGAGCAACAGAAAACTCCGGGTTGAATGATGGCTGAGTTCCAAATATAGTCTTAAATCCTTAATATAGTAGTGTTTTAGTACAAAGAAGTAGACATTTTAAGCGATTTTATAAAAAAATATATAAAGTATATATATATATATTTATAAAAAAATTAGTATATCATTTTATATTATTTCTGAATTTATAAGTTCATTTACGTTACCTATTGGATGCATACATTTTGCAATGCGTATTTGTATTGATTTTATATAATTTCAAAGATTTTATATATCAGCGCGAAAGCAGCTTATCCGTGATAACTGCGACACACAATTGTGCTAGTAGTTGAAAATTTATTGTATTTATTTGTAATTTAAATTTCATTTTATGTCGAAACATATAAGTGTGTTAACAGTTTTGAGTGCACAGAAAAAGTCATTTGGAATTAAAATATTTTATGCAAAAGTGCCCAACATAAACCTCAATAGGTTTTGAAATGTAAATGATAAAAGTATAGATAAACAAATTCCACAAAAATATTTAATTTTGAAACAATTTAATTTTTTATTTGCAGATATTCTACTATTCTCTTTCATACTTATTTAGCAGTTAAAGGATTAGCCTTTAAATCAATAGGTTGAGGGTTCAAATCTACTTCGGGTGTGATTGTATATAATGTATTGGCATCCATTTTAATCTATAAGACCCGATCAGTGAAAACATTGTATAAAAAAATTGACCTAAAAGGGATAATAAATTGAGCTGTTGTATCATTTTGCACAGTATGTATATTGTAACTAGAATATGGTGACAAATTCATTTCTTCTAAAATTTCTATTGATTTTTTATGCGAAAAATTATTTTAAAACATAAAAAATTAAAAATAAATCCTTAATTAATAATTTTAATGCATATATTATCAATACTTTTAGTACAAACATTATTAACTAATTTATGCAAAAATTACTTGCTGATATAATTTCTAATTTATCAGCAAGTCTTTTAATTGACTACCAATAATGATCCGAATAAAGTAAAATTATGATTAATGTGAAAGACGCCAAATGAAACTCCCAATTTAGGTCTGTACAGCTGTAAGATATAACGGGAAATGTATAATTTTAACTTACCTAATTATATATATAAATGCATAAGATAGTATAACACATTTTATACAAAAAAATTATTCCTACAAATAGCAATTTTTATGTTATCTTCACAGATAAAATTATGAAAGTTACTATTTTATTGCTCCTTCACTTGAATAAAATTGAAAATTTTATGCTAGATAATCAGAAGACTGAAGTAACCATTTATGGTAATAAATGTCGTCTTGGGGGAGGGGTAAAGATATCAATGGGGTGGAAGTAGGAAACGAGAGTCCTCTAGAATCCATCATCGAACATTATCAGGTGACGTCACTGGCAACCATGACCAGATGTCATCGCTTGGCCATCAATCTTCATAAGCAACGATTAATCGTACATAGAAATACTTTTGTTTGGTTTATAAGCGGTGACGTTACAATTATTTGCTAGATTCTAACAATCGTTCTCCTAAATACCGAAGAGGTGTAAAAACTTTTTAAGAAAAGATGCTCGAAAAGAAAGAAATTTTTGCATATTAAACTTCGTCGTAAAAATCTTATCGATAAGGTCTCTTTATGTTTGTATTGGCTCAGCTTTTCTTTTCTTTTCTTTTTTTTTTTCTACTTCTATTCTCGTTTAACATAGTGATCAAGGGGAAAAGATATTTTGTTTATTTTCGCATAGATATAGGAATATAGTTGTTTTGTTTCACTGCTTTATATTACAATACTTAATTAAAACAACTTAAACTGAGTTTACTCAAAAATTGTAAATTTTTAATTCTTTAGCAAAATTAATTTCGCTGGTGAAATTAAATTGAACTAAAAATTTAATATTTTAGAAAATTATTTTTAATGTATGCATATAAAAAATATTCTTTCAATTTAATTTCTTCTTGTTAATCAATTATGTTGATAAATTAATGTCCTATGAACCTCTATGCAATCGAATATCAGAAAAATTGATAAATTCTGTCTGATCACGTTCATCCGCTTGTAACAATTGTGCATTCTGTTCACCTTGAATGAATTTAGCAGAACAATGAGACACTCATCACATTCAGAGTGGCTTCTAAACTGCTCAAGGAAATCTTAATTTTAGATAATGATAATGCTCATGGGGCCATCGCTCTAAACCCCCTATCATAGATATTATTGCTCATATCTGAAACATTTTGCAATCGGCTGTTCAGAAAAAATTGCCTACACGTGGATTTGTGGTATATGTATATATATATATATATATATATATATATATATATATATATATATATATATATATATATATATATATATATATATATATATATATATATATATATAAGGTCTAGTCCTATTCTGGACCTTACGTCACAAAGCCCAACTAACCAACCAACCAACCCTACAGATGGTTAGAGAGTGTAAGAATAGATTTTTTTACACTATCTAACCATCTAGTAGGAAGTCTTCTATTTCAGCTTTTTCACTCTATTCTTTAAAAAGATTTTTTTTTTCATTTTGAGGGGAAAGATTCATCATATCTATAAATATGACCTAGCCATCTAAAAAGGGAATCCTTTATTATTTTTAGGATATAGGGATCATTATATTTTAATATACATTTCATGATTATATACTAGCATATTTTATTTTATTTTAGCGATCTAAAGATTTTTAATATATTTTTCTTTCCAAAATCAGTAATAGATCCTCTTCTACTTTTGAAACATTCAGTATAAGTAATACTAGATTTTATAAAATATATTGACACTGTTCTTCTACAATATTTAACCGATAAAAAGTTGAATGGTTATATAGATCTCTGACCTTCAATTCAATAGTTAGTGTGTTTGATTCCCACCTCAGCTGCGGATTCCTATTAAGATTCGGAATTAACTTGAAATCGTTGATTCATATCCGAAGCAAAATCATAGGCAAAAAATGACCACCGAGAAAAAATTTAAACATAATATTTTCAAAAAGAAATTTTACTTATGCTATAAATTCGTTACTGTAAACGTGATTAGTGCACACTCATAAATTTTCTGTTGTTGTTGTTTTTAACCTTTTTAAGGCTGTTTGAAAATTAGAATTTAAGCTTGTAACTTATTTCTAATTAATATTCCTAATTAAATTCCATATTTAACTATTTTTAGTCTACTGTAGTTTTACTTTAAGGGTAGATTCCGAAATTTGAGAAGATAATTAAATTTAAAATTTTAAATTCTTCACATAACCATGGATACATTTTATTAAGTATTGTCATTAAGTGTATTTTAAAATGTATCCCAAACACTTAGTTGTATTCTCCCGTGAGACATGAATACCTCTTTACAAAATAAATATTTAAGGATATTAAAACCTAAGGAAACCTAAAACAGATCAATGTAAAAATTGCTTTTACAATTGCTACACATAATTCTTTAATTTACTTAAATACAAAATAAAAATTTTAATTGTAATGTTTATAAAGTAATATTCTGAAGAATTCCATTTTAATAATAAATTATAGTGAAAGAAAAGCTGATCGGTAAATTTTCTCTGATGTACAGTTGTAGATATTTCAATTTAATGAGCAGTTTTTAAAAAAAACTTACATTTAAACTTAGATAAATAAAGTAAATTAAAACACTGAACTTGATTCAAAAAAGAAATTTGACTAAAGTAATGAAGTGTTTCATAAAAGTGTATTTCAATAGTCATTTCAACTTAAAATATGTTAAAAATTTGTATACTTTAAAGCACTAATGACTTTAAAATAAATATTTTAATTTTCATCTCATTAATTAGTTTCCTAATCGATATTTTTATTTAGTGCTTCTTTGGCATCTTTAACTGCACTCTTAATAAAATAGTTCTAATTAATTATCTCAGTATATACTTATTTAACTAATATTTTGTAATTGGAAGTCAAATTCTAATATTTTTTATAAATATTAATTCGAAATAAGCATCAATAAAAGTTAATAATTTGCTTCAATTACTAAAAAAAAATTTTATTTTAAGATAACATAAGAGAGAGAGAGACCTCACAGTAAAGTATTAAAAAATTATTCTACTTAAATTATAACTAGAACTCATTTTTATCGACAGAATAGAAATGTTTGCCTAAAAAGTACTGTACATACATCTAACTTTGAATTTATTCACAAAAATTTTGTTTTTTATCCGTTCTATTCATTTTAAAGCCTAAAATAAATTTCTTTGTTGGAAATCAACTTGTATATTGGGAAATCACGATACGACAAGACACATAAATACGACAAACAATAACGGGCAATACATTCATTTTACACATAATACGCATTTGAAATCAAATATCCTTTATCTTTGTAAATAGAGCAATATATTTGATTTCTCGATATAAAAAAAACTAGAGAAAATTGGATTACATAGATTGAGAAGGTGAATTTCTTGGAAGAAGGGAAGTGCCAAAGATAAAAATAACAAAGATAAGCTCCAATAGATTTACGTATTAATAAAAGCGACTTCCAGACAGATAAATTTAGTGTGTGATGTTGACAATTATTGGATTTGACTTACTATTATTCAAGAAAGACAACAGTGTTCAAGTAAGTAATGAAAGAATGTCTTCCACGAACAATAACAATATATATTTATACTATTATTGTTCGTGGTAAGGTTATATATATATAACCTTAACTTGGATTTATAATGTGTACTTTGCTCAGGTTACTTGACCTAACTATGTAATTTACTTATATTGAATAAACATTGGCTTACTATTAAGAGGTACTAGTTATCTATAGTTTATTTGTGTAAAGTTTAGTGTGTTTTGGTCTAAAGATTTTCATTTTATTAGAGAAATTAGTTTTTGGTTTTAATTTCTAAAACAATCTTTTGTGTGGTTTATGAATTGAACAAAATCATTTTGTTTACTATGTGATAGTTAAAATCGTACGGAAATCTGCAATGGTAAAAAATGGTACCTTTCCTAAAATTTCATATAATTGCTAAATTTGTTCCTTATGCGTAATAACGACGTAATTAAGGAAACTTATCAAAAAAGAAAGAGTCAATGCAGTATTTACTCAAATTTTTAATTATTGAGCTGTTAAAAACTATTTCAATATTGAAAAATATTGGTAATAACAGGTTTAAATTCTTGTATTTTTAGGCTAAATTTTTCAAACGTCCATTTTCTTGGCGTGAATCTTCAGAAAAACCAAACACTCCAAAAATTTTCGGTTATTTCAAGAATCCTTATTTTTTCTTAATTGTTTTCATAACAATGAAATTACTGTTGTCGGAAAAATAAACTCATCTTCTCTTGGATTAATATTTTATTCTTGTTGTGGCAAAATTACCATTTATGGGTTTTATGCTGATTTAATATTCACTCTTCCTAAAATAAAATTTTAAATGACTTAATAAAGTGTAATATAACAGGATGGACATTAACAAATAGTTTCCTGATTTGTAATTCCTAATGAGAACACAATTTTACGATTTTCTCTCTAACTCATGCGAATATATCTCAAATTTTTACCTTTAAGGATAGGACAATCAATGAAATAAGGAAAGTTCAACACTCTTTAAGATCTAAGGCATTGAGATACTTATGAACTCAGAGAAAGTCAACATTTTATAAAGAATCTCCATTTTACGAAGAATTATAGTATAAGGAATTATATGCTTTAAAGTATTTTGTAATATACAATTACCTAAGCAAACTAACTAAATATAATTCAACGTTTCACAATAATAATACAAACGCTTAATATTTGCTTCCTATCCTTATAAATTTAGCTGTTCACAGATTCAAGTTTACTCTTCTCTATAATTATAACTTATTTTGAAATACTAAGTGATATGTGTTATATAATTTTGCTTTCGACGGAAACAAAAAATCTTTGGAAAAAAATTTTAATTCTATGCACGCTTCATCCCTAAATATTAACAATTATTATAATTCTTTAAAACGTCTGGAGGTATAAATTGATTTTAACATTTTTTTTCTTATTTTTGCTCAGAAATTTAGATTTATAAAACAATATCACTTTCCACTCTAAAACTCTGTATCATACTCCAAAATATACTTGCACATCAAAATAAATACTCGATGCATTAAAATGTAAAATACTGTTTCAAAATAAATAATGAATTGAATCTAATCTTTGAATCTAAGATAGAAAATTTTATATACCTCACCAAACATTTTACTCCTAACAATTCAATAAATTCAACAATTGCAGATTCTCATTGATTTATGCTATCGAAGGAGAGAGAGATGATAGTCATTTAATACACATCAACTTATGTAGTGATTTTTCTCACATGCACTTACGCAATTTAAAATATTCGCTGTCATAAATGCTTTCTATGCAAATGTATTAAGAATATGAATTAAAATTTATTAAAAGGAATTAATTATAATTACATGAATTTCATTTCATATTTTATTGTTTAAAATGAATACTTTCATAAAAAAATTATCTTTATTTCTAAAATAGTTTATTTTGTACATACATAAACAGAATTTGAATGAACTAGTTTTCGTTATTTAAAAAACTCGTAATTTTATGATCCTTTATATAAATTAAGGAAATATGCCTTGCAATAAATACTGAAATAATATATACATTTTATTATTTATTATTTAAAATAAAATTATTTCTTTTAAATAACTCCTTTAAAATAATTGAATAAAATAACTCTAATTCTTTTATGTAAGACGAGCAAGGAATGAAAGTTTTCCCTTATATTCTGAATAAAACCGATTGCATATTCCATTTTGCTTAACTAAAATAATCCATGCAAGACAACTACTTTTACATTCACATTACTAATTTAATTAGAAAAAAGCAATCTCTGAAAAAAATCCTTTTTAACTAGTCTTTGTGTATTTGAATATAAAATACTGAACAAATCATTTAACCATCAAAGTTTAAAAAAACCGTAAATAGAAAAAAACTAACAAAACTGTCTGAGAAAGCAAACACATAAAAAAATACATGAAATTAACTAATTGGGTGACAGAGAGGGGAGGAAGAAAAGCAGTTAATGACATTAAAACTTAAAAAAAAACCATATGCCCCAAAAGTCATTGACTTATAGACAGTAATCTCCAAAAAAGAAGTTCATTAGCTGGAACTAGATTTGTGAAAGCAAAAAAGTTGTGAGACTCAGAGTCCTTACCTACATTTTTATCGAATAAATAATTTAATCATATTTCATAAATAATAAGAACAAATGCGTTAAAAATTTGTAATAATAGCAAGCATTTTCAAACGTTCGTTTTTATTAAAGTAATAAATATCATTAATTATAATAATATCTGTATTTTTAATGGTCAAGCAAAGAATGCGTCTAATTTCCATTAAAATAGTTAATGCTAAAACTACTTTGCCATAAAAAATTTTGGAAACTATACAATCCTCTTAATAAAGAAGGTCTAAGAGATTTTTCCAAAATTTTATTTATAATAAAGTGTAAAGATGTAAAATCATGAACATTTCTGAGTGTATTTATCGTGAGCTGTAAATTTTATTGCGTTTATCTTATCGGATAAGGTAATAATTTTAAGTTCATGAGAAATGGGGAAAGTTGCAAATACACATGTTCTCTAAGCAGGTGTGTATAAAATATAAAAAGTATCTCTTAACTGAATTCTTAAATTGTATATCATTCTTCAAAATACAAATAGAGAGAATATTCAGTAGAATAGTTGCATTTTCTCTTAATTTGAATCTTTTCTTTTTATTTGAATAATAAATAAACTAAGCACAGATTTCGGCTCATTTTAAATATCATGATAATTATCAGATATATTGAAATCCAATGTTCATAATTATCTTACATCCATAAAAAAAACCAATTTAAACTTTAAAAAATAATCTGAAAAATACATAAATATCTTTGCTTATTATGTAAAAAAACTCAGCAATTAAACTTTTAACAATTTTATTTTCCTACAGAATAGTTTTTTTATAAGTGTCAAATAGACAGAGTAGCTTGAAAAACCAAATATTCTCTACGTGTCAATTTTGAGTGAAAATCTTGTACAGTGCTCTACTGTTTATTTTCTTCACTATTGCTAACAGTGATTTATAATAATTTATGAGTTCATTTTGACTTGAAGTATTATTTTTACTCCCAGCACACACTCCAAAATTCATTGTCTTTCAAAGGGGAAAATTTGGTAACTTGTTATATCAATAAATGAAAGCTTCAAATCATGGATTTTGAGCAAACACCCGATACATGCTATTCAACGTTACACAGTAAAATTGCAGACATGAAGAACACCAGAAAAAATATCCCAGAGAAAAGAATAGGGTTTCTTCTATTTCTTTCCAGTTAATTTGATGTTTTTTTAATTTAAATTACACCATTTTTCTTCAAATGTGTGTGTTTTTTAAGTTAACATTTTTCAAAGAAAAAATAAAATATGGGTCCCTTAAAAACTAACAACTTTCAATGAAAAAGAGTATATTCAGCTGATTTTTACAAACATTAATTTTACATGATACATTTTTGCATAAATGATTTTAATATTATTCTTGATTGTTAAATTTAATCTCTCAAATTTTCGAAAATCAATATTACATTGTACTGTAATAAAATTAATGTTCATTTGATTTCTTAAGAAAGTATTTATAACAAGGATAGATGCATACATACACACACACATATAGAGAGACATACATACATACATTCATGCATTATTTACATACATACATTATTTTAAAATAATCATAAATCATAAAATGTTGGATATCAGTTGTATTGTCTAAATATACACATATTCAATCATGTACATGATTATTAATATAAAAATGCGTCTTTTAAACTTTCAATATGATAGGCATTGTCGAAAAATAAAAGTATTAAAATCTGTATTGTTTTGTTGCAACATAATAAGCAACTTAATATACAAACAATTTTTAAAATTTTTCAAAATCTCCCTCGTATCATTACGTTTCAGGTGATATTTTTGCTTACATGTCTCAAGGGAGGAAACCCTGAAAACTCCCAATCATCTATCCCGAGGAGTATGCATGTAGAAATGCATCTTCCGTTGTTTCACATTGGCTGGAATTAAACCCAAAACTTTTCACTCCCGAAAAGAGCAAAGGCGCTCTCCGAAAATTCTCTTCAAATTTAAATTTTAATATTTTGACACCTGGAATAATTCTGTCTGATTACAAAATTGTACATGGGAGTTATGATAATTTTATTGATTTCATCAATCACAATATTTTTTTAAACATAATATTTTTTGTTAGTAATAAGTTCTCCGATTGCATTTTTTAATTTACATCTATACATAAAATATACATATGTTAGACAAAATATAATAGATAAATATACATATTACATACATAGAAATTTTAAATTACAAGTTATGAAATATTTTTTTAATTAAAATAATAATTTTTTCCACTAAATATTGTTCTGTTTAAAATGTTGGTAGAGGAAATATTTTAATACAATTATAAAATTAAATTCATTAAACTTCAAATGAATATTCATATTTCTGAAATTCCCACATATATCGTATATGAAAACAACATCTAAATTTGTGAAAATATTTTTTTAATTTACATTTTTATGATAGAGCAATATTTAGTATAAATGTAAAATTACAGTAAATTCCTGCCAGGGTCTCTTAAGAAATATACACTTCTAAAATAAAATACCTTTATTTAGATAACACTAGATTTTAGGAACTACAAATTTTTTTTAGAAAATATGTTAAGGGTAACAATTAAGACCTTTCTAAAAACATAAAAAAATGAATTGAATTTGAAACAATTTATGAAATGTAGTTGAAACTAAAACAAGGAAAGAATTGAAGATAACTGGATTTCTTTTAAATTGTCCTTCATTTGAGATATTTTGCAAAACCATGAACGATAAAATAACTTTCTGAATCATTTTTATTATTCGAAGAATAGCTCGAATATTAGCAAAATTTCAGTAAAGTTCCATAAATAACTTTAAGCAGTTTCACATTTTAGCTGTGCAACGGTTGAGAAAAAATAAGTGTGATATAACATTTTATAACTTTCTATATAAAGGCTTTAATACAGTCAGTCACAAAAGTCTACGTACAACCCTAAAAAAGGGCACATTTCAAAACTGAGTTATATTTTAATCTTCAAAATAGAATAAATATTTCTTTTTTCACTAAAAACTGTGATTTACAAAATTAAAAAGTTTCAAACTATCATCTACTGGAAATTTTGTGAATATGTAAAAGTTAGCGCGTCACGAAAGTCTGCATACACACGATTGGTTGAGAAGAGAAAATTTACATATGAAGATTTGTTGAAGGTTACTTAAGTTTGAGGTGACACTTTTGTAGTTAGTTCATCGTTAGTATTTTCCATGATATTACAATAGCAAATTGCTTTAAAATGAGCAAGGGAAAGGAAACATCCTTAGAACTTCGAAATTTGGTGGTAAAATAGAAATGTGAAAAGAAATCTTACTCCGAAATTGCCAAAATTGTAAACAAAAGTCGGTCAACTGTGCAAACAATTTGTAGAAACTTTGTTAAACGCGGACATGTGCTCAGCAAGTCTCGATGTAGTCGTCCAAGGAAGCTCAATGATCGAGAAGCAAGAGCCACAGTAAGAAAAGTGAAGAAAAATCCAAAAATTATTGCCCCAAAATTAGTGAATCAAATTGAAACAGAAATTGGAAAGCAGGTACACTCAGAAAATGTTCGTAGAATTCTTCGATTGGCCGGCTACAATGGCAGAGTTCCCAGAAGGAAACCATTCGTATCATCTGTAAACCGAAAGGAAAGACTTGCCTTTCCTTCTGCACATATTGACAAGTATTTTGAGTTTTGGAAAACAGTTTTGTTCACCGACGAGAGCAAGCTCAACACTTTTGGAAGTGATGGCCGTGGAAAAGTTTGGAGGGAAAAAAAACACAGAAATGAACCCCAAGAATTTGACTCCCACCGTAAAACATGGTGGAGGCAGTGTGATCGTTTGGGGTGCCGTGGCAGCAGCTGGAGTTGGCAATTTGGTTTTCATCGAGGGTACTATGGATTGTTTTGGATACTTGAAGATTTTGCAAGGCAACCTACATGAATCAGAAAGAAAATTGGGACTTGGAAGCAACTTTGTCTTCCAACAAGACAATGATTCTAAGCACACAGCAAAGATTGTGAAGGAATGGCTCCTCTGCAAGACGCCCAAACTGTTGATTTCACCTCCACAGTCTCCAGACCTTAACCCTATCGAACACATTTGGGAAGAAGTCGACAGAAAAATAAGAGAACAACCCATTACCAGCGTCGAAACCCTAAAGAAGGCTATGCAGCAGGCTTGGTCCCAAATTTCACCTGAAACAACAAAGAACCTGGTGAATTCGATGCCAAACCGAATGCATGCAGTCATTGCTTCAAAGGGAGGGCCTACCAAGTATTAATGATATTTTTATTTTTGTTTATTGCCAAAAATTGGAGTTTCCTGTCTCTGTATGCAGACTTTCGTGACCACATAATTTGAAACTTTCGTTATTTTAATTAAGTTTTAACAAATATGTTGATAATTTTATTTATTCTAAGTTATTATGAGAAATAATTGTGAAAATAAAATTGAGTTTTCGAAATTATGAGTTATGTGCAAAATACATAAAAAGCAGTGTGTGTATGTAGACTTTTGTGACTGATTGTATTCTCTAGGGAGGATATTAACAAGGTTATAGAGATTTTTCTTTTCTAATGGGCATGAATAATGAAAGTAAAAACTGAAACTTTTGTCTCAACTTTCTCTTCTACGTGAGAATTATATATTTTTAATTTTCATTTATTTCCCAAAAGTATTAATATATAATGTCACAGAATTTATTTTATATATACTGTGTCTGTGTACCTAAATCTTACATTTATTTTTTTTTTTAATATTTTCATACATAAACTATTATGCATATTTAAAGTTTTCTTTGCTTTCCATTATGTTTATAAATGATTAACTTTATGACTACTTCTTCGTATCTTGTATTGCTTTTTTTTTTATCTGATAATTTTTAATATTCTTATTTGTAAATAAAGCAAACTAATCAAGAATATTACATTAAGATTTTTTAAAAATTGTCATTTCATATTTCATACAGATGAATTATTTAAGAATATTATTTAAAGTAAATACTTATCCTCGATATGCAAGTAAAAAGTAATTTTTCATGCAATATTTATTATTAATATTTAAAGATTATGAGATATGGTAACTTTGAGATTACTTGTAACATAAAAGAATCGTGAAATTTATTGCTTAATATTCATGTTAAGGATTTCAAAAAAATTGATAATTTTGATCCTTAAATTAAATATTTTTAACTTATTATTGCATTTGTGATGTTTGTAATGAGTATCATTTCTGGATCTCAACTTTTCATTAGTATCCCGCAATCCCTTTGAAGTAAAACTACTTTTTTAAAAACATTGACAAAAACATATGTGCTCTTTATTATGAAAAGATGGCAGTGTAGTAAATATCAGAGAATAAGCAGAAGAGGTTTTCATAAAAGAAATTATTTGAATGCCAAAATATGGAAAATTTTTCTTTTGGTCATTCAGGAGCATTGAATGAAGTGAAAGGATATCTAAACATCAAGAAGGGATTGTCTGAGGACTAAACTTTACATTACGAATAAAAGTTTCAAAAGTGTCCGATAGACTTCTCAAAATGTCTTTCATTGGCAAACACGAAAATATTTAAGAACCAGTGAAACAAATGTAACAGCAGCCAACTAATAAAATACTTTTTAAAAGAAGGTAAGGAAAATAATTCGTAGTCACTTCTAAAGATTGAATCATGTTGAAAAGAGGTGCTCTAATACTTTCTTTTCCTGCTTTTCAATATTGCTAGCCAGTACAGTTAATTTTGAATATTTTAAGGGAATTTCTGCAGCTAAGCTGAACTGAGAATGATTACACTCTGTTCTGTTCTTCAAGAGGGAAAGCTGAGGGGAATCCACATAAGAGAAAACTTTAGTTCGTAAACTTTGAAGGCGTTTTCTCTTTGTTTTCCAAGGCACGAGGAACCATAAGAGAATATTTGAAGAAAATTTAAATTTTTGAATCATATAGTATTAAACGTGTTCTTCCTTTCTTTTTTTAACATCGATAAATCTGAAATTTAAATAGAGAAATTTGTAAAAACTTGAGCAGTAAGACTGAATTGATTATGTGTGAAACATAACCATTTTATTTTCTACTTTTTGAGATAGTGTGAAATCCATGTGAAAATATTTATAAGAAACTTTAGTTACTGGCCAGATATGATTATCAATTAAAGATAGCTATTATTACTGCTTTCTTACCTGGATAAAGCTTTTGTCCTTCGACACTGTTGCCAAAAATTGCAGATAATATCTAAAATAAACGTCAAAAGAGGAAAATTTACTACCGATTTCATTATGAGAAGCCTTTCTGAATTTATGTTTTAATACCCAAAATTTCCTTAAAATTAATAACTGATCTATATCGATATGACTATTTAGAAGAGAATTCTCACTAATAATTAAATCTCATCTTGACGGCTCACAGCATAACTGTGTAATTTTTAACTTTAAATTTAAAATTAAATTATTTTGAAAAAGAAACCCACAGTATTAATTTATATCTAAATAAAATTAATCAAAAATAAATCTATTGACAAGCTACTCTTGTTCAATTTTTTCATTCCTTGCTATCAGTATTACACACAATTATTACACATAATCAGAATTAGGAAATATTTCTAAATATGAGTTCTCTAACGTTATTAAATGAAAACTGTAAAATCCAGAATCAATCAAGTATTAAATAAACAAAATCCAAAACGGAGTGTTACAAGTTTCAGTTTTTCAACACAACTGAGAATGGAAGAGACGCTCTGATGAGTTCTTCAAATTACAGCTCAACGTCTTTGAGCTGCTTTTACTGAACTATGATTTTTTTTCTTTCAAAATTGGTATTATTAAGTTTTTTAAATAAAATTTCTAGTACATTTCTTTAATTTCTAATCTAAACATTTCTTTTAAGAAAACAGAAACTATAAACACCAATTAACAAAACAATACTATATTTTATGAATTTGAGCATACTTGAATAATGCTTCATTCAAAGCAAAGTGAATAAATCAGGCAATATATAAATGCTAATAAAAACATTTTACTTGCAACATTTTAAAGCAAAAATCAAGTTTTCGCTCATGGCTTTTTATGTATTCAAGCTTATTATTTGAGAAAATAAAAAAAAAAAATATTTATAATTGAGATCCCATATCTCTTAATTGGAGTTTTTTATTGAAACTGCATCAAAATTAAATAGTTTTAAGCATAAAACATAAAAAAATAAGTAGCTAAGTATGTGCCACCCCCAGGCAAAATAGAGCAATTAAAAATTTGATTGCAGAAAAATTAGCTCTTAAACTCTCAATTTAATTTGGCTTAAAATACCGAATTTATATTTTAACTAATTAATAAAAAATGCGTCTAAACTAACAACACTATTTTATAAAAAATATTAATAATTTACCTTCAAGTTATCAAATGACTACATTAACAACTTTAATTATTGTTGCTTTCTAATACGGGATTACTAGGATATAATTTAATAGTAAACTATTTAAATACATGAGTCAAATGCATAAATAATGGAAACTTATTTCAACTAAATTAAAAGCAACTTTAAAGTAAACGAATTAATTATTAATTTTATTTGATCTTTACAAAGTTTTAAATATTTTTATTAGATTTCAAACTTTGGAATATTATTATTACAATTAATAAAGGGTGTTTTTAAAAATTAGTTTTTTATAAAATGCATAATTGATAAAAATGTATAAGAATAATTATCTCATAAATTAAAAACTAATTCAATTTTCTATGTTTTTAAATTATGTCTCATTTTAAGATAATTTACAAAGAAAAAACTACTAATTAAATCCAACCGTTTCTAATGACGACACACATTATCACGATATAAAAAAATCTACTTCTCTTTTTAATATATTAAAAAGAAAATTTAACTGGGGATTGTTCTTAAAGAAATAGGCAAAAGAAAAAGATTTATATCATCTTAGAATCCTTAATTTTATTACAAGTAAGCATGCCGAAAATTCTTCTTTTTAGTTCAATTTTACAAGATATTCTCTTTTTTTGAATCATTCTTTCATATTTTAGTTAAATTTTCTGCATTGGAAAAATATTATATGCATTGAAGTATCTAATAATTTCAAGTGGAATACCTTTGGTTCAATAAAATACTTCTCCATGACTTCGGAAATCATTTACAGAGATAATCAATCATACTGCCTCAACAAATATCCATAATTGTGAAAACGTTACAAATGCAGGATTTTCTGCTGGATTTGGCCGTTCTATCAAGTCCTATATATGTTCAAAATAATTCTTGTCTGGCTGTCTACACGGCTGTCTTTTATTGAAACTGATCAAAATTCTCGTTAAACCTTTTGCGAACAATTTTAGATCAATATTTGACATTATTTTCTTATATGAATTTCACGAATGGCAGCAAATGATCTCCCCAAATCCAATAACAATTTCCAGTAAAAGACTGATTTATGTTGACAAAAAACTTAGTAAATGTCATATGTAAATAGCGTACAATGTAATAATTTAGAGATGATATTCTATGTCAGTTATCGTTGATTTAAAAAATGTCATGCTCGTGTAACATTAAAAGTAATAATGTTTTGACATAAAGCAATGAACAGCACTGCAAACGATTAATTTCTTACCACAAGTGTTTTCTCCGGATCGTTTGTAAGGAAAACATTGGTTGATGAATTTTAAGTCAATAGAATGTCATTATCTATTAAGATTCATTTAATGTAAAATTTTCAGTTATATAAGAACAATGACACCAGATTAAAAAGAAAAGAAATTAAACTAGCACCTTACTTTCCTATTCGGTAGATCAATGTTCACATCCCGAGACGAAATTATTAGTGTAATTCAGCATTGCACACTTTCTCCAATTAAATATAATTTATTTCAGAGCATTTTCTATAGATATAAAATCAAATCAACGCTATTTAGTTCTAAAATAAGTTTCAAGCATTTAATTGTAGAACAAGATATTCTAGTTTGTGTAATTAATGTTTTGCTGTCCATTGTAAGATAATTAAGTTACTTATAGAAACTTATTATACATGCATGTACAGATACCATGTGATTTAAATAAAACTATAATTTTAAAAGTATGTCACATTGCAATGTAAGACCAACTAGTCAAACAGTTGAGATATCATATGAAATACTTGTAAAACAATAAAGTTACGTTTTGCAAAGAAAAAGTATAAAGAACATATGAAAAAATGATAAGAAAATGAAATAGACTATGAAGAAAATTTAAAAAAAAGCATATTTCTAAAAGTAATTAACTGTCTTATGGAAAAAACAGTTTCTTCGATATTAGTACCGTGTAGATATATTCAGTGTAAAAAGATGATTTTTTTCTTAGTTAAACAAAAATATTTAATTAAACTTAAGGCATTTAGAAATCGTTAACATTAATTACAATACCCGGTATTTGTCTATAAAACGTTATAAACTTAAGTATAAATCACATGATCTTTCTTTTATTTAAAATATAATGTGCGTTGCAGTAATTACTATTCATCTTATACGAAAAATGTAACAGTATTTTTTAGAATCTTTGTTTTCAGTAAATAAACAGCAGTATAAAAATTAGACATATTTCCATCGACATTTCAAATGAAATTACTTTTCGTATTCAAGTCAATGTGAAAGAATTTAAGAACATTCTGAAATACATTTGTGAATTAGAAACCATAATAAATTGTATTTAATTTTTTATCGTTAACTTATTATTAACTGTCTGTCTTATTTTGAACATCTTAACAAGGTTCTTAAGCCAGAGTTCATAATAAAAAGTGACTAATGTTTTAAAGTAACTGTTAAATATTTGTAATTATATCAGAACCCTATTAAATGAAATTTTTTTTATAAATGTATAATTGAAATAATGAAGAGAAATGGGATAAGCATGTATTGATATATAATACCTATTGTACAAAGTCACAAAGTCAAAAATTTTATAATGTATAATTAATATATACTAAAATAAACTTTTGTGTACATTATTTAATAGAGAACAGTGTAAAGAAAGTTCGTTGAACTCCTATGAAAATCAATACATTTTTTTCAAAAGATATCTGTATTTGCTTTGGTAGAAACGAGCAGAAAATAAAATATTAGACTTGTTTCAATAAAAAAAATCAAATATCAGTTGAAAGGCTCATATGACTTATATATCTAGTGAGAATTGAAGAATTTTTGTAACGAAAAAATTGTGTACAAAAGATTTCAGTTCTATAATAAAGTAAAAATCTCTTGAGATTTTCTTCTACTATTTGGAGACTGCCAACTTTTGTCTAATGATTCTTAAGTTTCGTATATTTTTGAATGAAATCTAAGAATATAAATAAATAGAAATCAATGAAAATACAAAAATTCTATCACACAACAAATTATTTATAAGCGAAACTAAGTGCCATGTAAATATGTACAGAAGAAAATAAAAATCATAATGAATTAATTTCGTTATTAACTACCAAGTTAACATTAATCTATATTAAAAAATATTATTGCTTTATAAATAATATTTCAATATAGTTTTAATCTAAATTAGTCTTTTTCCAACAGCCATCTTTGAAATTGCTAGGAATTTTCTATCGAGATAGTGATACTGTATGTAAACTTTGCAAAAATGGAGGATGTGGTCTAAAATCGGAATGAAAATCCAGCTTCTTTATTAACTCGAATTGAATCCAATACATTTTGTAGAATATTCTGATAATTCTTTTACTGTTTATATTCAGTTGATAAAAAATGGAGCAATGGCACAATAATAACCACAATATTAAAATTTTAAAAAATTGCTTTTTTACCCTGAAGATTTACTTTACTTTACAGTGAAAGTAAGTAAATATACCGTATTATTTAAAGTTCTCCATTCGTTGACAAAGATTTAAGTATATTCTCATCACTTTTGGAATTACGATGCTATATACACTGAGTTATTATTGCTCTATATAAGATGCAATCAACATAATGGAATGCGACCTAAAGTGGCGGGATAGGCATTTGACAAGGCATTTGGAAGTATTGTTACTCAACTGGCTCAAGAAAATTACAAAAATCAAACTAAAAATTTATATTGACATTTCACTTATATGTAGATTCACTTTCCGTTTATTTAAAACCAACATGATAAATTTCATCTAAGACAATTTTTCCAACTACTTCCTTTAATTTTAAAAGTGACTCTAGAATATTTTAAATACCAAACATTTTACTAGTCGGTAATAAAAAAGAAGCATTTTAGGTAATCCATAAAAATGGTGTATTAGTTAACTAAGATGCTTAAAAAAATAATGGTAATTATTATTATTTATTTTAAAAAAATTATGTCCTTTATTTTAAATATGTGAAGGCTTATTTTGAAAGTGAAAGTTTTAAGTTACTCTTCTGGGAAACACTGATTAAAATTACTGTTTACTGAAATAAACTCAATTTAACTGCGCTTTAATACATATGAAATACACATTTGTTTAGCGTCTCTTATAATCTAACCCATTATCAATGAGTACAAAATAATAAAGAAAACAAATTTCTAACAATTTTAAGAACAAATCTAGAATTGTAAGCAAAAATACTCATTGAAGTAAATAAAACAACTGCTTGTATGAAGGTGTTTTTTTTTTCAATTTAAATACGTGTCATGTACATCCTCATTCATTTTCTATGTCACCGGCATCCTTGAAGTCCTATACATAAATTACTTCCAAATCATGAAAGCATTCATTTCCAAGTCATATCCACCCACGCCAATTCAATTCGTATGTGTGGGAGAGTTGGTTAAACTGCAACCGTTAAAAATCCCTCACAGAATAAAAATTCGAGATGAGGGGAAAAAAATGTCATATTTCTCTCTAAAACTTCAGTAAAAGATGTCATCAAAGGCTAATGAGATGCGAGATGGAAATATCTCCTCCGGCTGTGGAAAATCGATATTCCCTATGAATCTGGAAGAATGACTTTTTTTCTTGTCCCATATCGAGCCACCTTTCACTGTAATAATATTCTCTGTTTGCATAATAACTTCATATTTAGGAAAAAATCAAAACTAAGAATAGAAATGGAAAGAAATTTTTAGATTTAGACTGAATGGCATTTTTAATAATTAATATATGAAAAACAACCTTTAAGATATTTAAATCACCTATCTGAAGAGAGCTTTCTAATGCCTTGGAAAAATAAATATGAATATTAAATTCTTGATATTCTCATGCCTAATTTCAGACTCTCAAATAAACTTTTTTTAGTCAAGGAATAATAAATTTCTTGAATATTAGTTTTGAGCCTGCGTTTTTTTTTTTTTTTTTTGTTACTTGTTTGGTGTACTGCAAAATTTTTACGATGGCTTTCATATCAAATTGAAATGCTTTTATTACATGTGGTTCAAAACTTTTTTTACATCTGTAATTTTTATGATGTGTCTTTATATAAAAATATGCACCAGGCATAATATATTCTTGACTGATGAAATATTTTCATTTTTATAAGAATTTAGTTATTGAGATGTATTAACTTATTGAACTCAAAGGAATTAGAAAGTATTATATATTAAAACTAAAAAAAAAAAATTATTATTCATTGGAAATGAAATCTTTGGATTTCATTTATTTTGAAACCCTTGTTGCTACTGTTACTTTGTATATATTATTAATGTAATGAAAATATTTACATATTAAAGTCACTACAAACAAAAAAGTTTATTATTTAAAATCATGCTCAACAAAACAAAGCATTTATGTAGGTTGTACAAAACAGAATACAGAATATCAATTCATAATATTATTTAAGTTGTTAATTATTTTTATACTTTACCATTAGATATCAGAAATGGATATTAGAAATTATTTTTGTAATTTTGCAGAAAATGTATGGTAAAAAGATAGATTCCTATAAACAAAATATTTAATTCCCACAAACTATAAACTCTCATCAAAACATTAATATTAATCAAATATACTGACATTTTAAAATTAGTACATAATAAATTAATAGTATATTTTTATTATAAAAGAAGGTGTTAAATTTTATAAATAATTTCAAAATGTGCTTATTCATTTTATGCCTTAAAATTAATGTTTGCTAATCAAAAGATGTGATTAGAGTTAAGAAATATATTTTCACTGCCCTTTCGTATAACTTAATACAAATATTTAATTGTTTGAAATAAGTGAGAGAGATATCATTAAATTTTTTAAATAAATTAATTGTTAAAAAATTTTTATCCATTTTAATAGCTCCAGCATTAGTCACTATCAACAAAAAATTTGAATCGTTACTAAATATAAGATGCTAAAACATTCCTATAATAATTTATTTAAGTTTTATCTCTCTCTTTCACCCTCTCTCTGTCTTTCTGTTTACATTTCTCTCCGCAGTTTTTCCTAGCAAGAAAATGTCAATATATGTACACAACACTCTCACTATCAATATAGCTTTTGTTTGCTGAAAACTGTTGGATTATTTAATCAGCTGAATAAATTTCTAAATATTACAATTTGAGACGTTATTACATGAATATATATCTTCTAAAGGCAACAAGAAATAAAAATCTCAACAACATTCAAACAAATTATTTTAACAAATCATAAAATGTTGAAGTTTTGAGATAGACAAATAATAAAAATGAAAAATGCAGTTATTTCAAAAACACTAATGAATTTGACAGATATCTATTATCTTTAAGCGTAATATCTTTAAGCTTCATAATATATATATCAAGGTTATAACGATATAGATCTTATATAGTATTGATAATTTAGAAATATGAATAGTGAATTCTTGAATGAGGTATAAAACAAACGTATGTCAAAGCATAGAACAACAATCAAATTTATTGAATATTAAACTAGAGCTTTCTAAATAACGTACTAAGAAAACAGTTCTTTTCTAAAGAGCTAAGTAACAATTATTCTATACTTGTTCTATCATCCACATCCTTTTCATAAAATGTTTTAAAATTAAAATTAATATCTCGAGCAAAGAAATAAAATGAAATTTTAACGAAACATAAAAACACTTAATTAAATGTCGAAACTTGCAGAAACAAATCATCCCTGACTAAATTCCTCATTTATAGATTTATTTTTAATCACTTCCATTCCTCCGCCAAGATGACGGTGTGAAATCAGAAATAAACAAATTTAAGCTTTAAAGAGTAATTTTATCCCTTCTCCTCCCATGGGAGCGATAAAGCCAGATTCGGAGAATTTAAAATTCAGCAACAAATCAACTGTTTGTTTGCTTGTTCCGAAATAAAAAAGAATTGCATTCTCTCACTATGCATTCACGTTGGATGCTTCCAGAATTATGACGCCAAGCATTCAAATCAATTTTTTTTTCTTCCTCAAAATCATGTCGTGTTAAAGAAAAGCGCCACATTTTTTTATACTTCCCCACGAGATAAGTTCTAAAATCTCAGAGATAAATTCAATTCTCTCTTTAAATTCGAAGCTGTTATCTATTCAATCTTTCTATTTTGTAACAGCTATTTGCTTTGAACTGATTGAATTCATTAGCATTTGCAATTATACGATGCAAATTTTGAAGAACTACGCTTAAAATGAAAATGCAAAATGATAAAATTTGACACTGTTTTGTGAACATCGTGCATTTTATAATTATAATTTTTTTAATTAATCTGTACATTAAAAAGTACAGTATATGCATTACTTTACTGACTTTATCAACGAATATATTTCAAAGGATATAACATTTTCTTTCAAAATAATTTATTCATCTTGACTTTTGTTATTTTACCATGTCTAAATCAAAAGAAATCATGCATTATTAATAGCTGTACCTTAATATATAAATTTATTTTAACTTTTCCAGTAAAGATATTCTTAAAAAGTGCATTTTTGTTTTCTTCCAGTGAAATCTGTCAAAAACCTTTGATTTGTCTGAACACTTTCACAAAAATTACCCCATTTTAAATAATTTTCATTTGAATAAGCTCAGAAATTTATTTTGTTTTATCAAGAAATAAAAATAAACAGTTATAAAAAAAACACGTATAAACTCTACTGAATAAGTTAAACTATGTTATACGGTTTTTTCGTGCTTTTATCTTAAGTTTCCTTAATATTTTTTTGGCAAAAATATTCTAATTTATAAAGCAAACGAGTAAAATTATTACTGTATCAATTACTTTATAAAACTACATGTTTTTAAAGTTTCAATATGTAATTGCTACACACACATCATAATCAAATTAAAAATATAATCAACGATTATATTGAATTATATATTTTTTCATTTTATAAGGAATAAAACTAATATAAATAATGACTAAATATTTTGAGAAAAATCAATCATATTTATCAACAATATTATAAGAAATATTTTAATAAAAATAACTTGATAATTATTTTCGTTTAAAGAAAAATAATATTACTTTTTAAGGCAATGTACATTTTTAAGCGGAAATATTCCTTTCTCTTTTATATGATATTCTCTTTTGTCATTATATTGTAAAATATTTTATAGTTTAGGGTCATTAAGCTTCAGATATTGTAGATTTGTTCTATGGAAATCTTCATTTGTTTGTTTAGCAGTAAATTTTGCAAATAGAAATTAAAAGTTATGTTTGCAAGAATGGGATACAATGTAAAAAGTTTGTGCAGTGATTTCTGCTACAATGATTGGCAAAAGGGATGTTGTTTTTCAAATGTATAAATCTCTCACTCTCGAATCAGAGAATAACTGAAAAAAGGAACTGGTTGAAAAGAAAGAACTAAAACAAAAATGTTTGCTAAAATGAATATTTCTATGAAAATTCTTACTATATTTCATTTAGATATAATGTCAATTCCATTTAGGCAAAATTCCTTTTAACGGAATTAAAAGAAATTATGGAAACCGGAATTTTTCGGAGACATTAAATAACATAAATTATATCAAAGTTTTCGCTTATTGTATTTCCTTCTAATAAAATTCAACAGCATTATTTACACGTTATAATATTATTTTACTTCTAAACATTTTATTAATGCTATTTATAAAAATTTAATTTCTTAGAAGCATCGTAACAGTTTTAAAAATAAATCCTTAGTCCAGACCTTTCCAATAATTTTCTTCAAGTGGAATTCAAAAATGTTCTTTAAAAGAAAAAATAAGGATAAATAATTAAAATTCTAAGTTAATTAAGATTTAAAGTGCGCTTCGATTACTTAAGCAAAAAAATGAAAACTTATAATGTAATAGACCCTTTTAATTACATCATATACTTAGCTTCTTAAAAAAAAATAAATTAACTTAAGTGTGTTGCATTTTCAGTAATATGTGATTATCATTATTGGATGTAGGTACCAAGTAATTATCCTTATAATTAATCTGTTGACAAAATCTAAAATTGTGCCTTTGATGAACTAGAGCCACAATATAAGGCTTGTGGTTTTTTCCATAATTTTTTTTAAAGAAAACCTGAAGTTCTTAAAGGTTCCAGCTAAATTTCACAACCTAACGATGACCGTCATCCCATTAGAGTACTTAAAAAGAATGCCCATGCTTACGTATCAAAAAAATAGGATTAAGCCAATTAATTCTAAAATTGAATATATAGTTCATCCAATATTAATATTATAATTAATGAAAAAGTTATCTATCTTAATAAAAAATAAAAACTAATTATTCAAAAAATAAAGAAATATGTGTTGCGTGGGATAACACACACATGTCATATTATGAAAAAGCTATTTACACAAGAAAAATAATTAATTTAATATAATATTTATTTTATTCTCTTTCTTCATCTATTTTAGATAAATTTCTTACAAATTATATACATATACATACATACATACATATATATATATATATATATATATATATATATATATATATATATATATATATATATATATATATATATATATATATATATATATATATATACATATATATACACGTACCCTAATACGTCCTAATTTTCAGCAAAGAAATAGTGTCAATTTCAAAATCAGCAAGAATATTTGTTAATGTTCTTTAAAATATGCATTTAAAAAATAATAGTTATACATGAATTCAAACAAAAGTTTATTATATAAGCATATATATATATATATATTACCGTTAAAGTATGAAATCCGTTATTTTACAGAATACCTAGTTATTTCATAGAATAACAATTTGCAGCCCGTTAAAGTGTAAAATTATCTAAATCATATATCTCGCTTTTTAGTATGAGGTACATTTACATTTCGTTTAACAATATGGAAAGACGCGGTAAAAAAAGTTAATTTTAAATTCAAATAAATAAAAATAATTTGTGGAGGACGGCAAAAATGCCAAAGCATAAAATAACGAGAATACTTTTTCGCCATACCCTCAAAATTTCAACGACAAATACATTTACAAGCAGCATAAATTAGATAAATTGCTTCTTTTTCGCTTTAATTGTCTCTATCATTAGTTTATTTATAGAATACCTAGTTATTTCATAGAATAACTTAGTTAAAGTGTCAAATTATTAACAAATTACACACTTTAACAGACACGATCAGTTATTTCATGTAATAACTAAGTATTCTATAAAATAACTGCATTATATACTACTTTAACGGTAACATATATATAAGCAAATATTTTAAATATAGTAGGATTATTATTAATTTACATGTATATTGCTACAAATTTAATCACATTTAAAATATTAAATTTGAGTTTAGTTTTTAATCTTGTTTTTTTTTATAATATTTTCTAAGAATTTTATCTTATAGAATTTTATAACTGTGTAAAAGTTTTCTGAATTCTTTTTAAATCGAATAACATTCCATTCGTAAAAAGTTTAGGCAAGGTCATTAGAAAACTAGTTCAATTCATATCATTACAAAATGAACCGCGAAATTAGTTAGAGTGTGATCAATATTCTGGCATATTTTTTATAATATTCAAGTGAATTAAATACTGTCTTGAATTCCATTTAATCATCTTTAGAGTTATTTTCTTAATATTTTATGCAGTATGTTAGTTTAACGCTTGTGCGATATTTTATAAAAATACACATATATTTAATAATTTTAAATTTTTATCTTGAATAAATTTCATCAAATTATCTTTATTTTAATGTATAGCTAATTAATTTATTCGAATGTAAACGGTAGCGGTGGTTGGTTGTTTAAGACGTTCGCTCGGAAGATGATGAGTTCATATCTCGACCCAACTGAGTATCCGTTGTGTTCGTTAATGGCCCATAGGAAACGTTAAATATACCATGACCGCCATGTCTTCCATGTGAATTGAATAATGGCTATTTAAATCTGTGGGACTTGTCTTACTTCTAAATCTTCTTATGAAGAACCACCCACTTTCTTGGCATTGATGGCACACCTACTGGATGTCCCAATACCTGTTGTCGTCACTTCCACCCCATGTACTTCTGAAAAATGAAAATCTTAGTAGTAGCCGGGTATCGAAAAATAAGGAATTCTATATTTAACCATACTTCCACTTGTTATTTTAAATAAAAACCAATTTCGGCTATTTCATTTGCTAGAGTATTTTCTTTGCTCCTCAATATCTTAAGAAAAACCTAATTTAAGATATTTTTTAAAATCATTTTAAAAGCTTCTTTGTTCCTTAATATGGCTTTTTTTGATATTGCTTTGAACAAACACTCTTTTTCACATAATGTGTTTTATAATCTAAAAATAATTTCATTGAAATTCGTACATGCTATAAAATATTCAAAACCGAAACACATTAAACTGAATAAGATAAAAATCTAATTGCTGTCACGATGCTAAAATGCAATTTCATGTGAAGTTCATTCACTTTTCAAAAAACACTTAAATAAAATTCTCTCCCGAATTTCCTTATCTTGCGTAATAATAACATTCCAATTTATTTCGTAATATAAAAATCTGTTTTTATTTCCAATGTAATCATAATCCCCGATAAAAAAAAAACTTTTGATCAATTTTGCAGAGTAAAATAATTGTGTTCTGCTTTCTTATTTGTTTCCCTGGAATGACAAATGTAGTTTGTTT
This sequence comes from Latrodectus hesperus, assembly GCA_037975125.1. Lineage (NCBI taxonomy): Eukaryota > Metazoa > Arthropoda > Arachnida > Araneae > Theridiidae > Latrodectus > Latrodectus hesperus. The sequence goes on from CM075854.1 coordinate 72,011,684, forward strand.
TATGATTTTAAAATGAAAATAAATTATTTTTATTATTTTAATACTTTAAACAGAGCATGGTAAAATTAACATATTGGAAAATTTCTGTAATCTTTTGGGCAAAATGAATACCAAATTTTGTACAGAATATTTTCGCACTTCATGAGATTTTCTCCTTTTTATTAATAATAAACAAAGTCCTAAGATCATGTTGACTCAAGAGTACGTCTCTGAATACTTTTCATGCAAATTTTGTAAAAGTAAATGCTTTCATTATTGAGTACAGTAATAATTGTCTCAACTAATTATGCTATTAAATAATAAATTTAATCAATCATATAGTTTATTAATTAATTGTTACATACATTTTGTAAACGATTTGAATTATATCATAATATATGAATTTAGTTTAAAATATGGTGAAATATTCATTCATTTCAGTCTTAACTTTTTTTAAATAAATTAAAAGTTATCATATAAAATTAATAATTAAAGTAATAACTATAATAATAAAGTAGATTTAAAAAAGACCTAAAAGCAAACTTATAACGTGAAGAAGTCTTAAGAAACCATTATATTGATTTTATCACTTGTAAGCGGAAAAAAAGGGTTTGCATACAGAACGTAACCATTTTTCAAACGGTACTTTGATGAATCGGAAACGAGATTATTAGCTATTAAACCCCCTAACAATTCCCCGATTTTTTGTTGCACTTTTGTTCTGTTAATTTGAAATGAATTTTTCAATATAATAGGTACTAATATTTCGAATTGAATAACAAATTTAAGCTATACACTCTGTGTTTGTTTGTTCGTTTGTCGCTCAACAGTCATTTCTTGCACACGAGGGCTAATTAGACCGGGACCTACGGTTTAAAGTGGATTCCGAACCACTACAAACATCCATGCCCAAGGTGGGATTCGAACCCACGAGCTGTTGAACCGAAGGCAAGAGCGCTAACCATTCGGCTGCCAGCTCGGCTATACACTCTGTGAAATGAAATAAATTTTCATAATCCATAAATTTAACTGAGTATTGAAAAGACTGTTAAAGGCTTAAATGTCCAAATAAAACATTACGCATGTATATTTCTTTGTAAATATTTCAAGCTTTTTTTATTTTATATTATTTTAAATTCTTAAATTTTACAAGCAAAATCTTTTGTAAGTACAAAGAATCATTAAAGAAAATGTGACGCGAGCACAGTTTTTATTAATAAACTTTTCATGATTTCATGTAATTAAACTGCTTTATGTAAGCGTAGAAACTTACTTTAAAAGTTATCATACAGATATATCATGTAGTTAAAATATCATCAGTAAACCCAAAATCTAATTTATGTGACCAAAACAACTCAAGCAATTAAAAAAAATGTGCTTCTGATCATTTTCAAATTAAAGATTTTTGATTAGAATATAAAGCAGATTAAAAACGTGAATGAGATATAAGTTGTGTGGAGTACGTTTGGCTTTTTGTTTCAAACATTTTTAGGTTTGGTTTGTTTGTCGCTCAACGGTCGTTTTTTGCACACAAGGACTAATTAGACGGCTACGGTTTAAAGTGGATTCCGAACCATTACAAACATCCATGCCCAAAGTGGGATTCGAACACACGTACTGTTGAACCAAAGGCAAGGGCGCTAACCATTCGGCTGCCAGTTTGGCGAAAACATTTTTAGAAACATCTTTATTGACCACAAGTATCTGTAAGCTATCAAACCTGTATTGCTTGGCAGGTATCACATTGCTGACCTACATAATGTGCATCAACTTTCACACAAGAACAACTTAGAGCTCTTTCAGTCCTTTGACACGCGAGACAAGATATTGCTTACAAATGTGTTTAATTGGAAAATACGCTATTTAAACAGATAAATATGAGTGATAAATTTTTGTGATACTGTGTGTGTGTGTCCTTTACCCTAAGATATTACACTCTCTTTCCAATATTCAATCATATAGAAAATATATAAATACCAATAACTAATATATATTAAAATATTTAATGTCTCAAATATTTTTCCTCTAATTCATTGATATTTTTCAAAAGATCCCTTATGATGTGATTTTATTAGTATTTAAGGTATAGAATATTATTTTAAAAAGTAATTAAAACCATACATTAATCAAATAAATTCCTAAATTCCTTCAAAATCGATATATTTGATTCATATGGAACATTACCAGCAGAGAAATTTGAAAATATAAAATGTATCATTAAAGTTGAAGATTATAATACATATCCTTATAAAAAATCATTTTGTATATACAGATAAAATATAGATCAGATCTCAAAATAGTTTATCTTATTTATTCATAAAATAAGCTTTGATTTAGGATTTTGATTGTTAATTAAAAACCAAAATTGCTAACTTTGAATATAAAATGTATAAATTTGGTGCTGATACATGCGTAAAATTAAAATCTGCGTTAATACTTAAGAATAAAAAGGTGATTTATTTTTAAAATACACGTGTAGTCTAATTATATTTTAACGTATTTAATATCTTGAAAATAATACAAATGCAAATAAATTAAATATTTATATGTAAATGAAATTCGTGAATGAAATATATAATCACTATAGTTTACTTCTCCAGATTTCTCTTTATTCTATTAAGATTATTTAACTATGGAAGCTGAGTTTTTCCCCATTCTTAGTGGAAAAAAAAATTCCTAATTTGCTCAAAGTAAAAGAATTGCACGAAAAAAACCCAAAAATGATTTTGTTTTTGATCAATAGAAAATGCTTGCTATTTACTATAAATATAATAACAGAATCTAAGATAATTCTGACAAACAAGAAAATTTACAGATAAAGTTCACAAATCTGTTCCTTTACACGGTAAGGAACAAAGGCCATTCTTTGTGTTATCGCTTTTACCATAAGTCCTGCCAATAGACAAACAAATAACTGATCATAAAGTGAGGGGTCGATGAAATAGTGTGTGTGTAAGAAAGTCGTCAACATGTCGTGATAATTCAAGGGGGAAGGAGTGGCTCCAAGGACATTCTGGAAGCATGATCCAATTACTCAACCTCCCTTGGTGCTTGAGTCGTGAACCAATGTTTGCCTTTCAGAAAGAAAAGCTAGCTGTTCCAGGGTTGATAAGAGGGGAGCTGCAGCAGGTTGAAGGGGTCTAACAACATTCCGCTGGTGATTTGATTTGAATAGCCTGCCCTCCAGATTATTTTCTCTCAATCATTTCTGAAAACATTTTTCTGGAAACACGCTTCCTTTTGTTTATAATGGAGATCTAGCAACTGGTAACCACTTCTGTAAGTTTCCAGCACATTTTAATTTATTTGTTGTCATAATAACCTCTTGAAGCACTTCCATTTATTCGCTCTGAGAAATTTTTCTGGTAAAATAAACATTCGTCAAAATTGTTCAAAATATTTATCTCGGTAAATCAAAAATTTGCGTGATCTTTGCACTTTTATTACATTGTTTAGAATTGCCAATGACAATATTTCTTTCCTGTCGCATATATAATTGTGCAACAATATTATTTTTTAGAATAAAAAAATTATTACGATTTAAATATAGAATAGTATTTATATACCTTATAAATAAATTAATTTTATAAAATACGCCCTAAAATACATGAATATATTTCATTTAAGATGGCGATAGATAAAGCTAAATTGAGTTTTTTTTCGAAAAGAATAATTTATTTTAAAATAGAATAAATTTTGAATTTACATACATATTTACAGAAACATATTAGTTTGCTTTCTCTAAAAAAATCAATAAGATTCACTTTCAAAATTTAACTCTATTTCTGAATATATAATTATATGATTTTTTAAAATTTTTACTCATGAAGTTAAAATTGATAAATAATTTTAATCAAAACTGTGTCAAGAATTTTTATATTAGCTAATAAATTTATAATAATTTAATATTGTGAGTAATGTACAGTTAACTTTTCCAAGTAAAAGTTTTAATATTCTTATGCGGATGCCACGCTTTCATACAATAATAATATACACTAGTCATGGATTATAAATATATTTGAAATACAACTTATGCATGCATAATAGAGATAATAATCACCTGCAATGACGTACGGCCTTATCAATTCAGCAATATAAACTTTTATATTTAGCACAATTTTATGGTTAATGCTTATAAAGAATTAAATAACATGATTACAAGTATTAGAAAAAACAAATGTCTCTCTCAATACAGGTATAAAAGTAATACAATGAATAAATTAATGACTTTACAGCATCGATGACATATTTTTGGCTATAAAGCAATTTTAAACACATAGCTTTCATAACCATTTATATGGCACATTATTAATTTTCTTTGAACATCCAAATGTGATTCTCTCAAAATCGATTTTATTTAATCAAAAAATTAACTAAATTAAATCTTGGATTCCACAATCAGCAAAACATCTTTGCCGTCCATACTTCATGGAATTCCCCGTGAAAAGATGCTTGTTAATCAATGTTAAATTAATTCTAATCGTGTAATCGGGTCTTAAAATTTTCTCTTGCTGTTCTCGCGGATTAAGAGATTTCTCGTGGAAGTTAAAAAGTGTCTACCAGTCCATTACGGCACATATATATACACATTTCTCAGATTATGTACTTAGGTAGTGGAAACATAAAATATACAAAAAAATACAATAATGAATGCAAAATTGGCAATAAATGTTAATAAGAGATTTGTTTCTGCAGTTATAGATCTAAATATACCAAAGAAAAACAAACTATGACTAAAGTTGACGCATTAAAGTTTCTGAGCAATTAAGCACAGCTTTATTTATTTATTGTTTGACAATTCCGAAAGGATTTCAATGCATTTAGTATCAATTCTAAAATTGAATTTGAATGAATGTATTTCTTGTCAATACTTATGGAAATTATAATTTTCCTTCACATTCTATTCCGTTTTATGTCTTATCTTATGCAAATCTCTCGATTGTAATACAAATGGGATTACTTCCTAAAGAAAACTTAAAAGGTTTGTTAGGAATAAGACTGCGTTTCTCAAAAATATATTGCAATTTGTTAAATCTCATTTATTTTCTTATGTCTGTTGAAGTTACATTGAGTGTTCAACTTTTTGTTGCTAAGCATTATTAATTCATATATTTCAGTCAGTAGCTAATAAATTAAGAGAAACATTTTATATATATAGATATAGATAGATAGATATAAGAAAAACATAACATAAATATTCGTTTTGTGTGTGCGTGTAGTTATTTAAATAAAACAATTATAAAATCAAATTTATTAATATTTGTGTGTATATTCTTAAATTTCAATTATCTCATCCATATTACCTTTTTAAAGGAAATTATTTTGAAAAATATGTCGTACTAATTATGCAAAATCATTTTGAAAAATATTTAAAGGAATGTAAGAAATGATGAACATTAAATTTCATTTGTATAATTTGTGTAGTCCCATGTATAATTTAACTGTGCATTTTTTATTAATTTATCGAAAATATTTTCCTTAATTTATAAATATAATAATCGATATAACTTCATAAAATAATTTCAACAGTTAAATCTAAGAAAAGAAAATAATTTCTTTTAATTTAAAAAAAACCCTGATTTGATTTATAAATAAAATCAATTTATTTATTGGACCTTTAATTAAGTATATTCAGTATATAACTAGGAATTTTTCTTCAAAAATTTTTACATGGTTATTTACATTGCTTTAAATATTTTTAAAGGTTTAATTTTGTTTGTATATTACCAATAGGAATAAAACTTATGATTCCTATAAGACAGCAAGTTAAAAATTAAATTCTGCTTGGTGGGAATCGGCAACTTACAGTAGGCAAAATGATTATTTGTAAACCCCTTTTTTTTAAAGTTTCGAAAAATATAAGCAGCTATTTTATTCATTGCAATGTGTGAAGGTGAGTTTGTTGTTTATTTCTAAGTAAGCGAAAAAAACATTTTGAAATAATTGAAAATAAAACCTAAATCTTACAAACTTGGAAAATTTCTTGCAAAAAGTGTATTTGTACACCTACATCTCCGGTAGTATTACTATCATTTCATGCAATTTTTCACATGATAGTTAATTTTTTGGATAGTTTGTATTTATTAAACATTGAAGATTATCTTTTTTAAAAGTGAAGGTCACTCGTAGAGAAAATTTGAGAAATGGCTAAGAAATCAAAAGTCTCTTTAGACATGAGAACTCATATTGTTAATCTTAATAAAAGTGGAAAATATTATCGCGAAATTCAAAAGGTGGTTAAGTTACCCTTTAACTATTGGTTACATCATAAGAAAATATAAAAATACTGGACAGTTGTAAATGAACGCAGGCCCGAGTAAATTAACTTCAAGAAATAAACGAAGTATTTTTAAATCAGCTATTAGAAAACCACAAGTTTCTGCTCAGAAAATTGCAGATGACCTCGCATCTTCTAACATTAGAGTGACCGCTCAAACAATAAGAAATGTGTTACATAGTGCTGGTTTAAAGGGCAGAACTCCGAGAAAAACCGATGATATATAATAGAATATATTTCTGCAATTTTAACTTAGTTATCTTATTTTATTTTGCTATAAAATTCTAAAATTGAAGTGTACAAATAAACATTTTGTCAACTGTATTTTTAACACATTGCAATAATTTTGCGTAGTTGAAAAGTAGATAAAAGAGCTTCGGAAGGAAAAATAATTAGCCGTATTTTGCTTTCAAACTTAAAATTTGTCAGAAATGTCGTCAGAAGTTTAAATAAAAAATACGGCCCTTATAGCAAATAAAAAATGACACATCATACAGCAACATAATAAACCCAAAGTTAATGCAGCTCACACAGCACAAACTTTGCTGAAGAAAAAAATCGATTAATCTCACTCACCATGCAATCCAGATTCAGTACTGCGCTATTTCTGTATGTCCGGATAAATTAAAATTGCATGATTTTCCATGAGCTCGAGAACGCAAAATCAACTAATTTGTCTTTAGTTCAACCGTTTAAGCATCGATGTGTAATCAATTTTAGAAATGTGTGTGTGTGTGTGTGTGTGTGTGTGTGTGTGTGTGTGTGTGTGTGTGTGTGTGTGTGTGTGTGTGTGTGTGTGTGTGTGTGTGTGTGTGTGTGTGCGTGTGTGTGTGTGTGTGTGTGTGTTATATTTTGAATTCATAAAATATTTCACCCACTTAACTGACCAATCACTTCTGGAAAGGGATGATTACACGCATGCCAATGAAATTTTATAGACAATTAGAATACGCCTAAGAATGTAGGAGGTAAAATCATCGATTGAACGGCCTTTTATAGAATAAATAAGAAGGATGACAAAACGGAAATTATATGTCCAGATCATATTCTTTGTATTAACGCATTATGAATTTTATTTCTGAAGGGATAAAATATTTACATCAAAATTGCGTAACAAGTTTTATTTCTTTTTAATTTTCCCAGATTTACTTTATTTCTCTACATCCGTTCCATCCTTACATCTATTCAATTTATTTCTATATTTTATTTTTAAATTTTTCTTTTATCCATTTTTTAATTAGAAATTGCTCACATTTTTTTATTTATTTCAAAATTGCCAAAATTGTTTGGATTCCAAATCTTTTACCTTATCACAAAAGAAAAATTAAATTTAAGGAAGTTACTAAATTTCAAAAGTATTTACAAAAAAATATATTATTTCAGGAAATGTATTTAAAAATATCAGCTGTATATTTATTTTCTTTTAAACTTTCATATTGTGAAATTTGTTAAAATTTGATATTAGAGTTTTTAAAATTCAAAAAATGATCAAATGGATCATCACTTCTTATGCATATTCTGTTTTTTCATAACTAAGTAAGAAATGATTGCCTCAGCATTTATAATTTTATTCCATCAAATGATATGTGAGAAAAATTAATGCATGCTCCGCTTCATGTGAACTTCTGTAGAAGAATATGTTTTTTCTCTAACTTTAAACAAAGTATTAAATTTACAGTTAATAAAATTTGAAAATTTATAGTTAATACAATATTTCATCCGCAGCACAAGCTATTTGTAGGAATTTTCATTTACCAATGTAGACTCCGTATATAGTATTTCGCTTCCAATGGATGTTGTTCGAATCACACAGAACAAACTGGATTTCTTTCGATTGAATTTGATTTCTAAGAATATTACATTTGGATACTATCAACAGTCCAATGGGGAAATGTACTAAGTTATCTGCAATTATCACTCTTGAGAATTTGCAAGACTATAATTTATTGCCATATCCCGCAGTATTTCAGAGTTGCATCGTCTCTACCATATCTTACTGAACTGGAGACTGCATGATCAACTAATTTGGCTTCAGTTCAACCGCTTAAGCATCTATATGTAATCAATTTTAATATAAAATTCCAAGCTGAGTAACATCTCCTAGAAAAAGATAATGCTAAAGCAAAAAAGCAATGTAGGTGTATTTTTTTTACTTTAAGCACATTCAACATTACTATGAAATTCAACAAATTCTATCAGCACGGAAAAGTATAACATTCAAGAGTATAAGTTTTATATGGCTTTAATTTGACTATAATAAAACCAGAAAAAATCTTTTTTATTTCACTATTTGACTTAGTTCTCATATTTTAATCACAACATCAATGTAAGCTTCACATATTCAAATTCTTGTTCCTCTACTATTTTCATACATCGCTTTCAGGTATGTATCATTATTTGACGATTTCACAACTTTTAATTAAATTCGAAGAGACGCTTTCTTTTGTAAGAATATCTTTCATAGAAAAAAATAAATTTTAATCCTATTGTTAAAGAAAGCCACGTTTCTCTTTCTTTAAAAAGTGCAGTTAATAATGTTAAACTTATTTTCCTCGCGAGCGCATTTCGCATTGAATTTCATGGTACGGCGACTGCTGATATTCTAAAATAAAATCCTTCAATTAATTTTTGGAAATACTTCATTAATTACGTTTGTCACTTTTAATAATGAGATCAGGAAGGTCTCAAAATCCATTTTCAGCTAGATAATTTCGATAACTATGGGATATGAATCAATAAAAAACACACTAGGGAAAGGAAAAGATTTTAATTAAAACAGTTCCACGGAAATTAAATGATGGTTTTCGCTGAATTGAAACCAGGAATAATCTCGCGTCTTAGACAATATTTCGAATTTAATGTATGTATTCAAATGTTATACAGAGTTTTAAACTCTCCAAGTAAGCGCTGACTTCAATTTGCTAATTAACTTTTCGGGCTCAGATTTTCGGTCCCGAGACGCTTAAGAAGGGAAGTAGGAAATACTTGTAAGAAGGAAGTAAAATAATTTAGGAATCAATAATTTTAATCTTAGAATTCGGTGTTGCAGATAAATGATTGATTTTTCTATTAATTATGAATAACTGCGAAAATTGATGTAACGGTGTTTAATAATTTTCCCTCAAGGAATGTCATACGTGTTTCTAAGGAGTTTGTTTTAGGATCTTGACTCTCTATCGCGTGCAAATGGAGTAACAGTGTTTGTATTTGAAATTGGCTTTCCATTTAGTAGGATCCTAGTAGCACAGATGGTTAAAGTGTCTTTTTCTTGACTGGAAGGTTTAAGTCCCTATAAAATTAGCTCTAATATGTAAAAGGTGACTATGGAAAGACAACCAAACCAAGCTTGACCGGAAGGCTTCAGTCTGATTCAACCAACGACCGCTACACTAATGATCTTTTAGGCTCAAAAAATGTTCATGACTAATGTATGTAGGTTAAAATTTATATTGATGTGGTGTGGACATTTGAAGGGGATGAAATCTCACGGTGATCATCAACCCATGGTTCAAAACTATTATTTTGAGCATATAAATAAAAAACAAACATTGTTTTTAGTTTATATCATAGTATGGGATCAAAAAAAGTGCTTATCGTTACCCTTGATTAGTCCAAGAGGATGAACAAGCAGATGTTCCTTAGTATGGAATATGCCTAGCCTTTACTGCACTTGTTTTGCTTTGCACCGTTTCTTTATATTCAGCACCAGATTGTCCAACTGCTCTTGAGGTAAGAGTGCACATTTCTCAGTCACCATTTGTTTCATTTGTTAGATTTCCCCCAGAGGATGTAATCATGCCACAACATGTTTTCCCTAATCTTCCCACACATATTCTAAGGGATATAAATCACACGCATGAGAATACGTTTGCAAATCCATTTGAGTAATAGCTTCCCTTTCCAGTAGTTGTTGAACCACAGCAGTCTGCGTGCAACGTGGTGTGGTCATGCATTGTCACACATGAAAATGAAATCTGCTTCAATGATAGCTCGGAACAGAAGCACATGGGAACGAATCTCCTCCTAATAATAAAGATATGTTTCAAAGCCGGTCGAAAACGTGGAGCACATTACGCCAGTTCAGCATAATGTCTGCCCCGAAGACAACTCCATAATCACCGTAACTGAATCTTTTCTTGATGTTACTGGGATGAAACTGTGTTCCAACCTATCTTCAAATCAACTGGTTTTGAAAATTGCTTCTGGGACTGAAACTCCTTTAACCCGTAAAGATGATACTATTCTATTGATAAGATAAGCATCTTATCCAATTTGGACCACCCTACAAGTAGGCTCCAATGATCAACTTTCAAAAGTATGCAGTGTCCAGCATGGTAGGCTTCGTGAAGATGTCTAGACACATACATGCATAGTGGTAAAAATGAGTCTCGGACTGTACCCTTAGGTTAACGGGTTTGGAATACTTCCCCATCATCAAATACCTCGTAATTTTGAGCCACGGTAAGGCGACGAGGTCACACCTGAGCTAGCAGCTTCCGCTCCACATCCACGCAACACCAGGAGAAGGACTTAGGACGTCACATATTAACGGGGAAACGTCCCCAACCCACGGAACTTTAGCAATCCAATGAGGGAGGTTACGTGGTCACCCTCCCAATCACTGCACGTGGCAAAGCTCCTTCACTTAGCTGATCTAAAGAGCCTGCTGAAGCACTGGAGCTCGGTGTGTAGACACAGTAAACCGTGACACTTGTTACAGCGTTGGTGTACACAGTTGCTGAGCAAAACTAATTTAATTTTAATAATACCCTGAAAGGCCGCCCAACTTGTCTTGTGGTCAGCGTGTCTGACTGCGGATAGGGAAGTCCTGGGTTCGAATCCCGGTTCGGGCATGGATTTACTTTCTCTATTTATCCTGTCTTTGTCCTTTCCTTGTATGAATATGTTGTGAATGGTTGCCTACCCTATAAACGGGTACCTATGCCATGTGTGTACTGAGGAAGTCAGACTCCACACCTAAATATGGTTCAGTTGGAAAAGTAGAGCAGCGCACCCTATATTGCCAGCCTAGCTGGCACACGACAACAACAATACCCTGAAAAAAGCGTTGACACTACCTTACACTGATTACAGAAATATTAGTTTTTGTACAAATCCTTATTTATTTTTTGTTGATATTGTAGTAAATCATTTGATTTTTTGGATTTTTATAGTAGAGATGTTTATTAAATATTTACAGAATCAAAAGACCTTAATATTATATTTCAAATGAGGAATACGAAACCAAAGAATATCGTTGGCCCAAATCTACATTATTTCTCAAACTTAATATAATTTTTTCATGCTTACTTAATATTTTTATAAATATTTTTGCTTCATTATATTTCAAATTTTTCTCTTCTTATAGTAATTTTCAACGGCTTCAAATACTTCAGCAAACACTGACAAAAATATTGCAGAAAACAAGATGGCACTAAACCAATGGAAACGTATTTAAATCAGTGATCTTGAAACTGATTCACGATAAATCAGTTCCGATTTACTTAAATCACAAATTAAAAGTTCATTTCAGACTTCAATGAGTTTAAAAGTGCAGTACGAACGGAATATAACCATAGAAATCTAATTCTATTTTAAAAGTTTAAAATATAATCACAGAGATATTTGAGACTGAAACCGAATGAAGAAACATTAAGTTTCTTGTAATCAAATTTTTAAACTATCACAGCACGATAGTTTAAAATATGGTTACCAGAAAGCATTTCATGTAAAACACTAACTATTAGGAGTGATAAGAAACTTAGTGTGTAGCATTTTTACTTTCTTTCTCTTACATATTTCAAGAAGTTTAAAAAGGACTCTCCTTATTCTGCAAACAAATAATTGGAAACCATCAGTTCTACAAAGAATGAAAATAAATTGAAGGCTGAGCAGTGGAAACTAATGGTTAAGTTGAGAAATTACATGTGCTTTCAGAAACCGCATGTTTAAATCTGGAATTTTAACTATACATTTTAATGCTTAGACATAAAAATAATGGTATTAAGTAAAATCTCTCTACAGATATATTTTAAATAAACTTTTCTTGCATTAAGAATTGATCAAATTTTATCTTGTCAAAAAGGAAATGCTTTATCATTATCAAAAACTAATTTTATTAAATTGATAAGTAAATATTATATATATATATATATATATATATATATATATATATATATATATATATATATATATATATATACATTACACAAGTAAAGTTTCATGGTTTTTTGATTTGCATGTATTGTGTGAGTGATTTAGATTATGTTTTATAAATGTTTAAGCGAAAATATTTTGTGTGTAAAGTTTATAAAATATTTTTTTAATAAAAAAGTTACATTGCAATTGTTTAAGAAGCATTTAACTGTATATGATATAAACAATAGAGCAGTAAGCATTATGATGATTATTCAATTCCTTATATCAATTCAGTTCGTGTTATTATTTTACTTTACATTAAGTTTATAAGTTTCCACAGTCATTGCAAATTTTCTATGCAAGACATGTAAAAAAATGCAGGAATTTTTAATCAAAAACATAATCATAAGATCATCGAGCAATCACTGATTTAGCTTTTAGTTCTACAGATTATAGGTTCAATTCTCACGTCGTCTATAGATATTTACAGTGGCTTGTAATCCGTTACCCTTGTCGAATTATCATTTGAATGTAAAAAATAAGGGTTACAAACAAACCAATCTAAAAAATTTGTAAATGCATGTATTTGTGAATGGTAAATCTTACCCACACACAAGACTGAATTTGCCACGATTATCAGATAAAATAATGTTTATAATTACAAAATTTTAAAAACTTTCTAACAATTTCGAAATTTTATATATCTTTATTGGGACATGGAATTACTACTTAAAATTTCTTTAGATTATATATATATATATATATATATATATATATATATATATATATATATATATATATAATCTTCAATCATATAACTCATTAAGTAATTACTTCAATCATTTAATCATTTTGTAAGATTTTGTTTAATCTAAGTAAAAATAACATGCTTAAAAATGTATTCAGTCAAAGATAACCTATTTTGTTTCACAAAATACATATCTGCTTTGTTAACTCTGTTAAAAATGACTTGCATTCCTGTTCTCCATAAATATTAATAACGTAAGTGTCTTGGATGCAATTTCAGTCATATTCCCTTATTAAAATATTGCGATTTCAAGAATTCATGAACACGTTAGTAATTCTGTTGATTCAAGTAGTTTCAATATAGTAAATTATGGGTGGCTTCAACTCTAACTTTAGAAAGCTGTCATATCAAATACTTCTCTCTATGAAATATTAGCTTTCAAACAATTTGCCGCAAACGAAGAGTATATATTGATAAAGGGATGAAACAATCTCGATTTACGCACATAGAAGGATTATATCAATGAATTAAAGTTTCCAGTGACATAAATTTTCTAGCAGCATTTCTCATCATTGACCTATGTAAAGCTGTAAAATTCAGAACATATATACATTCAAAATTTTACTATACATTCATATATGAGAAATTTGGAAGTGCTTGTTTATTCAATGAAGAATACATGGTTCAAACGTAAACTTGATATAATAGATTTAAGGAACACTCTAGTTGTGTAACTTAAAATTCAAAATTGGTAGATACTTCTAAAATACAGGGTATAGGGCAAAATTTTCTTTCTAGTTTTAGTGACTCCTAATTTATTCAGCAAAAAAGAGACTGTTTCAAGAAAAAACTAAACATAGCATCCTCAATATGTTATTAAAAGTATAAAACTGATTAAAATTCTATTTAAACATTAATAAACTGATTTGATAATTTAAAAAATGTAAAAGTAAGTTTGTATAGAAAAACGATAATCTAATTATTTTATTTAAGACCAATATTACGTAATTTTTACGAAAATCCTGATTTTTTTTTTTTTTTTTTTTTTTTTACTTAAGATATTGACTATGTCTTCAGTTAGAGATAAAGTATAGAAATTTTAAACTGCACCATTCTTTATCAAAAAAATATTTACAGAATTGTTTTCCTAGACATTTGTATTTTCACATCTTACATCTTAAGTTTATAATGATAATGTATACATCTTACCATTTATTGTCACAAATATGAATATTCTAAGTTTTACAACATATTGAAATGATACAATAGGAATAATGTGACATACATTTCGGGGAGTTCTAGGGAGATTGGTAGGATTCTAATTCATTTTCGAATAATTAAATGACTCTCTTCCAGAAATAGATTATATATATTTCTTAATTATTCAGTAGTTTTGAGTTATTATGTAGTTTTGAGTTGTCAGAACAAATTGTCCCTTATTTGTGCTACGTTTTACTTTGGATCAGCAAGCTGAGTAAAGTTTTAAGTCTACAGCACGTGTAATGAACTCTGTAACCGGCTTTTATTTTTGTATTTTTGTTCTATACATCTATCTGTTTTTATGTCAATTTTCCATTCTATATTTAGAAGCACTAAATTTTCTGCGTTTATGTCACAAGTTTTAAGATCTGCTGAAAAATTGCAAAATCTGTTATCACTGCACTAAAGTTATTGTGAGCACTACTGTAATCACTATGATTCCTTATAATCTATTCTCCTGGTAGAGTCATCCGAGAAGGCCGTTTGATTTTTCCCAGCTATGGCCTGCAGGCAAAGTAACAAAGTCTGATTTCTACCTTAGACGCTTTCATCTTGCCAAAGTGTTCCAGGTTCAATGACCAACAGAAGCTGTCGAGCCAACACAGATTTTGGTGCTCAGTATCCAAGGGGATCAACAGTGGCTGCATTCCACCTCCTTCTTTTGACTTTGTAGACTCGGAATTTTAATAATGCATTTTCCATCAACTTCTGCTGAGCACATGCTGGACTATTTGGGGCTTTCCAAAGAGGATATATATTCATCAACCATTTTTCTCCTTGACTTCCTAAGGTTCAGCGCTCTGGTGGATCTTGTCGGACGAAGCCAGACAACTATAGGATAAGCCACAACACCCTTATAGTCCAATCATATTGTCGTTATCGGCTCGTAATCCAAGTCCTGATTGACAACAAATGTAAAACTGATATTCCTTATGCATGTTAATCAAATGAATTCTATTTTCGATTCATCGAGCTAGTGCGCATGTCTTGGTCGAAAATCAACTTTGTGAATTAAGTGTACTTCAAATCAACATAGCACTATTCTTCGAGGCACTTCAAAACATCTTTTTGGTTTATATTTAGCATTAATCAGAAAAATGCTATACGAAATTAAATTTAAAAAATATTACATTAATATTTTTATTGTATTGTATAATTGGTGGTTTCTTCTTTTTAATTCTATTGATATGCATGTAAATAAGGATTAGATAGTGAACGTTGGTTGATAAAGATATTGGTCAGTTGATTCAAAAAGGTATGATCATCTGAGGATGACTTGTGTCCTTAAATTTTGCTACATAGAGTGTTGGGTAACGAACACATTTATAAATGAATGAATTACATTAATTTAGAACTCAATGAAAAGGGACTATCTTTATTTGGTATATTTATATTACATTAGATTTATCCAGTGGACAAATTATGATCTGGATGGAGTTTCTTTATCTTCAATGGTCATTTTTCGCTCACATCAATGGTCCTTTTTTGCATACGAAAGTTAATTAGATGGAGAACTACAGAATGACAGTCTGTGTGATATAACTATAAAAATGTCCGCATAATATTTCTTAACTTTGAATAGTTGATAAATAAAGAGAGTTTAAGCTGACTCCTGCCTGCTGAAATTTCAATGCAACTTTAGTAAAAAGTTTTCTGTTTCAATCTCTTATCAGTCAAAACCAATTAAAAAAATTTATATTCAGAATTTATTTAATTTCCCTCAGGTTACAAAACTGCTGGTTTTTCCTGCCTGCTTCATATTTCTGCTGATGAATTATTAAATGTAGCCAATTGCTTTGTAATCAGGTGACGAGATTAACACACTGACACCCTGCTCCAGGCATTCTTCAAAGCAAAGATATATTGGACACAGAATTTTTTGCGTGTGTAGGCATTCTCAGCAGAGGATAATATTCAACTGCAACAGGTATCGATCTCATTACCATCTTGACACGAAAATGAACCTTTTCCTTACCAGGCTACTATTAATACGTTTATAACTTCTAAGAAAATCCAAAATACAATCACTGGCAACGTATACATTGTTAATATTACAAGTCTTCAAAAGTAACTGTACTGACAACTAACACATACTAGCCAATGACAGTTTTAATCCCTGATAAAGTTTTCTTTATAAGAAATGAATAACTTATTATATGAGAAAATATTGCTTTTCTGACTATTATTTATTAGATTCCTCATTTTAATTAATAAGCCGTAAGTTTTCGTACATTTTTTCTAATGCGCGGTTGCCTTTTAGAATTTAAATGGATTCAGGGCTACAAGGAGAGAAGATGATGGCAATTTTTTACATTGGGGGACCCAGTGGATATGCCAACTTTCCTCCGAACTTAAAAGGATAGAGAAACACACACAGAGAGAGAATGAAAGGAACATCATTCTCGAACGAAGATTCGAACCCAGATCAACAGTTTACGTACCTTACTTTTGGAATTTTTTCTTCTAAGTCAAACTTGAATATTTTTAGCTCGTAATAAACTATCCTGTTCATTTTCCTCTCTTTTCTGATTTTTATGTCTTATTTTGCTTTATTAGAAGTTATAGAAATTGATGAGACAAAAACAAAGTTACAAAGAATGCACACCTGCCATATAATTAAATATAATAAATTTAATAAATAAATATTAAAATTAGAGAAGAAATTAATATAAAAATAGCTTACATAAACACATCGCCAATGAAAAAAAGCTTCCTTGTGCATACAGTAATAATTAGTATATTATGAAGCCTGTAATGTTTCTTGATTTATGTTTGATGGAGGTGAAATAATATCCTGATAGCGCATCTTCTACAAATTTCTTCAGTTTTAATTATAGACTTGGGAAATTTACAGTAAAATTGTTATTGATATCTCGTAACCAGAAATAACACGAGTGCTATTTCTGGTATATATATTATGCATTTTTATGTCCCTAATATAGCTAGCTCGGAGCTTTAAAAAACTCTATGTATTAACTAATATGAAAATTGGCCTATTTTGTAACAAATTACATGTGCAGAGATATAAAGCAATTGATTTCGATATCCAACCGTACCGGGGACAGCCATACTGAAGGCAACAGACGTTTAAATTTCATAATATCTAACGCTTTTTTGCTAGTAATACCCTTATCTCACTGCCCTTTTTAAATGAATTTAAAGTTGAATTAAATTGATTTAAAATTGATTATATAAAATATAAAAAATATAAAGTATAAAAAAATAAATTGACTTAAATTTAAAGTTGACATAAACTGACTTAACTTAAACGCAAAGCGGAAAACAGCGTTCGTGTACTGCCTTACACTCGAAACTGATTTAAGAAATATTGCTTTTTTTCAAAAAAACCTTGTTTATTGTTTCTTATTAGAAATTATATATTTTCAATTTTTTGTAGTTGAGCACATTTATTAAACATTTACAAACCAAAGTGACATTAAATAAGGTTATGATATTTCAAGTGAGAAGCACGAAACCAAAGAATGTCGTTGACAAATCTATTTCTTCTCAAACTAATTTTTTTATCCTTATTTTATACTTTTGTAGATATTTTTGCGTCATTATTTTTTAAAATTTTGCTTCTCTTGTATTTATTTTAATCAGTTTCAGATATTTCAGCCGACCAACTTGTCTAGTGGTCAGCGTGCCTGACTACGAATAAGAAGGTCTTGGGTTCGAATTCCGATTCGGGCATGGATGTACTTTCTCTCTATCTATCCTGTCTTTGTCTTTTCCTTGTATGAATGAGGTGTGAATGGTTGCCTACCCTATAAAAGGGTACCTATGGCATGTGTGTAGAGCAAAGTCGTACTTTCACCTTCATGGTGCTCTGATTAAAAACGAAAGACGCTCCCAATCGACTTAATTTGCATAGCATAGTGAGCTTGGGTTGTCCACGTGTCATTAGTAAACAACAACAACATATATTTCAACAAACACTGACAAGATAGCAGAAAACAAGAATGCGCTATATCAGTTGAAACGTATTTAAATCAATTCGAACTGATATAAATCACAAGTTCCTACCACGATTAAGTACTACTTAGACTTAAACGCGTTTAAAAATGCAGTGCGAATGGGATATAAGAATTTCAAATTTTGTAATCCTTTAATTCTTAGTAGTCAAATTTTCTTATGTTTTTATGGCTAGGAGCCTGCTAGCTCAAGTGACAACCTCGTTACATGACTACTTCAAAATTACAGATAGATTTACTATGTGTAATGACTTTGACCACAAAAACAAGCTTCTGGAAATTAATCCCAATAAACATTAACTTTTGAGTAAGTCTGTTTTTTTATATTTTTTTAAAATTTCCTTCAGCCCAAGACAGTCTAGCAAAGTACATAAATTTTGGAAACTGAAAGTTATGTGTATAAAATTTTCTTTCCAATTTTGAGATTTATTGATAGATATATTTTGATAATATTCTACATTTCCTATTCTATTACTATTTATGATTATATAAAAATATTTTACGCTAGAATATTTAGGAAATATGTGTAATTGCGAATAAATTTAAATAATCAAAATTTACATTTGTTAAGAAGTGATATTTTTTTATAAATAACATTCAGGCTTTATATACACAGTAACGAATTAAAAATTTTAATAATTCTTAAAAACTTCAAATGAGTTTACTTCTCAAGATCATATTCCAAACAATTCAATGTAAAAAAAATACTAAAAACTAAATATTAAGAAAACTCAAAAATTAAAAACATGAATTTGCAGAATATACTTATCCCGTAAAATATCAATTTTAATGTTACAGATCTTTGTAATTTTATTTATACAATAGACAAATATTTTTTTATATTTTAATTTATGAACAAAGAACTGTTTGACAGTCTCGTGATTAACTTTTCACAAAAAAAAGTAATTGAGAAAAATTCCAATTTAATCCGTTAACTTGAATTAATGGTAAAACTTTTTTAAAAAGTTTTGAGAACTATTTAGACTAAGTCATACACACATCTTAGTATAAATAGTTCACAAATATATTTTTATTGTTGAGATAACAGAGAGACATTTTAATGAGATGTGTCATCTGTCACAATATTATTAATCTTTTCATTTGAATGAATTCAAAGTAAGCAGCGAAAAAAGAAAGAAAAGACAATATTTTAATTAGCTTTAGAAAACCATAATAATGGTATTCAGACATTTTCAGTAAGAAACTTTTCTTTATTTCAGACATTGTGGATTAATGAGCCTTGATCCAAATGTTTCCCGAAATATTTCAAAACGTTTCCCGATTACCAATTTTTTTACGTCTTATTTAATAAAATTAGAATTGCGCATTAATTCTCCTTATCAGGTGAAATACGTTGTACTGCTTTTTATATATTATAACAACTTTGAGAAATCCTTGTAATCTCTTCTTAAAACATTTTACATGTACCCAATTCCACATAAGGAAAGCAAATATGTAGGCAAAAATTTATTGTTAAATATTATCTATACATATTCCCTAGAAAATTTGTCATTTTGATATTTAAAACTTCCAGTAAAGATTTGAGAAATGTAAATTTAAAACATATATAAACAATCCTATTTAAAAGAATTTTATGTCTTTCAAAACTAAATTTTGCACCCTACTTCTGCAAATTTAGAAATAAAATAATTTTCATAAAACAGCATGTAAATCAAAGCTTTATATGAATATCAATTTTTAACTAAATTAATAAAATATTTAGTTATTATATAACTAAATATTTTATTAATTTATCTTTAGATTAATATTAATACATATCTTTAGATTAATATGTAAAATACATACGAAAAGGATGCAAATAGATATCATTTATCGAATCAAAATAGCAAATTAATTCCTCAGGAACTAGTCTATAACAATCACTCCATTCAATCCAATACTCAATAAATCCAAATAGATATTCATTAGATAAAATGTATGAAAATTTTATCATAAAGCTAAATGTGATGAGTAAATTATTTAAAATTAACCATTTATTTATTTTCTTTTATTTTTTAATGTTACTTACATATTTTATGACCGCAATTCAATAGCTCTTATTCGTATAACTCACAATCGAAGCTTAACAGGTTGTGGGGATGATTGTATACATGGTAGTGGCTCTCACCTATGCACGTGCGTTTTCAAGTTTTCAAATTATCATTACTTAATTTTGTAGGACCCACTTAAATTTTAGGCACCAGTTCATTCAGCCCTCATATTGGATATGATAGTTATCAAACTTATACTGCTGATATTAGGAAAAATATTTTCTCCTAAGTACTAATGAAGTGATTTCATTGTTACTCTTGAAAGAATCAAACATTTTGGCCATAATGGGTATGTTTGAAAGTTCAAAAATAATTGAGGAAAACACTCAACACTAAACTTTTCTGCTTCCCGAGGAAATAATCCAAAACGCATTGTCACTACTTATCTTTGGTTGTTATATATAAGCAACAATAAAATTCTATAGAGTTTGTCTGATCATTGTGTGTATATATCTATTTTTTTACAGGACTTTTTTTTTACAGGATCAAGCGCAAAATTCTTCCACACAAAATAGCGTCGTAAAGCTCTAACTCCGAAGAATAGGATAACATTTTCTGTACTTAAAAATGGGACTTTCCAACTCTTTCAAAGGTATGCAGAAACAATCAGTCTAATCTGTAAGAAAGTTTTTTATTAAATCTTAATGGTCTCTTTCAAGTGCAATTATTTTACAAAGTTTCTTTCATGTATTTAATTTTGCTCCATGCATAGGTTTTATTTTTAGAGAATCAAATAACTCTTAAACATGTCTTGGGAATTATATATTCTGGAATTTTATATTACTCAATAATGAATATTCAAATAAATTAGTAATCTGGCAAAAGTGTATCTATAGATGGTTTGCAAATTATTTTCGATTTGAATAATTTTTGAACAACTTGCAAATAAACTCTAATAAAACCAGACATTAATCATTCTTTATATTCTGTGAATTGGCCGATACTTGTTTCTATTTCTAAAACTGCCCAAATTGAGTACAAGTAATACAATAATGCATTAAGAATGTTTCGCTTGATATTATACATATACTAAGCAACTTCAATGTAAACCCTTTTTGATTTTTAGTAACTTTTCAAACATTGACGATTTTTGCCCTGGACTTTCGGACGTCGCAGTTAGAAATTCTGCGGAAGATGACTGATCATTCACCTCAAGATTGTATTGGGCTGCCCGACAGAGACTGATAGTTGAAAAACCAAGGTCGGGCGTAGGATAAAAAAAACATTGACGATTTTTATATAAATTACTCCTATAATAAATTATAAAAAGATATTATTCAAAATGTACGTATTCAGAATCCCTTGAAGATTCGGTCTCAATTTTTTTAACTCTTCATACCAGTGGTTACCAAGATCTCACAATCTAGTAAATTCATAATTTCAATCCCGCGGACCACTAATAACATATTTTAAGTGTTAAATACATTTATAAAAAAATTATGATCTAAGAACACGTAAAATGTACCTAGTTAACAAAAGGAAACTATTGGTTTTAACCAAATTATGAAAGTTTCATTTATAAACCATGATAAAATAAACAAATACTGTAAAAACAAAACAATTAAAAAGTGATTTAAGTATATCAAAAGCTTTTAGCATTAAACATTTCTAGTGTGCTTGCTTGTAATAAGAGCCTGATAAATATCATAAAATACCAATAAAATTATAAGTATTATCCTAATAAATATCAAATAAAAGAATATATGCCCATCATTAAGATTTAATATCATATCTTTCTTTAAAAATCATCAATTTACAAAAAAATAATACAAAAAAACTTCTTTAAGCCGACTAATACCTAGATACATTTTTATATTGAACTCAATACATCCGTAAGTCCACCTTTCAATGCTTGAACTGATATGCATATGGGACATACAGGCTAGTGAAACAGAAGAAGAGTACGGAAAATGAAACGAGACTAGTCGAAATATGTAACTAAAACAATGCACCTTCTACAGTACGATTTATTTACTGTGGTGTTATTCTATGAAATGACGTTATTCTATAAAGCAGCATTTTTATAACTTTTCACGTACTAGTATGAATTGAATTGTGTTTCGATGCATTTTAAAATATAACACACACATAACATGATGAGTAAGTACATTCCACATTTTTCTGGGGACCAGAAAAATTTTCTTGAGAACCATTAGTCGTCCCCAGACCACCACTTTGGCGACCACTGCTTTATATACTTTATAATAATCCCTTTAAACTGAAATTACTTTCATAATTTTTAAGGTTATACATGTAGAGACGAAAACCATTTCGCCACATTTAACCCCTTTTTAAGCATGGTGAATTGTTTTTTTAACTTACCTCAAATATATCTTTTACATATATACCCACAAAAACAATTATAGTATATAATTATTGAATGTTTTTATAATTTGATAATATTTTCCAATTAGAGTTTTCAATTTAAAGTAGAAGCGGAGTCTGAAATTGAACACACACACACACATTCAGCACTCTGATTTTCAAATTCAACAGTTCATGAGTTCGAATTTCAACTCAGTCATAGATATTTATAGAAATTCAGAATCCGCTATAAAATGTAAATCCGTTTAAAATTAATTTTCAAACCAGAAGCTCTACCAACCAACCAAAGATCCATTTAAAATATTTAGTTTCAAACGTTTAAAATATGAAATTCCTAACAGAAATAGACGTAAACAAAATCTTGGAACATTTTCCCTCTTAAATCAAAGCAATGAAAGATTGATGCAATATTCGTATAAATATGTGCGTTTTAGGCTTTATTTGAAATTATGACCAACTGAACCTAATTAGACATTTTATTGTATAAAAAGTAACCAAAATTCGTTTCATTTCAGCTATAAAAATTGATGGCCAACAAACTGAAAACGAGAAAATAAACATGAATCAAATCCTAGAAGAAATTAAAGAGGACTGTCCACAATTTTTAGTAGATCGTGCAATCGTTTTTTCTAGATCGATCGGCGGAGTGGACATGACTATTGAGGCAAAACTGACCAACGGGTACATCACCGGATTGAAAACACTTCGTGAAGTTGAACCTGTTTTCCTAAAATCAAAAGACGGAAGGCTTCATGTGACCGCAAACCTGGGAAGAGGTATTTTGAGTTTTCATTGGGAGGGTGCTCTTAAATTCATGAACATTGGACCAATCATAATGTTCCACGGCATGTGCCACTATCTGGAGGATATTATAGAATTTAGTTTTAATGACGAAACCGGAGAAAAGGGAAAACTTCACAAATTTAGGATTAATAATCTAAGAAAAATTAAACTTTGGCTATCTGGGTTTGGTCCATTTAATTGGATTTTTAATCTACTTTTTAATACTTTGTGTACAATTTTTATCACATTCATTAAGAAGTGGTTGGAAAACTTAATCAAATTTCATATTGAAGGAAGAATTCAATTGTATCGATTTCCTGTTGAGAAATTTTTAACAAAGAAAGAAAACTAAGTTTCTATTGAATCATTCTTCACCCAAAGAAAACTGCTTTTAAATACAGATTTAAATCTATTTATAGATCGTATGCAATACTTTTCTATGCTTTTCATCTTACAATGGGCACAGCTTGTCCTTACTTGGACCTTGCACCATTAAAACCAACCAACCAACTTACAATGATATATGTATAAATTTGACATGTTTTGAGCAATATGGAAGACACGAACTTTTGTTGAATGAAAATCATACAATTTCAATTATTATATTTGTGTATATTTTATGAAATTATTGCAAAGAATTTTTACTTTCAACAAAAATTTATTTTTATTACAAATCCCAGAAATTTGTATGACGTTATTATTTCTTTAGCCTCCCAATATTTCTGAACTCTGCAGCTTAAAAACTAAAGGGTCGAGATGAGTAGCATCAAAAATTTGATGTTGTCTGCACAGAGAACATACGGAAGAGTCACAAAGTCCAAACCTATGCAAATATGCGGGCAAGCAGTCATGGCTCATAGTCAGTCAAAAAAGAGCCACAGCTGAGCTGCTAGAGAAATCAGGGATAGACTGTGTATCCTTAAACAGCGAGGCCCATGGCTTACTAGTAGAGTCAAGCAATGCTTTTTGCTTTATCTTGAAGGCATCTTTCAACAAAAATTAATTTGGACCCTTAATTTCTTCCATAAAATCATATTAAATTAATATATATAAATTAATTTAGATTTTATATTGCAGATAAGTTCAAAGTTGCTTTCAAAGTAAATATATTCAAAGATTTTCACGTGTGTCGAAAACAGCTACGTTGAAATGTCTTTAAATATCTAACATACTAAAATAAAAAAAGTCAGATTCAGAACTTTTAAATAAATTTAATAAACTGCTCCAAAAATAAGACAGAAAAAAATTAGTGTTAAGTTATAGAAATCATAACAATCGTAATAGCATTGTTGTCAAAACTTTAAAAAAGCTGTAACATTATATGTTATAAGCCACATTATATATATTATTAGAATCTCAAATTAATAAAATGTACAAAACTAAACTCTTTGTGCAGTTATTTCCCTTACGAATCCTCACTGTTTTGTTTCACCACATAAAAGCAAAAATATTTTAAGAAATTCTTTCTTGCAAATATTTTTTGAATCCTCACATTATCATTTAATTTTGTAGTTAGTTGGCAACATTGAAAACTCATTTTATTCTCCACTAGAAATTTAACACCAATAAAAATTCAGCTCAGAAAAACATTGTTTTTCCTATTTAAATGAAAAGATTTTTGAATAATTTACATTAAATGAACTTCACACAAAAAAAATTTTAAGTATAAAAAAATCTATGTTCTTATTTAAATTTTTTGCAAATATTTCAGACAAATCTAAATTAATTTCCTCTAAGTTGCGTAACTTCACTTAATGTTATTTCACAAAAGCTAATTATAAATACATTAAAATGTCATTATGAGATTACAACCTTCATTCCTATGGGGTGACATTTTTTCTCAGTAAATTATTAAGTAATAAACTCAAATTTAGGAAAGGTAGATTCTGAAAAATGTTTTAATAAAGACAAAGTATGCTTCACTCTTAATCATTTTATTCTACATGTACAAAAAATTTCAATTGCTTGTAACTAATATTCAAATTTAGTGTTTAAAAGGATACGAGACATTTTTGGCACAGTTTGTAAAACTTGTATAAAAGAAAAAGCAAATAATAGTAATATTTAGTTTAACGCAAATATAAAGCTTCCCTGAAGAAGGTTGCATTTTCTAATCGATCTTTCATTTATCAACTTTTGGATTCCATCCCTTTAATTAAAATTTGATGTTTAAATGATTTGATGATTAAAATTTTATTAAAATATGATGTGTATCCCATAAAATTTGATAGTATTCAGAGATATATTTTATATATGGTATATCTCCAAAATAATGATTGTATCGTATAAAGACAAAGTGTAGTGCACAAAATCAGATATCCTAAATTCATTTTACAGTATTCAACCATCCACCTCGTATTATTATCCACGGTGACGATTTTTGATAGTTAACCGCAATCAAAACCGGGCAATTTTCTAAATAGCACTCAAAAGAACGCGGTTCAATTGAAATTATATCATCACCTGAGACAGTGATTCAGAGTTACAAGGCCATTAACCTTAAAGTGCAATAACGGACTCGCTTGCTTGGTTTTGTTTGCATGTCTCTCAACTGCCAGTTCTTGCTCAATAGGTCTGATTAGAATAGGAGCTATGGTTTAAAGTGGATTCCAAACGACTATAAATTTCCAAGACCAAGGTGGGATTCGAACCCACGAACTATTGAATCAAAGGCAAAACTGCTAACCTTCCGGCCACCAGTTCGGCGGGACTCGCCTGCACATCTCTGTATACATTGGTATTTTAGATACCATGTAACGAATGATCCCACCTCTGAAGACTGTTATGAGAAATTAAAGAATCAACTTATTTAAAACCACATGTATAGTCAGGAGAATTTCACTGACAGTTGGCCATATTGGAGTCACAAAGGTGGAAATCCGGAAAACTTCCAAGTACCTACCCAAACAATTGCGTCTGAAAACACAATGTAACAACCATCATCCATTGTTCAACAGAATCAGGATTTGCATCTGGTACACTTAGGTCCTAATTAGCCTTTGTGTGCAAAAATTGACCATTGAGCGACAAACAAACAAAACTTGTATCTGGTACCTTTCTTTCCAAAAAATTGAAATCTACCACTGGACCATTAAGGAACGCAAACATTAAAAAATTTCCATTAAGTAAAGAGCTGTTATTTATAATCAAATTACAATAAGTATTTAATAATAATTTAAAACTGCTATATCCATGAAGAATGGTGTTTTTTTTTTAAATTCAATGCATTTTTTCAAACTAGGATGAAATATCATGGATAGAATAGATCATCAATACACATCGATTCAATTTTAAAATTGGTCTCAGTGATTCTTAGTCCATGGTAATGCACATAATAACTGACGTGGAGAACTATTCTTACAACTTTCAGGTACTAAAATTTTTGTGTAGATATCAGCCATTATTGAAGCCCAATGGCGTAGTGATACGCTTCCAAGGTACAGATCCGAGGTTCTATCCTCTGGCTAGGCAAAGTTGACAGCCTTTCAACCCTTCAGTGAGTCGATAAAACTGAGTATGAAGCATTTTTGAGAACTAAACACTAGGAGCTTCGATTTAGATTGACCACCTAACCGGGTTATATCCTTCACACCCCAAGGCCATCTGTCAAGAAAATACATAGGGCACTGTAGGCCATGGCTCCATGGAGTTGTGCCATTAAGTTTATTTTTTTAGGAATTATAGTTTCACATCAAAATGATCGTCTTTTCTGTGTCTTGTTGCGATAAGCATTTTTTTTTTTTACCATATTGTTGAATTGTGTGTCTGATTATAATGTCTACTATATTTATTCTATATACCAAAAGTCATCTTAATTTATCCTTATCCCCAGTTTTTATCTTTGAATGTTTCCATATTCTGTAGCTAGAAGCTAATTTTACACTTCCTACGCAACGTGAAAGGGTGAAACAAGTTAACCAAAAATCCTTTTGTGTTATCCCTCAATAATTTGTTCGAAAGTACATTATGTGATATTCCAGCCAAAGACTCGTCATAGTCGCCTATTTCTGTAGTCTAGGGATATAGACTTACATTACGCATAGGATCTCTCGAAAGTGAAACGTTTATGGAAAAAATCTTATCAAAAAATAAATTATACTGTAAATAAGAATTGTTATTGAAAACTGTAACGAATGTTCGTCACACAACAGTGGATTCGAATAACAGGAGATAAATGCAACACATATGCTTAAGCGTTGGCTCATTTGTCAAGGTGGCTGTTCGATTTTATTCTTTGCAAAATATAAATATGACCTTTTTTATAAAGACGAGAAAACGAAAGTATTTTAAAGAAGCTTGGAAGACTCCTTTAAACCGTTCAATTCATGCCATCTATCCCGACCTATTTCTATTTCACATGTGCAAAATGGATTTCAAGAGATAAATAAGCTTACTAGTATGCATGGTCATCTATGCGTAATTAAATAAAAGTAAAATTTCCAACACCTCGGAGATAGCGCTGGCTGTTTAAAGTATTACTAGCAATGCGTTCTAAAGGAGTAGGACAGTGATATCCAATACCCTCCCCCCATACTATAATACTCCGTGCAGGGCCGCCGAGCTGGCAGCTGAATGGTTAGCGCTCTTGCTTTCGGTTCAACAGTTCGTGGGTTCGATTCCACCTTGGGCATGGATGTTTGTAGAGGTTCGGAGTCCACTTTAAACCGTAGGTCCCGGTCTAATTAGCCCTCGTGTGCAAAAAATGACCGTTGAGCGACAAACAAACAAACCAAACCGTGCAGGACCGTGGTTGATGGGGTGCCTCCTGTCTGAATACTGTCATACTGGAAAGTAATATGCACGCTCTCTGCTTGTGAAATATAGAAATCTCAGATATCGATTATGTACTTGACCGAGGTTCAATATCAATGAGGAGGCCTGTCTATGTTTCAGATATTTAGTCAAAATAAACAAACACCCAAAAGCGAACACAATAAGAACACTGATAAAAAAGAATGCTCTCATTTTTTTAATAATTCTACCAAAGAAATACATAAAACCTATTAGCAAAATATCATAAACAGCATTTTTAACATTTAATAATTAATAAAAAAACAAAATCATTTATTAAAATATAATACATGAATTGACAAAATGAAAAGTAAGAGTTATTTGCAAATTTGAAAATATTCAAAGAACTGATGAAATCGAAGAACTGAGCTGATGATGATCAGGAATCGTGAAGAAAAGCGTCGTTGTTGAGACCAGGTGATAGAGAGTTTTCTATTTGATCCAGCTGAAGACCATCAAGCCTAAGAGGGATTTTGTACGTTAAAAATTCAATAGGGTCCAATGTTCCTCTACTGATAAAGAGAGGAGGGTGCCAACACAGAGTTTGACTTCATTACTTTATCATGCTGAAAATTACGAAATGGTCGAGTGTATTTAGCATCTCGGACTGTGTGTGGTTGACAGAAATATTATCTTTTAAAACTGTATTATAATCACTTACATTAACCAAAATATATAATTTGAGATATTTTCAAATGCTTGGAATTTCTCTCTAACATTTTTCCAATGCATATAAAAACACAGTAACATCAGTTCAGTAATAAATTTTATTGCCCAAATTAGAATGGAAATATGTGTAAATAGTTTCTTTGAATTGACATTTTTTGTCTCCTATATATATATCTCCAAAAAATATTAACTTTAAAAAAAACCTGTGGATGACAGGGCTGATAATCTAAATAGTCACAAATCTTAAGTAATGTGTCTACTTTTAAAAAAGCTTCTTCGTAAATATCAAACAGTACGAGAATTTAGAGCTTCTATACGTTCCCACAAGATATGGATACAAAAATATTGCTGAAAAATGTTGGTATATTTTTACTCGGAAAATTATTTACGTTTCTGAATAAGAAAATCGAAATATCGGTCTTGAGATTTTGCTGCAAAGATTATTTCTCTAAACATAAATATATAAAAATATATAGCAGTAGCAACACGAATTATGATGTATTATACGTGAAAAGGAACAAAATATATGAAAGAAATACAGAGAAAAATCTATAAAGTAAAAGATTATATATTTCAGATTATATATATGTTCCGTGTGTGTGTGTGTGTGTGTGTGTGTGTGTGTGTCTACACATATATTTCAATTTCAAAACCATTATTTTAAGCACATTCTTTTAAAAAATAAGAAACTTTTTGAGATTGTTTATATATTTATCGTGTAAAATATATACTAATGTCAATGATTATTTCTAATATTCAGCTTATAAATGAATCGTGTTCGCTTAAAAGAGGTGTCACAATACTAACAAATATTTTCAATGTTGTTATGCATGTCATTTGTGCACGCTATATACACAATAACATATATAGTAGCTTTCCTAAACTCTTAACTTACGCAGGGTCTAATGCTGCTTCATTCATGTTATTCGAAATAAGAAAAAGATATTGACTCGGATGTTCAACTTCGTCATTTGACCATGGTTCATAACAAAATAGTTGCCTATATTTTCATTTCAGGACAAATTGGACACTGGTTTTTCTTAAATTTCTCTGCAACGATTTAAAAATATGTGATATTTTCTGTAGACAAAATGAAAAAAATGTCTTTTATTATTTATTTTTGTAAAAATGTCCTGATTTATGGCCTATTGAAAAGCTTCGAAACACATTGGTACGTAATAACTGTCCAAAATATATATCACAGTTTATCAACAGAAAAAAGGCGTTTAGTGATTCATAGCTTAAATTAGAATTTCCTTACTTTAATGAATTTGTAAGAGAATGGGAAGTCAATTTCATTTTAAGTAAAGAAATTTATCGTGACTTCTCAGTCACTACTTCACAAGAAATTAACTAGAAAATTAGTTTTATGTGATAATTTCAAACTTTAAAAATCTACCTTATATTAAAAATTCAATTTTTATTAAAATACAATTAATCAGCATTTTCCGTTTGTTTTCTGCTTTTGTCATTATTTCCACCTTAAACTTTGTGTTATGGCTATTAAACTATGATAATATTCTTATCTACCATTGTGTAGTGATATTGATACACAGAAATACTTAACAGGAAAGAAGGCAATGAAATCTTAAAATATTTCTTGCTTTCGTTTTTTTCCTTCTTTCAATCGGAATAGTTTTCGGTTAGTGTCATAATTATAAGTTTGTTTGTTTGTCGCTCAACGGTCATTTTTTGCACACGAGGGCTAATTAGACCGGGACTTACGGCTTAAAGTGGATTCCGAACCACTACAAACATCCATGCCCAAGGTGGGATTCGAACCCACGAACTGTTGAACCGAAGGCAAGAGCGCTAACCCTTCGGCTGCCAGCTCGGCCATAATTATAAGATATTTAACAATATATATATATATATATATATATATATATATATATATATATATATATATATATATATATATATATATATATATATATATATATATATTCTGCATTTGGGTGTTTATTTGTTTGTTTTGAAATGGCCTTGTATAACAATGCCTCAAAACTATAGTGTAAGGAATAATGAAATTAAACACATCAGCTTAGTAAATGCAATTTTTATTTTCTTGAAATTTTTTATAAAATGTGAAACTTTTCAACACAAAAGCAAAAATTAAAAATAAAAGCCAAATGATAAAACATTAAAGTTAAAATGATACAAATAATAAATATTTAAGTAAAATTATTATCTATATATCAGTAACTCCTGTATTCAGTGGTCAAAATGGTAATAAATAAAATAATAAAAGATCTATATAAGTGAACTTATTGCATCTTTTTAAATAAACATTTTAGAAGAAACAATTTTGCAAACTTAAATTTACTTACAATAAGCTATATATTCCAGCTAAAATATAAATTCAATCATTCCTTACTCATTATTATTCTAATTTATATATGTATGTATGAATACCATAAAATATAATGATACCAAAATATTATGCCAATAATACCCTTTTTCTGATAAATATTTCTGGAATATTTTAAAGCTTATTTCGTAAAATTGTCAGTAACTTTCATTATATGTACTAAACTTTTTCAATAAATCATATATTAAAGCAAGAGCACATTTAAATTAATTATATTTCTCTCTCTCTCTCTCTCTCTCTCTGTGTGTGTGTGTGTGTGTGTGTGTGTGTGTGTGTGTGTGTGTGTGTGTGTGTGTGTGTGTGTGTGTGTGTGTGTGTGTGTGTGTGTGTGTGTGTGTGTGTATGTTTGTTTTCAATCTACCTACATTACGTTATAACTAATACTTTTATCTCCATAATAATATCGTCTAGCATCTTGAAATCATCTAAATCATAATCTTCTCCCCACACACAAACATCCTGTGCAGTTATTTTAAAGTAAGCATCTGGAGGAAAGTAAACAGAGTTAAATGTAACTAACACAAATCAAAATAATCAAATAAATAACGAATTTTACTATTTGCTCTAAGCAAACCGATGGCTGAGTGGTTAGTGCCACTGACTCCTGAGCTGTGTGTCCCGGGTTCGAATCCCGGTTCGGACAATGATGCTACTTTCTTTCTCTGTCCTTTCTTCTGTGATGATGTATGAATGTGGCCCACCCTATAAACGGGTTCGTAATGGTATGGCGCGGACAACGCTACTCGCCTCCGTGACTTGGTTCACAGGTGCCAGCTGGGTAACGACAAATGAGTATCGGTTTCTGGCCTTGTTGTGGCATAGGGTTCGACACCCAAGTATCCGTCGTTGGAAAAAAATTTAAAAAAAACTATTTGCTCTAATAATCGTAATAGTAAAACTTCATCTTAAGGGATTTTATTTTGTCTAAGATGCTAAAAACAAATCCAAATTAAGTTTTTGAAACTTAATATACCAATAGTCAATGCTTCTAAATTGATGTTTTCATGCATCTCAGGTTTTTCATATATATATATATATATATATATATATATATATATATATATATATATATATATATATATATATATATATATATATATATATATCCCCTCTATATAAAACAATTCATTCTTTTTCTCTCACAGTATTAGATTCCTATTTCAATTTTACACTTTTCCCGTTCAATCAGAAAATATTCGGGCGAATGCGCAATTTGGTTTTTATAAAGAAAAATCTTTGAAAGGAAAAAATATTGACGTAGAGGGTATAAGAGAAAAGAACTGCAGCAAATAAATTCCTCAAGATATATCTTTGTTCAGACCAGATAGTATTTTAGAGTATATATATATATATATATATATATATATATATATATATATATATATATATATATATATATATATATATATATATATAACAAAAACATTGTATAGCTCCCATGCAGTTCTATTCCCCTTTACAAAAGGACCTAGCTTTTAATATCACTTGAAAAGCTCAAAATATCTTTTGCACTATATTGCGTTTCCTATCCGAAATTGATTCTATATAGCAATGCAATTTCAAATTCAGAAAAAAAACTCGTCTTGTGGTTACGAAATCTATAATATAAAGCCTTGTTCATCACATTTAAGATCGATGTATCTTTTTCATATCATGTAGATTTTATTTTAAAATCTAATGTACTGTATATTTCTACCCTTACAGTCA
This sequence comes from Latrodectus hesperus, assembly GCA_037975125.1. Classification (NCBI taxonomy): domain Eukaryota; kingdom Metazoa; phylum Arthropoda; class Arachnida; order Araneae; family Theridiidae; genus Latrodectus; species Latrodectus hesperus. The sequence goes on from CM075854.1 coordinate 72,044,757, forward strand.
ACTTCGAAAAATGATATTTCTGTACAACAAATAATCTAAACAAGCTTATGCAGTTATATATTCAACATTTATTACTGTAAATTATCTTATTTTGCATAAATGGAAATTTGCTTGCCCATCTATTATAATAGTTAAATTATAGCTCGTCGTTCATTCATCAAAATAACTGCATACAATTTCTTATATTCCATCACCGATTGAATCATCTTTACTAAAAAAAATCTGAAAATTCTAAATTCTAAAAAGCGCTTCAATAAAAAAGAGCAGTACCTGAAATATTCCTAATTATAATTACTTAATTGTATTGTGTTATCTTTTTAATGTATCATATTTCAAAATGTTATAGAGTAAATCATCCATGAATAAAAACACTTATGCCTTAAATTCAATTTTAATGCATGGTTTTGATAAACAATTTTTGATAGATGATTTTTAAAAGATCTCTAAAAATGTAAACGGTACAAGTTTAGCTAGAATTTCAACCTTTCTTACTTTTAAATATTGTTTGGAGAAAAATAAGATTTATTATATTTTCAAAACATCTTATAAGTGCAATACTTATTTCAAAGTAATTTATTCAAGTATTTATATTTAAATCTCATAAAAAACCACATTAAATAAACTCAAAATATAGATTCCATTCATTTAAGCTCTAAAAAACACCTTGTAGTTGATGTAAGATGGAGAGAAATTCAAGAGAGAGAACTCTCTCTTTCTACAAGCTTGTAGACTACATCAGTAGAATCGTAGTGTACTGTGAATGGACAAGTATAGCACACGTTAACACTATAATCTTTAATTGGATTAAGGACCACATTCATTCATTAATGTCAAATGAACAACTCCTTTACCAAATGGGCTCCAGTGGCCAAATTAAAGTGCTTAAATAACTAGCAGTACATCATAGAGATCAGCATTTCGTTCTCTAGTTCCGTATATCTGAGTTCAAATCTCAAGAGGCTTGGTATGCAAAGCTGTGAGTATTAATTGATTCCCTTAATTATATCTAAAGCTTAGTTTTAAGTTTTTTAAAGGTTTCCTAGTAGATTTTTGCTAAAAATACTTCATGCAAATAAAGTGGGAAGTATACACACAAAACATAAATACTTCCTCATAAATTTACCACAAATATCTGAAAACTGATTAAGTTTTTAGTTTTTATAACTCATTTGAATAATTTTTATGTGTATTTTAAAAAATGGCATCCTTTACATCATCAAAATATTTTTAATGAAATTTTCTCTTGGCAAAAATGTATCCCTCAGATAAATATATAATCTAGATAGCAGCGAATTACACTTCAATTGAATCTTCTTTTAGAAAGATATAATTCTTTTATTAAATGAAGTGAATAGAGTTAGGTAAGGAAAAAAGGCTTAGATGTATATTTCTGATGAAAAACATTATAGTTGCTATAATTGTCAAAGAATAGAAATGAAATAATTTTGGAGGGGGTAGAAACAAGGATAATAGCCTCTTTCAAACTCGGTCGGAACTGTTTCATTTTTACTTTTTTTAAGTCATCATGTCTTCAATCAATGCTTTTATAATTTCAAGTAAATTTTAGTGCCATTCTTAATTTCATACCACTGAATGACTCAGTACAGCATCTCGAATAATTTCATGCATCTTGAAAATGAAAATTTATTGAAAAAATATATTGTTATTTTTAATTTCAGACTATTTATTAACATATGTCCTTTGTCAATGTTATCTTCCCTCATTCGCGAAAGATGATGTGGTTCACTATAGTAAAGCGGGTATGTAGTCAAAGGCCATCAACTTACCTTTAGCGTTGCTACATAAAGAGAAAATTGAATAATTGATCAACTATTTTGAAGGAGGGTGTAAATATAATCGCTAAAAATTTCGTAATTTAAACTCTCAAGAATTCATTTGGAGACTCTAATAAAATCTTATCCATTTATATTAATTTTGCTTCTTTCTTAATTCTAGTTGAATAATAGCTGAAGAATTAATTTCTTTGCAATTTCCTGACTTTTGATACTTTATTTTATGCTAACATCTGTATAAAAGTTATTAAAAATAACATTCTAGTAAAATTAATTTTTCAATATTCCTCGAATAATAAAAACAATGACTTGGATCATAATACGAATTTATTACCATTGTTACTATATATGCAATCATGTTCAATGAAAATATGTGAATGTTAACAGAACCACTATTTTTCTATATTACCTACTATGATATACATATATATATAATGAGTTGTTCGGAAAGTCATTTCGTTTTTCCCACCTGGGTCAGCTTTTTGCTAGTAAAAGCCAACCACTTTATGAGTGTGAAATCGTACTACTACCAGAAAGATGGTAAAAGCTAATGGACTAGAATGGACAATATGCTATGCAATACGATATTTATTCGTTATACGTTTTTCATTTTCATGAAAAACGAAATTACTTTCCAAACAACCCAAAATATATATATATATATATATATATATATATACAGGGTTAGCAAGAAATAAGTTTCCTACTTCAGAGGGATGTAGAATACGTTCTATTTGTCCAAATGAGATAAAATTTGAGCAACAGATAATTCAAATAATGCGCTTGACATTTATTTAAAAAATAGTACAAAATTTCACCGATAGATGGCGCTGTAATGCATATAAAAACATTTGACATGCTTTATTAATGTTAAATAATAATAATAATAAAGTAGCATTACAACTATTCAATATACCCATCTTCATTTTCAACAATGTGTTCTAATCGCAAAACCATATTTTCGACAGCAGACCGGTGTGAGTCTGTCGGAATACCAAGGATATGGCGCCGAATGCTGTCCTTCAGATCTGGCCTTTTACGGTAGACATTGTTCTTCAAAAAACCCCACAACCAAAAGTCGCAGGGGGTGGTATCCGCCGAACGAGGAGGCCATGCCGTCGGGAAATGACGGCTGATAACCCGTGCCTCAGTAAAATGCTGTCTTAGAAGTTGCTTTGCACAAAGATCAATATGAGGAGGTGCGCCATCCTGCATGAAATGTCATGAAGGCATCCACACTGCTGAAGTTGTGGGTTTACAAAATCCCTCAGCATATCTTAGTACCGTTGTCCTGTGATCGAACAGGTTTTGATTTCATTTGCAGTTATCTCTTCAAAAAAATACGGTATAATCACAAAAGTAGCCGTAAACCCACAACTTCCTGACAATTTATCTGGATGCAAGGGTTTTTCCTGGATAGCGCGAGGGTTTTCCGCTTCCCAAATTCGACAATTGTGGGTGCTGACTTGCCGATTAAGTTGAAAGTGGGCTTCATCAGTCCACAGAATATTCCATGACCAAGTGACGTCAACCGCCATTCGAGCAAGGAACTGAAGTGCAAAAGTTTTACGAAACTCTGAATCCCCGTCCTGCAACAAGTTCAGAGGCTTAATTTTGTAGGGATAAAAATGCAAAATCCACCGTAAGATTTTTCGAACAGTGGAATAAGGCATATCCAATACACGGGAAACAACTGGAGCACTCACACTACCATCCGGCGACTGACTGCTAGCTTCAACGACCGCGGTAGCCACATTTTCGACGCTAGAAGACTGGATTGGCTTTCGTCCTCTACCGGGAAGAATTGCAAGTTGACCCGTTCTCTCAAATTTCTGCATTATCTTGCGTAACGCACATGGAGACATTGGACCTCTTCGTATCTGCTTCATATGCTGAAATTCTTTTACAGCTGCAACGGAGTTCTGCTGATTCAAGTAGAACAATTTTACAAGTAGCGCTTTTTCTTGCAAAGAAGGCATGATGTGCATAGAAGTAACTAATGCTTGTTCAGAATCCAATTTCTTTTTACCGAAAGATAATGTTAATAGGCATGCGCTGTAAAGCAAATGACTTTTCATATTTTCAGTATATGCAAATAAGTACCATTAGTTTTACAGCGCCATCTATCGGCGAAATTTTGTATTATTATTATTTTTTAATAAATGTCAAACGCATTATTTGAATTATCTGTAGTTCAAATTTTATCCCATTTGGACAAATAGAACGTATTCTACAGCCCTCTGAAGTTGGAAACTTATTTCTTGCTAACCCTGTATATATTACTGAATTATTCGTATTATATAAACACATGTTGTTTAATTTATTTTTTGTATTCATTATACATACGTTTTTGGAAGATTTATTTTTATTTAATGATTTCATGATAAAAGATTTCAATAAACTACAGGCACAGTTGTAGGAAAAGAAATATTTTTCATACACAAACAAAGATAAAAATGTAAAACATTTTTATACGCAAGAGAAAGAATTTTCATGGGATTCGAACTCAGCTTGTCTCTACGATATAAGGAAATTTTCCTGAGTGGGTAGAATTATAGGATAGAAGCAGTTTGCATATGAATTATTCAAAAGAAATTTGTGATGACTCTTAAATCCTTTGAAAAGCTGATCTAAGGGTATAATTAATAACATATTTTCTAGATTTTTTCTCTGATCTTACAAGTAACTCTAAAAAGTGATTATTTGAGTGTTTTATTTACTAGATTTTTCGGTTAAATCATAAAAGAAATTACAAAACCCGAACTACAAATAACGAAAAATACTTCAGTCAGTAATCTTTCATTGAAGGGGATATATACCTTTCTTCCTTTAAATACCTTCTTCAATCTAAGAGAATCTGGAAAAAAGTCTCAGAAGTTCGTTAATTCCTTACACATCAAATTCTATACCAGCCTTCACTTCCGAGATCTTCTTTAATGAAAAGAAGTGAGAGGAGAAAGACATAAGCTCGTTTTACTTAGAAAGTCGAACTTGTATGATTCACTCGAAAAATTCACTCGGAAAAAGTTTTCCAGAGACTTTCTCGCCTTAATCATAGCATCAAAGTTATGTGGAAAAAGAAACGAAGGGAAAACTGGAGTAACCGTTCAGAGCTGAAAGGCTTCCATCACTTTCGTAAATTTCGGGGACATTTTTCATTCGTCATTAGAAATGCTACACAGCTCTAAAAGCAAATTTGGAGCCCGAATTGAATTAAGCAGTCTCGTTCAGAAGTCGACTCTCTTACTCTTTGATTAATAGCTACTATAGACAATAAGATTCCATCATTTAAGAAGACACCACAGACTATAGCCCGCATTGCTACAAATGGTATGGCATTACCATCAGTCATCCTTCTACACACAAACCTTTTTCCTCTCCCAAATAGGGGCCTTTTTTATTCTGATGTGAGAATATTGCAGCTTTTTACTGTCATCGCTTTCTGACACATCATCATTTGGCTATTCATTACTTAAGCTCGGAGAACTATTCAATATTTATACCAGCCTATTCGCTTAGGAGCCCAATCAACGGGGAAAAAGGGATAAAAGTTATTGGGTTTTCAACACTAGCGAGCTGCCATCTATGATAAAAATCCCACTACAGTTGACAAAGGAGATTAAATATATGGCATCGTATCTGTTCCCTCAACTGTAATGACGAATGAATAGTTCTTTTAAGCGAGGGAAATTTCCATCTCCACTTTCGCTCGAAAAGCTGGGCGAGATTTTTGCATTTTTATCTCCTATCTCCTCATAAAATTGCCGTTGACTGCATAATACTGGAAAAATGGTTCTGAAACTGTATAATATTTCATGTTATTATTTATTTTAAAATATATATACATATAAAATTTCGTTTGATAAACTTCACTGTAAAAGTATTTGAAAAAAATTCCATTGTTTTGTATTTAATAATAATATTTATTTTTGTGTGAACTGTATCAAGATGTAAACAGACAAATATGTGTCAAAATGTGTTAAACTTATTGTAAACTTTCTGTTCTTTGATATTGAAATATTTGAGATTATCTGGAAAATTATTTCTGTGTGCAAAAAAGCCCATAAATTATTCACAAATAATTGTATCCAAAAATTATTCTCATTATAAATAAAACTATGTAAAATGTATCATTTAAACCTATTTTATAGTTGAAATGTCTTAACTCATAACTATAGTTATCCCTCTTTTTGGAACAATAAATCATGCCCGAATATTAATTTTATGATACTACAATTATTTAATATTTAGTATCTCTAATTAATATTTAATTAAGGTTCACGCGTATAAGCAAAAGTTACACGAAAGTATGCAACCTCTGTAATTTAAATCACGAGTTTCATATAATCGCACAATACTAAAATTATTATCATTAAAATAATATTATTCATAGAGAACGTATTATTCATAAATTATAATGAAATTAATATCACTAATTACAGTAAACGATATTATCAGAAAAATATTTGATAGCATTTAAAACTGGGAGATTTTTTTCGATTAAGAATAAGATCCTTATCAAATTATGTTTAAGAAAGCAATTCTAGAATTTCGTCAAACAAAAGTACGTTAAAATTATTTTAACAGAGTTACTTGTACATGCTTTATTCAAACTTTTTAGCCATTAATATAAGCCCTATAAATCAGATCCATTAAATATTTCAAAATGATATTGCAACGGAATTTTCAATTGGTTTTCCTTCCAATCACCTACCAACAGTAAGATTTAGTTTAGAGAACGCATCTCAAGAAATCTAAAGCAAATTTCTTATTTTAAATTTAAGGTACTTAGACAGAGTTCTCGAAGAAACATTACACTTCTGAAAGCATTACTGTCATTTCGTCAGCGTTTGAGAAGTAAATTCAATAATGCTTTTGTCTTAGTCGCCAAAAACGGTTATTCACACAGATCTGGATAACAATGTCTAAGCAAATCTCCCGAAATCTCAGCAGTTTTTCCCGAAATATTTTCTTTCCTCTCCTCGTAGGGATGCATTATCAATCAATTTACCAATCCATTTGATTCCTAGATATAGAAAGCAGTGGAGGAAAAGGATATTTTTCTTAACTTTTCTTTCTAGTGTTTCATCTTTTGTTTTTTGGAGAGGGTGGTGATTTATATACGATGTATGGACTCGTTCTGAAGATTGACGAAACTAAAAAGCGAAAAACACTTACCAGGGAAGCAATTTCTTTCGTGCTTTAGATTCTTTTTTTTTCCTTCTCTTCTGTGCTTCATTTTTTCTGGTTAATGTGTGTGTGTCTTTCACTCTCTCTCTGTCTGTAGACGAAAATGAATGGATAAGAAAAAATACTGGAGTAAAAAGGGAAAAAAAGCAGAGAAAAACGGAAACTTAGGGAAAAGAGAAAAGGGACCTCTCTCGAAAGAATAGGAAGGGAGAAAAATGTCTGATCAATGAACAAACAGCTTGAACCTTTTTCTCTTGAGTACCCATTGATTGAACTCTGAGTGAGCCAGGGCAAGGGTAAAAAGGGATCACGAAGGTAACTGGAGAGACAGCCTGTCTTGATGGACAGCTGCCTGGCGAATGGGTCGTCACTCCCCCACCCTCACCAGCTGATGCATTTAGAAAATGAGAAATGATTTGAAGTGTCGGATTCGGAAAGATGTTATAATAACGATCCTATTTCGGTGGGAATCGCCTTGCAGTAAATTTGGCGTAGCTGGTCAATGACGTACTTTTAAGACGATTAAGTCACGTAGGTTGTGCTTTCACTTCCTCAAAAAGTAAGATACCACCGACCGATTCATTCGAGTGAAATGGATAATTTTCTTAGCCAACCCAATTTTCTTTTAAGTAATTTAGAAGAAATGAAGTTTGCTTGTTTTTTCTTCGAAATGAAAAATGCTGTGAATCAATTATAACGGTTATTATCCTTATCAATTTCCTAAAAACCTTATTCTCCAATACTCTTCCCGATTTCAGTAATTGCTTTTGGTGCATCATTAACTTTTAAAATATAATGTTTTTATTGCATTAACCGCGCAATGGTTTCTTTCTATGCACAGATATAAGCTTTAATCTGTAGGTCCCGGTCTGAGTAGACCGGGACCTTTGAGACGGACCACTGAAAGACAAACAAACCAAACCACACAGACATGAAAGAAATTCCTTAAAATATTTTATTTACATTATTATTAGATCAACCTCTTTTAATAGCATGGAATATAATTCTCTCATTTCCAATCAGAATTTATTTCACAAACTTTTGTATGTGTGTATATTTTTGGTACATGAAATAAAGGAAATTTGAGGAATGTTTATTAAGATATCATTTCTGTGCATTTCTGTGTAAGCAATTAATTTTTTTTTAAATTGAGGTGGCAACTAAGTGATTACCAACTTTAAAATTTTTGTTTAAAAATATAACCTTATTCACTTAGATACTGTCCGTGCTTGTCGATGACTTTTTGCCATCATTCTGGTGGTGTAAAAATTTCACGTTCGTAAAATTTTTGATCTTTGATATCAAAAAACTTAATTAAATGTGATCTGACATCATCATCGTTATTAAAAATTTTAACATTTAAGGAGTTCTGCATGGAACGAAACAAATGGTAATCTGAAGGCACAAGATCAGGGCTATATGGTGCATGTGACAAAACATCATAACCCAGTTCCAATAATTTTTGGTGAATGACCAAAGACGTGTGGGGCTTTGAGTTTTCATGGTGGAAAACAACACCCTTACGATTTGACAATACCGGCCGCTTTTCTTCACGTGTTATCGCATGTTGTGCTATGATGATCTAAATCGATAATGTCCTTGATATGGGTTTCATCGACTTCAACTAGGAGGCCAGATCGTTGAGCATTTTTCAGTAATAAATAACCAGAACGAAATCTGTCAAACCAATTTCGACACTGCTAAGGCTTCATTTCCATATACGGGACATAACTTCTTTTGTTCTTACGATGTGTTCTTGCCTCTTCGGAAGTATTTAAATAAAATATGTCTGAAGTGCACGTCCTGTTCTTCTGTTTTCAAACTGGGATGAAAAAACAAAACTAAAGCATTAATCGATATGTTTTTTTTTTTACTAAATTAAAGGTAGAAGTCCAAACAATAAGAAAAGGTATAGGTTAGATGCTTTGACCACGTTAAAAAAACAAAAGACAATGTAAAGTCCATCTATCCACAAAATCGGCAATCACTTAATTGCCAACCCGATAAATAAAGTTCATAACTCCTGCCAAGATATAAAACATCAAGAAGTTAAAATTAAAAATACATAAAAAATATGTGCGTGTTATTCCCTATCTCGGTTTTTGCATATGAATGTTAGTATTTTAATCTTAAAAATGATCAGAATCATTGTTTACAACTGATAAATCATTCTTCACAATAGAACATCTTTTGTTGTAATTGATGTTCTGAACAGCAGAATGTTGTCATGACCTTGTTACAATTAATACTAAAACAAAATAAAAGATCTGGGAAATTTTGTTCAAAACGCTAAATGAGACTAATAAAAGATGAAAATGACCAAAACTAGTTTAATTTTTTTAAATAACCAGAAGTATTTGTGAATTCTAATCACAGACTTAAACAAAATTAAAGACAGAAATTCGGTATTATTTCGAGAAGAAAATAATGTGTGTCAAATTTATCCGAAAAGATGTGTATAGAATAAATAAAATGCTATAATAAATTGAAAACTAATTTAATTAATAATACTTTAAATTTAAAATTGGTTGATTCACAAGAGAAGCATCATTGTAACCTGAGGTTTATTGCAATACTTTTTTAATTAAATTACATTATTTTCAAATGATTGCAATGTTATCGTTGCCAGTCCATTAAAAAATAATATTTTTCTTAAATATGCACTGTTTATGAAGAACTACACATTTTGCTTCATTCAAGAATCTGTTGTCAAAACATTACTCAATCGGAAAATTATTATTTTAAACTTTCATTAATACGAATGATTTCATAAATTTGTATTATTTGAGAGAGATTCACATTCTTTTCTTATATCAAAACTAATGTGTGCCAGTGTATAGTGAAATTGTATAAAATTCAACTAACAGCTTTCTAGATTACTAAGTTGAAGTAATATAGATGATGAAGAAGTCACTCGAGTGATTTATATGAACGTGGAATTTTAACCTAACTCAGCTAAAATCACAGCTCTATTTGCATTAAACTGGTATGGTTTCTCGCATTTGTTGTATAAGGAACGCGGTAGCTTTAAATTTCTTCTTTGGCCATTATTATTCTAATTGAAAGAAACGGGTAGTTGAAAACTTAGCACAATTAAACAAACAAATAAATCGAAATTACAATCCACAAAGAAGTGTTTCATATAAGACTGGAAAAAAGGCAAGATTTCTGTAAGGTAAATTATTTTGAAATTCAAAGCCAAAATACTCAGAATAGCGTCTTGGATGTCAGATTTTGAGACAAGAACCCTAAAATAAAGTATTATTGACTCAAATAAATGTCGGAAAACATGTTCATTTATCCCCTTTCTGTGTGAACTTTTGCTTCTAGGCTATAGTACAGTAGTAGAATCAATATCACTTGATTTTTCATAGTTAATTCATAGATCAATCCATTGATAAGTTTTTGTTCTTTAAAATTTTAAATGCTTTATGTATCTTCACCGGGATCTGCTCCGGAAACTTTCAAAGGAGGTTGCAAGCACAGTTGTCAATATCCTTATTACATCTTAGATTAAAATTAAAGTTAAAACTTAGAAAAAATGCTTTGCTGCATTCATGACTGTTAACAGAGATAAGCAAGTTAAAATGCAAAAGCAATGAGACAAATCAAACCAGAAAAACCCATTGGAAATATTAACAACGGTGGTATAAGTTGAATTTTTTATGGGATAAAATATTTCTATTTCCGTCATATAAAACCAGTAAATTCATTAATCTATATGTCTTAAAAATAAAATATTGATAGAATAAATTTTGTGCTTGAAAAATCCAATCTTCAGAGAATTAAGTATCGAGTTTGATCCTATTCCCTGCAATATTTTAGTATGTTGCGCTTTTCCCATCTTCACTGTACATGAGTGAAAATAAATAGAGGAATCTGCTTAGTTTAATCTTTAGTGAGAAAGTCCACAACCATGTTGAGAAGTTCTATGAATGTTCACGTCGAAGAATGCAAAGTTTTACAGCTGATGAAATATAGAAAAAAGAATACGGTCGAGGAAAGAATGAAACCGACATTACGTCTTGATATACGAAACATAAATGTTTCACCAATAACATTGACAAAAATTTCACCAAATTCACTTTGTTTCTGTCAAGCATTTTAATGACCACCTAGACTTGCAGATTTGATTTGTCGCTCGATGGTCACTTTTTGCTCATGAGGTTAGTTGGTTGGTTGGTTGGTTGTGGGTTTTATGGCGCAAGGTCCAAATAAGGACAAGCTGCGCCATTTGCTCATGAGGACTAATACGACCGGAATCTATTGTTTAAGCCAGATTCTGATCTACTACGAACATCCAAATTTGAGGTGGGGTTCAAACCCACGAACTGTTAAACCGAAAACTAGAGCGCTAAGCTTTCGGCTACTATCTCGGTGACTAAACCTGTAGCTATTTCCCTAATGGAATAAGTTTGGAATCTAAAAGGAAATCGATTCCTCATATACAAAACAATCAAATTTAGCCTTTGCATAATATTTAAATATGTAAATTATATTAAGTATGCAAATCTGTATATAAGATAAAGCTGATAAAAATGAATAGATCTGTTGATTTACTTGTTTTATAAATCTAATTAATGAATCATTCAGAGCTCTAGTATTTTTAATATATCTCTTTATTTAGGTGTAATATATCTCGATACTTCTATATTTAGATTCATCTCCTCCAAAAAATTTTTTTACTTAGATATCTTCTTAATAAGAGGATTTTTATCTCAACATATATATTGAAATGTAATTTTTAAAATTTTCTTATGTTGAATTAAATAATAATTTGGCGCTACCTAGTGGAGCCTATCAGTTGAAAGCCATTTTAAGACATTTATACACCCACCGTAAGATTATTATGCGATTATTTTATGCACCTTTATGTGATTATTTTTCATAGTGTACAGTATAAATGTATTACAAGGGAAAAGTCCAGAAAATTCTTAAGCATCCACCCAAACAGATGTACATATAGAAAAAAGAGAAATGACTCCCATATCACATTACTAAACAATGGCTGTTTTTGTATTCAACAGCTTGCACTCCAAAGAACATCATCTTATCATATACACTGCGCTCGTATACACAAGCTCAGTATGATAAGAACACCATCTCGTCATACTGAGCACATTAAGAATAAATGTACGTTTAAAAATGTACATTTACTCATTCAAGCACATTTATTCTCTTTAATTTTGTTCAATTCTTTTAAACTTAATTCTTTTAGATTACTAATTTTTTGTTTGTGTTTAAAACTGATAATGTCAGAAAATAGGGATTACTAAAAGCGATTTCTTAAATGATATTTAAGTTGGGAAACAGCCTTGAATTAAGCTTTGTAATATCAATGTTGGATTAAATGAAAATAAATACAGATATATATCCAAGATAAAAATAAATGCATATAAAATAAAATATACAATTAAATTATAAGCGAAATTATTATGCAGCATATAAACTTAAAAATATTTATTATATTTTACTATTTATTTGCTTAAATGTTTAATTTTACATAGCATACAATAAATGAAATCCAATATGTGAGAAGCTATTAAAGCGTTTCTGAAAAAAAATAATAGAAATCCAAAAAATGTTGGTTGCTTTTAAAACTTTACTTTAGAAAATGTATAAACGAAAAAATAATTAAAATATTTTGACCTTTAAGCATTTAGAACAAACTTAATAGGATTGTAAATAAAGCTGAAATTTAAATGAATATTGAAATCTATATCGTGAGAGAGAAATGTATTAAAAGAGGAACATTTGAATGAGAAAAGCAGACCTAAGCAAATTGAAACTTCAAAAAATAAAAGGAGCGGATTATTCATTATAAAACAGAAAAACTTTAAAACAATTTGTGAAAGGGGAAGCTCTTTCTGATTAATTCTAAGGGAATTTAAAATAATATTTGTTATTCAAAATTGTTGATATTTGAAATGTAAGTTTCTTAAAAACTATCATTCAAATATAAATATATGAGGAAATACATTGAAGTATTCAAAATATAAGTCACATAATTTATTTCTTAAACTTGTTTGTAGAAATATTGAATTTCATAAATATTCTATTTTATATGTAGCTATTTTTATGCGCATTATTAAGAAAATATATATATATATATATATATATATATATATATATATATATATATATATATATATATATATATGAACTATACAAATTCTTAATAATATCTTATGTTGGTAATTCATTCAAGGTATTATAAATGAAAAATTTTAATTTATTTCATTTTTGGCGTATTTTGACTTTTGCATTTTAAGTAATTTGCCGAAACTTTTTCTTTTTAAAACATTATTTGTATATTTATGTATATACATACATTTAAATATTCATTTTAATTTTATTAAAATTTACTCATGAGTTTCAAGAAAAGTATAATTACAATAATAAATTTATCAAAAATTTCAGATGACTGCAGTTTTTAAAGCACTTTAATATTTCCCAGTTAAATGAATTCATTTGTTTTATGAATTTGAAATATAATATTGTACTTCAACTGAACACGTAATAAGAAACTAATAAACGCGTCTAAGAATTAAATATCACTTAAAATAAAAATATGTTTAACCAATCGAGAAAAAATTTATTCAAGTAATAGGAGAAAATATTTATGAAGTGAATAGTTTCATAAATATTTAATTAACGTAGTTCGAATACCAACTGTTTCCAGTCAAACAACAGGTATTTCTGCTTGTGAGATTATGCAAAAATGATAACTACCATTGACTTGTGAGCTCTATTTTTTTCCGTTTCATTTTAGTCAGTTTCCTTTTTTATATCGATAGTTTCTTTAGCACACATAATTTGACTACTTGACCTGATATTTTTCTTACTGTTCTTCCAAGCAGTTTTCTCCTTCTGGACAAATCAAACTCCGTTTTTCACTCCTTGAATGAACATGATACTTTATATCCTTATCTACGCAGTTAGGTTATAACTACACACTGCTTGAAATACTCGTAACCAACCCGAGAACAAGGTGAATATAAAATAATAATTTCAGCTATCTTGCATTTCCTTGTATATGCCTGTGATTGCATCAAATCATCATTCTCCCTCGTAATCTCCAAATAAAGTCATGTTATCCTAATTACATGCTTCCAAAACTGCTGAATAAACTGAAGGTTAACCGATAATCACTTGCTCATGATTTGGAAAAAAAATCATAGTTCCCTGTTTTCCCATGCATCAAAGAGCCTCGGCGAAGAAAACGTCAGTTTTAAATTAGCACCGAAACCCACTGTCGACATCTTTTATTAAATGAGCTTTTAATGACACTAATCTTTGTGGGGGAAGATATAGAGCGACAAATACACTATAAGTACGTCGTAAATTAATTGAGCTTCAGTCTTTCAGATCGCTGTTGTGAAAAGCGGTCCTTTCACGTCGTGATTTAGAGACCATAAAGAAATCCGATGCGATACCTAGGGTACCATAAGATATAGGCTGTCAAGAGAAGTTCAAGATACAGAATTGATACAGCTGTTGCGATACAATTTATTTAGCGCTACCGTTATCTTAGTGCAACAGATTGTGAAGCGGAAATTATTGTGTTTCTGGAATTTGAAATTATTCCAAGAGATTTATAGTGTTCTGAAGCGGAAGACAAGTTGTAATTATTCCTAGGAGAACTAAATTATTACGCTTTGAAATTTCAGAAACGAAATCTCAAAATGATTTCTAGGCTCGTGGAATTTTCTCTGGAAAAAAATGCAAAATCAACTTTGTTATAATACTCACTAGATAACTGTATATATCCATAATATAAAGAGAATTACAACAGTAATTAATGACTTTTAATTTTACAGTCAGATTATTTGTGCAAGTTAAAATATAACTGAGCTAGGAGCATTTTGGGGTTAAGTAACTTTTAGAGACGTTAAAATTAACTACGCCAGAAAATAAATATTTAAAAATGAAATGAATTTAGAAAATTATTGACTGATATGGAAAGCAAGTCCTCTTGGGTTTATTTGCAAAAATTTTCAGTATGTAAATAACATATCTGCTTAAAAATATGTATAAAAAACTCAAAATACCCAATATTCTGAGAATCATAAATGATATAGTTATATTTTTAATTCCATGATTGAAGATGATCCAAAATTTCATGAAGTCTGAAAACAGTAAGTACGTTTCAACATATTAAATGAGAATTTAGTATTCCGAAATTTTCGAATCTTTTAAATAACAAAAACTACATGTATAAGCAAAATTAACAATTTTAATAAGTTTTTGCATCTAATAAAACACTAAATACTCATAGAAATATTGTTAATTATTTTATTTTCACTGTAATCTACAAATTCTCAATAATATCCTAATACCTAATCGAATAAGAACTCTAATTATGAGTCAATTTGTGCGAGATTTCTTACAACTAAATTTCATGCAACTTGTCTCGCATTTTATTAATATATAACTTGTTCTTTACTTTACTGATAATATTTTTATTTAAGAAATGAAAGATTCAAATTTACCAAAAATCTGAATTTCCTAGTCTCGTTTAAAAATATGAATGGATTTGAATAATGTTCTTTACATTGCAGAACACATTGTAGTAAATGTGTGTAATACACACAAGTAATACATGATGTATAATACACAAGAAATTAGTGAGTGAGATACATGAGTAATACATGATGTGTAATAAATGTGTGTGTGTATCCCATAAGTAATAATGAGTTTGTAAGTAATACGCAAGTAATAATGAGTTTGTGTGTGTGTGTAATTCGTTCGTGATAATGAGTGGGTGAAATACAAACTCATTGCAAACATATTTTATTCAAAGCATTTAATGACAATGTGTCTAGCCGAGCTAGCAGCTGAATGGTTAGCGCTCTTGCCTTCGGTTCAACAGTTCGTGGGTTCGAATCCCACCTTGGGCATGGATGTTTGTAGTGGTTCGGAATCCGCTTTAAACCGTAGGTCTCGGTCTAATTACCCCTCGTGTGCAAAAAAGAACCGTTGAGCGACAAACCAATGTGTCTATTGTGCAGTTTGACGTAATTAAAATTTTGTAGTTAAAAGACTCATGCTATTTTAAATTAGTTACGTGCTTAGTATTTTAATTTAAGAAGCAAATGAGTTATAATGATTCAAAATCAGTATTTTCAAATAGTTTTGAAACATTAAATTGATTTGAATGTTTTTCCTCTAGATATAATATTTCATAATTATTGTTATTTTCCTTAATCTTATACAAAATACATTGAAATAAATACATATGTATATATAAATTTAATATAGATATATGTAATCCAGATTATTTAATGATATGTGTACTGTTGAACAGTTAACTGTAATTAAAGAGTTATTTATTTCCCAGTTAAAAAAATTCCTGCTGTTTTAAAATGAAATGCCCTTTATATATGAGTCAAAATGTTTAATGAAAGAGATTAATTAATTTTGAAAACACACTCTTAAAAATATTAGAATAAACTTAAAAATTCGAAAATCACTGTATAAATCCAATATATTCTATATGTTTCAGAAACCATCATGCACAATACTCTGCAAAAGCAAATAAAATTGAAAATAAAATTTTGTTTGTTTTGGCAGCATTACAATCTTCGATCCATTTTCCAAACTAGAGAAATATTTGGTTATATCATCACGTGATGCATAACAATTTCTTGAATGGGCACCAATGCAGATGTCCCTATCACTGTTATTTCCGAGATCTAAAGTTCTCGCCAAATCTACCGGAGAAAATGTCCTGTGTTTGTAAATCTTCCTCATACCACACAAATCAAGTGCTTGTGAAATCCAATCTTTCAATTCCACCTCATATTTCACTTTGCCACCTGTTTGTCCCACAAATGATATTGCTTTCGCTCCCCTGGCTCTCTTGCAATCAGCGGTGTCGTGCGTTGTGGCACTTCCAGCTCCCACAATATCAACAGATGGCTTGGCTGAAGGAGAAGAAATAAGATGGTAATTCTCTCTTTTTATTATTCCCTATCGATTCGTGTGGAGAAAAGAAACGCGCCAGACATTACATCTGTGATGGAACTTTTAGTTATTCCATCAGATAGAATGATATTTCTCTTTCCATGCTCTACTATTAAAAGATGCTGTCGGTATCTGGGGGAGATCTATCTGAAAAGAAGCTTTTATGCTCTATGCACAGGTGTTGCTGTAGATGGAGAGATCGATCTTTGAATACATTTTTATAGAGGTGACTTTTATAAAGCTACTTGCAAATGTAAGCATACATTGGAAAGATGTAAATCTTTTGTAAAATAAAGGTTATTAATAACTTTCACGAAAGAAATGCTTGTCTTTAAAATAGAGAGAACAATTTCAAAAAATATTCTGATTTTATTCTGTTAGTTGACAGCAATAATAAATTGTTGTATGTTTATTTTTTCTTTCTATCTCAGTGTCATTTAATTACTTTAGCATCGTGCTTTTCTATAACTTCAAAAGATTATATGGGTTATAAATTTGTTTTCCTTCAATTTTTTAAATTGGGATATTGTGAAGTATTGGATTACAACTTCTATAAGCCATTTATAGATCATCTTTACTTGAAGAGTCTTTCTTATCATCTTTAACTCTGAAGAATCATTGATGGGTTTAGAAGTAAGATTATGTAATTAATTTTATGGATTAAATTGGTTTAATTTCTGGATTTAATAACATTAGATAGTATGGTCCTATGGATTAGTAAAAGCCCTCTCTCGAGATTCGAAGATGATGATCTTCTCACCTGTTTCATTGCAAATTAATGCTGTGGATTATTTTGATTCTGAGTCATGGACAACTATTCACCGGGTAAAATAACAATAATAAATAACTCATACTTCACGAATTTCTTCTTTATTTCTGTGATCAACAAAGAACTAACGTTTTATTTAAATAACACTGAAAAATGTGGATAATTAAATCATCAAACACAGTATAATATTTAAAAATGACGAATTGTTTGTTTCGAAACAAAATATTTTTGATAAATACATTATGTAAAAAGTCGCACTAAAATGTTTCTTTTATTTATTCATTTAGCTACATTTTTAAGAAGCAATGTACCGGATATACGTAGCATTTTACTTATATTCCTTTAAAATTATTTAAAGGCTTTAAAGATACTTCAATCAATAAAGTAGTGAACACAAAGTTAACTCAATTTCAAGAGAAAACATACAAGATTATTAAAAAAAATGTCACAAAATATATCTCAGTGATTTCTTGCAAATAATCTATTATTATTTGTTTAATTAAGCTATTAATTTTCTGTTAGTTTCGCAACAGAGCTTGCTGAATAATGGTTAGCGCACTTGTCTTTGGTTTGTCAGCCTGTGGGTTAATTCCCACCATAAGCGTCGATGTTTGCGGTTGTTCAGAATTTACTTTAAACTGTAGGTATCGGTCTAATCAGCCTTCGTGTGTAGTTGAGCGCGATTAAAGATCCAAACCCTTCTTTTCACAATTATTTGTAAAGATTATTTTTTATGTTCTTCATGTTGTTGTTACTAATGAGACTTGGACAAGCCAAGCTTGCTATGTCTTTTGGCTATGCGAATTTAAGTCAATTGAGAGCGTCTTTCGTTTTAATCAGAGCACCATGAAGGTGAAAGTACGACTTTGCTCTACACACATGCCATAGGTACCCGTTTATAGGGTAGGCAACCATTCACACCTCATTCATACAAGGAAAGGACAAAGACAGGATAGGTAGAGAGAGAAAGTACATCCATGCCCGAACCGGTATTCGAACCCAGGACCTCCTTATCCGCAGTCAGGCACGCTGACCACTAGACAAGTTGGGCGGCTGATGTTCTTCATGATAACATAATAGAATGGAAAAAATATTTTCAATCGTCCACTTGTACAAGAAAAACTAAATAAATATTGATCTTCCTAAAGTTTTCCATAAAACATGTTGAAATTACTCACATTTAAATTATTTATTTCAGTAAATATAACGTATTTATAAAGTAGTACAGCAAAATTCAAACATTAGATTCTAAAATATTTCCTGTCACTGAATTTCCTGAAATATTTCCTGAAAGCTCTTAGATTCTCATTGCGAGTAATGATTAGTAAATTATTAATTTCTAAAAACTATTGTTAAATGACTTGTGAAACAACAAATTGATGTTGGAAATTCACAAAACTTAATCTTAACTTTTTATTTAAATAAAAATAACTTATTTTTATAATATTTTTAATAAAAAAATT
Source organism: Latrodectus hesperus (assembly GCA_037975125.1). Lineage (NCBI taxonomy): Eukaryota > Metazoa > Arthropoda > Arachnida > Araneae > Theridiidae > Latrodectus > Latrodectus hesperus. The sequence goes on from CM075854.1 coordinate 72,063,938, forward strand.
TTTTAATAAAAATTTAAATAAAAATAACTTATTTTTATAATAATTTATAACTTATTTTTATAATAACTTTAACTTATTATTATAATATTAAAATTTAACTTTTTAAAATTCCATTCACTGTTTTCAAATGAGCATTGAATCTTGAAAATGTAATAATTCTATTGTTATTATAAGTAATTGAAAATCCTTGTAAAAACTAAAAATTTTATAAGAAATGATTTAAAATTTTTGTAACCCTAAATTATTTAGTATTAATATTTTATCTTCATTGCGCTTAATATTTCATCTCAATCTTACAAGATAACTTATTCGTTTTGAAAAAGGCAAATCACGCACAAAATATAAGAAAACAACATTTCTTAAAACAGTATTACAAATTCAGATGTTTTAAATGATAAAAATTCATTCATCCTAAATATTTTTCTATGAATAATTATTTTTCTACAAAATAATCATTTTTTCTATAAATTTACTTATTTATTAGCAATAATTGTTATTATTTTAAATACGTCAATCTGTAGAATTACTTCAAGAATTTTTTCTTATTTTTATTTTTAACAATTATAAAAAAAGTTCCTTTATTATTAATAAAAATATAAAGGAAAAAAGCAGTTTCCGGATAATTATGAGAACTGACAGAATACATCTTAGTAATTTTCTATGAGCCATTTTGTAGGTTTCATGCAACGCAAGTTCACAATGAAACGAACATAGTAATACAAATTATAGATTTCTAAAATCAAAACCCTGCATTTATTTATTCCAAGAGTTTCAGATTACTATCTAAACTAATAAATGGAAGTAGAAATTTGTAAAAAAATGATACTATATATTTCTATGTGGGGATAGTTGTACTTCTCAAATATATAATTTAGTTATTTTTAAACACATTTTTTATGCCTTTTAAGTATGAAATAAAGGTTGTAAGTTGAAATTTATCTGCGTGTTTATATATACATATACTTCAGACTAATTACTCATACTTTTAATCTTGCATTTAAATTATGCTAAACCAATTTACTTTTTTAAGAATTACACTAATTTTCCTACACTGATGTGGCAAGCAATACAAATTATAAACTCTATTTTGTTCTTTCTTGTTAACTATATTATCATTACATTTTATTCCGCATATATAATATTTATACACTTATATATTTATATATATTACATTTTATTCTGTATACATAATATTACATCATAAAATATTTTCCCTCTTCCATATATTCAAAACTTCTTAAAAATATCTCTGTTTTAAACTGTAGTGCTATTAAAATCTAATCTTCCTAGAATTTTTGAAGCATGCAAAGATATTTCAGCCCTTAGAAACGATAAGGTATTTCAAAACAACCTCACTTCATAAATTTTGGGTGCATAAGCCATAAATATATATATATATATATATATATATATATATATATGTATATATATATATATATATATATATATATATATATATATATACATATATATATATATATATATACATAGAGAGAGAGAGACGCCAATGATTGATGCGTTTGAAAATGTTTTTGGTGCAAGTTCAATAATTCAGGTCATTTATAGATCCCACTTCTCTTGCGGGCACACAAACAGATTCATCATCCCTTCTGAACTTTGTTATTACATCTCTGAATGACAACTGAAGTAGCGAGAGTTTCATTCATTCCTTGGGGTAAACGAGGAAGAATCGTGGTGCGGTAAAAGAGTGTGTCCATCTATTGTCCAGGTGCTGAAACCAATAGATCCCAGTTGCGGATCTCATTCATCTTCTTTGCTTCTCGGACGCTTCCAACTCCGTTTGGCAGTTGTTATTCATTTGGTTGTCGTCCCCATTTCTTATGTCGCCAGAATCAACTTTTACCATCCGTCTTGGTATCCGAATCATGAAAACAAATTTAGGAACTGCGATTCTGTTGGGTAGGCGACTCTTTCCATTTCTCCTTCTTTTTGGAAAAAATAAGATTCCTCTTCTTTTGCAAACCAGGATTATTTGTTTTTCTGCTCGAAATTTATCCAAAGATACCCCATGTTGGTTTGCTTACACCTGAATGAAACAAAAATATTAGTCTATAATATGGTTAGAATATTTTTTATTTAGATAAGATATTTCATCATATTTAGATTAGTTGAAATAAAATGAGAAAATAGATTTTTCTAATATAATAACAATAAATTATTTCAAAAACAGATTGTTTAATTATGAATGAATAATATAATTTACTTTTTCACAGCTGTGTTCATTTAAAAATAAGTTATTGTAATAAAGTTTGCTACTAATCCAGTATTTTAACAAATGTTTTATTTTTCAGTTGTAATGTGTTTTTGTTTAGTATTTTTCGTCTAAAAATTTTTATGTATTCTTGAGTAAATAAATTTGAATTAAGATAGAAAATTCAAATTTTGAAACAAAAATATTAAACTAACGGAAGAAAATAATTAAATTAATGAAAATATATTATATGCATGCCTTTCAGTTTTAATTGCAAATTAATGAATTTAAATATTTTCTACAAATAAAATAAATACCTGAAAAATAATTTTATTATTATCTATCTATATAAAAATTGTTTGATTGTCATTAAAAATGTATTGAAATTACATTAATCAATTATTTAAAATTCTTTATGATCAAAAGTAATTTAAAATCTGTCTAAGAAAAATATTTGAATAGTGTATTTTCTTGCTAATAAAACTAGTATTTTTTTCATTACTAAATGAATTATATTTATACTAAGATAAGAAATTGCTTTAGAAATCAATTTCTAAATGAAGAAATTTTCTAAAAAAAGACGTTGTATATTTTTACTTATAACAAAAATATAAAACGTTAATTTGTTCTACAAATTTCAATACGTTTCTAAATATCCATGGCACTTTTGCTTATTATAGAAACTATTTATTTATTTTTAAACTAAAATAAATTTTTTTACAAGAAATCCCCAAAGCAAGAATATTCAGATTGAACTTTAAACCAAACTTAATGCATATTATTATATATTTATAAAAACTGACAACAATATTATACATTTATTCAATATATTCAATCTCATAAATTTATTAAAATCGTTTTACTTACATAAATATGAATGGTAAATGATCAAATTAAAAATTTATTTTAAATTTAACTGAAAATTATTTTGTATAACTGTCACAATAATCTGATAAATATTTCTGTAATACATATACAAGGTATCAGAAATTTTATTTCTCAATTTAAAGATTCTTAATAGAACAGAAACTTAAAATATAAATATAAATGTTGTTTTATTTTATGAATACGTGTATAATAAAGAACAAAAATATTAGTCATGCAAGATATTGTGAAAATCTACAATTTGCCAAATTTCAGCAAAACAAAGAAATTACCTTTCGAATTTATAAAATCCTATAAACACATTTAAATGGGAAAATAAATCAAAAATATTCAACTCAAATTAATTTAAATAAAAGTGATAAATAGAAACCAATTATAAAAATTTAAATTACTAAATTATTTAACAACAATAATATCTAGTTATAGACTTAAAGAATGTTTGGATTTTCTCCTGAAGGATAACTCTCCATTTTCTCTTCCAACAATTTATCACTTAATCATCTGAACATGATGATTATAACTTATGCAAATTATGTCCAATCTGGTCTCAAACATTTTAGATTGGTAAGAGATCCGGGAGGACAGGTTGCAAGTAAATAATACAGGTGACTTTCGGAACAAATTGCTTGATTTGCACTGTGAGCTCTCTGGCGTTATGTTGCTAAAAAATGGCATTTGTGAAAGGGATAAATGGTGAATGGAGCTCTATGCCAATATATCATTGTGCCATCGCTTTGCCAACAATTGGTACCATTGGTAATCTGCAACTGTATGCGGCGGTGATCCTAAATCCTGATGCCACATTGTCTTGCGGCATAGCAAACCAAAGTTGTGACTGCATTGGACTAGCCACAAGGTCGTCACCAGATTCAATATGGTAGCTTTCATTGGTTAAGAAGAAATGTAACTTAAAACTGAAGACATTGCATCATACCACTCCTATATCAATGTGGATTTGTCTTTGTACCCTTGAAAACGGAGATATTTGTATTCTTGACCCAATGACAACTTACTTAACGGACGCAATAAACAAAGGCTCAGAGCTGCCAAAGTAGTGAATAATAGTCTTTCTCTATATGGAAACTTAAAGGATATCCATTATGTACTGGAAGTTGTCGATGGGAGTCGTCTATAGGATTGAAAGCACAAACCTAGAGACACATGAAGCCATCAGTGCTGACGTCATTCTGTCATAATTGCTAACCATGAAACAGGTGCATTTTTGAAACGTATGTAATAGAACTGAAATCGAAAATACAAAACACAGATCTAATTTTATTTTGATTTTTAAATAAAATCCTTTTCTCGATTTCGTTGAAATTATTAAACTTAAACCTAGACTTAGTTATTAGTTACTGATGACAGTTTTGAGAAAATAATCAGAACCTTTAGGACTAGTTAATTACTGAATTATTAGTGATCTGTTGCATTAATAAGTTAACCTTGACTTCTAGTCTGAGAACTGTGATTGTATAGACCTGGAATCCACTTTAAGCCGCAAGTATTGGTCGATTAACCTTCGTGTAAAAAAGTTAGTAAAAAGCAGCAAATCCCACTGGAAAACATCCATCATCAGTATTTATATCAAGTGTAAAACAAAACAAGTTTTTTAATTCAGAGATACAAATGCGTAACCATAACAGTAACCAAGAAGCCTTTCGCGTGGAAGAAGTTACAGTCCTTAATTAAAATAAGCAATGTTTGCAGTGATAATCATTGCCTTTAAAAGCTAAGTTTTCGTAATTCATTCCTGATATAGAATTTCTGTTATTTTCATTATTTATTTCTCTTAGTGGAAGGCTGTATTCCAAATTTGATTCATCAATAAAAGTTTAATTAAAATGTTTTAACTGATTTTAAACTAGAAGTCTGTTTTACGCACCTGAACAAAAACAAAAACTATGAATCGTTAAAATTAAATTAAAAACACAAGGAAAGATATTAAGCGCGATAATTACATGTATAAAGTAAATAATTAGGACATTAGAAGCTCTCATAAATTTTGGATTATTTCCAAATGCAGTTGTCAGAATTCCTCACTCGCTAATTAGCAATGGGGAACTAAGTATTACTTGTCTTAATGATTTTATTATAGTATTTTCTCTCGTGCGCACACACACACACACACACACACTATACATATATATATATATATATATATATATATATATATATATATATATATATATATATATATATATATATATATATATATATATATATATATATATATATATATATATATATATATATATATATATATATATACCAAATAGTTTTTTCTTTAACATATACACTTATTTGCTATTTAACAAATCAATTTCAGCTTACAGATCTTTTGTTTTCAATGCATTCGAGAAATCAGATTAAATTCCCATTAAAACTAATTTAGCTAAAAATGATTTGTTTCTCGTGCAAAAATACAGTTGTTTCTAACTATATTTATTTGACTACAAGGATAGGCAAGTTTCTTCTGGGCTAGTGAAATTGCTTGTATTGTTTATATGCCCGTCACCAATCGCTTGAGACAAGAAGACAAATAACGCCTCCAACACTAATTTCCTCAATCCATAGTAAGGTTAAGTCGGCAGAGCTTTACCCTTCCCCTAACCCCAAGACCCGAAGATATATCGAAACTTTTCAAGCAAATAACTTAAGAGCGAGTAGATCACCAAGAATTAGCGATTAAATGACATTTATTGGGAATGGCGCCCCATCCGTTTGCCTTAGGGGACGGCATCGCACTAAATTGCCGAAGACGAAACAGGTAGTCTGTCTATCATCCCAGGATTGCTTCGAAAACAAGTTGACACAGTTGTAACTTAATGTCGCTTCTTCCACGAGCTCTCTTCTAATCGACGTTAATGAATTTTGTTACTCGAAGAAGTTTCACGTGTTATTTTTTGCGTTTTCAAGAGTGATTCCATAATTACTGAAATAATTTATTTTATTGTCATTTATGTTACATAAAGTATATTCAAACTTTATCTTGAATATTCTTGAAAATTTATCTTGAACGACAGTTTGCTTTCCTACAACACACAGCACCTGTTTTATGAAGTTATATAAACTGAAAAATATATAAATATACACATATATATATATATTTATATATATATATATATACACATATATATATATATTTATATATATATATATGTGTGTGTGTGTGTGTGTGTGTGTGTGTGTGTGTGTGTGTGTGTGTGTGTGTGTGTGTGTGTGTGTGTGTGTGTGTGTGTGTGTGTGTGTGTGTGTGTGTGTGTGTGTGTGTGTGTGTAGGGGGGTTGTGAACGACAACATACTTCATTATGTGCAATTAAAAGTACAGGAAATTTGTTTAGTACTTAATAATAGAGGAACATAAAAGTTAATTTCAAATAAAATATTTTCATTTTAAATTACACAACTCAAATGATCAGAAATTTCTTTTATCTTTCATCAAGTTCACTTATACTTTTCTTTCATTTTGTTCGAGATTCCTTATTACTCTCAACAATAATTTTATTTATTTCTACTTACAATAGTTCATTTTCCTCAGTAAAATAATACCAAAATTTTATTCAATTTATCAAATTATCTTTTTTCTCAAAGCTATTACAATATTAATAAAATACTTATGATAAAAATTTTGAACAATAATAAGCATAAAATCACTAAACAATCTAGGCAAATTTTTAATAAATAATGCATATAAAATTAATTACTCCAATCAAATTTATAAAAGTTTATAAATCTGAATCTCTCAAATAATTCCTTTTAAAAAATCCTATTTACTGTTAAAAAAATCAAATAAATATAAATCTTCAGCCCTCAAACAATTTTATAAATAATAAAAAAATACTCAAATTTTAATGAAATAAAATAACTATCTTAAATTTATTGATGCATAAGTACAGTTATCATATAGTCCGTTTTTATCGTTTTGTTTTTATTAACACAATTTTTTTTTCAATTTGTTTATACCTCACTTATATATTGCCATCTCACTGATTTTGTAAAAGTTGCATATATATCATAATAGGGTCTTGAACTAATACACATGAAAAGCTTTGCAATAGAGTTGTGTTGTTCGGACAGAGGGATCCTTGATTGAGTTTCTGTATGCTCATCCATCATTTTTTCGACTGTTGTTTGCTTAGGATTTTTTAATGTTCCCTTTATTGTGATACAGCTAACAAGCTCTAAAAAATAATTCTGAAAAATAACTCTTAAGGGATGCCATAAGCTTTTCAACACCTTTCATTAATTAAACTATATACTTCGGGGTATAAACACATTTATAGTTCATTACAGAAGAAGCTAAGGAACTCGCCTAACATACCAAAAAAGAAAACCATTCTTGCAATCTGATTAACATTGAGCTACGCTTTATTCCTAAGTGTTATAACCTTTTCCCAGTGGAACAAAATTTAACATCTGAAACTTCTTAAAATTACATATATTTCGCATGCTCATGTTATAAGGAAATGCACATCTCGTATAAAGTAGCATAACTGAGCGAAAGAATTCAGAAGCAAGCGCTACACATCACTTCGAATAGCTTTACTCTTTGCTAAATATCCTCTTAATTACTTTTTAATTTGAATCTGAGAGGCCAGAGCTAAGGATTTCACTCACATTACTAAATGCGTCTCTTAGGATCTTTTTTAGATGAATTATGAGCGAATCGTAGAGAAGTGCGAGACAACAACGTGTCACTAGCCAACTAATTTGTTGGCCCAAATTAATGAGTGTGTCTAGAAGCGTGTTCCATTCGACTTATCATAGAGCATCCACCGTTTAGGAAGCGCCTGCCTTAATCTTAGGTCGGATCTCAGAGTGCTCTCTTCATCACGGTGAGGACCTAGGTAAGCGGAGTCATCACAATAGCATTAACAGCGGCAAGTGTCGCTTCCCTTGCGATGGGGTCGCACTCCCGAATGTAATGGGTCGTAAATCACCGACTCCGGAAAGATGAGATGGGAGGAACCAAGGGTGGGAAAAATAGGGACACCCATCAAAGGTAGTTAGAATAGGACGCAACTGCTCGCTCCAGATGCTCCAGTCGTAATGATGAGTTGCGTCGGGGACCGGAATCCTATTGCTTTACCGAGTTTCCAACTCGCGAGGAGGGACTTTCGGTTCCTCTCGCCCAACAAGAAAGGAAAACTTTTCCATATGTGAAAGATTCGAGGGGGGTGATTGCGATTTTGAAAGGACTTTATTAGAAAGTGATTAGTTTCGGAGTCTATTTAAGGATGTTTCTCCTAAATCAAGCATAATTACCTTTTTCGAAAATGATGACTGAAAATGTTGTTGGAGAAAAGAGAATTCTATTCTGAAAATAATTCCAGATTTAGATTCTGTGTAGATTCTTTTAACTATAATCTCCCAAGTTCTTGGTTAAAAATGCTACTTCCAAATTTTAAAATAAATTTTATAAGCCTCTGCACAATCGAAACGAAAATTAGCATAGACATCAGATACCAATAAATTATAGTGCAAACTAATAATCTAAGATTTGTTGGCAAATGATGTCAAAGTTCCCTCAAAAATTCTTAAAACTAATTCTTGAATTATTTTTTGTTCATAACATATATATCAAAACAATTCGTTTGCACAATACCTTTTTCCATGCTTTTTATATAAAGATGAAATGCTTTTTCAGTGAAAAAAATATGTTGTATTGATTTTAAATTTCGTTTAAATCATCGTAATAAAAAAACCTTTATGTATTCTTAAAACTCCGTTTTTTTATTCCGCTCAAACGATGTTTGAAGTGATTCAGAATCCACTCTAAGCCTTAAGCTCCTGTCCCTTGTGCGTACAAAGTGATCATAAAGGTAAAAATAAACTAGAACAATATCTTTCGATTTATCAAAATTTACATATTTTTCGATTTATCAAAATTTTCTGAATTCCATTTCCCTTCTGAAATTTATATTATCGCTATACCTTTTGGAAAATTTTTTAAATCTAGAGAAGCTTTGAATTCAAAATCAATTTTAAACATTTACTTTTAGATTCAGATTGATTTAAGTAATTTTGGATTTCGTCTAACCTCTAATATTAATGAATAGCACTAAGCTACTATCGGTAAATAAAGTAACTAGAACAATTTTTAATTTGAATTAAACTTTATTAATGTGCACGACAGCATTCGTTACAGAAATTGCTGGAAATGACCATATTGAGATGGACGCAGGCAGTTTTTATGATATTACATCAGTGTGTGCAAAATATAAGCAATAATATTAATTTTTAGTAGAAAGCACAATGAAATCATAGAAAAGTTGTTCTTGAGATAAGTCCAGTAAACAATCAATTTAGTAGAATGATCATGCGTATATAATTGTTAAAAAACAAAGCGTCACAGGAGAGGTGACCGTACGCAAAACATCCGTGTTCGGAGCGCGCAGTAAAAGATTACAGTTAAAGGAAGGACAGGGGCACAATTGAATATACCGCTACAAGTGTAAGTGAATTCTTTAGTGAAACTTGGCTTGAAAAAATCACCTTGACAACTTCACAGGTGAAAGAATGAGAGAAGGCTGAAGGATAGGCGTAGTATGGCTAGTGAAGTTGGATGTTTTGAAATCAACGAAAATATCATTTCCAGTACATGGAAAGCCTTCCAAACAATAGGTTCAACTGTTAAAAAGGTTGGTGATTCCCGCTTCAGAAACACAATTGCAGAAGAGTGCTGATATAACATCCTGCACACGAAAAGAGCCCGAAACCAGGCAGTAAACAACATTGCTCAACAGCTGTGTTTAACAACGGGATTACAAGTGTCGCGTTTTACTGTGTCCAAAAGTGGTCTATTTGCCCAACGACTTCACCCCTTTGAAAGCTGGACATTGTGGAACCACCGTTTAAATTAATTTAAGGAACACAAAAAAATGAGCACACACACATTTCTTCAATGGAGTGTAATATTCTCTTTACTTATAATTGTCGTTTCACTGCCACAAGCGATTCTCAACGGCAGTTGGTTTAGAAAAAGTTGGGACACTGTTTCACCCCAATAACATTACTGAAAGAGGCCGTTACTGTGGTTCTCGTTTTCGATAGCGATTCAGTAATTGAAGATCGCAACTGTAAAGTGGTGACGTTACACTATGTTGGTCTGTTCTAAGATGCCATTGGACCAGACTTCGTTTTTATGATGTCTTGCACAAATACACAGGACTTCTACTATTCAGAAATCGACTAGAGAGAGAAGAAATAACTCGCTAATGCACATTGGCCACAAATGCATTACATCCTACGGAGAACATTTTTCAACTGAACCAGATGCTCATTGAGGAATGGACTCTCTTACCTCAAGAACTGTTGGACAATTTAAGGCTGAATATGAAGACACAGTCGAAAGCAACTGTTGGAAAGCGTATCTCATACAAAGAAACATCTGCTTGTCGTTCTTCTTGGATAAACAATCATGTGTAACAATACTGAGTTCAATAAAGCCTTTTTTATTTGATTCCATACTGCATGCATTATATTGATTTGTGTGCTTTCGTCATTATTTAAGTACGAAATGCTGTTTCTCATTTCTGAATTTAATGACTTTAAGATCATTTCTCGTGTAGTTATGGTAAAAAACACGTATTACTTAAGTTTTGCACACCAGGGCATACCTGAGAAAGGCAACTGAAGCATTTATTATCAAGATTTGTTTTTCCCAATCTAAATATGCATGATATAAAAATATTAAAAATATATTATGAAATTTTATATAATTTACATTAAAAAATAAGATGACTATAACTAGATACAGTTAAGATATAATCAAAATCATTTATCATGACTAAATTTAAATATTTACCTTAAGATGTGGATGTTTAAATCATCAAATCTATAAAAACTTGTACAATGAAATGAACTAGTATGAAAAGTAATTAATTATGCTGATAATAATCAGATTAAATAATCTATTTTCCGTAACCGAAAATTTATTTCAGCAGTTTTGAAATTGTTTTTTATCAAAAGCATCCTCATAAAATAATCTCTTTTCGTATGCTTAGTATTTAAACTTAAGATTAATTTATTTTTATGTAACAGGATTTTTGAAAATTTCACCTACAAAAATTACATAAAAGTAATTAATTTTTCACTTGCCTTTTTGTACATTATTTTCTTTAATTCTTTTCACTAATAAAATGAGACAGTAAATAAAACATCATATAAATAGAAGCATGCATTTATCCTCTCCTGTTTGTAATAAAATATACTTTAAATGTATACATTATCTCATTCCTATCAGCAGTTCTCTTTATTATGTTACGTTTAAAACCTAGAAAATAAATGTTTTACATAGATCAACGATATTCTATTATTTAAAATAAGCACTTCTATTATGAAAATAAGTAATGGTTTTGGAATAGTTCAAACAAATGACATACCTCTGTTGAAAATAAAACCCTTAACATGATTATCATTGCTTTTTATTCCAGCGTCTGCTCTAGGGTATTTATTTAAATGATGAAAGCTTTCCCAAGATGGAATGAAAGAGGTTTTTAAGATAAATACCTGATTGGGGCTTCTTCATTGTGAATCGTAACAACTTCAAAGGGAATATCATGCACTTTGCGAAATAAAACGAACAGCTTGGATGGCTTTCAGACTCTTGTGTGTGACGTAATAAACATTTATTTTCTTCTTTACTCTTCAAGGATTAAAGAAAGTGCTGACTCCTTATATGCAAAATATCCATTAGTGTGATTACAACCTTTCCCCTACAAGGGTCAAACACAAAACAAGAAAAAAATATTAATTTGTGTAGAATTATTTTAAATGCAACGTGAGAACTGTATCAAAGCGGTGATACATTTTCAATAAATTAAAATGGAGCTTTGAGATTTATGAATGACTCATAAGTATGTATTTTAGAAACAAATGTGTATTATAAATTATTTTCGACGTTACATTTAGATCTTAACACAGTTGCTTTCTTGTAATCAGGTTACTTGAATTCGAGCACAGCTTTCTGATACCGTTAGAGCGTCTTTTATTTTGTAACAAGTGTCAACTCTCACTTTTGTCAAAGTTTTCAGTTTTCTGTCGTTAGTTGTTCGCTACATATTTATGCATGAACTAAATGGGATAGCTAAATTTCTCCTTTTTATAATTCATTCCAAGTACTATAATAAATTTTTATTTCTGAAATTTCTCTCAAATTAACAGAAAATATTAAATTAAAAATTATAATACGTGTTTTTAATGAATTAAAAATGTATTATGGACAATTATAAATACGGATGCCATTTTTAACTTTAAAAAAAATCGCTTTCATTTAAAGAAAATTTACTGCATTTGGACTGATTGGTAACCAAATTAGCCAAGCTGGTAGCCAAGCGGTTAGCGCTCTTACCTTTGGTTCAACAGTTCGCTGGTTCGAATCCCATCTCAGACTTGGATGTTTGTAATGGTTAGGAATCCACTTCAAACCATTAGTCCAGGGTTTAGTTAGACACGATGTGCAGAGCAAATTATGAGTGACAAGCAAACAAAGTAATTGGTATTAAAAATGTAAATTATCGACTAATCATGCACTACTCATCAAATTACAACTTTTAATTGCAAAATTTTCACTCTAAAAATGGGTTTAAAATTTCAGTAAAAGGAATTGAAGTTTTCTTCCGATTTCATTAACCCTAATCTCTATATAAAATTTAAAGAATAATATATTTAATCTAAAGAGTTATGTCATGGCTAAATAGGATAATTCTCATAAGAAAAATATTTAAAGCACTATCAATATGACTAAAATGAAGTAGATAGTCAGATTTCACTTTTCGAAAAAGTGTTGAAATACGCCCTTGCATATAACCACCCAAACACAATAACAGCCCCGAAATATGTAAATGTATGTCTGTTGTTGTTGTTGTTTTTTACTTGTGACCCTTGATAAGCCAAGATCGCTATGCCTTTGGCTATGCGAATTTAAATCAATTGGGAGAGTCTTTCGTTTTAATCAGAGCACCATAAAGGTGAAAGCACGACTTTGCTCTACACACATGCCATAGGTACCCGTTTATAGGGTTGGCAACCATTCACATCTCATTCATACAAGGAAAGAACAAAGACAGAGGGAGAAAGTACATCCATACCCGAACCGGGATTCGAACCCAGGACCTCCTTATCCGCAGTCAGGCACGCTGACCACTAGACAAGTTGGGCGGCAAATGTATCTCTATTGATCGTTACATGATATATATTCTTACCTGGTACTAATATTAGCATTCTTACTGAATGATAAGGCACAAAAAATTGATAATTGCAATTTAAACTCGATACATTACCAAATCACAAACGATTGCTTACTGTCATTCTTAGTCACTGTTCACTAGGATGGCAATGACATCACAAACCAGCAATTATCTAATCGTGTGCGTATGTGTGTGCTTGCATGTATGACTATGTGTGCTTGCGTGTAACACTAGTACATCTATCTAATATAAGGACCCCACTGGTAGAACCATGGCATGAGCTCGATTAACGACTGAAGCTATGTAGATTGTGGCATCGTGCACAGCAAGCACTTGGATGTCCTACTTCCTCGAAAACCGGTCCTGGTGTTTCCGGTGGTTAGAAAACCATTGAGAAAATACACATTTGTCCCTCGATCTTGCAAGGACACAGGTAGTAAGCAGAGAGAAGGAAGGAACAATCTCAGAGTGAGCGAGTTAGTATGGCCTCTTTCGTTTGAGATATTTTATTATGTGTATTACCTTTTTGTAGAATAATGAATACAAAATAATTAATTTATAAATAGTCAGGAAATGTGTTGTAGCAAATAATTAAGGAGATATTCAGCTAAAATGTCTGAATTTGTTCCCATAAATATTATCAACTTTTATTACAGAGCCTTGTCATCCAGTGCACGTGGTGGTAAGCCTTTCTCCATTTTATTCATAACCTCAGTATATTCCTATTGTCCTTATGGTGGATCATCAAACTGCCACGAACGCTTAAAAAATCATTAAATGAAAGAATGCTTATTTTGTGTGACTATTATAAATCTCCATTGAGATATAGATAATGTACTATCCTTCATCAGTCTCAAAATTCCCTATCAATCCATAGCATGAACCCTTCAAATCAATTATAGAAGTGCAAGGTGGTGGAGCGTTTTTTAGAATGACATTTTCAAAGGGATCACAAACATGCATAATATTGTTAAAGCTTGGAGATTTAGGTTGCCAATAAATGTGTCAAAAATCAAATAAGGATCTTGGAACTAGTAAAAAAATTACGCTCGTCGTGAAGGATGTCGCTACAGGAATTTTACAAATTCATCGGAATACCAATGGAAATGAATGAGTATGTTTAAATATTTGTAATTAGTCAGATTTGTGTGTGTCTCTACATTGTTGTTGTGTGGGTGTTGGTGCTACTATAGGGTGTTGCACATGTCCTAAAGTATTACATATATTCCACAAAAGAATAATAAGTATCCGAATATATATATATATATATATATATATATATATATATATATATATATATATATATATATATATATATATATATATGTTATTATCTTACAGAAATAATTAGCTGTGTACGATTTCTACATCAATATATGATTGCAAAATTACAGGCAATGAAGAATACTGTGTTGCGATATTTTTGTTATCATAACCACTCATATTATAGCTATTTATCTCTATTTTACGTTGCCAAATCATTCATTAAAATTGAGAAGAATAATCCTCAAACACAAAATATATATAATTTTAACTAAGTAGAGAGAGATTGTATTCTTGAAAACTTTCACTTGTGTTTGGGTACATGAATTCCATGAATAACAGCAAATGGTCAGTCCCGAAAGCATTTCAAAAAGCTATCGAAATGGAGTTGTGTCCTAATCCTGGTATAGTAGTAGGACACAGCTCTTCAATGAGAGAGGACTCGAGTTTGATCTCAGCCACTGTTGAACAATGGGAAATGGATAACGCTTTCCTACTTTATGCATGATCTTCTGTCAGAGTAGGTGCTTCAGAGGTTTCAGGGTTTCCTCCCTTGAGACACATGAATATAGCCCACTATCGTTAACATGTTTCATGGAAAGCAATTTCGCTATAAAATGTGCAGTTGTTATTCGAAGAACTGCTTTTCGGGAGGTGGATGTTAAAATTGCTTACGAAAATCTTAAGCCGTTGGGTTGTCTATAATGTTGGTTGTCAAATAGCTTTCAAGATAATGATTAAATTTGTTCACTGTGATCTATAGTGATAGGGCAGCAATCTCAAAACATCAGCCTCCGGGCTCAATCCTGGGCTCTATTAAACAACGAAAGATACATGTTGTCTTTCTGCCTTCTACATGCACATCTGTCTGGGTATGTACTTGAGAGTTTCCGTATTTTCTCTCGTGTTACACGTGAATACAGTCCATTGTCTATGAAAAGTTCTCACTGAAGGCAATTTGCATTGCGAATATTAAAATGCATCATAACGGCCTTAGACCCTTAGGTTGTCCACTATGTGATGTCCAATTTAAAAAGGGTTCCCCATGGCCTAGTGACAGGACAACATTCTTCTGAGAGAAAGGTCCCGGATTCATCCAGAATTCGTTTCGATCCTGTTTTGAAGGACAGAAGGTTGTTACTGCTTTTCTGCCATCTACATGCATGCCTCTAGGAAAATGTACATGAGAGTTTTCTAGGATTCCTCCTTTGTGACACGTTAATATTATTCATTATCTGAGAAAATTCTTCCGTGAAGGCAGTTAAGTCAGGTAAATTTAAAACGCCTTCCTACAGCTTAAAGCCATAAGTGTGTAATAAAAAAAAATGATTAATTTTGTTTGAGCATAACACTCAGTTCATACTATGCTAAAAGAATACATGGCCTTATGAAATCATTTTCATCTTGCATAATTCCCTGTTAAATATTTTAACCCTGCCTTCCTTTGATTTGCACCAAACTCAAAACGTAGCGTTGAGTCTTACTTATGAATCATAATTTAGTTGATAACGCAAGGTACAACCTGAATGCTTAGGTGAAAGTTCACATGTTAATGTGCCTAACTGGTAATGAAACTGTTGGCGAGTTGTTAGTAAAAGTATTAGACTCAGTTCCCTTGTTACCACATCTCATCAACTTTCGAATTCAGCTATACTGTTACCACGGATACGTCTCTCTTGCATCTAACATAGATTATTGCTTGTATATTAACTTTAACTCTCCCAATTCGACTTTTCTTGATTCTATACATTACAGTTGGTCCCTGCGCCAAGCATAATAAGAGATAATATCATAAATTGTATTCTCTTGGCACTTTTTTTACTCTGAGGATATTGGAAAATTAAAGTCTAAATTAATTTATGAAGAAAATGCTTTTTTGGTTCCAATTAGTATTCTATCTTCGAAGTTTGTTAATTGCCCCGTGTGCGCATAAGCGTTCTTAAGAGTATTCGCATGAATCCTTTAAGAATAAAATAATAAAATACTTGTGCATTATGAATCCTGTGAAAGAGAGAGGAAAGTACAATACCCATTTATGCATTTCTTACCATGAATTGCTTCTGTACAAAGATTCCTTTTCTTTTAATAATCATTAACAGTTGTGATAGTAATTTCACATAAACTTTTAAACTTACTCATTAAATTTTTAACTTTATAATCACTCACTTTGAATAATTTATTATTTCCTTATTCGAAGCAATTGTACGAGTTTTTATCAGTACTAGGCTATACAGTTTTGTATTATTCGTAGTTTCAACAGACTTCCTTTTCAATTTCCTAATTTCAATATTTTATTTATATATAGACAAAGTAATTAGTTCAATATGTGTCACTCAAGTTTTAAAATAATACCAATGGAAAGATCAAACTCTATTCGGTAGTTTCAGTCTTCTTTCATTATGTGGTAAAAGATGAAAATGAATATCTCTAGTACTCAACTTCTACTTATTGCTATGAAGCAACATGAGCAAGATCTGGAAAAGAGTATTCGTAGTGAAACGGTATGGAGATGAAAATTCTTCTCGAAGACATGTACCGTTGGTTATTGAGTCTAATGAATATTAATATTCAGAGAAAAGATGCATAGGGGACATGTTTAATGAAACAGCTTGATTCTAAAAAGATCTGCTGGTTTTCAGTGTTTGACTAGTTATCTTTGAAAATTATACTTGGATTCCACTGTGAAATTTCAGTTCTCCCTCATGAGAAATTTTAAATCAAAATAGTGTAACCGAAAAGCTTTCTGACGGGGAATCCAAATTGTGAATACAATCACAAATCATGTGATTTCTTTACAATGGGTGAATGTGTATTGTCTAAAAGAAATTCACGAAGTTAATATCTTTTTGCTTTTAGTAGAGTAAAGAGAACTGAATCCTAAAAAGTGGAATTATTAAAGATTATAGCGTAAATCTCTATCAATCTATTTTGCTAAATTAGAATTAACAAAAGAACTTTATTTGCCAATTTAAGTATCGTATTTTTTACTATATACTTGAAAATATAAAACGTGAGCAATTATACAAATGAAATACTTCAGAAAACATTCTTAAGATTTTAAGCATTGTTTACCGATAATATAGTAAACCTTTTACATTACTTTAAAATGTTAAATTGTTTGTTTTGATTATCAATCATAAAAATATAGTTAAAATTTTATCATACCATACTAAAAATAAAAATTTTAGTTTTTCTTTTTTTGAGTGGATAAAATAAAAATCTAATGCTTTAATAATTCATTAGAGAAAAATGAGCTGTTTTTTTAAAGAAAAATTATTGCATAGAGGTTTAATAAAAAAAAACTCGACGACCTAAATTTTCCTTCCCTCAAATATTCCTCGACTAATTTTGCTTCTATTTAATTAAATTAAAAAGATATAAAATATTTATCCATTCCTCTGAAAATAATTGTAATTTTAAACATACTCACTTTTTGTAAAACGACATGAAATAATATTTGTTGGAAATGCACTAGGGTTTTCCAAAATATTCTATCACTGAATAAATAATTTTATGAAACATATATATTTTTCAGACTCAAATAATATAAGAAAAAATTCCATTTTTTATTTTTTTATTGAAATAAATTTTAATAGGAAAAATTTTTCTTTTAAATTCAAAACTAAAAATATCAGTTTTTTTTGCTATAATTCTTTGTCATAGTTATATGGAGAATATGCATTGATTTTATTTCGATTTCTATAATTACAATTAAAATTTATGAATAATCTTTAAAAGTTAATTCATTATATTAATAGTTATTTTTTAAAATAGGATAAAAATAATCCTTAATAAATTCAAAGAATTAAGTAACTGTAATTTTAAGCAGTAAAATTGATTAAATGAATGAAATGAAAAATATTTGATTAATAAGAGTATTAATTTATTCTAATCATATTTGTTCATGATATATTAACTTTTAATTATTATTGATTTATTATTTACGTTTATAAAAATAAGCTAGTTGCTGAGTGGATAGTAGTTTGGGCGACAACTGCTTGTGGGTTAGATTCTCACCTCATCTGTGGGGCAATAGGGAATTTGTATTGAACAATGCAAAAAAGTGGCCGCAAGGTGGGTGGTAAGGAGAAATATATTTATAAGCAATAAACATTACATGAAATACTATATATTGCAGTTTTATATTGCAATTTGAAAAATAAATCGCTTTTTCTTATAATGAACTAAATTGTTATTTTTTAAAAGAAGTTCACAACATTATAATTATTAAATATAAGAAATGTGATTTCAATTGTATTGAATGAAAATGTTATTTAAACAATAATGGTTAGGTATCTATATTAATGCAAGCTGCAGTTATGAAATATTATCGGCTGCCTTTCCGACTTCAGGCTGATTTCACCATTGTAAATTAAAGATACCGTGCCATACAAGCATTCTAGTCTAAAATGATGCAGTTTGTGAACCTCGTTGCTTACTAAATTTCCAAGTTATTGCGTTATTATACTTCAGTGGCAACTCTTGTTCGCATTTCAAATTTGCCGAATTTCGCTACGACAACCGTTTCTATCCTGAGACTTTATGGTGCTCGTGGAATAGAAGTGAAGCGAAATTATGACAATCCCCACCCACTTAAGACACTCATACCGTTTGACAATCAGCATATGCTTCCGTGTCGACTGACAATAGCGTCACCAGTCGTGCTGAGAATAACTGCTGGTGGAGCACCAGATCGTATTCAAAGGACCAAACATACGCAATATCGAATAAATGGAAGAATATGCAATAAAATCCTATATAATTTCTCAGATCACGTCTTCAAATACAAGCATCCAATAATGCTTTATGAACGCAAAATATATAATTTATTGATAAATATTAGTTATGAACAACGAATTCCTAACGATTTCAAGATGCTGGATATGGGACAATTTTATCACAATCATTAGAAATCAAGCTCTCGGAATCTTCTGAAAATACAACCATTGAATTAAATTCTTAGAATTCCATTGCTTAGAATTCAAAACAGTCGATGAGTTTTTTGATACTGATTACAAATAATCTCAATCAAGTAATGAACAAAATTTACAATTTCTATGTATTGCATAAGATAATTTTAATATACCAGTACAGCGTTTGATTGACAAATGTTTCACTCTTCAATGCTTATACGAACACAAACATTCAAAGCAAATTTTAATTTAAAATCATTTTAAAGTTACTGTCGTTGATACCATTAATAAATTAGATAACACTAATACTTAAATACCCTGTAAGAGAGAAAATGATGATCTGATAATAAGTATTTGCTCTATCAATAATTGTATCATTTGCATTAGATATGAATACAAGTAACCGAAACAATTTATCTTATTCAAAACGATTTAATGATTTTGTAGCAGTTCTCTAACTTAAAATGATTTAGTAATTAATCTTTGACATCTGTTGTACATGTGATACGAATGGTTTTGGTATATAGAGTATAAAATATGATTTTATGGTATTGTGTATGCATTAATATAAAACATAAATCTTTCATGGAAGTTCTTAAAAATACAACCATCCAAGAATACCTGTAAAATCATAGTGATTAACCAATGTATATTAAGTATAATTCAATATATACTTAATATAGGTATATATGTATATTATGGTAATATAGTAAATAGATATATATGTAAATATAGACATAGATGTATACATAAAACACTCAATGGATTGAGGGTATGGATATGATCAATGATTTTTTTTCATATTAATTATTCATTAAATCAAGAAATGCCTGGCTTTTCTACATCTCTGTGAAGATACCACTCACGGTAATTTTCCGATTAAAAATAAACAATTAATATCATCTTATAAATTAAATATTCAGCGCCTTGATGATGGCGCATGATATACTTCTTGATCTACGAACACCTCCTATCAAAAATTAAAACTCCATTTGCAGTCGCAATCAGTTTGAACTCAGCACTCACAAGCGACGTGTATTTTTACGGAGGAAAGCTTCGCAATAAAGCCTCGGGACGCTGGGCCCTCAAATTTCCCGAGAATGCTTGCCCCCTTCCGTTCGATCAATTAGTTGCCGGTCCATTAAAAGAGTGCAGCGCATCTCGAAGCTCTTTCTCTCATCAAAGATTTTCTCGCTCGTTGCGAGTAAATTGTTATCCGTGGGCCTACTATGCAACTCATCTAACGCTCATTAACTGGATTAATTAAGAAATGATGTCGAGTGGTGGAGCAAGAGTTAGAGGGATTGATTCGAGGATCGGTTCACGTTCAATGGATATTGCCGCCCTTAAGTAGCGTGCTGTGTTTGGGTAATTATACAACTCGTCCCTCCTCCCCCAGCGCTCCCTCTTACGTTTCAACGATGATCATTACCCAAAACTTTAAACAAAACGACGTTTGGTTTGTAATGAGACCTTGGGGATGATTGCCGCAGGATCTGCTTGTGCAGTCGTTCGAGAATACGAAAAAGATTCGGAAAGAATAAATTTATTATGGAAACAATTCTTGTAAAGAAATTATTATGGAAACTATCCGCAAAGAAGCTATTGCAATAACAACGCTTATAAAGAGATAATAGGGAAAGATTTTTGAAGAATACAACATTATGTTAAAAAAATAGAAAACTTTGAATTTGGTTTTAGATATAGCTAAATTTGTGGGAATATGATAATCAATATCAGAATTTTAGTTTATTTTGTATTTAGATTTTTTATTCATTACCATCAAGCATAATCTATTTAAATCAATGAAAAAAAATTTAACTTCATAATTTTATAAATGCCAATTTTATGTAATCTTTAGAGTATAATTTATTTTTAACTGATAATTATATATATATATATATATATATGTGTGTGTGTGTGTGTGTGTGTGTGTGTGTGTGTGTGTGTGTGTGTGTGTGTGTGTGTGTGTGTGTGTGTGTGTGTGTGTGTGTGTGTGTGTGTGTGTGTGTGTGTGTGTGTATATATATGTTGAATGTAAAAAACAAATACTACACTACTTTGAGAAATAACAATCATATAATTGTAAAAATATATCTTTTATGATTGAGTAAGAGATGTGTTTTGGAAGTAGAAATGTAAAACTTTATACCTGATTTTTCTAATTATTGTTGAACATAAAGAGAAAACTGATTGAAATCTACTAACCCGAAAAGCTAAAAAGAATAAAAAAAAGAAAAGAAAAAGAAATGAGGAAAGTAATTGAAGCTCATAATTGAATAATACAATCATAACTAAAACTAATCAATCAATAAAAAATTTATTAACATAAAACTAATTACAAGAGATATTTACTTCCTTTATTAGAGTTCCTTTTCATTATGTACTAGAAACGATAACATAGTGTTAGTATATAATAAGATGGTCTTGAAAAAAAAAGAGTTTTTAAAACATTAAATTACATCTTACAACCTTACATGGTTAAAAATTTATTTGCTTATCACCATTATCATAACATTAGTAATTACCATAAAATTGTTTTGTACCCAGCTTTCATATTTTACTGCAAACAAGCTAGTTAGCTGTATTCCTATTCAAACTCATTATAGTAAGCCATTTCAGGGGGTTTAGAATCCAATAACGAGGTAATATACAGGGAATTCAGAGGTTATCCATGGTTTGCGGATTTCAATGACCATCACTCACAGATTCTTGACTGTAAAAGATGTGGAATTTTTTAAATAAGTTTCTACTTAGCAAGTGACGCGGAAATATAAAATTGGCCCCATCTTCTGAAAAACATTTCTATGTACACATAGTTTTAAGAGGAATATTCGAATCACTTTTACTTTTATTCTAGTATAATAAATTACTAGGAAATTTTTCGATTTATATAGTTCGTTCTCCATAAATTCTGGGCTATAAATTTAAGCAAAGAAATTTTTAAATTGGGATGATTAAAGCCTGATTTTACATTCTTCCAACATGAATGGCTTTAAACTGAATCACACATTCGTTAACGCGAGGAAATTTTACATGTTTCTGTTGTTTTTCTTTCGGGAGAGGGGGCATTTATTGAGAAATTTGCAGATAAATTTCTGTATTTTTTTCCTTTGTAAAGCATGAAACCTTGATTCACTTTCCATTTAAATGTCAAAAGATGGTCTTAAATAAACAAAACATTTCACAAAATGTTTCTAACAATGAAAGCAAAATATTTTAACTAATCTGCACAAAATACTTCAAAAACCAATACAATTCAAATATAAGGAATTAACCTTAGAAACGTTATATTTATTATTTAGAACAAAACAGAAAGTTTTTACAAAAAAACACAGTTTATTTTATAACTATTATGAACTAAAACTGCACACTGATACCAGTAATTTTCATGTTCAGCCAAAACTTTGAATTCTATAAAAATGAAATTCTAATCATATTATTGGAAAAAGTTTGTATTCAAATCGAGTTAAGAAAATAACATTGCAAGTAAATATTTAAACAAGCGTGATTGCTTAAAGCATGAATTTCAGACTCACAGCATAAGTGTATGGCCTGACAGTTATCTTAACATATTACACATTGGTAACTAAAAAAATATAAGAGCGCAATATTGTTAAACACTGTATAAAAACGTGATCGGTAAATCACAGTACAAGTGTGAGGGCCTCATTTAAAACCTCTCAGTATAATGAACAATACTCACTATAATATTTTCGAATATTGTTTATTATATTACAATTATATTTAATAAACATATTATTAATATATACACCTAACTAGTCAGTACACTTTTATTTAAAAACAGCTTTTAATAAAAGCTTGAATATTATAATTAAGAATAAAAAATGAAAAACATAAGTAAAGTTTTGAAAATCTGAAAAGAAAAATGAAAATAGCTCAATTAAAATTTCTTTAAAATCTGAAAAATTAACCTGAAAATAGATAAATACTGACATTTTAATCAACATATTATTTCTTCCAAAATCTTATAAACTTAACTCTTAGATTTTTTGAATAAAAATTTTTATTTATTCTAATATTATTTTTAACGTGATATATATAAATTCTCACATTCATTAACTAATCAGAAAAAATAAGTTTAATATGTAATAAATAGGATAATAAAACTCAAATTGTGTGTGTCTTTAAAATTTTTAGTTATCGGTACATATCTAGTTGTTATTTATTATAATACATTGCTATTTATTACAATACAGCCATAATACTAGTTGTTATTTATTACAATACAGCCACAAAATAAGTTTTTAAATAAATTGTAATTTAATAAATTAGAATAACTGAGCTCTTCATTAAGTTGTAATTGCTTTTAAATTAGTACCTTTATTCTCTTTGACTTTGATTTTTATTACGTCAAGCTGTCTATTTCATTTTCGAATATTTTCTTATTTATCAGAAGATCTGTGGGTAAAAATCTTTTTTGGAAAAACCTAAAATTGATATTAACTTAATCAAAAAGGAAATGTGAATATCTATTTCAGTAATTTTTAGATGCATTATGAAAAAAAAAGGAAATATAAATTACACTTAATTAATATGATTAAATTTTTTACATCATTTAAGAATTTTAAATTGAATAAATCACATCAATTCTGATTATAAAACATAACATTAATTTACGTTTTTATAGTTAACTTCCTTTGTGCAAATAAAATAATCTATCAGTCTCAATTTCCATCGCAATATGAGCAATTGAGTACTTACTCAAGCATCTTTTGCAATAAAAAAGAAATTTTTCATGAATCATATTGCGATGGAAATTGAGACTGATAGATTATTTTATTTGCACAAAGAAAGTTAATTATAAAAACGTAAATTAACTGCTTCTTACTAAGTCTTGCTAAACTCTTGCTTACACTTGAATTTTTCTCTCTAAGAAACATGATGAAATATTTATGTTTTTTATGTCATCTTTTGAAGACATAAAATGAAAATTAATTTTAGATTAAAACCTGCCGGAGAAAGCTTTCTGGAATTAAATTTTGTTGATTGGTTTCTTTGCGCTGTAACCTGAGGGGACACTATTTTGCTTCGATAATCAGAATGGAAAATATTTTGTATCTGAAATAATTATTTTAAGTAACTTATTTTATTTCTTGTTATAATTTACTCATATCGTGGAAAAACGCTTTTATATTAATTTTATGATACTTGTTATTCTAAAACACGAATGATTTCGCTAATTAAAAATTTTACTTTTTTGAAAAAATTTAATTTAAATATATTTGTGTACGTATAGAAAACATTGGTTATACGAAGTAGTCTTACATTGTTTTATTTATAATTAATTTATAAATTGTTTTATTTATAAAATGTTAATTTTAAGAAATCCCTGGTGAATATTCTTTCCCCTAAATTCGATACATAACCAATAAGAAAATTGTATATGTTAACTTTTCTCCTTAAATAGTATATTATGCAAGACATATTAATTTTAAATATTCATGGTTACACATGAAAATGTAAAAAGATATTAAAAATTATGTATGTTACATCAGAACATTAGAGATGCAAGTGAGGTGAGTTTTGCAATTAGAAAAATTTAACGCACACTCATACAAACATGCACACACACACACACACACACTATATATATATATATATATATATATATATATATATATACATACTATACATACATACATACATACATACATACATACATACATACATATATATATATATATATATATATATATATATATATATATATATATATATATATATATATATATATATATATATATATATATATATATATATATATATATATATATATATTCTCTTCTCTATATATCTTTATATCTTTTTTCATATATATATATCTTATATATATATCATATATATTTTTCATATATATTTCATATATTTTTGACCATAATTTATTACTGAAGAACTTTAAAATTATTTACAATGATGGTTCTAGAACTTTTCTATGCCCTCTCCAATGAGAATATGTTATGCGATAGTTACTCTGTGATAGTACAATATTTATAATATTGAATTATATTATAGAGTTGAAGATTTTTAAACATTAACAGAGAAAATAAGTGCTTGAGATAAAGAAGGACGAGAGCTTTCTACCAATTTTCTAGCAGATGAGACATAACATCACTTTATATCAAAACCAGAGTTGGCATAATGATATAAACGTCTATAAAGGTTTCTGATATAAAGGTTTATAAACATGACCGACGTCAGAGCTTAAATTAAATCTGAATTTGTCATTATATATAACTGTATTCCAATGAACTATAGTCTTACGCTGATAGCACTTTTTTTTTCGTATTTGTGAATCCCTTTGCTTTTTATTTTTTCAAGTCACGTGATGTATTATTTCATTTGGTTAGGTACCACTCCGAAGTCCATTTCTTTGGATTTTAGATTACTTCTAGTAGCAATTCGAGAAAAATTGACGAATCAGAGATGCAGTGAAGACATTTTATAATCACTTGTATTTCTTCTCTTGATACAGACCTTGAAGAATATTTTTCAATCCATCCATCTCGGCAGCGTTCAGAGAGTGCTTCATTGGAATACTTGCAACCAATTGAAACTCCCACAGCTTATCTAGTTCAAGTCTCTCAAGCCTAATCGAGAGTTTAAACTATTACTTGAAATATTAAGTTAAATATCTTACTTTTGCGGTGAAAGTAGAGTGCAATTTAGAACAAAAATATTGCACAACTTCAGATAATCCCTATTCCTCTCTCACATCTCCTTCTGCATCTCTCATTCATGCTTGAAAGCGCATGACAAATATCTAAATAAACCATTCCTTTAGGAATTTTTCAACAGTAAATTTTTCAAGAGCCTTTTGTTCTGAAATTTTATCTACGTCATATTTCATTCAATTTCACTAATTTATTATAGGTGATGAGGTTTTATATTCTCTCCTAATTATGTAATATCTTTAATTTTAAAAGAAGCACATATATAATATTAAAAAATTACGATACTTTCACAAATATAAGTATAACGTTTTGTAAAGAAAAATTTCTCGGATAAAATATAATTAATTTTAAAAAAACTATAATGCCAATATTGCGCAACTTTGATTATACTGCAATTACTTTCGACTTTAAGCTCTGCATTACTTAGTGTCATACTGTCACATCTTTACTAAAAAACTGATTCTTAAAACCGTTCAATATATAAAAAAGGTACTTTATATAAAATATAAAAAATCCCAATTTCTTTTATAGAAATAAAAAAAACTCAGTTTTATACAATGAAAAAAAAAATTAATTGGATTCTGAGAAAACGAGTCTCGCAACACTTGATTAAAGCACAAAAACTCTTAAGCTTCTTCTCTTATTTATACAAATATAGAAACCACGGAGGTGAATTCGAAAAACAAAGGGAAAAAAAAAACGCGGTGATTTACGAGTTGGAAACAAAGAAGGGAAAGGGTCATACTTCTTCCTTTGCTCAGACATTAACAACCGCAGATGTGTGAAAGGTCTGGAGAATAAATACATGGGGTCCAATGCGAAAGGAGGAAGGGAAGCAAAAAAAAAAAATAGATTGAATCGTTAACGTCTTTTACTCCCGACAACCCCTCTTGATACTTTCCCTCCAATCATTGTTACCGAAAGGAGAAACTCTTAGACTGCGATTAGTTAAAGGGGATGTCGGTCCTTGTATCGACATCCCGAAAAGAGGAGGAGGCTTCACCTCGGACTGAGGGAACCTTCAACGTGTGATGAACGTTTTTCTTCCCTTTTTTCTTTTTTTCACCATCACCGGATTCTGACACCTTCATTGAGGAGGAAGAAACGGGGAGGAGGAGGAAAATAAATAAAACTGAAAGAGCGAGGAGACATTTTTGAGAGCGGAAAATGACACACTTTCTGACTGAGACCACATTATTCATATTTCCTTGGAAAAGTGGCGGCGAGCTTACACGGAGGTTGAGAAAAATATGCATATGAGGGATGTTTGGAAGTCCTTACAGAATCATCACTTGCCCAATGGATTCTTTTGAGGAAGTTATTACGAACAATATTTACATAATAGCTCTTTTGATACTAGGATATGTGTTCGAAATGTTTTATTCTTTTGGGTTTGCAGAGAGGGCTGGGAAAATCTTATTTTTATTCAATTATATTTCTCATCTTCGACATCTATTATTAGCAGTTTTCCTATCTTCAATGTGTTTTTTCTTTATTCTTTGAATTTATTTTCTTACTCGTTTGCATTTTTATATCTTGACTTTCAAAAGCAACCTTATTTAATAAAATACGTATTATTGATCCCGAACCTTAAGTGTGAGTAAAGTAAACGGAAAATTGAAATATAGTTATTTACCAACAAAGCAACAAGTAACAGAATAAAAAATCTTTGTCGTGAGAGCGTTGATTCGCAAAGTAAGAATGAACCGAAACAGTAAAAATAAAACAGTTTTATTTCGAATTTAAATGCAGAATTGTTGAACGACAGTTTGCTTTCCTACAACACACAGCACCTGTTTTATGAAGATATATAAACTGAAAAATATATACCGAGAGAGAAATATGGAAGAATAGTCTGACTTTATTTTTTAAAATGTTGCAGTGTCTAACTTTAAACCATATTTGACTCACACAGGTGTTTCAACATGTATAAAATTATAATTCTTAAAATAGTTGTAAGTAATTAATTTAAATATAAAAATTCAATATTCGAATGTAATAAATTAGTTATAAAAGATCCTCCCAAAAATATAAATGTTTATTATTGTAATTATTATTTTGAATAATTAAATTTTTCAATGATATATTCTTTGCAAATTACTTTATTTCAACATAGTATGATACATTTTATTTACTGTTGTATGTAAAACCATTCATCTACATAATTACTTTTAGTGTATTATACAGGAAAATATTGAAAATATCATTTATATTTTAGATATATAATATTCTCAATGCAGTTTTAATATGAATCACTAGTTATGACAAACAATATTTCTATTATGACAAACAACACAATGACAAACAATGATTTAATATGATACACAAGGTAACATTAAACTACACTTTAGTTTATACAGATAAATCAACACTTGATTAAAAGATATGATGAGTTTTACTGAAGAGATTTTATTAGTATAAATGATTTTTAATATTAAATTCCCTTGTGTGAGACTCAATTTGTTATCATTTAATACATAAATTGTTTCTAAAAAACTCTTTGATTACTTCGACTTGAATGTCATTATCTTGTCGAATTAACTTAAAAATACTCTACACTCAATTAAAGAAGATAACTGTAGCACAATCTATTGTCTGCTCATTACATTATATAATGCGTAGTTATGAAATTAATAAGATTTAACCACAGATTTTGCTCATGATATTATCACATCTCCTTTGCTAAGTATTCAACCATGGAGTATTAGGATACTTCAATTCTCTGTCGAGGCAACATTTATTAACCATGAAATTATCTCACAGTTTTTCAGTTATAAGACACGTTATTTCAAGACTACTTACAACTCTGAAATATGTATGATGAATCGATTTTATTGTTCATTTTTCACCAACAATATTTTAGTCAAAAGACACGCGCAGTAATTTTGCCATGTCTTCTATTTGAAGCAGTTAACCATGACTCATTAGCAATCAAATGTCTTTAATCATGTCTTAGGTTGATTTCGCAAGCTTATAATAAAATGCGATTTCAAAAGTTGATCAATTATTCTTTTATTTAAATGTGCAGGATCTAAGAAATACTTTAAGCATGTTATTTTTTGTGCATTATTTTGAATTAAATACTTTTAGGATTGTTGATTGTTTATTATTTGAAAATAAATCCAGACATATCTACTAGAAGGAAACTTTTTTTCCTTTTACCTACGAAGTTTTCTCATTTGCAATCTAGAAAATTTAATTTGAAGTGTTAAAAATAAACCAGCCCCAAATATTAAAAACATTTTCTTATAAGTTCAGTGCTGTGAATCGTAAATTTTGTTATTTGTTGAAAACAAAATTTTAATTTCCTGATTAAAAACGAACACATTTTTGATTGAAGAAATACAAACACACAGAAAAAAATGAGTAACTTGTCTGTTTGGCAAAAAACTAATTACTTGCATTAAAATTTTCAGACAGTTTGAAAGCTTTTTTATGATAAATTACTCTTTTTGACAAAAGGTAAAATATCAAAGAAAAATTTTGCTATTTGCTCAAGTTACAGTTATATTTTCTTTCCGCAAGAATCTTAAATTAATGCTATGTGTTTGCTTCACACTTCATAAAACTCTATTTAGACTGTTTTAATTATGCTTTATGTGCTCAAAACTTTTAAGTTAAAAAACAATTTTTTTGTCCTTTTTTTTAAAGTATTAACAATTGATAAATACATTTCACATACAATTATCTTATATTTTAAAAAATTTTATAAAAATATAAGTTAATAAAAATCTAGATAAAAAAATATAAAAATATAGACAGTAAAAAAATATAGAAAAAAGACATCTTGTTATTCATAACGTTTCTAGTACCATAAAATTTAAAATTTAATAAAATACAAATCTGAAAACTTAGTTGTGTGTATTTTATTAAGTATTAGTTTCTTTAAAAATTTAGTTTACTTATATTCAGCAAAAACAACAGGTAAAAATATTTGAATTTTTCTGATTTTAATATTCAGGCTTACTTTGGCTAAGCTCCAATATATAGCCATTTTTAAAGGCACTACTTAGTGATGCTTTCGCATATAGCATATAATAAAAATCCCTAATACATTCTTTTCAGAATAGTTTATTCCATTTTAAAATATACAATTTTAAAAATGTTTCATAGTTATAATTTTGAATCATAATTGATTTTTTATCCTTTTTTATCTGTATACTTTATTACAGTATTATTTTCCTTTGTTATAAAATTATTCATTTTCCTGGAATATTTTTTTTTAGTTTTATTGGTTTAATTTTTATTTTAAATAAGTATTCAACTTTACTTTGAAGAATAGATTATTTTTGTAATTTTATTTACATTGAAAGAAAATTAAAACTACTTTGTGAGATTTTAAAGTGAAATTTGATTTTGTTCAAAAAGTGCTCTATCATTATTCAACTATTTTATAACTATTTATATAAGTAACTAAAATATTACATATGCGTTTTCAAAAAGAACTATTCGTTGAATTTATTTTCTAATAATTTTAGTTATATTCAATTAAATATTTCCCCCTTTATAAATATTTATAGTTTAACTGCAGTTATAAAAATAAAATAATTTTAATATATTCTTGGTATAAATATTGCATAAAAGCTTTTATAATATATTTACATAAAAGCATATGTTATATATAATTAACAAATATATTTACTAAGAATATATAAAAAGAATTTTAAAGTACCAAATTAATAATTCCTTCAAAAAATGGCAAATAAAACCCACTTTTGTTTATCAGAAACCTATTTTTTATTTTTGTAACCTAAATATGTGCTCATATGCAAAATTTATCAATCTGGAATATAAGCATTTATTACAGTTTGTTAGTTTTAATTCTTGTTCTTATCTCTTTAGCTGATAACAAGGTAATTCCAAATTATTATTTGATAAATATCTTGATCTTTACCCGAAATTTGAACTGAAATATATAATATTTAATATTAAAAATAAAACAATCATAGATTTCTTTTAGTTTATTTGTTAAAAGCAAAACGTAACCATTTATGACAGAAAAAGAACAAAGCATGTAATATGATTTTAGATGCATGAACGATCTTCTTTGAAAAACTAGTGAAAAAAGAACGACAATGATATTCAAATTATTTGATACAACAATGATGAAAATTTCCACGGTCGTTGCTTGACAGTAAATATTTGATTTTTAATCGTACAGTCTAGAATATTATTACTAGTTTCGTTTTCAGTGCAAGATTCACATGCAGACAGTTGAGCGAGAACTATGCAACAAATTCAAAGCTATTCTGCCTCTGTAATTATTGATTACAGGCAATTACCAGCTGATGTTTAATGCGCAACATTCCAGCCTTCACTGCTTTGAGAGAGATCTCAAGACTTCTTCATAAATCTTTATCTGCCAGTTGTTCTTCTTTTACTACTACTCACAAGACAACTCTCACACGGTTGAGAGATGGATAATTTTATTCAAATAAAATGTTTCGTGCTGTAAACCATCAACCAAATATGCAAGAAATTCTGCATCACAAAAAGAGTACAAATTTAGACTTCAATCCAATTTATTTCGAGAGCTTTGAAAAAATTACCATAATCATTAATCCTTGAAATAGTGTAAATTAATTGAGATTACGTATTAAAACTATGTGATGACATACGTTTTGTAGTTATAACAGTATTTATGACGCTACGAAATAACCAGCTGTGAGCCGTTTACTTTTTCATAAAAATTATTCGTATTATTAATTGCTTAAAAGAGACATAGAATAGCATTTTCATAGAATATAATATCATTATTTTGTTGTTAACTTGGTAATTAGTTTTGTGATAGGTTAAGCGTAGTGTGTGTGTGTGATAATTGTGATATTGGGGATAAATATTCAGCGATAATTACAAGTAAGTGTTGATAACATTTTATTTTAATTTGCGTTTATATATTTTATATAAATGCGATTTTTTATTTAATTCATTATTAGAATAAATTTTCGAGCAATTTATACTAAATTATGCATACCATTCGGCATGATTGGCTTCAGTTATAGATGCCAAGCACAGCTTGTCGCAATTGTATTCTATACATGAGTGATATCTGATATATTAGAGATATCCCTAAGATTCTTTTGTATCCGAAGCTTTATTTAATTCTTTAATTTAAAGTTTTTTAAGTAATACTCATTTGTTTAGATATTAATTAATAAACCATTTCTGCTATAGAAACTAACGTATTAAAAAGATAAGAACACAGTAGTGACAAATTCTAATTAGAATGTCACAGAATATCTTCAATATTGGAATTCTAGCCAGCCATTCTCCTAGCTGCATTAGAGAAATACCTTAATTAAAGAGAAGAATAGATTACAACTGAATCTAACAATTATGAAAATAGCATTGAAGTTAGAAGAGTCATTATGGTTATGGGTCATGTAGTCATTACAACTAGTAGAAACAATCATTTACTAAATGTGCCAATTAGACTGGAAGCATTTGTTGTTTCATGATTATGGCATGATTTAATCAGTTCACTTTATCTTAGGTTTTATACTGTGTTCTAGAATATAAATAATTCAAGCAAAAATTCACTCAAATTTTACTTCTTTAAAAATTTGCTTAATTTAATTTCTTCTGCTTTTTCTTGTCTCGAATTCAAATGTCGAATAATCGAATTCAAATGTGAGTTTCAATTTGCCTTGAAAAATGTTTCTTGCGAATCTTATTTGGACTGGGATACTAAAAATATATAAATATATATTTTTGGAATACATATTTATTTTCTAAAAAGAATTAAATCAAATAATTAAAAGAATAGTAATAAATCTATTTTCTTTAGTATTCATCACGACTTTCTTTGTTTTCCTATACAGAGACTTATGAACTCTTACTTTCTACTAAATGATGACAAATTCAAGTTTTTTTTTCATTCGATCATATTCTTTCACTGAAGAATATTATATAACTTTTTTTTATATTCAACTTTTAATATTTTGTGTAAAAAATAATTATTTTAAGTATATTTGGAATATATTTAAAATAATTATATTAAGTATATAAAGTATATTTGGAAATTCTCGAAAATTGTCTTATTATCTGTCCATTAAAAATATGTCACTGCAGAATATTTCACTAAAAATTTTTATCCCGATGAACTAACATTATATCATAAAATTTCAACACATTAAGCAGAATATTGCTTATTACTTTCTTCTATATAATACTAACTATTCAGGGTTTTTTCAATGCACACTTTTTCTCCGCTTCTTTAACTTAATCCAAATTATTTGATTATTATAAACTTAAATTAAATTCTTATTAAACACATTAGATAGAATCATGATCAGAAAGGGTTTAATTTTTTCCTTAAAAACAAGGTCTAAGAATGATAAATCAAAGTTTTAGATTTAATGATAAGCAATATTTCGTAATTGATTTGACTGATTCAAAGTTATTACTATGAAATTCCCAATGTCAATTTTAATACAAACTATTAATGATGTCGTTTACAATATTAAGCTTTAAATAACCTACTGATAATACCAAAATTAGTATATATTAACATATTATACTATTTCATTGAAATCTTTGTATAAAGAAATTATGGTTTTTTTCATGTGGCTGTTGAGCTATTTATTAGCGCATACTAGTTGATAAACACACACACACATATGTTTGTGTGTGTGTGGAAGATAAAAGGTTTGATACCTGTCCCCTTAAAAACAGTCCAACTAATAAAACTTTGAATGTTAAACTTGGATTAGAACTAATGTACCTTCCATGGTGATGTATGCGAATTCAGAGAGGAGGCAACCAGAGATCAGCTCTTAACCTCTTTATAACCATATTTCAAAATTTCAAAATGATTGAGGTATTCAGCAGTTTAATTTGATTGAAAACTGACAAAAATCTGAAAACAATGAAATTGGGATGAATGAATTAAATACGTTGTATGACAAATTTTCTGAATTTGCAATTACCTAAATTTATTTTCTATTACAGAAAGTAAATGTCTTATAATTAGTTAGTTGAATTTGAGAATAATAATACACCCTAATTCTTTATTTTCCCCTTATTTTCAATTAAACAATTTTGCTTTTAATTACAATGTGAAAATTTATTGTATTTCGGGATCTATAATAAAAATCTAAGAAGCACAATGGTTATAAGTCTGTTAAAAGTGGACATTATATATATATATATATATATATATATATGTATATATATATATATATATATATATATATATATATATATATATATATATATTGGCATACATTTAATTGCACTTTTTATAGATTATAATTGAAAATCATATAATTTTTCAAACAAGGAAAGTAATTTTGAAAAGACTATAACAGTTTTACTGGCTCACTGAATAAAGTTGTCTATTCAAGCGAATAACTCGTAAAGAGACTGGATGGTGATGATGATACGGTCAAGAAAAGAAATGGAGCGTTTTTTTCAAAAAATGCCCGCTATTTCTCTTACCAACTTTGAAAGAATAGAAAGAAATAGCCAAAGGCGTCATCAACAGTCTCCGATGGTGCGAGTAAAAATTGAAATTTTCCTGCTCACATTTCAGTGGAGACGAAAAACGGTAAAGACGCTTTCTTAGCTCCATGCATAAAACTCAAAATGACAGCAAACCCAATATGGCTTAGGATTTCTCCATCGATATAAAATATCATCAAAAAGTTTTGTGGAATAATAAACAAAATAAGCATGATAGGATATTCTGCTTTTAATTTTAAATATTATTTTTGTCATAATTCTTATAAAAGGTAATATTTCAACGTGACATGTTGTAATCTCTGAAAAAAATTTCTGAAAATGTTTGATTTTTCGATGTGTCCGATTTGTTAAATTTTTGAATATGTACGACATGAAAAGTATGTGAAGTAAGTGTCTCAGGTATTTGTACAGTGCTTTCATTTCAGTAGAAAACTTTTAGTTTGCTGAAAATTAATGGCTGGTTTATTACAATATGTTTCCGGTTAACTATTTCTAACAACTGCAATTGCTACACGCAGATAATCTTGAAGAATGGTAAAGTAACGTGGCTGATCCCGGAGCTAATTTATTCCTCTCCAGACTTCCATTACACCCAGGAACGCTATAACCTGCCAAAATTTAGCGAGCATATGTTCTCTAAAAAAATGGCTTTTGAATTTTTTACATTTCAAACAAGCTACAAAATTAAATAACTCAAAAAATAGTAGAAATTATCAGCGCAAACTCTAATGATGCTAATTAATGTAATAAAATATTTTTAACGCTATTTTAAAACTCTGATATTTCATTCTGTTATTATCTTTAATATAAATAATATCGAATGCACTTTATATTCAATGATATACATCTAACTACATTAATAATTTGGTTTTCTGAGCTGTTATTGGAAACAAGCAATAATTAGTGGAAACAAGTATTATATTGGTTTCAACTCTCAATGAAGTCGAGGGCTGAAATATCAGCAAACTGGCTTTCAGTTTGACTATTTGAGTTTGAAGACCATTTCGGGCTTGGATTTTTGTAGTCATTTGGAATGTATTTTAAACCAAAGATCTCGGATAAATTAGTATTCATGTCCAATAAATGACCATATAAAGTAATAAGCAAATCAATTCAATAATATATTAACAAATTTAATATTCTCTTTTACCACTTTAATATATAACATTATCGTAATTCTGAATATATATCCAGAAAACTTTAGTTATTGACATGAATTTTACTTCTATATCTATACGCACAATTTTAGCTATATTTTAGCTCTTGTTTTATTAATTAACTCTACTAGTATCCTTTATATTTATAAATTTATTTTAGACAGTCAATGCTCAATTTACCATGCTATTTGTTTTCTAATTTTAGTTCTCAATTGCTCCTTTCTTTTTTTACCATGTTATTTTTGTGAATTTCATTTAAATTTTCACAAAAATTTTTAGTATCATATACTTAAGCTTTTCTTTAAAATATGAAAAGTTTATGGCAATTATAAGCAAACCAATGTTTTATTTTGATAATATGTTGCATTTATATTTTGATTTATATATTTTTATATTTTTATTTATATATTTGCTTATATTTTGTGTTTTTATTTCGTTAATTTTAATATTCAATTTGTTAGCCAATGTTTTATTTTGTTAAAGTTGTATTTAAATATTATCTTTCCCATTGGAAATCATTGAGCAAAACCAATGCAATAAAATATTATATTTTCAACTTAAAATAAAGTAGTTGTCTCTTAAGAAGTCAATAATTTTTGTAAAAGGAAATTTAAACCATTATTTCCTACCACTTAGAGTGAAACAGAAATAATTTATGATTACAGATTAAGCTCTTATTAAAGAAAATTTATCCAAAATCGGCAAAGAAGTTATAAAGGATTTGCAACACAGCATTTAAAGTGTCGCAAAACGCATTATTATTATTAATCATATTTGAGATTAAGTTAAAGTAGATAAAATCACTTTGAATACCATATTGGATATTGTTTGACATACCATTTACATTGAATTCCCTTACAATGAAGAAAAAAAGCTTTATTGCATAGTACTGTAAAACGATGCCTGTATGAAGTAAATGTATCTATGAAGAAAAATCTCTGTAATGAAAAGTTTTTAACTCTTTGTTTCAAAATTTGAAATTCTTTATTTAAAAAAAATTCTATAATATGTATATATATATATATATATATATATATATATATATTACTAAAAAAGATATACATTTATTTAGTGAAGATAATCTAGATAATAAATCAATCTACATAGCATGATTTTTAATAATTGATTCTATGAGAATTATTCCCTTGAAAAAAATAGAAACAGTTGAAATAATTGAAAGACTTCACTTAAAGATAATTATCATAAATATCTCAAAATTGGTAACAATTGTCGGATGTAAAGATATCGCCGAATAAAAATTAAATTATCATAAATACCACTCATTATGGTAATGATTAATTGAGAATGATCACTTGAAGAAAAAATGGTTAGAAAAAATATGACACAAAACTAACGTCTATTATCACAGTGTTTGCTGTGTATTCACTTTAAGATAACGATTACAAATATCAAACTAACTAGGTTTCGATAACTTAAGACTCATTTTTCGTCAGATTAAAGAAAATGGGCTGTTTTTTAAAAAATTTTATCTAAGTCTTACATCCTCTATGCAATCCTTAAAATATAATCTTTTTTTTTTCAGGACGTGCTTTCTTTTTTATATTATAATTACAATTTCTTTGATATTTTATTCTTTAGTTGTAATTTTATTTTTATTATTTTTAAATAAAATATTAAAAACTCCCTTTAATAACTTATTTATGAAATATTGTCAATTATTACAGAAATTAAAAATAAGCTAATAATTATAAATAAAATATACCCGAAAGAGTTTCTTTATATTTAAATCATAGTATTTTATATTAATTTTTTTAAAAAAAAAAAGAAGTTTTCGCACTGCATTTATGAAATTTTCTACTTTTTTTCACCACTCTAGCCATGACAAAATCCAAATCCGGCAAAATCAATATTTATATTACATTTTATTTTTAAATTAATCATATGCAATGCAATCACTATATTCAGTTAAAAGCTTTCAGGTTCTATGTCTTTTTGCCAAAAAGCATCTAGTATTACAAATCATTTGCCATAAGATAATTATAATAGCATTAGAGTTGCTCTTTTTAGAATTCTATCTTAACAAAACTTTCTTCTACGTCTTTTTTTATATTTCTTTCTCATTGTGAACTAGTGTGTTATAAATTTAGGAATCAACAATCATAAAACTAACTTAAAAATTCTTTATAATTGTAAAGCTATTAATACATTTTCTTCTGATAAATTGCATTTAATATAGTGAAGAATTAAATGAATTTCATAGTAAAATTGTTGTTAAATCATAGTTATTGACACATTTAAAATCTTTTTCTTACATTGGCACCCTCTTTTTAGTTTTTATGCCAAAATTATCTTATTTCATTATCAGAAATTTCCAACAATTTCTAATTATACATTTTAAAGTTTGCAAATAACTTATCGCGTGTTTTTCTTCTTAGCTGAACAGAGTCATTTTAGTTCACATTGAAATTCTTTTACCACGGTGAAATATTAAACATCATGTAATTAAATATCTTTCATATGTTGCTGAGAGTTAATCAATTTAGCAAGGACAAAAAAAGTGATTTTCTTTCCCATAAGAAAAAAAATTGATTTTGTATTTTTAACAGTTGCAGTTTTAGTTTGAAATTGACCCCTATCAATGAGATCTACAAATTTATTTTTTATTGAAATTCTCACACTAATTCATTTCACACTTGGTTTCATTTATTTGAAACACAGAATATATTTATTTTTACTTGTGCATATTTTACACACTCCTAGAAAGTTTGATTAAAAAAAAAAACTCCTCCCTCGGAGACATTGGTCCACGGTAGAAGATTCTGTAGATTACTCAACGCTCAATAAATTCCAAGTAGGAAAGAAAAAGCAGCGAGTTTTATCCTGTGAGTTCAACTTCTTCACACTCCATTCAACATCAAATGACAAAAAACTCTTTGAGCACGATATAGTGGATTCCCAAATGTAACTATAGTGTTCTCACCTCTAATATGTTCCCCACAGAGACTTGATGCTTCTAAGTCATCAAACTTTTTGAAGTCAGTTTGTTCCTTTAAAGCAAAGGTACGGTAAACATGAAATGGCAGATATAATTCGCAATTAATGGGCTTAGATTATATGAAATATTTTTAGATGAATAATACAGGCAGAGAAAGCTTATTTAAATTAAATCATATCAATTTTCTGCTATACTTTTCTTTTTTAGTTTAAATCAATTATATATTTCTTATATTTGAAGGAAAGGGCTGATGAGATCAATTAATTATTTACTTGCACCAAATGTTACTGAATCTTTGAATGGAATTTTTTCTGAAACATCAATTTAAGCATTTACAAAATTTCTCTGATATTTTTAATTAATTGATCATGTTATGATAATTTTTTATATTTCAATAAGTTTTAAAAATAGAAAATATTCAATTTTACGAATAAAACTCGTTGATACAGCTTTCAAATTATCCATGTTATTGAAGGTGTCTGACGATGATCACTCTAATAACTTTGAAAACTCAAAATATTTCTCATATTCGTTAATTAAGCAAAACCGAAAACTAGTAAATTAGAGAAAGATGTGTATAGTATTCGAAATGTAGCTATATTTATATTGAAAAGTAGTAACCTATATGTGTGCGTAAATCCCACGGTGGCGTAGTGGTATCTCTTATGTGTGTTTGACGAGGTTTGATCCTCGAGCTGGACAAGGTCGACTCAGCCTTTCATCCCTTCAGTGGGTTGATAAAATTGAGTATCAAGCATGCTTGGGAACTAAACACTGAGAGTTTTGTGTTAGGCTATTAAAATACATATAATCAAGAATCCTTTACAGCCACCTATTTGATCTATCTTATACTAGATGTTGGTTGTAACTCCTTTTACAGACGTCATTATATTTTTTTCTTTTGGGGGAACGGTAATTTGTTTCCTTGAAATATATTTTATTTGACTAAAATCATCAATGAAATGTTTAAAAAATTACACATTGTAAATCTATTTTAAACTTTTAAGTAGAGTTTGCACAGATGTAACCTTTACCGAGAAATGCGTATCTTCCTTCCATTTAAGCTGTTGTTTTAACCATTACACATCACTAGTTAAGAGCATTTCCAAATGCAAATAATGTTGAAATTTGAATTTCAGAACTTACCAGACAGACACAAGTTTGTGTGTGTGTGTGTGTGTGTGTGTGTGTGTGTGTGTGTGTGTGTGTGTGTGTGTGTGTGTGTGTGTGTGTGTGTGTGTGTGTGTGTGTGTGTGTGTGTGTGTGTGTGTGTGTGTGTGTGTGTGTGTGTGTGAATTAAATTTTTTTCTTTTATCTTCATATATTCTTCCAAGATCTATATAAAGTATGCATAAAAATATATTTTAATTTTATCTCTGAAAAAAACCGCAAAATTTTAAAAAAAATACTAGAAAATGATATTCTTATGTCATGTAATATCTACCAAATTAGTTAAATAAGAAAACCTTTTAATTTTAAGGGTCAAAATAAACAACCAAGACTCAAATATCCACTACTTAACCATGGATCAAAATTTGAGGCAATATTGTTGCTCAGAGACTTTACGGTCTACAGAAACACGCAGCTGAAAATATATTACAAACAGGCAAGATAGTTAACTTTTCTGTATAACGTGTCATATTTTTAATTACTTTCTGTTCCCA
This sequence comes from Latrodectus hesperus, assembly GCA_037975125.1. Classification (NCBI taxonomy): domain Eukaryota; kingdom Metazoa; phylum Arthropoda; class Arachnida; order Araneae; family Theridiidae; genus Latrodectus; species Latrodectus hesperus. The sequence continues at coordinate 72,104,336 of CM075854.1, forward strand.
TGCTTTATTCAAATGTTCTCTTAATTCAGTGCAGCACAACTTGTATAGTGGTCAGCGTGCCTGACTGCGGATCAGGAGGTCCTGGGAGTGAATACCGGTTTGGGCATGAATGTACTTTCTCTCTCTATCTATCCTGCCTTTGTCCTTTCCTTGTATGAATGAGGTGTGAATAGGGTAGGCACCCTATAAACAGGTACCTATGGCATGTGTGTAGAGCAAAGTCGTACTTTCACCTTCATGGTGCTCTGATTAAAATCGAAAGACGCTCCCTTTGACTTAAATTCGCATATCCAAGGCATAGCGAGCTTGGCTTGTCCAAGTGTCATTAGTAACAACAACAACAACTTAATTCAGTATTATTTCTAAATGTTTGCATATTAATAAATAAGAAATCAATTTCTACAAAAATGTAGACAAACAGACAACAAAGAAATCAATGTAACAAATAAAAAGTAATTTATTAATAAATATGATAAAAAAATTAGAAAATTAAAATTTTTAATAAAAAAGGTAATCCAAGAAAGTAAGGAGGGGATCATATTTATACGCAGAGATGAAATTATTATTATTAAAATTTCGTGGAAAAAAAAGCTGGCCACAGTTCAAGTTAAGTTAATATAAATAAACTCCTTTGATTGTTAAGAGCACGTTTTTTTTGGGGGGGGGATCTCGCCTTCCAATAAAATACGAATACCCAATTTTGCATGAAAAAATTAGTTAAAATAATGTTACAGTTTACAGAAAATGTGAGCAGTTTTACATAAAATTCAATTTTAAAATGGTAAAAAAATCCCAAGAGTCCATTCTTGAAGCGGGAAGAGTTCCGAAAAGGAATATTGCATCATTTAAATTTATCATATAGCAGCATGTGAATAGTTTTACAGAAAATTCAGATGAATGTTAATCACGGTTTAAATTAATTACAAATGTTGTAATGATAATTTCAAATTGAAACGCTGCTTTTATTTTAAATTGGAGGAACAATATCCTGATATTTCATTCCATTCCGAGAAGCTTTCACAATTCAACACCGAACAATAATCCTGGGGATAAACAGAATAAGAATTATATAGAAATATCTTCCTTTACTTACCAAGTTCCAAATCCTAAAAGTTCACAGTAATTCAAATAGTCACAAATGAAATGTTCTTCAAAGTTAATCATAGAAAGATGCCCATGTAATAATGTGAGAAGCGTTAGACCTTTAGTTGAAGATGGAAGAAAAAATCATTTAAAAAAAACCTCTGCTTGGAGGGAGAGATTATAATAAGTAATATTTGTGAGAAAAGCATGTGTGTTATACAGATTTTCTCTTTGGAAACTTGTTTTTATTTCAAAACTTTATCCAAAACCCTCTCTGCACATGAGGATAAATTTTATTGGTGAAAGTTTGATAGAATGGGAAATGATTGTTTAATAAGAATACAAGTAAAATTGTGTTATTTTACGACATTCTCCGAATAAATTAATGGCCAAAGCTCATATAAAGTTTACATGCTGAAATTAAAGCTTAGATTTAGTCTGAATTCAGGATTATGCAAAATTGAAATATTAAATTGAAATGAAACTTTGATTTGAAGAGAGAATATATTATCGTATGAGATTTTTCGGTTTCATGAAATATGCTTGAAGGCAATTTAACGATAACTCACATGTATGTCGGTGTACAATGCATCATTTACAGAATGAAAAAAACAGAGTGATTTATCCTACGTCCAAAAGGGCATGGTCATTGGCTTTCGACCCAAGGATAGAAGCATTTCTGAAGCAGCTAAGTTTGTGAACTATTCGTGTGTCGCCGTGGTAAAAGTATACCGTGTATGGCAAAATGGCACTGCCCAAAATCAGAGACGGGGCAAATGTGGATCACGGGTCATAAATGACAGGTAAACGACGGTTACAATGATGCGTTCGGGTGAATAGATGTGCTACCATTGAGCAACTAACCACCCAGATGAACCAAGGGGCTACCAGCAGTGTCTCCCAAACTACTGTCTAGCAAACGTGACAGTGTCTGGGACTCCCAAGGAGATGCCTGGTTCATGCACCTATGCTGACTGCTGTTCATAGGTGACGAAGGCTGGAATTTGCACGCGAATACCGCAACTGGACGTCCACTGAGTGGTGACAGTTAGCATTTTCCGATGAATCACGTTTTATGCTCCATCGGACAGATGGACGTTGGCGTATACGACGTGAAGCCTCTGAAAGCAAACACCCTATAACCATTGTCAAAAACGGTCCAGTCTAGAGGCTTGAGCATTATGCTTTGATGAATGTTTTTCTGGCATTCTCTTTTATTCACTCATCATTGTGGAAAGCACGATGGATCAATATAAGTTCGAATCTATCCTTACGGACTATGTCCACTCCTATATGCGATTGTTTTTCCTCAGGATGATGGCATCTATCAGCAGTACAATGTGAGGTGTCATACTGATGGAAGTGTACATGTGTTGTTTGAAGAGCACCAGGATGAGTTTCTGACTTAAACCCATCGATAAGAATCTATGGAACATTATATATATACACTTTCAATATTCCTCCGCAATAAACTTAAAGATATTGTAATAAATTGGAAAACAATGGAAATATATAATTAAAATTTCGATTAATCTATCTTTGGATTCGCGTTAGAATCATCTGCACTTCTACTTTACCCGATGCTTTAGGTTTATATGAGCCGGATATGAACTTAAGAAATATTATTAAGAAAGTGGATATACATGCACTACTAGTTATACCCCCATCTTGTCTAGTGGTCAGCGTGCGTGGCTGCGGATAAGGAGGTCCTGGGTTCGAATCCCGGTTCGGGTATGGATGTACTTTCTCTCTCTATCTATCCTGTCATTGTCCTTTCCTTGTATGGATGAGGTGCGAATGGTTGCCTACCCTATAAACGGTAACCAATGGCATGTGTGTAGAGCAAAGTCGTACTTTCACCTTCATGGTGCTTTGATTAAAACGAAAGACGCTCCCAATTGACTTAAATTCGCATAGCCAAGGCATAGCAAGCTTGGCTTGTCCAAGTGTCATTTAGTAACAACAACAGCAACTAGTTATACCATGGTTCATATAGTGGGGATGTTAAGAAAATCGTTCCTTAGTTTGCAAAGTCAAGCTTATCATTCTAAACGTAATTTAAATTGTAAAATTTAAACTATAGATATTGTCTAACTGAATGACAAAATTTAAATATGGTATTATGTGATTTGAAATTGTAGTTTCTACCAACAAAGAAATAAATATGGTATGATTCCTTGTTGACAGAAATATTCCTCCAAATTTTACAAACGCGCGCGTATCAAATAAATAATCTTTCATTGTAGATTTAAAATAAATCACCATAAATAATCTTTTCCATACTTTTAAATGTGAAAAACACTTTGTAATATCTTTTCAGTTATACTCCATTGCAATGCACATTTCCGAAGAGTAAGTAGAAAATTTTAATTTTTATATATACTAATAAAGATATTTTAAACTATCAATAAAATAAATAACTTCTAGAAATCATCTGAATACGAAATGATTATATTTAAACTTGGATTATATTAACCTTTATGCTTACGAATGGGGTTTATAATATCGACATTGAATTTCAAAATCTTTTCAATTTTCCTATCTATTATGCGCTGGATTTCTGAGATTTCCATTTTGCTTGCTTATCTTTATCACTTCTTTATACTCGCATTCTTATTCATGAATTCTGAATTTTTACATAAATTTTTTTTAAATTTTCTTATCGTTGTTTAGAAGAAAGTAATTATCCTTTTATTATCAAAATGAATCAGCATAACAGATAAATATTTTACCTCTTCATTGAAACAAAACTTTATTATTCCCAACATCCATTCACCTGAAGATTACCATCCTTCATTTGTTTGGCATTTCGTGCAGCCGCAACAACATTCTTTAACTAGTAATACATTCAATATGTTTCCCAAAAATTAACTATTCCTTTTCTCTGTAGGAATGGCGTTGCTTTCCATCGTAAATATCTTTGAGTATAAATTAACTTCTGTAAATCATTTGCCTTGAACATTTTCAGAAACATTCACCACAACTTGAGGCATAATTTTTCAATTGGCTGAAATTCTTTCACATGTAAATCGAGTGTTTTAGTAGTGTAATTAATAGAGGTGTTTTAAAACTCAAAGTCATTAGTTACTTCACTTTATATTTTTCTTTCAGAAATTGAATAATTATCTTCTTTTTCGACATCTCTACTCTTTCGCGTTCTTAAAGTGATCTGTATACGGACTCACATAAATTATAAATACTTTTAAATCACTGCAATCAATTAGAAAGTATTTCTTTTAGTTTATATTGACTTGAAATATGCTAAATGTGATTCATTTGTTGTGTACATTTACTTACGATAAAATAATTTTTGTAAATTTTTATATTTTTTCTTTGAGAGTAATTTTTTAATGTCTAATTTATAATGAAAATTTTTAAAAGGATATCCCAAATCTGTCAGTCTAAAGTTCCGATATCGAAGAATTAATAAAAAATACTTGTTTAAAGTAAATCCTTAAAATATATGTACTTAAATCATTAAAAAGTAGATAATAATAGACTCACATGTTTATAAAGGTATAAACACAAAGCTTTTCTGTTATTATGAGTAGCAGTCATATCAAATGAAGCAAGGAAAATAAGTGAAAATCCGAAACGTGTCGAAATTCATGATTTAATTAAGAAAAAATATTATTCATATCATATCATTAACGTTATTTTAATTGAAAAGTATTGATTAAAAGCATTTTCTTTCAGTAAGTTATTTAAAAATTACAATGAAATAAGTGTTAAAATCAGTTGGAAAATATAATTTTTAAAATCATTTAATGTCTTATTTATAATTAAAATTTTCAAAAGGACATCCCAAATCTGTTAGTCTAAAGTTCCGATATGGAAAGTGAAATTTGTTCTTCACCGCTTGATTTAATCGTCGTTCAATTATTTTTTTATTATTAACTGAGGCACCAAATATTATAATGAATTTCGCATCACTACAAACATTCATAACCATGGTGGGATTCGAACCCATGAAATATTGAACCACAAGTAAGAGTGCCAACCATTCAGGTGCCAGCTTGTCACGCTTCAAGTTCTTTACTTCTTCAAGTTTTCAGGTGTCAAGTTCTTTACTTCTTCAAATTTTCAGGTGTCAAGTTCTTTACTTCTTCAAGTTTTCAGGTGTCAAGTCCTTTACTTCTTCAAGTTTTCAGGTGTCAAGTTCTTTACTTCTTCAAGTTTTCAGGTGTCAAGTTCTTTACTTCTTCAAGTTTTCAGGTGTCAAGTTCTTTACTTCTTCAAGTTTTCAGGTGTCAAGTTCCTTACTTCTTCAAGTTTTCAGATGTCAAGTTCCTTACTTCTTCAAGTTTTCAGGTGTCAAGTTCCTTACTTCTTCAAGTTTTCAGGTGTCAAGTTCTTTACCTCTTCAAGTTCTCAAGTGTCAAGTTCCTTACTTCTTATCTACGCAAATGAAATGCTTAGAATGATTAATTTACCTCAAAGTAATGGTTTTTTATCAAAGTAAAGACTAAGGGTAGGATCTAATAATTGCGACTTCCCTTTCAACTGCCCACTTGCCCTTGTAAATGAATGAAATCTGCTTTCATTTTTTATAAAATATTTTCAGAAGAAAGTATTTTCTACTTACATTAAGAGAGAAAGTTAAATTTTAAGAAAATGTATTCAACTTAATGTGAAAATTAAGAATGAATAAAATGTCATTTTAAAATGCATCACAGGTCCATCAATTTTATGGTAATCTGAACAGTTTTGAATATAAGTTCCTAAATGATAACTATAAAATAAAGTAAAAGATTAGGCATAAAATAACTTTAAGCAATAATAAAGAAAAATTCATGATTAAATATTGACATAAAATACATAACATTAAAAATAAATAAACTGAAATATTTGGAATAAGTAATAATTAAATTTAGGAAATTTGTATGAAGAATAGTTAAGACAGGGGGAATATATCTCATAAATGAAGTACCAAAATATATCATACATTTGAATAAGATTATATAGGCATAGATTTAATAAACACATGTCCCCTATTTCGAACAAGTTGTTTTTAAAAAAAATTAGTTCCTGATAAAACTACTTCATTAAAAATATATTTCTCGAGAAAAGAGAAGCTTACTGATTATTCTAAGTTCGAGATTAACAAAAGAACCCTTTGAAAAAATGCCATATTACATACAAAAAAAGAAGCAGTACAGATTCTGCAATGCCTAATATTCTCACGTGTCTATAGTGGAAAGCAAGTCATTAAGAAGCCAGTGACTAAAAGAACTCCAGTCATTTGACTGTCCACTGTGACGGCCCTATGTGGTTATTACGCATGATTTTAAAATTAACCGAAGTAAAAATCGACAAATTTACAATCGTGGAAAAAGTAAAAAGAAAAGAAGAGAAATATATATCTAGGCGTTGATGGCGTGAGGCTAGAGGCATGGGAGACGCGATAAAAATTTATAAATTGCTCTTGGGACCAAAGCACGATAAAATGCCTCAAAGCCCTAGTCATCAATAATAACTTTCTTTTTCCCTACTTCAAACTTTATCTTTTTTTACTCCCAAATTTTTTTGGTATTTTTGTCGTCATTTCCTCTCTTTTCTGCCGCTTAGAAATAAAAATTTCCTAAGAAGATGAAGATTAAAAAAAAAGAGTGGAAAGTGGGAAAACGAACGCAGTAATGAAGAATGGGGAAAACCCGTTGTGTTCGATATCAGGGGCACTCCTGAAACAAAAAAAATTTACCCATTTTCTTTTACCACATGATTTATTTCTAGAGTTTTTTTTTCAACATATGTTAGTGAAGGTGAACTGTATTCCATTTGACCTAACCAATTTGTATTCTAATTCTGCTATTTTCCATAGAAGTAAATAACTAATTTTGCAAAATATATTTCTGATAAACTGATCGATTGCTTTTAAAGGAATTTTATTTGGAATGTGTGAGTTATAACCATCGTACATCAGCTTCAGTGCTGATTGACTATTTCATTACGAATGTACAGAATTTCTTTTTATTTCCCAGTTCTTCAAACTGCAATAGCAGATAACTGTCAGTAAATAGCCGCTATTATTGATATTTTCATTCTTCAAGCAGATACCGGCCACATGTTGATTGCCAATTTTTAAGAGAAACTGTGAATTGAGTGACTTTAATTATCAACACAAACTGTACCGAATTTAAAAACATTGAAGCTATTCGAGTGAAACTCCCAGGAGAAATTTTACTAGCTGTCAATCCTTTCCTGTAATTCTACATAGGCTACACAGTAACATGGCTACATTTCCTGTAATTCTTCATGCTAATTTACTTATAAAAAATGAAAAAGTGTGTGTGTGTTCCGTTCTTTTATACTTTCATTTTCTCGGTGAAGATGGTACACCCACTGGGTACCCCACTGTATAAGATATCATCACCTTCAACCTTCATAGCGCTGAATAGATATATCCTAAGGGCAACCAGGCATTGGAAAAAAATGTAATAATTTGATTTCATGAACCCATGTTTGTTTGATGCTCTAAGTTATATTGTAAGAATTTGAATAATAATAGAGCTTAAGTAATTCAATTTTTTTATTACAAAGAACTCAAAATCTTTCCATTTATCATTATTAACACCTGCCAATTTTTGTAAATTTTACATTTTTCCTTAATCCTACAATACATTTCATGGAAAGAAGATTTTATGCAAATAAATTTTAACGCATGCAAGTTGATCAAACCTAAAATTATTATAAGCTGCTATTTGAACTTCCATAATAATTTACATTGTACGAAAATAAATAAAACATTAAAAATATGTTAAATCGAAAAAATGTACTAAGCAAAAAAGTTTCATTAAAATCAAAAAAGTTGTAATAGTTTTGAGACAATATAAGTCATACAAAAATTAATTTAATAGAGAGTATTTTATATAAAGAAATAGGAAAAACTCAACTAAGGTTTCTAATAAAAGGTATATTTTTATCATAGCCTAAGCAAAAACTCATTTTAAAAGAGATGGCGTTTATTGGAACATCAAATTAAAATGTTTTCCAAAAATTTAAAACAGACGAAAAATCTTTATTTATAGCAAAAAATGCACTTAGAAATAATTATTATTTGTGATTTGCTCAAGTTTTTAGATTTTCTACTAGACTAATAAAATAACTAATTCTATTCTGTCTCTAAATATTTCTCTAAGAAAGAATATATAGTAATTTTGTAAAAGTATCACATATATAAAGTTGAATTAATTATATTCTAGAAAAAGTAGTTTTAAGTAATCTAATTATCAACTTTTTCAACATGAATTTCATTCAGATAAATATCTTGCTAATTTAAATATTTTTTCCGATTATAATCAGTAAGAAACAGAATAAATTTCTTCCACGGTTTTTCATTGTTTCCTTTCCTGTGTGTGTGGGAGTAAAAACTATTCATTTAATTAATAATTTTTAAAGGATTACTTGAGCAAAAGAAAGCCAATATAAACATGAAAAAATTAAAAATGTTTTCACTGCATTTCGAAAATGTAAACTTAACATTTATTGTCAAAACAATTCGGCATAAACCTTTGTCATTCACTTATAAAATAGAGAATTATTTTGCCCAGGAGAATAAACTAACTTCTTTGCATATTAAAATGCTTAGAAATATCCTACTCAAATTGCTGTTTACAATGACACCTCGACTGAATTTAAAATTTTAAGGAGTGAACATAAATAATCTAAGAAGAGATTTGCTAGTTTATTTTTTATTTCAGGATTTTGGTATTTTCTATCCCATGAATTACTATTTGTTGAATGATGTACATATTCAGTTTAGTATTACCCTATTTACTAACAACATACAGATTATTATATCTAGTAAACACTTTTTAATAAATTAATTATGATATTTTTATTTTGCGAAATGGTAAAACTGGTAAAAAGAAAGTTAGTTTGTTCAGTGTTTGTGAAATCTTCCAAATTACATCTAACAAAAATTATATGAATAGTATTTGACTGATTTTGAGTGTTACGTTATAGTGAGTGCTTACAAGCACAGTACAAATTTGATGTTCCCAAGAAACGTGAGATTGAGGCCTCTTGACACAACGAGACTGAAAAAGAATCTGAACAGAAGATCAGCATTCCATAAACTGCAAAACTCAAAATTAGAGACAAATATAATTACTTATAGAAATATTATTCTTCTCGTACTTATCATATATTAATGGCACACGATTACTATGAATGTATAGGATGAAAAGAAAGGAAATTTTATTACTTGTTTGAAATTCAAAATAACTTGCTTTCAACTTCCTTTTCAAGAATTGAACCGAAATTAAAATAAAGAGGTTGGTGTTATCTAATAAATCTCAATTTGTAAACACCTATATATTAACAAGAAATTAATTTTTAGAAGTTTTTATGAAAATAATTACCCAAAGAGTACAATAAGAATTTAAAAAACTTTATCTAACAATAATTAAATTGTTTCATTACAGTATTAATTCTTGAATGTTCATCATAACGATAGACACTCATTTACGCATTGCTGCTAAGGTATTCTTGATCCCAGAACATCAATACATTTCCGTAAAATTAATAAACTGACTTTTGTAAAATCGATGCAGAATAAAAGATCATGCAAAAAAATGAAATCATTGCGGTAAATGTAAATAAGAGTATATCGCTTGAATGGTTAGAATCTCAAGATCTCATTAGTGGTTGAGTAGTACATTTTCACCTACTAATTGAGTAGAATGGATTGGTAGGAAAATATTGAAAACAATTTTAAGGCTGTATATTAACCATAAATTTTTCCTGATAAGTTCTACAATCAAAGAACCCAACATATAAATCAGTTATGAAATTGAAGGAGTCAAAAGTTGATTTCGGGAAATGATAGCATCTGGAAATGATAGCAACTTCGTGGTATTAACGAATCATTCAGATATATCTCATCATTTAGATGAACGTTTGACAACGCAACAAACGCATTATATTTTATTTCAACAACTTTAGCATCTGCTGCACGAAGGATTTTTATGTAGAATTTTGAAAAGGATTCCTTTGACAAAATGCATTGATACTAGGTTTGAGGTTAGATGGTGTAAATAAATAGACACTAACATGACAAATGAGGATAAATCGTCTTTTTGATGCATCGGGATTTCATTTAGGATGCTAAATATTGTGCGTAGTAAATATATACATATTTGCCTTAGAGTCTACAAGGGTATAACTCTATTTTCCTGAGAAGAGTAGTAAAATCATATTAGACTAAGGTTAATCGTGATACTAGAGACGTTACTAAGTACAGTAATCAATTGCAGAGGCTATATGTTTTCTATAATCTCTACGAAAATCTACACACCTAAGAAGCTATTATGAAGAACTAGGTAAACCGAAACCATACATTTCCTTCAACATATTGCTGGAGATTCAGCAAAAAAATAGCAGGTGGAGTTTCTTAGGAGCTACCAAGATTTAATTTCAATAAAATATATGCAACTTTGGTTAGTTTTTTAACCAAAAATTACATAGCGGACATACCAGAGATTTTAAAGGTCGACATTATACTAGTGACATTTGTCAGGTATTTAATAGAAAGTATTCTTAGGTCTGAATTAAAGTAACCTGAAATTTTGTTCCTTATGCACAGATTAAAAATTTTCATTTTATGTCATGTAGAGCATTTAATTGTATAAGTTTCAAAAAATTCTGATTTCAAACATGTAATTTTTCTATTTCTCAATTAAAAGCTCCATTAAAGTCCATTAAAACATCTATTTTTCCATTAAAAGTTACTTCCTCTGTTCTCATGTCAATAATTCACAGAATAATTTTCATTTTAATTCTCGAAAATAACTCGTATTGTTCCTTAAAATCAAAAGCTGACTTCCATCAGGTAAATTAATAAAGTGCAGCTTGTATTTAAGCATTTAAAGAATGCTATATAAATTAAGATACAAACAGAATAATATTTTCTACTTTTTCCTTTTTTTCTTTTGATGATATTACTATTATAATTAGTATATCAAAAAGAAAAGATGTGAAAAGAATAAAAATAAATATTGCATATATTAATTACTTATTTTTAATCACTTATTTCATGTATTGTTAGGAAATTTTGAATTAATTTTTGCTTTGTTATTCAATTCTACCTTCATAATTACTCAGAAAATTTTATAACAAATAAATATTGCTTTAAATGTATTCGGAACTCAATAAAAGTAAAACTCTTTTGGAAAAATATCAAATAAAAAGTAAATATTAATAAATGGTTTACATCCTGTAAAACAAATTTAAGAAATAAATGTAGAATATCCTAAAAACAATCTCCAATCTCCAACAGAAGAAAGAAAATCATTCCCTTCTAATTTATTACTGGGAAACTAATCAATTCAGCATTTGTTATTATGTTATGTAAGTAATACGTTTTATCTAAAAACTTTTTTCTTGGAAAGAGATACCTTCTTCATAAGTAGCTATTCCAAAAACAAACATGAAAACCAATTTCTGGAAAACTTTTAATAAAAATAAATATTCGCCAAATGCCAAAAATCATCCAGTATTGTAATTACTTCCGGCTTTTCAAAAATGTTGTTCGCTGCAGTTACAGTTAAGTTCATATCTTTCTTGCAGGTTTATCAAGCGGAATGAGATGAATTTTACTTGAGAAATGAATTCATCCAGTGAGTTGAAAAACATGGTTGTCTTTGTGTTATCCCAGGACTCAAAAATAAGCTTTGTAATTAATTATTTCAATTCTGTCTCTTGGACGAACAAAAGACGATGTCGTCATTAAGACTTCTGTCAATGCAACTTGAATTTGTCGACAAGGAACAAAACAAGAGTGTTCTTTTGTACAGAATGTTCTGTTGTTCGCTATAGAGAACGCCACCTATACCTAGAGGATGAATATTAATTGGGGAGCCCGAATGCTCTCGCTCAAATAGGCAGCGTGGGCCACTTCTGATCTTGAATAAAAGAACTTGAAGAAGAAAAAATTAAATGAAAGGTCTGATTGATCAAAGTTACGAGTGGGATACGCACTGAAACACGGACAGCAATCCGAGCGCAACAATTGCTTTATAATGAGCTTGCAAAAACTTATCTCTTGAATGCTTTTGTGACTTGGCTTTACTATACTGAAATCAATTACATCGGTGATATTGCAGAGATGTTTGTTATGAGAATTTAAAGAAAAAAAAACTTATTTCAATGCGATTATAAATGGAAATAAAAAAAGCATCAATGAGAAAAGCATAAAGTTAATAATAATTAACCCTCAGAATCGCAGTTAATTATATAAATGTCACGTTTGCTCCAAGTATATTTTTAAAAGGAATAATGAATTTAGATTTGTCTTATAAAAGAAATAAAAAATAACTTTTCAATTCTTTATTTCATTTCATTTCATGCACATTTAGATTATGTTTTTTTTTTCGAATTATTTCTGACGAAAATTAAAATTAAATGTGTTTAAATTAGTAAATAACAAGAAAACAAAGATGCACATATATTATAAAAATCGTCTTGGTAAATTGTTTGCATAAATTATAGAAGGATTTGTGCAATTGGTGTATTTTATTATATTTTTTGTAAGAGTTTTTACTGTGTTTGCATCTATAGACTTCCATTTTCGACTCATTTATTTCTGAAGTACATTTAGCTGATTTGTGAGTTGGAAAAACTTCCGGAAATTCGACGCCTCATTAAAAAAAGCAAAAAACAATATAACTGAAATTTTAAAATCTTCCTAAATACATGAAAGAAAATTTACAAAAATAAAGAAATTTAATGAAACACTAGAAATACAATTTATCGAAACTATCATGCAAATAATTTTTGCAATATTTTCACTAGAATTGTACTAAATATTTCATTAAAATCCTATTAAATTGCTTCATTGATGTATATTTTGAGCAATTGCAATAACAATCATAAATCAGAAAAAATTAATATATTTAAAATTTAAAAACTTGTCATTAAAAGAAATCATTAAATGTATTAAAAATTTTGATTATGAAAAATTCAAATTGATGATAATGATGATAATTCAAATTAATAAAATTAAATGATAATTTATTATTTTCCTTCCACTTAAAATAATGAATTTTTGTTTTGATACAAATTACTTCAATAAAGTTGAAGTGAAAACTTTCCCTTTTTATTCATTCACAATTCTAAAAACATAATAATAAAAGAAATTTGAAGCACTCCATAAATTTCAAAAAATAAAATGTAAAAAAATAAATATTTAAGAAAATGTAATTTAAATTATATAAAACTACTATAGAGAGAGACTTCTGCATTTAATGTACATTAATTTAATAATTGTTTGGATAACGTGACCTTAAATATTGTCTGAAAGTGAAATAAGAAGCAAACATATTTCTTTTTACTAGGACACTAAAACAAATATGTTATTTTACAATTTGTCAGTAATTTGCATAATATTCATCAATTAATAACATTCATGTTATTGATAATGAAAACAAAGGAGAAATACGTTTACTATTGCTGATAAAGAGAAATATCTTTTAATTTCTTATTATGCTGTACATATTAGCCTATTTTCCATTGTCGTTTAAGTTTTAGACGGTCTTTTTAAGTGAATTTATTTTTATTTGGCTAAACATTTATAATTTCTTATTAGAAAAAGCAAATAAGGTTTTGCTTTGAATTAATATTTTCATTTAATTAAACATAATAAGTTTCCAAAATATAGGATGATATTTTTTAATTGTGAAATTAAAACTCTGCAAAAAACTACTAATTCAAAGCAATTCTGTGATTACTGTGGGAGGAATAATTATTGAATTTGAAAAAGGATTCATCACGGGTATGATCAGCTGCAATGAACGGGACATCGCCAGGATTCTGGGAATATCGGTCAGTAAAGTATGCACAATTTTGAGGAAGATTGTAAACGATGTTACCCCTACAAAATTATTCATATAAAAAATTACTTGTTGTAGACCTTTCAAAACTTTCTTTGCAATTCCTTGAGAGCATTGAACATTCTTCTTCTTCATTGGCACCCCAAGATGGGCCTTTGCCTTCCTCGGAAGTGCATACCAGGACCCCCTATTTTTGGATAAGGTCATCCAGTTTGTCACTTTTAGTGTTTTTAGGTCGTTTTCAAGGCAGTCACGCAATCGGAGTTTCGGTCGTCCTCTTCTTCTGGTGCCAATGGGGCGAGCCAAGAAAATAGCATTGAACATTTCTTAGGCTTTTTCTCTCAAATTCCTAAAAGCGACTGTGTAGGGCCAATTTAAAGCAAAGTTTCTCGTTGGCTCGTTCTTTTTCTAGGAACATTCTTTCACTTCTACAGGTGCTGTTACCTGCACTATCAATTCAAATGCTTCGAATTTGCTGCCTGGTTACGTCATTCCAGCAAATTTAGTGTTCAGGGTAACTCCATATATGTGTAAGATTTTGCTACTTTTAACACTACGAAGTATACAGCTTAATAGCCAATGAATGTTAAGTTGTGTACCTTATTCCAGCTCCTCTTCTTCAACTGTAACAGAGATCAATCTTTGTCCTTGAGCTCCGAAAGGCAATTTAAAAGCGATGTCCTACGGTGATCCCAAGATGGTGCAATTTCACACAAGCTAAGGATTTGCTGCGAAAGGATTATATTAGACATTTGGAAAGGATTATATTAGACAGTCCCATTTCCCATCACTCTGGCCCGCTCCTGAACTCAAACATTTTAATTTCTGGCACTGAGGGTACCAAAAAATATTATGTATTGCGGTGGTATCACGAACCTAGATTCCCTAAAGGCGTTTACTGTGCACCATATCCACAGAATCCATCCAGATTCTTTTTGCTCCGTTTTGAACTATGCAGTTTCACGCTTTCATCTCATAACTGAAGACGATGGACAATACATTGAAAATCGGATATCTTAGTTCTGCTGTTCAGTGTGAATGCCTTACTTAATATTTTCATTTCATTATGTTTCTGGGAAAGTGTTCGCTATTCATTTTCCTAGTTATTGCAATGTAAAATTTTCCTTTTGTCAAAGCGTCAACTATTGTTTTCCTTTCACTGACGATTGTCTTTGTTTCTGTTAGCTTACAACGCCATCTCTCGGTGTGATTTTAATTTTTATCCCTGCCTGAAATATACCCATATTTTTAGGAGTATACAATTGAAATTTCAGACATTAGTTGCTCTTTTATTGCATGATTTCAATTTCAAAACTTAAAAAAAACATCGTAAGTACCTAAGTATATATATACATGTTCAAAATGTGGAATAGATGATACTATTTAATTATTATGCTATTTTCGGTTGATTTATTTCCTTAAACTAGTACAATGACAAAATATGAATTTACAGACAAAATACTTAAATTTTCTTTAAAAAAATAATTAAAAATTAAACTACTCATTACTATAAAATATTCATACAATAATCATTAAGTAAAGATAACTATCTGGAAGGTAATAATAATAATCAAAGCATCTTTTTTCAAATTTTCTTAGACAGAATTATTAGAATGGGTTTAAAAAAATAGTAAAAAATGTATTTACTCTTAATGTGTAGTATACAATGGCTGTCCTAAACGTAAGGCTAAAAAAATATGCGATTAAAGTAATGAAATTTAGTAAACATGTTTCTCATAAAGAATGATACAAGCAAAGATAACAAAACAAAATACACATGAGTTAAATGTAATGTAATATGCAAAAGAGAGTAGCGTTGTTTAATGCAAGATTCAAGATTGTCTTTGTTCAATCTAAAAAAAAACAAAAGAAAAATCTGAAGCTTCCTTATATAAACATACAGGTGCCACAATTATCCCTGATGATAAAACGGTTGTTAAAAAAGTGATGATAATAATGTTATTGTTAAGATTATTCATTACTGTCTGTAACCAAAATTATCTTTCAACACCATAACCAAACACCGTATAACAAATTATATGAAAGAGTAAGCAATGCAATGGCTCTTCCTACAGTGTCTGGAATATTTTCGAAAGAATTTTTGTCCATATTCCTATATTTAAAAAAATTATGAAAAAATGTTTTTTTTAATTCTAGATAATCTTAAGCAGGTGCAATTATTAGCGGTTGAGCTTTATCGTCCACAGAAACGAAATGAACCCCAATAACTTTTCGGTAGTGTCACTTGGAGGTGGGTTTAATCCATCAAGAATCCCATCTAAAGATGGTATTCTTAATGGATTCTTGAGAAAGATAGGATGGGAGGAAGAAGGGATTCTGTGTGATCAGTGTGATTTGCAGGAATTGAATTGATCAGTGTGACTGACATGAAAGCAGAAAAGGTATAAAATGAGGTAAGTTCATATTATATCCTTTATATAGGATCTGAAAACCTATATCGGATGCCTGCAGGGTGATAATGGCTTTTCGGGAAAGAATGATCGGTATCGTTTTGTGTGTTAAATATTAATTTATTCAAAATTATACATGGCTCCGATATTGTTCTGTTCAAGGTTACTGCTCAACTATACACAGATTGCTTTGTGTGACTGTCAGAGAAGGGAACAAGACACGTAACGGTCCTTTTCAGCTATCTAAACTTGCCTGCTTTGATGTTTTCATCCCAGACGTAGAAGTGAAATGGAGCAAAACCCTTCTCATTTTTCATAGGAATACTGAAAAACAATTACTATTGTTGTTATTGTTTCTTTTTTGGAAAAATATTTCTTCATTCACTTATTATCAAATGCTGCATACACACTTTACATTGGGAAACTTAATAACTCCAGCTGAGTATTAACTTTGAACTGTACAAAATCTATGGAGAGAAGATTGGTTTGGTTTGGTTTGTTTGTCGCTCAACGGTCATTTTTTGCACACGAGGGCTAATTAGACCAGGACTTACGGTTTAAAGTGGATTCCGAACCACTACAAACTTCCATGCCCAAGGTGGGATTCGAACCCACGAACTGTTGAACCGAAGGCAAGAGCGCTAACCATTCGGCTGCCAGCTCGGCTATGGAGAGAAGAAGACATCACATTAAATCAATAAAACTATCTAGAATGAGATGGGCAGGCCACCTCATGAGAATGAGTACAGAGAGAACACCAATAAAGGTCTTCAACACCACCCCTTTCTGTAGTAGACCAAGAGGAAGACCCAAAAAGAGATGAAAAAGAGATAATTTTGAAGCAATAAATCCTATTTAAAAAGATTGTAAGACGGGAATTAAGTCTCATTGCTAATAAATGTTTTTCAGATACTTTTTACAGTCATTTAAATGAATGTTGGAAGGCAAATCACGAAAATATGTAACTCCATTGCAGAATATATTGGATGAAAATACATGTCAGATAATATGCCGATAATGAATACCGAAATTCATTTGTTTCAAAACTTTCAGTACCTGTTGATGCCTTGTTGTATAATTTACAGATCATTTCTCTTGCTGAAAATTTTTTTATATTGTTGTAATTGATTCCTATTATACTGAAGTTAAAATTTTAGTATCTAATTTTATCGAGAAGAAGTACTAAATTCTTCTATAGATAAAATAATAAGTATTGATTATTTTGCCTACATTTATGTTATTTTTATGAAAAAAAATGACATATCCCCACACTTTGCAGCAGTGAAGCAGAAACCTGAACACTCAACTTACATTTTGTTAAAAACATGGCACTTTCATTAAATATGTTTCTTTTATAACAAAAGAAACTGAAAAGCATAAAATTAACAATGGAAAATAAAGTAATCAAAATATTTTCTATATAAAGTAGAAATATCGAGAAAAAAATTAAAAAGTTATACTAATTACAAAATATTAATATGTTAATGAAATTTTTTAACTCGCTCCTGGAAATTTAATAATTTTGATAGAATAATTTTTTTTAATTTATTTTTATATTACTTTTCTAATTCAATACTCTTAATTAGAAAAAGTATGTTCATGATCTTACTGATAAATAAATATTTTTTACGTTTTTATATTCAAATAAAAAAATTAAAAATTTAGAGAAAATTTTCACTGCACCAATTATAAGGATTATAATTTCTCTAGATAGGATGGTTCAAAGATAATAATAATTCAATAAAAAATATTGAATTCTCAGATATATCCAAATGAATTGTATATTCCTTTCTATAATTAATGTTTGAAATAAAACTGGAAATGTTCTTCTAATCTTACCAACAGCGGCAAATCCAAACAAATGTATGTATCACAAGCAGCGCGCGTTACTCATATTACATAAATAGGTTGGTTTAGAGCACACATGTGTAATGTTCTCGTTCCTTATTTGTGAGAAGTTGTAAGAGGTGAAAAATTAACTGCATGGGTTAAGAAGTAAAGAAAACTATATCATTTTAAGAAAAAACCAGTCACTTTGTTTTTTTGAAGGATATTCAAAATAATTTTAAGAAAATATGTCTTCTATGAAACTCGTTACATTTTTTTTTTTTTTTTTTACAAATTATGTATCTTTGTTCATCAAATTAAAAAAAGTAGCAAATATCATCATTTCTTGGGAAAATATATGTAGTTTAAGTTTTAGAGTCCAGCATATTTTTAATCATCTAAATTTAAAGCTACGTAATAAAAACTAAAACAGCACAAAAAATATGAGGTTTTTACAATATGCACCCCTTATTATCTTCTCAGAACATTTTTCATGCACAATGTTCTGTTTATTCCTCATTCCAATATTGTATTTCAGAGAAAGAAAACTTAAAAACTCCATAGCGCGCTATCCCAAAACTACTTTCAACTATAAATTTGAATCAGCCTAGATTTTAAATTAAAATGGTTCATTTACTTCCAGTATTTATTATTAAATCTTGAACCTTTTTCCAGATGAATTCGACTTTAAATTCTGTCTCATCCTAGGAGAAATTTTAAATCAAAACTGGTATTTAAAAGGAATTTCATTTCACGCAATCAAGTTTAAAATTGTCTCAAATTAATAACCAATTCGTTAACATTAATCCTTTGTGTAAATCTAAAGTAATGTAAGTATACAAAAATCAGAGTATTTCCTTAAAATTACGTCTGTAGGTAATAAGATTATTTTCTGAAATATTTATCTTTTATAAATTTGCATACGTATTTAACATATCAAGACGGTTTGATTAATATACATAAACATAAATCGATTTTAATGCTTAGTTAGAAAAAATTATATAAAAACAATATTCAAGTTTCCTTGTAATGAAAAAAATTCATCCTCATAAATTTTGCAGAAAAAATTATAGTTTCACAATGTAACCAACTTGCATATTAGATAGATAAAAAAAAATAGGTAGAAAACTTTAATTCAATTCTAAAATACTACTAGTTTTCATAAAATCCATCCTCACCCAGTGGCTGCGCCACGTTGCGGGCATGCTTCCTGCTGTTATACTTTATAACTGACTTTCTCATACTTTTAAAACTACTCCATGGTCCTCCGAATTCCACAGCTGCTGCCAGGAAGCAATGAAGCGGACCGATTCTACGCTTCTGTCCACTTCAAAACAAGCGCGCATTAAAACCATCAGGAGAGAAGTTTACTGCCCTCCGGAGACGGTGAACATTGTTACCAGGAGCTAAATTTATGTCCCCGCTGATAAATGCAGCTTTGCGAAGCGGACACTTTACCCCGTCGCAGAGAATAGCTTTGACTTTTCGAATGGAAACAGTTAAACCAACGAGAAGAAAGGTATTTAAGGGAATACTGAATCCTAGGGGAAGTGGAAGTACCTGGTAGATGCAGTTGCCTGTCGGGAGACAGCCTGAATATAGTCAAATAAATTGCTGAAGAGAAAGTCCGGAAATTATCTCGAACAGCTATTAGAGAAAATAGATTAATTTTCTTGAAAGATGCAATAAAATCGTGTTTAATATCTTGATATTACAGTTGAGATTTTCATGAACATATAGTTTATTCAAGCAAAAACTTGCTTAGTAAAACAATTCTAATAATTAAATCTTTATATGTAGTTTCTGCTTGAGATTCATTTGTGGGTGAAATATTTAAACATAAAATTAGATCACTAATAAATAGTAGTCAAGTTGAATGTTAAAATATTTGCAAATTGATTTTTCAGTGGTCAATTTATTCATTTTTTATGCTTTTTTTAACGAATGACAAAGACAAAATAAAATGTGTTGAGGAATAAGGAAATATATTACTTATGAATATAATAATATCTCAGATAATGGATTAATAAAAAACAATGCGTTTTTTTTTTCTTTATGAACATTTGTAATATTTTGTTTGATGACCATATTATAATTTGTAAACTTTAGCGATAGTTATTAGTTCACAGTTTCACAATATCTTTGATTATTATTGAAACTGTACACTAACGAAACTAGCATTGGTTTCCAATTTGAATCATTTCTGATATCAAAAATTAATAAGCTACTTAAATTTTTATAGTCGTTAAAAATTTAGATGGCTTTTTTAATCAGAAATCCCTTAAGTTGAAAAAGCATCAATTCAATTATCTAATCATATCATTTTTTAAATAAAGTTACAAAACTTATTTTGTCCATGTACTGATAGTTATTGAAATATTATACAAATGAAAATAAAAAAGTAGATACACAGAAATTTAAAAAAATTAATGAGTTTCAGGAGCAGAATAATACAATGATGGTTATAAAATGTTAATAGTTATTTATTAACCGTAGAAACGCTTGTTTGTTATTTTATCATTCTTCTGTTCCAAAATATCTTGCAGCATAAAACTAAAGCCTGAAAACCCTTAAATAAAGCCACAATTTGATATAACGGATTAATGTATTTGTGTTTCACGGTCTCACATTCCCATATGCATTAGGAGTATTAAAAATAATCGAACATAATTTAAACTGTTTTTAATGAACAGTTCCAAATTTACATTTATTAATGAAATCCTTTAAGCACTTTTTAATTTTTTTTTAACATGCAACAATAGAGTCATCCATTACCTATCTAAACATACAAATATTTGTAGAAAATTTTCCGTTTTGCCTTTTTATAGTATTTTTTCCCTTCAAATACTAGTTTTTCACATATCAAACACATTTAAATTACATCAATTATTTTACTTTCAATTAGTTTAAAGTTGTCTCTAATTTGTTTTGATTAAGGTAGAGTCTTAAAATCTGCAGAAGGACGAAAATAATCCATAAGAAATGGCACAATTTCCTGTCTAGACATTTCACCAATCAATTTATTTAGTTTGTTAGTTATCAAAAGGAAAAAAAATGCGTCTCTTAATATTTTTATCTTAATTTTCAGTTTTATTTTATATATATATTTATGATATATATATATATATATATATATATATATATATATATATATATATATATATATATATATATATATTAATTTATTTTTGTGTTTGCTAGAGAGGATAGTTGATGAAGAGTTTCATGTAACTTTATACTTGGATTTTTGGAAGATTTTTCCAAACTTTTTTATAAATCATTTTTCGATGAGTAATAATAGTTGGGTTGCAATAGTATCATGTTTACATTTATATTTTATTTCGACAAATATTACCTGATAAGACGTACAAAAATCAAAGAAGATTTCATATCGTATGTGTTCCAATATATATAAGTAAATAAAACTAAAATTCCTGCACATTTTATGTGCTTAAATATAATAGTTATTAAACAAAAAAATAGTGTGTGTGCGTGTGTGTGTGTGTGTGTGTGTGTGTGTGTGTGTGTGTGTGTGTGTGTGTGTGTGTGTGTGTGTGTGTGTGTGTGTGTGTGTGTGTGTGTGTGTGTGTGTGTGTGTGTGTGTGTGTGTGTGTGTGTGTGTGTGTGTGTGTGTGTGTGTGTGTGTGTGTGTGTGTGAATAGATTATAAAACTCAACGTATCAAAACTGCGCGGATTTTACATTATACTTCCTTTACATTTAATACAAATAATATTTTTTTAAATACTTTTTAAGTAACAGATGATCATTGATCATATATGAAATATATTAAATTTTGAGATAAGATTTATGACTATCGAAATTAATATAATTTTTTAACTGTTCTTCACAATAAAAATATAAGTGTGAAGGAGAAAGTTTCTTAATTAATCTCTTAATTAAGATAATTATACAACCATTCTCTTAATTACTAGAGAATTATACAACCATTCTCTTAATTACATAATAAGTAAACAATGATATAAAAATTAAACATCTATTATCAGCAATTTCCCCGCTAGACGACGGGGGTAAAATAAAGAAAATATATAGTTTCGTTCAACGTTACTTTGTCATCAATAAAATTCTCAAACAAAAATACCAACTAAAAAGAGCATCTAAAAGAAATTTTTTCTATCTTTCTTTTCTTACTGTAATTGCTACAAAATGGAAGTTCAGCTAACGAGAGTTCAGTTAAGAAAACAATTCTGGTAGAATGGGAATCTTACGATTCGAAGGATGAAGAAGGGTATACCATTAAAAAAAGAGAGAACCCAGTTTTTGATCTCTTTTTCACCTGAAATGCTTCACCACTAGCCTAGGACTTTTTGTCCTTTGCTTTGACAAGTCCTCATTATTTTCGCATCGATCCTTTTAGTAAATTTTTCTTACCGCCTTTCATTTCCCACTCTTTCTTAGATCTAGGAAAAAGATTTTTTTTTCATCGTCACTTACCTACACGCGTGACGAGAACTATCTTTCCCAATTTTCTTTCTTGTTATCACTTCCAACCCAGCTACGCCTAACTTTTTTTTAAAAAAAATGAAAATTATAAAATTACTTTCCCATTTGCAAATCCATTGTCTTGAGTTTGTCAACGAAGAGACATTAAGAAAACCTACTTTATTAAAACATGAAATAATCGCTTAAGTATTCCTTTGCATCAACTTTATCTTTATAAGTTTCTTATCTCTTATTCCTAAGTGATTATGAAACAATTATTCCTCACTTTAAAGAGTATATTTAACTTATTTCTTCTACAAAACAAGCACATTATTTAATCATTATTTTTAATTGAGTAGCATCAAATTATTTTTTAAAAATGAGAATTTTTGTATCTGTTAATCAACTATATGTAGCCTTATTGTTATGTGTATAATTTACAAGGAAAAATAATATTGATTTTTGAAATGCCTAATAATATACTTAATTTCCTAATATAGTCAAAATTTAGAAACATGCAGGTCTCATGCTTGGTGAACATCTTTGTGTTAAATAATTTATTAAAGGATAAGGACGAAAGATCTTTAAATTTCATCAGGCAGTAATGATTTCGTCTGAGGAAACTGTCATTTGCATCTTTATTGCACAAATAATGCAAAAATGTTTTTTCACAAATCATCAACTATGTATCGATAATGGAATTGAAAAGAGAGTGGAATTAGGAGCTGCATGTGACACTTTCTTTTAAAAAAAATTATACGAGATCAAGCATCTGACTTTGTAGTGGATTTTTGTTATTTTTTTTAACACAAATATTATAAATTTCTCTTCTCCCTTCATTTTTTCCAAAGTAATAATCTGTATCTTTCCAAAATTATGTGTAGTACTTTTAAATCTTCAGCCTTCAGAAAGCTTTTTTTCTAGTCTGAACTATTTTTAATATAAATTTTAAAAACCGAGATTTAATTTTCTGTAGTTTAAGCCGTTAAAATAAACATCTATCTTAAAACATTTAAAAATCATTGATACATAAAATGCTAGAAATATTGATAGTTTTAATTTATGAATTGATTTTACGTTTAATTAAAAAAAAATAGGCATCATGCATCAATAAAATATCAATCTGTACGTCAAATTAATTATATCTGTAGAATGTAAATTAATATGTCCCATACAGAATAATATTTCCAATATAGAATCAATATTTTCTATGTATTCCAATTTTTTAACATGCCTTGTTTCAACTGTTCCAGATGAACATGCTTTCAATATAATGCAAAGTATTCTTATATAATTGAACATTAATGATTACATTATAATATTAATTATTTCAAATTAGGCAGTATCTGATAGTTAAGCACTATTAGAATTTAGTTTAGGCAATTTTTAAAAAAATGTTTGCACATGTTTTGATGCAGTTTTACGAAAATAAATGTATTATAATATGTTCTTAATTGAAAAGAAATTGCATGCATATCAAGTTTTATTTTCATGCATCAAAAATGAGTAGAATAATCAAAAATCTTAAGTAATTGTAATAGAGGATCAGGTTTATTTTTGCTTTTTATTAGATAGGAAAGGGAGGATTAAAAATAGGTTAGACATGTCTTTATGAACGACTTTAATGGTTCCTTTACAGCTCTAGAATCTTTTAAATATAAAAAAGAGTACTTTTTTTGTAAAAATACTCTATTTAAAATTGCAAAAGAAAAGTATTTATTAAAAATTAATTTTCATTAAAACTGGCTTAAAAAATGTAAAAAATAATTTGTAGGATAAAATCTATCAGGAATTTTGCATGAAACCTTGTTCTCCAAATTATTTTTAAACTTGTACCCTTAAGTTTTTACTTTAAGTTATGCAGACGAGCATTTTCTGTTAAGAAAGACTGTAGAATACTTTCGACGTATGATCGTGCATTATGCTATTGAAACATTGAGCGTTTCGTAGAGCTGGAATAAAAAGTAAAGCCATTGTTAATACAAGAGAAATGCAACGGTCACTGTTCTAAAGGTATATGCTTACAAGAGGTGTCCAAAACGTGCATTCAATGGCGTTCCATACCATCCTCTTATGATGATGAACTAATAGGACGAATGCACGCTGGCAACGTGCACCCTCCACAATCTTGCCAAACATGGACACACGACCTTCGTGATGCTGTAAATTGATCCGGGATTAATCTGAAAACAACACGTCACGCTACTCTACTGTCCAAGTAAACCATAATCTCGATAAGTTATAATTCAGCATCCCACTAAGTCAGAGAGAAACGAGCAGGTAAGCATTTCTCTTTATGAGTCGACGCAAAAGCTTTTCACTAGGCAACAACGTTCAGATGGAATCTGAGCATGAGAAAACTGCTATGCAATTTCTTCATTGAAATAGGTATAGGTGTCGCTAATGTCGACTAATTTACATGAATACGTAGAAAAGTTTATGATTTGTATATCACAAAATCTATTTCTTAGTGTGTAAGTTTCAGGTCTTGCGCTTTCTGGAAATTTTAATGACCAACAATGCATTTCTGATGAAATTTATTGATTTTATTGCATTTTGAATTTAAAAATATTTAATATGAAAATAATTGATATAAAATTCCTTAAATACATCTGTTGTAATATGCATTTAATTCATTTTTTTATCATGAGTGTAATTTATCCTTTAATCAATTATATTGTTAAGAATAATTATATAATTAATAATTATTCTTAAGGAGAAATGATAACTACTGTTACGCATTTAATTAATTGTTTTTATTTTAAGGTATTAACTCTCATATTTCTTATGTATTATTAAAAATGAGGGAATAAGTAATAAGTAATGGGAATAATATTATTAAAAATAAGAAAAAATAATTAAGTGATGGGGACTATACAAATTTCGTTGAATTTACACCTGCAAGATGATTATCAAAAAAATTTGAAAAAGCGATATTTCAAATATTTGAAAATAATCTAATTTCTAAATTTGGAAATATAATCATAAAATACTTAAAACTTCTGAGCAATCTCAAACTAACAAAAAATTTTGTTGTTTTGTTGATATCAATTTGATTTGAATCTAAAGTTACAATGAAACAGGAACATTGAGATTATAATTATTGATTCTTTGTGCTGGAGCAAAAACTGAAAGTTGTTTTGGAAAATATTGCAAAAATGATTTTTGCGTTTCTTTAAAGTGAAGAAATAAAAACAGTTTACATGGAGAAAACATTGCTATCAAATAATTGAGAAACGATTAACTTCACTTTCATTTTAAATGCTGTGGAAAAAGTTTAGGAAGTATCAAAATATTATAAAATTTGTGTAACCTCCATTGAAGAGTGATTAAAAATAAACATTAAACTTCTGAGAGAATGTCTGTTACAATTTTATAAATGACGATTCTGGAATTTCAGAATAAAAGTATTTTGTGTACAAGAACCTGGGAAAATATAATAACAAGAGTAAAAAAAATAATCCAGAGAGGAAAAGTGTGTAATGGTGTTGTAGCTGCCGTTTATTTGGAAATAGAATAAACAAGATTTGTGAAATTAAAACAGGAATCTAAAAACACTTTTGTAATTGTTAAACTCTTTTTCAATTACTCTTTTACTTTCACAATTACGCATAGAATGATAAGCACTTTTTGTTTACCATGAACTGCATTAAAATGAAAATAGAAAATGGAAATTAAGCTGAAGGAGAGAGAGAGAAGTGCATATCAAACTTCACAGAATTATAAGACAAAATCAAGATCCAAAAATCTATCTGTCCTGCGAGAGAATATAAAATAAAAATTGTTGTTACTAATGACACTTGGACAAGCCAAGCTTCCTATGCCTTGGCTATGCGAATTTAAGTCAATGGGGAGTGTCTTTCGTTTTAATCAAAGCACCATGAAGGTGAAAGTACGACTTTGCTCTACACACATGCTATAGGGACCCGTTTATAGGGTAGGCAACCATTCACACCTCATTCATTCAAGGAAAGAACAAAGACAGAGGGAGAAAGTACATCCATGCCCGAACCGGGATTCGAATCCAGGACCTCCTTATCCGCAGTCAGGCACGCTGACTACTAGACAAGTTGAGCGGCAAAAATAAAAATGAGTATTTTAAACAAAATTTATACTTTTAATTTATAATCTCTTTTCAATATATAAAAATATCTCCATAAATATTTTATAAAAATATTTATTATTTTTATAAAAATGTAAGAATAAAAAATCATATTTTTGCAATATTTATATTTATATAAATAAAAAGTTTCTAAAATTGTTTTGCTGCATTAGTATAATAATAAATAAGGATAAGAATTTTTTATGCTTAATTTTTTGGAAGCTTATACTGTGTGATTTTAAATATAGAAATATTTAAAAACAAATAAAATTGAAACTACAACTCCTTTTTTGATAAAATAACGCCTTCAAAAGTTTTTGATACCTGAAATTCATTACCAATTTGAATGACCATTGCTTTTGAAAAATATGGATTTTTACTGGCCATTTTGAAACTATCTATACGGATATATTTTCTATCATTCGTTCGACTAACTTAACCATTCATTTTTCTTCCAGCAACTATATTTACATATGCATTTAATTTCAAAGACATGGTTTCAAAGCGACACGTTTCAAAGACTATTTTTGAGGTTTGACACTTTTTAACAATAAGTTATTATCTCAATGAAAATCGGCAAAAGTTGTCCTATAAAATAACAAATTAGCTTTACACAATTTTCTCATTCTTCTTGTACCAAAACGCTTCATCAAGTTTTTCAAAAGGATAATTTTATCATGTGATTAAAAATGAAGGAGCATATTAACAGATCTACGCAAAAGAGTTTCCACATTTTATTCATGACTACATCTGATATAAAGGTATAAAGGATGAGAGATTATGCAGAGAAAATTATACTCTCAGTACATAATTAGAATAGTCTGTAATGAAATCTTCAGACATAATAATGCGAGGTCATACAATTCCACGTGCAATTTTCATTGTGAAACTTTTATGCAATCAGTACTTTAATGACATTTCTTGAAACAATGATTTGTTTACATTTAGCAGACAGCAAAAACCGTTAGGGTGAATAAACTGACAATAACTGAAGATCAGCACCATAACTGAAAATTTAACAAACGAGTGACAAATTGCATGCTAAAATTTCAGAGTATGCCTTAGTTAAATCATGTAACAACAGGGAAATAATGATTTTTAAGATGGCTCGCACATGTAATTATATTTTGTTATATTATTTCTCATTTTTTATCTTATCTAAACATATTTATTCTATTTAAATTTTCTTCTTCTTCATTGGCCTGACAGCCCAGGGTGAGCCTTTGCCTTCCTCAGAAGTACATACCAGGATTCCCTATTTTTGGATAAGGTCATCCAGTTTGTCACTTTTAGTGATTTTAGGTCGTTTTCAAGGCAGTCACGCCATCGGAAATTCGGTCGTCCTCTTCTTCTGGTGCCAATGGGGCGAGCCAAAAAAAATATTTTTCGTCACCCGATCTATTTAAATTTTACTTACATCAAATACTTTTTCCTTGTGAATTTTACCCACACTTTCAAATAGTAATGAATGTATAAAAAATAAAGTTATAAAGTGAAATGATATAACGTAGCACATTTATTATTGAAATTAAATTAATTTTAATTTATTTCAAGATATTACATATTATAATAAAATAAATAAGCATCTTAAGAGTTATTCGTGTATTTTAATAAGAAATAAATATTTATGATCATTCCCATTGTATCTGACTTCTTCTTCATCGGCATTACAGCCTAGACTGGGCCTGAGCCTACTTTACTATGTCTCGTCAGACAGCTCTGTCCCTCACTTTGATTTACTAGTTAAAGGGTTTATCATCATCATTAGGACATCATCCGTCCAACTTTTCTTAGGTCTTTCTCTTGGCCTATTACACATAGGCCTCCAGCCCGAGATCATTACCACTCAGTTGTTATGTGATCTCTCAGTATGTCTAAGCCATAAAAATCTGTGACTCGAGAAATTTGGCAGTATTTTTATGCTTGATTAGAGCCTCTAGTTTGCAATTAGTTTTTATTCTCTAACCATTGTAACTTAATTGTATTGTGTCATAAATCATTTTAAGAATTTTTCATTCAAAAATTAATAAATTATTTATATTTGTATCAAAGTCCAAAGAATTCTATCTTCACTGAATTCACTGAAGGAATAATCTTAAAAAAATCTTGATTCTTCTTTAGCCTATCTTTTATCCCAATAAAATGTTGAGATAACATTATTTTATGGAGTCTGCAGTTAGAGCTACACACAATGATAAATATTCAGAAAATTTTTGTTGATTGCACTTGGTAAGGAATTGTTTATTTAATTTAGAAAATATTTTTAAGTATGCTAATTGCATGGATATTGTCACAATATTTCAGAACTTATCGTAAGTATTGCATCTGTAAGTTACGTTTGGATAGATAACAGTTATGTAAATTTTTAGTTTAACTGCTTTCGAAATGTCTTAATTTGTCTATTTGCTTAAAACATTTCCATTATAATATAAATTAACAAACTTTTAACTATTATATAAATTATTGTAAGCTGTAAAAAATAAATCATTGAGAAATAAACAAACAGCTAAATTTGAAGCCATACTTAACATTGAAATTTACTAAACAGTGATAAGGCATTGCCTTCATAAGCAACTTTGGATATTTCAATAGCTCATAACGTAACTTTATATAGAGAGAATTAAATATACAAACACACAAAATCATAATAATCAAAACTGGTAACATTTGTTAACTACATTAACTGGGTAATTAACAGTTGCAACAGAAATGGAGTAAGAAAGGTAGTCGTAATGTAAAAATTGTAGTAAAATTTTTATACTGTAAACTTTTTGAGACATAATGTTCGAAATTGACTGTTGGGATGGCAGACTCGTTTTAAGGGAAACTCATTTCATTTCATTGCAGTCGTACTAAGTACAGTCAAATCTTATTGTAAGCTTATTTAAAAATGAACAACACTCTATTATTAAAAAACCTAGTCAAGCAATTTTTTCATTACTGGAACACATTCCTATTAATTAATAATCAAATTCCTATTTTCTCAATATTGAATTATTTCTAAAATTTTTAAAAAATTTCACGTTTGAAAAATTAAATTTAATGTTAAAATTTTAGTTATTTTTGTTAAAAATTTTAACAATGTACATTTCTAAATATTCTCTCTCTCTCTCTCTCTCTGTATATATATATATATATATATATATATATATATATATATATATATATATATATATATATATACACTACTGGCCATTTAAATTGCTACACCAGGAAAGCGGGACACCACACACGTGAAATTTGCAAGACAGGTAGAACTTGCTGTGATATGCAAATGATTAGATTTTCAGCGCATTCATACAAAGCAAGCAACAGTAGCGACATCAACAATGTGTATAAAACCAGAGATTTGACAGCAGTTTTCTCATACTCAATTTCCGTTTCAACGTTGTTTTCGGCAAAGAAAGTTGTTGTAATGCCTCGTTTAAGAAGAAGAAATGCCTATCAGCACGTGTCTGACTTTGATCGAGGAAGGATTATAGCCTACCGAGATTGCGGTTTATCGTACCGCAATATTGCTGCTCGCGTCTGTCGAGACCCCATGACTGTTAGCAGAATATGGAATCGATGGGTTCAGGACAATCATACGGAACGTCATGCAGGATCTCAGCGACCCCCATCACTAACAGCAGAGAAGACAGACATCTTATCCGCATGGTCACAAGGGATCGTACAGCCGCGTCACGAACCCTGAGTCGAGAAATGGAATCATTTGCGAGGCAACAAGTTTCTGCTCGAACAGTTCGACGACGTTTGCAGAAGCATGGATTGCCTGCTCGGCTACCATTGACGCTACGTCACAGACAAGAGCGCCTTCAATGGTGTGATCAGCGACGAACCTGGACGCGGGAATGGCATCACGTCATCTTTACAGATGAATCTCGGTTCTGTATACAGGACTATGATGGCCGCATCCGTGTTTGGAGGCATCGTGGAGAACGCGCATTGCCAGCTTGCATTGGACATCGCCATATTGGCCCATCTGCTGGAATGATGGTATGGGGTGCCGTTGGATACACGTCTCGATCACCTCTTGTTCGCATTACCGGTACTTTGAACAGCAACTGTTACATTTCCGATGTGTTAAGGCCCGTGGCTCTGCCCTATCTTCGAGGCCTCCCTAATGCTTTGTTTCAACAGGATAATGCACGACCGCATGTTGCCCGTACTGTTCTGAGCTTCCTTGATACAGAACAGGTTCGACTGTTACCCTGGCCAGCACGTTCTCCTGATCTGTCACCAATTGAGAACGTGTGGTCAATGGTTGCCGAGCGATTGGCACGCCATCGCTCGGCTCGTGAAACTGTTCTCACAAATATTGACGCATCAAAGCTCCCTGTGCATTGCACAGAATATCATCAAATATTGATTATAGTAGTATCTCAACTTTACTTCAGAAGCATTGATTTGATTCTGTTTTCTGACTAAAAGGACTTGGTCGTTCGCGACCATTCGCATCTTGTAAGTTCATCCCTCTAGTCCATATTCTGAGACAGTGAATTCATCTACGCGGTATTCAGAAATGATACAATGATAAGACCAACCACCTATACGTGTCTACGATTCTCTCTTTGAAAATAGGTCGTGTCTTCGGTGTCACCTCCCTCGTTCAGACATCTGATCATCCACACTTATCTTCTGCAACTTTGAATTACCCAAAATCCTGGAGAGCAAGAATGAAGGCAAACAAATAAGATTGATGGATTGTAAAGCACTTCTTTGACATTTACCTCGCACTTTAAGAAATTAACCAACTTGCACCTTAAATCATTTGCATAACATGTTCCGGTCTGTGCATATTTACATAAAAGACCAAAAATTCATGGAGTGGCGTTTTCCCTGTCAGGTAACGTATATCAAAACTGCCAGGTGTTAAATATTTATTGATTTCGGTAATTCTATTTATTTTATCTCGTACGTTCATTAAAATTAATTAAATTATAGAGTTAATTTTGTTATATTATTTATATGCAGTATTATTTATACTATGATAAGAAAAAATATTCATTTGCGAAGGTGAACCAATTTTCATTAAAAGCTTTTATGAGTTTCAGAAAATTTGTTAAGATAAAATTGAATGAATAACCTCAGATATGCCTCTTTTAAACTAATTAAATATTATTTTGAAACTATGCATATTTAATTAAATAAATAATTTTTGCAGAAAAAGTTTTTTCATTTGATTTAGAATTTATTTTTTCTAAATTTTAAAATATATAATTAATCAAGGGAACAAAAAGTTTATAAAAATCTATAACAAGATGCTTTTAACAATATTTTGGTAAAGATATTATTTTTCAATTAATTACAATTTTATATTCTTAAATCTAATTTCTTAAGCCCTTAAGTTTCGAAGAGATTAAAATATTCCCCTAAAAAATAGTTTTTGTAAGTATTGTACATTTAAGCACTTTCTTTCAAAAGAAGAAAGTTATTTTCTTTGCCAAATGCTCAACTCTACAATTTTAAACCTTAAACCATCTTTTTTAGAGACAAAATATTCATCATTTCTCAAGAGAAAGAAATAAGCTCTTTTAGAGAGTTTGCCTTCTCTATCATTTCTTCCTGTCTTCGTTGTTTAAAACTCTTACTAATTAATGTAAGATGATTAACAAAGATTCAATGGATTAAAAGAATTAAATTAATGCAAAATAAAAAAGAAAGAGCAGAAGTAAATTAAAAGCCGTTTTCTTTTATTAGTGGAATCGCTTTTACTTTTTAAATAAAAATATTAGATAATTTATGAATATATACATATATGTATGAATGCTCATATATACATGATATATATACATACAAAACTAAAAAATTTGAGACAATTCGAATAATTTTAAGCTTGTAAATTTTAAATTATTTTAACCAAACATGTTAACATTTAATCAAGAAATAGAAATAATCTATGTTCATTGAAAGAAATATTCATTCTTATGATTTTATAAATTAGATTATCGGAAATTATCCCAAATTTGTAATATATTAATTATAGATATTCTTATTGGAATTTTATATACTTCCATCTTTCATCTGTACAACTAAAATACAGAATTATATTGGGAATCATAACTCCCTTTCTTTTACTTATGAAGGAAGGTTTTACAGATATCTTAAATTTACTATAAATAAGTTTACGAAAGGTAATTTATAAATTACCAATATTAAGTACGCATTATTGAAAAATCAATGGGTTTAAGCTCTAATATTCGGCATTTGTAAAATAAGCAAGTAAAATAAAAGTTTAAAATTAATTTTTTTTTAATAAAAATATTTTTAATTTAATTTCCTAAAAATTAATTTCAGAAAATTAAATTAAAAAGCTACTATTAATTTAAAATAATGAATAAAATGAGAAAAGAAAAAATTCAGAAGTTTTTAACTATCAAGAATTTTAGAGAAGTCGAAAACATTTCAAACTATACTAATGATGATTGTGACATTCCTTTTATTAATTTTTCAAATTATTATATATTTTATTATAATTCTTTTGGTCGCGAGCACACACGATAATCATTTTTGTCTACGTGCGCGCGTGTATCTTTCACATACTATTTTTTACATATTATAAAACCAACTACAAACTTCTTAGATTTTTAAACTTCGTCATATTAGTAAACAATAATCAAGCAATTAATAAAAAAATTTAAAAAAATTAGCTCATAAGAAATACAGAAATAGGTAGAATTGAAAAGAGAATATTACAATTAGTTAATCTGTTTGATATAAAGTCATGTTTACTTAGTGGTAGGACCATGCTCTTTAGAATGTAAGTCACAAGTTCGATACTAGTCACTGTTGAACAGCGGAAGCTGGATATTGTGTTTCAATTATCAGTAGGTATGATATCTATCGGCATGAGCACTGGTGATTTTACCTGGTTTCCTCCCAAATGACCTATCTTTAAAAAATTCACCTGTAAACCAGTACGCGGCTAGCATTTAAATTCCAATAAAAACCTTTAGTATCAGACGGTTTGCCACCTAGAGTCAATCTGTTAAACTCAAGCAATTAAAGTCTTAATCATGATTCAAAACAATTTTGTATTTCAAACCAAATATGTATTTTATACTCTTTTGTGGATTTTTTCATAAAGCTCAATAAAAATGTGATTAGGTACTTGCATTCTTAGAAAGGCTAACAGAAAAATTAAAAAAATGTTAAAATGCCAGTCAGTAATTTTTATTTAATATTAAACAGATGTATGCTAAAATACAAAAGAATTAAATCAATTTTACTTTAAGAAATTGTGATCAATAAATTGAAAACGCAATTTAATGAAATAAATCAACGAATTAAATTTAATATACAAACAAATTATGAAACTAAAGTAAAATGCACAGCACAAATCTTATTAAAATATCGATTTTCTAATTACACTCGTGTCCATAAATTAAGGATAATGCAAGTTCAGGCAAAAAAAAAAAGAGACAGAAGCAAAACAAATGTGACTTATTTGTAAAGTCTATTTATTAAACCAAAAGGCAAAGAGCAAAAAAGATGTTATATTGTTTTACATCATTTATAAAAATATTGATTTTTACTCCCTGCAGCAAATTTCAAAAAAAGAACCTATTTACAAAAACCAATATAACATGGTTGGTATGATGGTTAATACACAGTTTGCCCCCCCCCAGACGATGCAATACAACGCCCAGGCATGCTGAGGTTGTATTGCAAAGGAGCTATCAAATTATCGATCTCAGCTTTACATCACTCGCATCAAGCAATGCTCTCCGAAGTTCTGGTAGACATGTGGAAGGGGGTTGATAGGCTGCAATTCCAAGGTCAAGCATATCCCACGCATGCTCTATTGGATTCAAGTCATGTGAGTATGCTGGCCAGTCCATACGGCTGATATCCTCCGATTGAAGGCATTCGTCTACAATGTTTCACAAAGAGGACGAGCGTTATCATCCATAAACAGAAATTCTGCACTCATGGCACCCCAAAATAAACGTACATGTTGTTCCAGAATGACATCCCGATAGATGTGGCCTGTCATGTTTACATTCTGAACATGCAGGTTAGTTCTGATACCTAGAATAATTCCTCCCCAAACGAGCAATCCTGCATTACCGTAACGGTGTAGTTCAATGTTGTTCTTTTGATGGTAACGGCCCTCTCCATATGAAAGTCCGGCGAGAATCAGACTGAAAGCTGAACCCGGACTCGTCGGAAAACATCACACAAGACCACTGTTGCGATGTACACAATGCATGCTCTCTACTCCAGGCTAACCGCAGGCGACAGTGAGTTGCGGTACATTTGACAGGCCTACGAGCATATAGATCAATGTGCCCTTAGCGTCTGTACACGGTCTGCCTTTGAAATTGTCATGCTGGTAGCTGAAGAGAGCTCACGAGACAGGTCTGATGTCATGCTCCATCTGTTTCTTTTGGCAGTAATTGCCAAATACCGGTCCTCATTCGGCGTTGTAACTCGAGAGCGACCTATGCTATAACGTCTATTCATATTACTATCATCTTGGAACCGTTGCCAAAGTCTGGAGATGACACTCAGGGCGATTTCAAGTTCCTCGGATACATCCAGCTGGGTGCGTCCACGTTTCAGATGGCCGATAATTCTACCACGTAAAACATCATCCAAATGCTTCCTTTGTGCTATAACTATGCGGTTATTGCATTGTAAGGCTTTTAAAGCGCTTGTGACCAATTTTACTTCTTTGTGACTATTCTTTATATACCCCTCTCGTACACTCTCGTCATTGTGACGTACTATCGGCGCCATCTGCAGTTTCTAGAAATTTGCTTATTATTCTTCAAGATGTGTGTGATAGATAATTCTACATCTGAAATTTTTATTTTAGAGTTCAATTTCTGTGTGGTTCTGAATTATCCTTAACTTATGGACATGAGTGTAATTGTTATGAGTTGATTAAATATAGTTAGAGATTATATATTACAAACGTCTTATGTTGCTTGAAATTCTCCCGTAAATAGAATAGCTATATTGCATGAAACAAGAAATGGGTTTCTTGGACTTTTCTCACGGTGAAACGTTGCCTTGGTTCATTGAATTTGTATCAATCATGCTTTTTTTCACACAAGATAAATACTTTGGATTTCTAGGTTCTTCCTAAATTTCCAGGTAAGCCCCCTAAAAGTGAATCCTTTTACATATTCTAGCCAATCAATGGTTATTATCTGTTCGCATGAAGATTTATTCCTTCTGCATGCCAAGAACATCAGTATACAAATATTGTTGATTAAGTTAATGCCCTAATCAAATTAAAAATCATAATGGTAGACTCTTTATTTTAAAAAGATGAAAGAATCTTAAATTTTAAAAAAAAACTATAGTTGAACAGTAAAATATTTTACGAAAAAAATTTAGTATCTCTGAAAAACATACGTAAACATTCAAGGTAAGAGTGATTATTATTTTTCTTTATTTTCCTATTAAATAACTTTTACTCATTTTTCTGAAATAAGTAAGCAGCATGAATTATTTAAAAAAAACGTTTTTTTCTAAATTTCTGATACAAAATGTATCATTCCATGTAATATTTTAATGATGCATAAACAGTTCGTAACACATAGTCCAGACACATTAATGTGACCACCACACACTTTCGAAGGCTGGAATTTCCAAGCGAGTTCCGCGACTGGACATCCACTCAGGGGCGACAGGTAGTGTTTTCCGATGTATCACGTTTTATGCTCCATCGAACAGATGGACGTGGGTGTATACGACGTGAAACATCTGAAAGCAAACAACGTTCAACCATTCCTGGAACGCTCCAGGCTGGAGGCGGGATTAAGGCTGGGGAATGTTTTCCTGGGATTCTCTGGGTTCACTCATCATCGTATAAGGCAAGATGGATGAATACAATTGCCCATCTGTCTTTGTGGACAATGCCCACTCCTATATGCTCCATGTTTTTCCTCGGGATGATGGTAGCTACCAACAGGACAATGCGAGATGTCATACAGCAATGTCCTGCTGTTAGGTGTCGTGGAGCTCCAGTGGCTCAGTAGCTTCACGCCGCTTGCCGTTAAGATCAGAAAAGGGAAGCACCACTTGCCTCGGGTAGTGATTGGGAGGGTGACCACGCCGTACTCTTCCTCTCTGAGTTGCAGGAGCTCCGTGGGTTGGGGACGTGTTCACGTTAATATGGGACGTCCAAAGTCCTTCCTCTGGTGTGGCGTGGTTGTGGAGAGAAGGATGCCAGCTCAGGTGTGACCTCGTCACCTGACCGTGATTCAAAATTACGAGGCACTTGGTGATGGACAAGAATTCCAAACCCATTAACCTAAAAGGTACAGTCCGGGGCTCACCTGCACCGCTATGTATGTATGTTAGGTACCATACCTGTACTCGCGTGTTTCGAAGAGCACCAGGATGAGTTTACCTTTCTCTCATTAAAAGCAAACTCGCCTGATTTAAATCCAGTCGAGAATCTGTGGGACTATCTCGATTGGGTTGTTAGCAGCATGGATCCTCTAATCTAGAGCAGCTAGCTATGGCACTGCAGTCAGCATGCCTCAACACATACACACACACACATCCCAGTGAACACCTAATTGACCCCCTTCCATCAGTCCGCTCTGCGAAGGTGGCTATTCTGGCTTTCGGCAGGTTGAAAACATTTATGTTAAAATAGTAGTTATATACTATGTAGTAGAAAATCAATTGTGTAGTATGTAGTAGAAACTCAATTGTAGTATGTAGTAGAAACTCAATTGTAGTACGTAGTAGAAACTCAATTGTAGTATGTAGTAGAAACTCAATTGTAGTATGTAGTAGAAACTCAATTGTAGTATGTAGTAGAAACTCAGGAGGACTGTTGCGGCTAATAGAGTCAGCTGGAAGAGGATCAGCGATTCAGCCTTGGCCTGCAATAGGCTGTTGAGCTTGTGAAGAAGAAGAAGAAGTAGAAACTCAATTGTAATTAAGAATTCGATTTTGTGGATGGAATGTTTCGAAAGTTTGCGTATAGGAACCAACCATTTCTGAAAAATTGATTTGAGTTTCTATTTTGTTTTGTACTTCTGTTGAAATTTGGAATATTTTTTTCTACTCTTTAAAAGTTTTGATACTTTTTAATTCTTACAAAAATACTTTAAGCTATACATAAATGGAGATGAAACTGCCTTACAGATTATCTTAATCCCTAATGAGTAGGTCGACTTAGCAGCTGAACTGTTATCTTTCAGACTTTTAGCTTAACGGTTCGTGGATTCAATTCTGCCCTCGAGGATAGATAATGTAAATCTGGGATATATTTTAAGTCATAAGCATTGCTCCAATTTATTCTTTTGTGCAAAAAGTCACCTTAGAATGAATCCTCAAAAAATGGCAAAATTAATTTTGAGACTAGTGAAAAATAATATGAATGATTAAATTTATCTGCCTTTCTGAAAAAATATGATCATCATCTAAGTAAGAAATTGTCATTTTCTACAAAATTCTTTGAATAATATGCTACTTTTTTATAAATTATTAAAAAGTTATTTTTCGAATAGATCCATTATTACACATACAATGGATTCATTCGAAAAACTTGTATTTCGGTTTATCTCTGGTTTCACGTACATTCCAAAATTTTCGAATTAATATCAAGTGATAAGTGAGAAGCCCTGTCTCAAACCTTCCCTCCACCGTAAAGAATAATAGCAATTATTGTTCTAGAAATAATCAGATTCCTCCCATGTATCCAAGAAGCAGAAGAATCTTTGGGAACAAATAATTACAGGACATCGTTCTATATTGAAACTTCACCCGAGTACTCCTATTTCAATTAAGTCCAGTAATTCCTCTTCCATTTTAAACACCAAAAAGACACCAAGGAAAAAGAAGGAAAAAGGCATCAAATATGAGAACTGATCACCTGTTCCAGACACTAAGCTTCTCCTAAATATATCTCATAATACTCATAAGAAGTAATATAATACTCATAAGAAGTCAATATAATACTCATAAGAAGTAATATAATACTCATAAGAAGTCAATATAATACTCATAAGAAGTCAATACAATATAAGAATCAGATGATTCAAGTCTACTTGGTATCATCAGAGGAATAGTAAGATAATAATCTGATGATGTTGATGGCTCATTTGGAGGAAATACATCTTCAAACTCATCAGTTTCACGACTGGGATCTTTTCTTAAATCTTCAGCTAATTTAAGCTTTTTAGGTTGAGCAAGTGATTGCTGCCGAGCCTCATGCATCCGTTTACGCTCCTCACTGGGAATGCTTCTGAAAACCTTGTGAAACAAGAATTAAAGTCCTTTGCTCTGTTTGTATACTTTATATGTCTGTGTAGAATTATCGCGCGTTAGTCATAAAGTTTATATTTTCCAGATAGTTTTACTTACATTAGTTTACAGATAGTTTAGTTAATTATGTTTTACTTTAGTTTAAGAGTCTTGAACGCTACAGTAAAATTATTTATATTTAATTCAAAGGTAGGATAAATTTATGTTATCTCGAGTATTTTCAACTTAAAGCTGTTAATGCTTCTTTTACTATCTCATCTGTTCACTGATGGTACCAGGGGAAATTGCCCTGGGGTGCGTTATCACTCGAGTATTTTAGGTGGTACAGACGTCCATCACCAGATTAATCAGTAGACACTGCAGACCTATGTCCTATTCTTATGGAGAAAAGGTTTTCTCAACCTGTTTGAAGTTTGCTGACCATCAGACTATTCCTGTATGGGTTTATCCAGAACTGATCTTTTCACAAGCTTAATTTTAGTGTTAGATTTTCTTGGAGTGGCAAATTTCATAAATCTGATTTAGTGTTGCTAAACACCGAAGATATAACACAACAACAACCCTTTTCAATTTAAAAGTGTTGATCAAAATTAAAATATTATAAACTTCATTTTATTAAACAATTATTTCTCTTCTGCATACACATCACATTTAATATGTTGTTGTTTACTAATGACAAGCCAAGCTCGCTATGCTATGGAATTAAGTCGATTGGGAGCATCTTTCGTTTTTTAATCAGAGCACCATGAAAGTACGATTTTGCTCTACACACATGTCATAGGTACCCGTTTATAGGGTAGGCAACCATTCACACCTCATTCATACAAGGAAAGGATAAAGACAGGATAGATAGAGAGAGAAAAAAAGTACATCCATGCCCGAACCGGGATTCGAACCCAGGACTTCCTTATCCGTAGTCAGGCACGCTGACCACTAGACAAGTTGATCGGCACATTTAATATAGAGATATGAAACGATTTTCGTCTGAAATTGTGTTAACCCAAACTATTTAAAAGGATGGAATCAAAGCTTTTTTGAAGTTCCGATCGCTTTCTTTTAACAAAGCCTATATTTAAAATGAATTATGTTAAAAATGAAAAATTTATAAATTTCTTATAGAAAATAAATCAAAAATAGAACTAATTTATTATAGTGTTTCCGACAAAGAAATTCGAATATGTTGCTCAATGTGTAGCAAATAATTACCAGTTTCGAAATTAATTGTGCTACTCAAATGTAAAATTTTTAAGTATTTATTTGATAGTTTCAATCAAATAAGATTTGAGTTTTTAAGGCAAGCACTTTATTATTAACCTAAATTTCCTTAATGATTAAAAAAATTGACTTCATACTGAAAATATGTCATAAAGTAAGAAATCTAAAAATCAAGTTAGAAGATTCAAAAAAAAAATTTTTTTTTGAAGTTTTTGAACATATAATTTAGCAATTTTTTTATGAACATTCATTTTCGCTTTTTCCAATAATCATTGAAACAAAAATAGATTGAAAAAAACTTTTCAGGTTTTCATATAAATTAGACATAAACTAATATTTTCACAAGAAGAATGATAAAATAAAATAAGTTTTGATAAAGGTTTTATTAAAATTAATGTTGATAAATATATATGAAATAAATTCATTTTTACATACATAAAAGACGAAAAAAATTAAATCATTTTTTGGGAGAAATCACATTTAAATCCATTGAAAAATTTATTAATGTGATAGATATTAAAAAGTAAAACAAATAATAAAAAAGAATGTAAATATTCTTATTTATTATCTGTATCAAAATAAAAAAAATTATTCAATGTTTTTGTTTTTTTATTATATTTTTTTTTAATTTTTATTTTTAAATGAAAAGATTAATGCTGTATTTAAGCCTTTTATTTGTTTGCTGTTGCCATTTCTCTGTGTAATAGGCAAAATTATTAATATAATTGACGACTTGTTTAATTTTATATACTATTGTGGGTACCTTAGAGAAAATTAAGCAAATTCCGTAAGACTTTACAAACTCAGTTTAGAAACTAAAAAGAGTGGTGTCTCCATCTATTGGCTGAAACTGTACACTAGGTTTTCATAATAATTTTGTCAAATTAAGAATAAAAAATAAAAAACTCCAAAACGCACAAAAACATTACTTAAACTTTTTATTAAATTTCTTAGATTAGATTAATATAATATTTTTTTAGTTTTAATGAAATATCTCAGTATTTTATAAATTCAACCACATATTTTCGTTACATTTTATCCGAAATCAATGCCATTATATATCCAAAAATTTTGAGATAATAGTTTTCATATTACAGGATAATTTTTGTATATATATTTGCTGAACAAAAAAGAATCCCAGCAAGCAAATCTACAAAGCATATTTTATGTGTAACAAAATGTTAAAATGCAATTAGATATGACTACAAATATTAATTTTACCAAACAGTTATAAAGTATATATAATAAAGTACAATGAGGTAATCTCATATTAAAGATCGATCCTATCAGCTTAGTTTCACCAACCTTTTCTTGACTTCTGCAATCTATTAGCTGTTCTTGCACAATAAGTAAGCACCGATAATAAGTACATCAATTTATAGCTTTTGGCCATTATATTTTACTAATGTTACGAAGCTATTTCAAATTATTTTGCCAAATTTAAATAATGATTATATGTTTTCTAAATTACCTTACATTTTAGCCTTTCAATAATACCTTATAGTTATCCTCGAACTTAGGAATAGTACCAGTGAGTTGGAAAGAAAAGTCCCAAAGTTGAAGAAAATATGGGATGACCAGTATCAAATATTTCCCAACAATGGAGTTGCCATGTTCCCTTTAGACGTAACGTTCCCCTCTTTCCTGGTGTCAACCCTCACCTAACGACTCTAGTCTTCGAGCGGGATGTGTGAATCCCTAATGCCTAAATCTCTGTTCGCATTATCAAGGGCTTAGGCTTCAAGCAGCTGGATTAAATGGAAAGTGACTGTCGAGGACGGGATGGTCTCAGCGAAAAATGGTAAAAACACGTGCAGAATAGGCGAAGGGAATAAATAAGAATAGAGAAGAGGGTTTTTTTAAATGGTGAGAACAAGAATTAAATGTTATGCATGAGAAAGAATTGAGAGGATTCTTTGTTCTGAAAACATGTTTTGATTCCAACAATGAAAATTTTTCTATTGCAAAAGAGCCACGATTTACGAAGACTTCAAACAGCTGTATTAAAAATAAAGAGCATTTTTCCGACACAGAGGACTGCAATGTAAAATACTCATTGTTTTCATATTAACTATCCTTTTCTTTTTAAAAATTTCTAAGTGCTGATCTCAAAAAACATAAAATAAAAAAATTAATAAAAAGAGATAATAATAAAAGAAACGTTTGATAAAGTATAATCTCACATTTTTTGCATCAAAATTTACTATTTTTGAAATATGATATTGTTAAATACATCACAATGTCAATTTGATTTATTTATTTATTCATTCACTTAGTATACATTTTATTTCAATACATAAATATTAGTCACTGTGAGAACTGCAAAGAATATGAAGGAACCTTGCGAATTAAAGAAATTTTTTTATCAAATGCAAACTAGTATTGACTGTTTGATGGAAAATTTTTTTTAACCTTTCTTAGGTTGACAATCCTATGGATTTAATAGTGGGAAATATTATAGCATCAACCCCGCTTAGTTGAAAGCCTTTGTTTATATGAAATTTTTGTCGGAAATGCTTTTGACAAAAACAATTGCCAAAATAAAAGCTTTCTACTTCTTGTAAGAAATTATTCATTTAAAAACTAAGAGTCATATTGACTTTTTAATGGAACTCATATTGATTATTAAACTTACATAGGAGGCAGAGAAAATATCTGTATTATTACAGATTATATTGATGTTTATGTACAGAGAACACTATTATAAATGAGGGATTAATACATCACAAAATAACAGATTTCAAACGAAACATTAAAAAGAAGAGAAAACAATTTTAAAAATCTGTTCATACTGTAGTACTCCATTTCTTTTTAAAAATTTAACTCAGAGAAATTTTTTTTATATTTTTTTAGAAATTATTTAAATTTCGAATATATATATATATATATATATATATATATATATATATATATATATATATGTGTGTGTGTGTGTGTGTGTGTGTGTGTGTGTATATATGTATGTATGTATGTATGTATATATATATAAAATGCGTAGCTCTCCAGCGCACGTCGGATAAGATATAAGGCGAGGGACCAGCAGAGTGGGCAATATTTGCGCAGTTATCGCTGCTTCGAAAATAATCGTTGATAATTTCTTTTTGCCGCAAAGGTAGCCTGTAGTTGCAGAGAATTAAAGGCCATCGTCCACGGAGTCAGTTCCAGCAGGCAGATGAGTTTACGAGGGCTATGGTGATCGGACTGAGAAGAGTAGGTTGCAATAATGAAGAGCTTACGGCAAATCGCAGCTAACAGACACCTGGAAGCATCCACAATGCACAGGCTGTGGCGAGGATGGTTGGAACAAGGAACTGTAAAACGTTTTCAATGTGCCATTGCAGTCAGAGTGATATCAAAACGCCTGGATCTATGCATCCAACGAGAGGCAGTGGCGGCCCACAAAGCATGTCTACCCAAATTCTTCAGCATGTTAAAGACAGCCTGCATGCTCCCAAATCTAGCAGCATAATTTGCCACCAATTGGTTGCCAGTGGCCTGGGCTCATTGCGACTGTTAAGAAGACTGCCATTAACCCCATAGCATAATGCAGAAACTGTGGAACGCCCCGCCGCCCAAC
Organism: Latrodectus hesperus; assembly: GCA_037975125.1. Classification (NCBI taxonomy): domain Eukaryota; kingdom Metazoa; phylum Arthropoda; class Arachnida; order Araneae; family Theridiidae; genus Latrodectus; species Latrodectus hesperus. The sequence continues at coordinate 72,148,060 of CM075854.1, forward strand.
AACAATGCGTCAACGTTTGGGGCATCATTGCGTACAATTCCAGTTAATCTCCAGTTTGTATTGATGGCAATATGACAGCAAAACGTTACCTGGATAATGTGATGTGGCTTGTGACAATCTGCGACTTTCAGGAGATGCCCAGTGCTCTTTATCAGCAATATAAAGCCCAGCCGCATTTTGCTCGCATCAGCCAACGTACCCTGAAAGATATGCAGCTGCTTCCCTGGCCACCATGCTAATCAGATCTCTCGCCACTCTAATACGTTTGGGATATGATTGGACACCATTTGTAGCCATTGCCACTGCCTCCTTCATCAAACGAACTTTGGAAAATGGTTGACAGGAAATGTAGAGCCAAATCCTCTGGACGCCATCCCTACTCTCATTGACTCTGCGCATAGACTTGTTGCTTCGTGTATCGCCGTTCTATGGTGTCCTATTGACCCGACCCTGTTCTCCCTCTGTTTTATGCATATCATTTCGAAATACAGATCATTTATTGTTCGCTGCTGCCTACCTCTGCTGAGTTTCGTCATTTTCTGACAACTCATTCTTGGCGTTGAATTTTCAATGTCGGGCATTGTAGAAATAATCCCTTATATCTGTTTAAAGAAGTCTTAACAATCTTCAAATATGTGATTTAAAGAAATAATTAATATATATATATATAAAGTTGTAATACTGGAACAATAAACAATAAAAAAATTCAAATGAAAAGAGTGCATTTAAAGTAATAAATTTCTATCTATAGCTGCGTCTCTTATTTGATGTTTCACATCGATAATTCAATAAATACGTATAACATCAAGTTTAGGCTCAACATTGTACTAACATGTTAATACAACAAACAACTCAAAATCTTAATACAACTTACAAGATGAAACTAAGTTTATATAATTTTCGTTTGAATGTAAATTATATACATTAATATTTGTTATCGATTTGTTATGTTATTATATTTGATCAATAAAATGTTGGAGAACCAAATTTCGATTAAAATTTAACAATAGAGAAAATCTTTTAGTTATAGATATCATTTGCTGCCTCTCTCTGAGTTTCATCACATCCAGGCAACTAATTTTTGGTGTTTATCTATCTATCTATCAATCTTTTATATATATATATATATATATATATATATATATATATATATATATATATATATATATATATATATATATATATATATATATATATATATATATATATATATATATATATATATATATATATATATATATACGTAGTTTACTCTGAAATTTTTGAGATTCGCGCAGACGAGAATTTAGAAGATAAAAATAATGGTTTAATTTTAAAGTACAAAGTATTTTAACACAGAAGACGTTTTTTACTGACTTACTTCAACTTGTTTAGCGTGGAATAAATTTTAAACAGAGAAAATGGAGTTGACGCGAGAACATTTTCGCGCTATGATTTTCCACGATTTCAAAGCAGGATTCAATCAAGAAGAATGCGTTCAACGGTTGCAATTAGCATTTGGTGATTAATCTCCAGCTCGTGCTACTGTATTCAGATGGTTTAGAGAATTTAGAAGAGGTCGCAAATTTCTTCAGGATGAAGAACACACAGGAAGGCCACCGTCGGCAGTAATCCCGGATAATGTGTCTGCCATACGAAAAATGTTAATGGATGATAATCGCTGTACCTATCAAATGATACAAAAGGAACTTAACATTAGATCCGCAGCCATACACAAAATCATTCATGAAGAATTACATATGAAAAAAGTAGTTTGCCGTTGGGTGCCCATAATCTAACTGAGTATCAAAAAGAGGAGCGTGTCAGAATCAATAAAGAAACTCTTAATATGCTGAATGATGGTGGCCACTGCATCATTTCTAAAATTGTAACAGATGATGAAACGTACATACCGTTTTTTGACGTTCCAACACGTCAAGAAAGCAAAGTATGGGTCTTTGAAGATGATCCCACGCCGACAATGGTGAAAAAACAACGCGCACTGAAAAAAGTGATGCATGCCGTTTTCTTCAGAAGTACGGGATTTGTCAAAGCCATCAAGTTGGAAGGACAGAAGACAGTAAGCAAACTGGTATACCACTAAATGTCTTACAGAAATTCTACAAGAACTGAATGTTAGAGGACTAATGCTTCACCATGACAATGCATCTTCACCTACAGCTGGATTAACAGTTGAATTTCTTAAACAAAAACAAATTAAAGTGATCGAACATCCGCCGTATTCACCTGATCTAGCTATGTGCGACTTTTGGTTATTCTTTAATCTAAAAAAGAACTTACTTGGACGTAGTTTTCATTCAGAAGAAGAGATTGATGTGGCTATAAATGCATTTTTTTCATTTATTCGAAGAAATAAATGGCTTGAGGCATTTAATTTGTGGAAAATTCGTCTACAAAAGTGCATTGATGCTGGAGGAGACTACTTTGAACACACCTAAAATTTTGTAAGTATAACTTTAAAAACCTTTTTGTATCTCAAAAATTTTAGAGTGACCAATATATATATATATATATATATATATATATATATATATATATATATATATATATATATATATATATATATATATATATATATATATATATATATATATATATATATATATATATATATATATATATACACATAAAAAGAGAGCGTAGTGCGAATAGTGTAGCTAAGGAGTTAGGAATTAACCAAAGTGAAGATTCACGCGCTTGGAAAGTTTGGAGTTGACCACCCCAAGGAAACAACTACAGAGAAGTACTACAACATGGTCTTTTTTTTTTTTGTCTTGAAGAGATCTTGCACCACGTGCGTCTGTTCCAAGGCGATTTCACTAGAGGAGACTTCATTTGTACAGATAATGGCTGCACCGGGCCGCACTTTTCAGATACTACTGGGAAGGGAAGATATCACTCGAATGGATTAGCCAGCATACTCCCCTGATACAAATCAAATAGAATATAAGTTGGATGCTTTGGGAAGACGCCTTGGTCCACGATCACAGCCTCCGTAGAACGCCTAACAACTGAAACAGAGGCTGATTCAGGAATGAACCCTCTTACCTCAAGATCATCTGGACAATCTGGTGCTGAGTAAGGAGCGATGGTACGAAGCAAACCATTGCAGTAAGAGGAGGTTATATCCCATACTAAGAAACATCTTCTTATTGTTCTTCTTTTTGGACAGACAATCAAACGATACTATGAATTCAATAAAGCTTTTTTTTAGTTTGATTCCATATTTTATTCATTTTGGATCAACTATATTAGATTTTTAAAAAATATAAAACTATATAGATAAAAAAATTCAAAATTTTATTTCATGTTTAAATATATATATATATATATATATATATATATATATATATATATATATATATATATATATATATATATATATATATTATATATATATATAACATAAATTGTTTACATATCATAAGAGAAGAAACTCAGAAAACTTTCAAGCAGCCTGACATGCATGCAGAAGTTACAAGAGCAACATCCACCTCTTGGGATTCAATAGGAGCTGGGATCGAAACCAGGACCTTTCGCTCTGAAGTGCGTTCTGCTACCCACGATGAGTGCGAGATATATACATATCAGTTACAACATTGAAAAAAGGGCCGTCAGAAAGAAGGGGCTAGGAAACTAAGCAGATATCGGCTGAGAAGGACGTTTTAGGATGAGACTTAAATTATTGCATATGACGCGCCTTATGGATATAACTGGAATAACGCCTAAAAACTGGAAACTTTTGTAAACTCTTTGAAAAGTTCACCGCATAATACACAACGAGAAGGCTTTTCATAGACAGTAATTCCTACTTTTGAGTGGTAAAGGAGGAAATTCGGATTTCCCCTGAGCACCTACGCAGAGAGATATACATCTAGAAAGTAGAAACACAACACCCACACACACAAAACAAATGTTCGTAAAATGATTCTGCTGAAAATTGTTTATTTTAATTCATGCTGTCTTTGGTTCTATGAATTTTACAAACATGTTTTACATATTGGTTTATTTTTGTTTCGTATTATTAATGTTTCATCTCTTTTCCTTTCATAGTAAAATAAAATAATAATTTGAGAACGAACTCCGGAGAGAATTCTTCCTTTAGTTTGAATTTTTTTGCATCTTGGTCACAAAATGGGAAAATTAATTTTCTTTTTCTTATTAATTTTACCTCATTATGTTTTGTTACATATTTGAGTATCGAGAATTGACATATTTAATATATTCTGTGTAACTTACAGGTAGAAAAAAATTCTTGCACTGTTATGCAGTAAATATTTTACCGAGTTTATGCGTTATCATATCCATTCGTATATGCTATCATTTTTTAAATATATGCTTCTAAAACATTATAAGCAATAAAAATGAGGAAATTTTTTTTGCAAAAATGCAACCATTTTATGCATTTTTAAATATATGCGCAACTCCATAGATATCTTTTCTTCATTAATTATTATTGACTTATTAAGTTTCCTAAGCGAACGATCGATTCAGAACAATACTAGTGCTGCCATCTATTGGTAAAATCAGACATTTTTCCTCTAGACATATTTCAACGATAAAAATAATCCAAAATTTCTGAAGTTTAATAGCATATTGATCTCACACTTAATATACTTAATGCATAATTAACTGATATTATTATTATTTATTTATTTTTATTATTATTATTACTATTAAAAGGAAAACTTAGGATAAAACTATAAACATCATGTTTTTCTTCATTGTAAAGAAATGTACTGCTTCTGAATTATTGATACAGACATGCCATTCTCAACCATAGGCTTCCGAATCGTAATAAAACAAGTCTTAATTATTAAGAAAACTTTAAGAAATCATATTTTCTTGATATTTCCACCAAATTTTAATCACTATATACAAAATTTACTTTTATTTTATGTAAATTTATTGACTACATCACAGAAATAAAATATTAAATAATTTTACAATATCATAATAGGCGCCAGGAAAGATGAAAGAGGCGTGGCTTTAGACCCGTCTTTCAGAATCAGTTTGCAAATTTCTTTTTGCAATACCATCTCAGGATCAAATAGTAATCTTTGAAAATTATATGCATCTTGACCACAACTACTTTTCACTTTTTTATTAAGGCATTTCATGATATTGTCCAGTTTCCTGCAAAGGACAAATATTCAAGATAAATTTTTGAGATAATGAACTATGCGAAAGAGAGAATATTTCATAGGAGATTTATTGTGAGTTAAGTGGATTACTAACTCTTTAAATCAGAATTGAATATTATTTGTAGTTATTATCAGAGAAAAAAAAAAGAAAATGCAGTAAAAATATTGAACAGATAGATAAAACCAACAAAATAAAGTTCTTTGGGTATGTGAGATTAAGTTAAAAATTCCCAACGAGGTCCAGGTGAATCACTTGGGGGTTGAAGAAATTTTAAAGAAAATCTTAAGCATTCCAGGGATCGGTTGAGGGTCGATGATAAATTTACAGAATAATACAAAAAATAATAAAACAAAAACCAAGTGAACCTAGAGATCTTTATCATAGTATAACGAATTAGTACCCAGTCCTTGATTTCTGCAAGAGCAAATGGAGTTCCCACTGTTTGAAGAGACCCTGCAATATAAATATCTGATTCTTGTGTGTGTATTCTACAAAAAAGATACTAATTTTCAAGAAACGCATTAATTTTCAAGAAACGCATGTGATTTCGACTAAGTACGTCAATGGTAATCTAGGAATGCTAATTAAAACAGATTGCAAGAGGTTATATACTTAATTTTTATTTATATTTATAAAAAAAAACGTATTTATTTGAAATATATTTGATTACGTCTTAAAATTTCGAAGGTACCAAAATATCTGTTTTACCCAAAGATCAAGACAATTGAAATATGTTGGTGCTTGTATGATCTGAAAGTTAAGAATCAGAAACAGACATGGTAATTAGAGGTCGATACATTGCAATGTAAAATTACACTTTTAACTCATAGAGAGTAACATGAAATTTTACATCTCTATTTCCACTATTTAAATTACAATATACCATCAAATTCTAGCTTTTTTTGCATTTATGAATTTATATAGCTTTCTCTTTTATTATTTTATATTTTTCTATCATTAACAATTCTTATAATTGTGAGAAATCTCAGAAAATATTTCTTTTGCTTTGAAATATGAGCATGCTAATTTTTTCTGTGCTTCGAAAGTTTTTATTCCACTGCGCTTATATATCGAATTCCATGTGACTAGAATTTTTTAGCTTAAAACTCCAATAAACCAACATCATTTTACTTTAATCAACAATTTAAATTTAGTTTTGCAAATATTTTCTACGTGTTCAATCTTCTCAACTTTTAATCATTTAATTGCCATTACTAATAAAGCTGAGGAAAATGTATTTATATATTTTTGGATTTCTGAATCCACTTATGACTACTCATGCTCAACTTAACAAATGAAATTACCTCTTACATGTTAATAGCATTTATTAACTTGTTGATAGTAAAAGTTTAAAATTTATCAACGAAACGTTCTGATCTCTAGATAATTAATTCACCAATATGTAATTGCATTAAAATCCAAGCTAAAGATTCCGAATTCATAAAGTACTGTAACCTTCAAATGCATATGAGTTATTGAAATCAGTTTCTATTAGTTTAAAACTCATCAAACTTAATTCTACAATTTTAAAACTTTCTACAGTGTAAGTTAGATATTTCTCTTTAACACTGCATAGGTTTTTCATAAATCAACATACTCTTTTGTTACTACGTCTTTATTTATCACAGAAAGAACAACATTTGTAATTACGTGATTCAAAAAATTATAATGTAGGTTTCTCAATAAATAAGGTACATAAATAATAATCTCTCATTAAAACACTGTCCTCTTTTTATTTTTAATTTCTGTCCTCTAATCTATATTTTAAACAAAAGAGAGTTTGGAGTTTTGAAAATTTTCTAATTTTCCGTTTCAAAAGCTGTCGTTTTTGAAAAGTTTTGGAAGGAAAACTAAGAAAACCAAAGTTGATGTTGATGAATATTGTAAGCTTTTCTGATGCTATGTGTCTTACATCCGGGTCTGTTTTCTCTTCTGCTTAACAAAAGTTTTTCAGCTAAATAATGTTGGACACACATATTGCTCGATTCTATAAAAAAAGAGTGTTCAACTATTTGCATCCATTCAAAACAGTTTTGTTTATGAGTTGCTGAGAAACTAGTATATCATTTCTTATTAGTTATTAAAGTTGATAAATTGAGATAAAATTGAAACCACATGGAATGAAGCAACCGCATTTGTCATACAATCTTGGTTCGACTAAATGCCCAATTAGATGCAAACCGTTTTTGCTGACACAAGTAATAACTTTAAATATTAGATTGTATGCCCTGTATATCTCAAACACGCCGCATGTTTAATTCTAATTTCGTAATACATAGTCTGTGTATAATAAACATAAAATCTGTCTATTAACTTCCTTCCAGGTGAAATCATTTCAATAGGCGGTTTGTATTACTCATGGAAATTAACATTTAATGTAATGTATAATTTATATATGTCTTACTCAAAACAATGTAAGTTCTTTACAGATATTTCTAAATTGCCAGAAATAAAGGGAGAAATGTATGTTAATTGCAGAAAAATCTTTGTAATTTTTTACTATCCTTATTGTCCTTGAAATTAATTCAATCGCTTGCAGAAGATACAAGATTGCTTATTAAATAAGCTTCAGTTAAAATACTCTTAAATATCAATGTTAAGGAAAATAAAACTTACAAACAGGTCAACTTTTGAATTTCTAAAATTTCAGAAGGAGTGAGATTTTCGTCCACTTTTACTTTGTCCGTAATCTCCTTTAAACATTCTAAAGAATCGATGGCCATTTTCTCTAAACAAGGCTGGTGCTTTTTCAAATCTGAAATAGGAATTAAACAATTAATTCTTCATATAATGAGAAATGGTAAGTAAAAGTAAACGTGTATATGTGTGTGCTTTCATTATAATATTATGAAAAGAATTAGAAATGGAGCATTCACATTTATCAGTTCATGAATCGATTGAATCTTAAAGGAAACAAGAACTGAAATTCAAAGGCTTGAAAACTGCAGTAAAATTTTCTATATTCCAAAATTTTCCTAAGTTATTATGGTTGACAAATTAATATTAATCGTTTTAAATTAATTAAGATGATAAATAATTTGATTAAGCTTTTACTCCTCTTATTGAGAATCCTAAAAATTATTAATTAAATACTTAGACTGAACTGTTATGTCCTTTTACGATTTTCTCAAAATATTTCTTTAGAAAAATATTTCATTGACCGTGTGAACAGTACACACATTTACTTATTAAAGAAAAGGATAAGGAAACATAATCATATTACTGTTCTGTTTATTGTCGGTAGACAAAGACGAAAGACTCTCCATCTATCGTTTTTCGTCAAAACTATAGAAAAGCTCATCTACCTACCCTCCATCTAAGGATCATTTAACTGACAAAATAGAAGACCAAATAAATTATCTACTAGAGAAAAAAAGAGTACTAATACAAGAAATTATTGTCGATGTTGTTGTCGTGTGCCAGCTAGGCTGGCAATATGGGGTGCGCTACTACACTTTTTCAAATGAACTATATTTTGGTGTGGAAACCGACTTCCTCAGTATATACATGCTATAGGGACCCGTTTATAGGGTAGGCAACCATTCACACTTCATTCATACAAGGAAAGGACAAAGACAGGATAGATAGAGAGAGAAAGTACATCCATACCCGAACCGGGATTCGAACCTAAGACCTCCCTATCCGTAGTCAGGCACTCTGACCACTAGACAGGGCAGGTGGCACAAGAAATTATTAAAAATATTAAAATAAAATTTAAAAAAATAAAACAATTTTGAATGTTTACTTCTAACATTAAACAGAATTAGATGAAACGTGTGATCAGGAATTTCCCATGGAAACTAGGAAACAATCGCAAAAATATCAATCATTATGTAAGGAGAATGAGAAAATGTTCAGAATAAACCGACACATTTCAAAGATAAATAAGAAAATAGAGACTTCACATCATTTAAAATGACTTGTATTCTGAAACAAAGTAAATTGTTCAAATCAAAGAAAGTTAAAAATGTTTAAATTGAGAGATGTTTTCATAACTGAAAAAATTTAACATTGAGATGAATGAAATTCTTAATATTTAAATACAGAAGGCATATTACTGTAAATTTAGTGTAAGTTCTCATATAGAATCAAGAACCCTTTTATGATGCATGCGATTTTATTTACACAAAAAACTAATCAAAAAAATGAAAATAAATGCTGAAACAAAATAACAGTCAAAGATGGTATTATTATGAAACTATAAGATGATACTCTTTGCATTTAGTTAAGATTACTAAAGGAAGTTTGTTGTCTCTTGTTTCAGTTTCTCATTCATCAATATTCTCACATCCATCAAATGCCTGCTGAAAATGTTTAAAGTTAAGAACCACAAATTTCTATTAACAAAGTAAAATTAATTATATATATATATATATATATATATATATATATATATATATATATATATATATATATATATATATATATATATATATATATATATATATATATATATAAATTTAGGAAAAGTATAGAATTGTTTAAATATACCCTACGTGCTAGCAAATTTTTGCAATCAATAAGAAATATGCAAAGCTGTAACTAAGTATTAAGAATATATATAATATAAATGTGGTGGCCAAAATTGTGGACACATTTGGAAATTTTTATGTTTTTGAACTTTGTATGCTTATAGAAAGCGTTACGTTTCACAAAATGCAAAATTGTATATATCATTTTAAAGAGAATTTATTACTAAATTCAATACAAAACACAAAATTCAATTATTTGCTATACAAAAAAGTTAAACGATAATAGTTAATGATATGCATTAGATAGTGATGATTGCACTGAGTTATCAGTACTTAGTAGAGTACCCTTTATTTTTGATTACAGCTTCACATCGACGTTTCATTGAGCTGACAAGAGTTTTAGGCTCTTCTTTCGTTATTACATGATGCCAGGAAACAATTATAACCTCAATTAGTTCCCTTTTATTTGATGGGCGCCTCATTAGGACAAGAGTTTTCAAACGGTGCCACAAATTTTCGAATGGATTGAGGTCAGGACTGTTTCCTAGCCATGACAACAATTTAATGCTCTTTGTACGAAACCACTCTTTCGGTATTTTGGCCGTGTGGCAAAGAGCAGAATCCTGCTGAAAAATAAACGAAGCATTGTTGGGAAAGATATCTCTGATGGAAGGTAGAAATTTTGGTTCTAGAATAGTGTCAATGTATTTTCTTGCATTCAGTGTCCCATCGATGACATGAAGGCGGCCAATACCATCTGCTGACATGCATGGCCAAATCATAACACTCACTGGGTTCTTCACAGTTGCTTGAATGCAGTCAGGATGTAGCTCTTTTCCTTTCTACGTCTTACATATTTTCGCCCATCACTACCGAATAACGATAGCTTAGTTTCATCACTCCATATAACTTGTGACCACTGATCATCTGTCCAATTAATGTGTTTCTTTGCCCACTGTAGATTTTTTTTTTTTTTTTTTTTTTTTTGCTGAAAACTAAGATAAGGCTTTTTTCGTGGAATTCTACCTCTCAGTCCAACATCTGTTAATCTTCTCCTGATTGTTCTTGAACTGACAGAAACACCAGCATCATTCAGATCACTTCTGATGGCCGCTGATGACATTTTTCTATCTTGGAGACATAATCTTTTTGTTCTTCTGTCATCAATAGATGTGGTGCACCTTTTTCGGCCTTTTTCTTCTTTGTTTTTTATTGAATTTGTCACCTGATATCGTACACAAAACTTTCGGACTCCAGATGTTGTCACTGAACCACTTATCTGTCTTGCAATTTCAGCATAGGAAAGACCACTTTCTAGTAACACAATAATATTAAATATCTTTCTATGTGTCCAATCTACTCTTTTATTTGATGTCATTACTTCTTGACTAAATATTAAAATTTTTTACAAAAATTCCTATTCGTAATTGCAGTGTATATGAAACAGGTCATCCTTCTACAGAACAAAGCAAAATAATGAATTGTTTCAAGTGTAAACATGATATCAGCTTCTACTGGCAGTTTCCTGGCATCATGTAATAACGAAAGAAGAGCTTAAAACTCTTGTCAGCTCAATGAAACGTCGATGTGAAGCTGTAATCAAAAATAAAGGGTACTCTACTAAGTACTGATAACTCACTGCAATCATCATTATCTAAGGTATATCGTTAACTATTATCGTTTAACTTTTTTTGTATTGCAAATAATTGCATTTTGTGTTTTGTATTGAATTCAGTGATAAATTCTCTTTAAAATGATATATACAAGTTTGCATTTTGTGAAACGTAACGCTTTCTATAAGCATACAAAGTTCAAAAACATAAAAATTTCCAAATGTGTCCACAATTTTGGCCACCACTGTATATATATGTATATATATTTAAATATTTATATATGTTTGTGTGTGAGTGTGTATGTGTGTGTGTGTGCTCGTTTGTTTGTTTTACTCCGCTCCATCACTGAGAAGATATGAAGATATTTGTAGCAAAAATTCGCCACTGAACATGTATGCGTATTAAACATTTTGAAATTACCTTTATTGAGTTTGGATCCTTCAGTACACACTTCTTCAGTAACAGTTGCAATTTTCTTTGCTTCTTCAATGAATATCTTATTGCATTTGATAGAAGCAGTTTCCAAACATTTTAGTAACTTTGGCTTAGTACTAAAAAAATACAAAAAAAAACATTCATTTATATGCTATACAATAAATTGATACGTTCATAAGGGAAGAAATAATAAACACAATTCCCTCTTTACCACTTCATAATTTATTGATTACATCTATTTATATATTATTAGGTGGTACAAGTTGTGAATATTGTTTAAAAAAATATGTTGAAGAAATTATAGTTTAACTCTCATAATTAGCTTATATACATTACTTGTCAACACTTTTTCTGGACAAATTTTAAGCAAGTATTGAAAGTAGATTTTTTGTGAGATTGAAAAGTGGATTTGCTTTTCCTACGGATCCATTTTTCTACAGTTTTGTTTTAATAGTAAATAAATAACGGCTATACATCTATACATAGATATAAGCCAATGAATCTCTTGATCTGATATACGTGGTAACTGTTCGTTGAGAGCAGGCGATGCTTCTCAGCTTAAAAGAGTTTCTTTGATTTGGTTTGTTTGTCGCTCAACGGTCATTTTTTGCACACGAGGGCTAATTAGACCGGGACCTACGGTTTAAAGTGGATTCCGAACCATTACAAACATCCATGATCAAGGTGGGATTCGAACCCACGAACTGTTGAACCGAAGGCAAGAGCGCTAACCATTCGGCTGCCAGCTCGGCTTAGTAGTTAAAGAATTAGCCTTTAAATCAATAGGTTGAGGGTTCAAATCTACTTCGGGTGTGATTGTATATAATGTATTGGCATCCATTTTAATCTATAAGACCCGATCAGTGAAAACATTGTATAACAACTTATATTGATATAGAATTAATGGGTACTTGAATTTTCATTTGCTTAGAAAAGATTACAATCCAGACAAAGTGGTTTGATAATATAGAATGAGATTCAGCATAAATGGATATGGAGAACTGTGTATCATACAGAAAAGCAATTTGACGGTCAAAGGTATGCACAAGAAACACTAATACCTCATGTTATTCCTCTCGTCACAATTATTAGTCTCCTATCCATGCTCTCTTAACCAAATTTCTTGTAAGCCTATTTGGAACATTATAATTCTGGTGTGAGACCAAGATCTCGTTTTATTCACCAGAGTTTGAGCGCTTCTTCGTGGAACAATAGTTTCCAAATTCTCATCAATAATCTCATTATATCCATGCAGTACAGACAGCAACAATCTTAGATAATCGAGGACACCAGACATTTTATTAATTATCTTTCATTATTTCTAAACTATACGTTTGTTGTCATTTACATGTTGCCAAATTATTGCCATGAAGCATGGTTTATGTATCGTTGAAAAGAATTATATCATTTTGCGTCTTTTTCCTGCACTGCGTTTTATTACACGTGTAATTTCCATTTTATGCAAATGTAAGGCTGTCACTCAAGGATTTTCTATACTTTTTGCTTGCTTAGCTAATTTTTTTAACAGTATTATTACATAGAATGTTTATTTTATCAGCTACGCAACAAACCTTTGATCTATAGTTTTTATATCAAGCTATCCCATACAACTAAAATAAACCTTTTAAAAGTTCTTCTTGCTTTATCACAAACAAAATACTGGCCTCCCTTTTCATTTAAGAAAACTATAATTTTAAACAGTTATACAAAAAAGCGTGAAAATATTTTCGTCATTGTTTATTGCAAAAAATTACTGGAAGTTGCATTGGATCTTTCAAAATTATAGATATCTATGGAGACGATGATCTCATTAGGATTGCTCTGTCTTTGTTCAGAAGCTGGATCTCAGATTTAGTTTGGTAATTTTTTTTTACTGTAAAGAGCCACGTTTGGTTATATAAAGTGCTGATGCATAAGGACTGCAGCGCTCAACATTTTCTAAATATTCAACCATAAAAATAATGTTAGGAATGTAACATTAAATAAATAATGTATAAATGAAAAAAATATATATAGAGATTAAAAAAGTAACTTATAATGTAACCAGTAATGCGCTCATATATATAATATATATAAATCCTTGGTTATTATTCCTTTTTTTAACTAGGATTCCCATGGTAAGCATAAAATAACGGGCAATGAGATTCCGATTTGGCACAAGTATATATATATATATATATATATATATATATATATATATATATATATATATATATATATATATATATATATATATATATATATCTTTTTTCTGTCTGCTGTTCTTATTAAAATTCGATATGAAAATATTCATTATATTTTATTTTCATTATCGTACTCTAGTTCGCTAAATCAAGACATCGAGGTTATTTATTGTATTTAGACAGCAACTTTCATTAAAAAAATTCAATAATTTTCCATAATCATTCTAGTTTTTAGTTTACCCATATATATATATATATATATATATATATATATATATATATATATATATATATATATATATATATATATATATATATATATATATATATATATATATATATATATATATATATATATATATATATATATATCAAAACATTGCAATGTCTCAAGAAACATTGGTTAGAATAATATGAAAGTTCATTGGAATACTCGTAGAATAATAGAGCTTTGTTTTGTGAAATCATAGTGATATGTATTACTCCATATTTTATGCCGAGCTGGCAGCCGAATGGTTAGCGCTCTTGCCTTCGGTTTAACAGTTCATGGGTTCGAATCCCACCTTGGGTATGGTTGTTTGTAGTGGTTCGGAATCCACTTTAAGCTGTAGGTCCCGGTCTAATTAGCCCTCGTGTGCAAAAAATGACCGTTGAGCGACAAACAAACACTCCATATCTTATTGTTTACTGTATCTGTGCTACCAAATGGTCAAGCTCTGTTTGTAAATGTTAGATAATTAAATAATTTGTGCATTAATTCAAGAAGTTTCAGATACTATATTATTTTGTTTGTTTTTCGGTTATACTTCCTTTTCCTTTCTTCAAATGAAACTCAGTAGCTCCACTTATAATTTTGTCAAATTTTAATTCATTTACAAACGACTGCTTAGTAATTTGTAAAGTTTTGAAATAATAACATCAATTATAAGCACATGTATTGCACTGCTAATATTTTGATTATTTAAAAGTGACAAAAAAAGACATGTTTTCATTTTGTAATGTGCACATACCTACAGAAATCATACTTTCCTTCCTTTGTAATTTCTTCCCATGCTGTTTTCTCACATTCAGCTTTCTTTAAATTCAAACATTCTATGTCACCTCGAACTAAGCCCAATAAAACTAAAATGCAATCAATGAAGAAGATTTTAAAGAAAAATGATGTTTCAATTCAATATGAATTCAATATGTTAGCGTAAAATGTACATAATCAGTTTCCAAAACTTTTAAATGATCAATTTCTTTTTATTTACAAGTAATTTGAATAATCCAAACATAATAACACGGTTTGCATGTCACAATCGTTAAAATTGCAAAAAAAAAATAATAATAAATAAATAATACTTATAATTATACATTTCTCAACATAACCATTATTATAAATATTGTTATGTTTATTCTAATTATACCTATTTATTAGAATTGTCATACATAATCTAAAATAAAATACTTTAAATAAATAGCAATTTATGATCTAATAAATTTCACGTGTACAAAGGAAAGAAGGTTTTTCAAAAAAATTGTACCATATTTCTGGCAAAGAAAAAAGAAAATCCTTAATTACACTTTTCTAGGTAATTACTAATGTGAACCAATTCACAAATATAGACTTTAGAAGTTTGTGAAGTTATATTTATGGTGTAAAAAAATATATACACTATATTATATATGCATAAGCTAGTCCACATTTTTTATTTAGCTACAATTTTATTAGAAAATATTTTAATGTATCACATATTTTTCTATACATGATAAGAAAATAACTTGTAAAAACTGATATCCATCAAAATTCGATAACAAATGGAAAATATCAAATAAAATTACATTTTCCATTCATTTTAAGATTTTTCAATATCATTGTCCTAAATTTTAAATGTGAATATAAATAATTATTTTTAAACAAAGTAGATAACGCTTCTACACAGGTTTTAAAAAGCATGCAAGACATATCGGAAATAATGTAATATGAAGAAATTAAACAAAATGGAATAAAAGGCTTGACTTAAATCATTGCAACTAAAATTTAAACATATATAATAAAGATTTTTTGAGTAACTATATTATTTAATAAATAGAGAGAGACAGTTTACATTCCATTAAAAATAAATAACACGTGATAAACATAAGCTCTAGGTAAAACTCAAATAAAGGCTTACTTCCAAATAATAAAATATAAAGCATTTTCATAAAGTCTTATGACAAATAATCTATAATGTAAGCTTTTATAAAATCTATAGCTTTGCCTTTTGTCTGTTCTTATACTAAATTGTTGTTCATAAAAGCGATGGTTCAACGAAAAGATAGATAAACGTGGGTCTAAACATAGCAAAACCACCTGTTTTTCAACATTATTTTATCAGAAGCAAAGATATATAAATTTCTTACTCAGCAATAGATATGAAAATGAAAACTAGTGTCAAACGCACCTTTAACATGCTAACGCCATTTATAATTTATCTATTTTTTGATCTAATTTAGAATAAGTAATAATATACCACGTAACTATTAAAATTAAATTTTAATCAAAAAATAAAAATATTATTTTTGTTTTACTTAAATAAATTATAATTATTTCAAAATTTTCAATTTATATATTTAATAATTTACTTTTTAATTTATATAAAATCTGACCTACACATTTTCTGATAGATTGTTTTCTAAATTTAGAACCAACTGTCTTAATTTTCATTTGATGTATCATAAGACAAATATTATCATTACACTTCATTGATTTATTTTATAGGTTTTTTATTTGTATATAACTTGATATAATATTTATATTCATAACGAAATTTACCAGAAGTTACTCAGAATCCATCAATAGCTTCATCAATCCTATCAAACATTTCATAATCAAACATCCATGAAATTTTTGATTTTCATGAACATGTCTGAATTTTTTTTAATTGAGACATTTGTAGCAGTTAAATCAAATGCTTAGACAAAAAGCATATTTAGGGAATCAATACAATTTTGATTTAACATTATATTTTCTCTTTCTGGTAGATCCTCATTCAGAATTTTAAGCGTTATTTTATGCTCCAAATAAGTCGTCGCCAAACTAATGGAGCTTCTAAGCTATGTACTGTCTATTAATCATATTACATGCTACCTCCCTTCGAGCTCTTAAAATAGAAAAAAGATTTGTTTATTTCCCATAAACTTATATTTCTAGTAAATATGAAATCAGTTTTAAGTAAAAAATATTTCTAGCACAAGGAAATTAAATTATACATAAGAAAGCAATTAAAGTGTAATTAGTTATAAATAATTAATGTAATATCAGATTTTTTTATCAGTTACTACTTTCATTACTCACTCACTTTAATGAGAAGGAAATTCACTTTTTTATCCTCCACAGTTTTCTTAGCGATGGGAGAGTAGATAGTAGCTGTATTCGAATGCAGTTGTTCAAGTGTTCATCACAAGAGTCTGTTTGTATTTATTTTTAATAAATGCTAATACTGGAAAAAGTAACCTCACATGGATGTACAGAGCGGAATATTGCTTTCATTTTGAAACAAATTGGATTGAAATTGAGCTTTTTTTTTCTAAGAACAAAAAGTCAAATATTTGCAGAGTTAATAAAGCGAATTTATACATAAATCATTTTGAAAATCATTCACTGTAGCATTCATACATAAATCATTTTGAAAATCATTCACATAACTCCACTGCAGAATTGTCTTCATGTAAAGTAAAGTTCTAAATAGAGAACTCTTCAGAATCAATTTCATTAAAAGGCGGTCTAACAAACTGCGTAATAATTGAAATTATTTTGATGGCTTGGAAACGTCTGTTGAATTTAATCCACAAATCGGAAACAATTTGAATTTATTGTTTGCTGTTACAATATATTGCTGGAATAATTTCAATGCATTGAGGAATGGAAGTTAACCAACAGGAAAGTTAATGCGATTTTACGAAAATGTTCCTGTGAGCTACTAATAACTCGCGATAGAAGGTTTATTGATCACTATTTCAGACTTATAATATTCTAGATACCTTCTATACTAATTTATTATAAATATTTGATGATTTCTAATTTAAATTGAAAAAAAACTTTATATCTAATTTAAATACCATAAACTATTTAACAGCTAATTTAAATACCATAAACAAATCGTTTCTGAGCTTAGTTACATTTAAAATCTGTAAGCAGTTAACAGTATTTATTGTACAAAAACGTGTTGCATTATACCTTTTAGTTGTACGTACAATTAAGCTTTTTAAAAAAAACTACTATTTTATTCAACAATCTTTAATGATTATCCCATTTATTTAAAGGAAAGAGTAATTTCTACTGGAGTAATAATTTTATAAGCTCTTCTGTATATAATGATTGATTATATGAATAAAATAGCCTGAATGTTATTATGATTCCAGTATATGATATAAATAAAAAAAATTAAAACAAATTTTACAAGTCGTAAAAAAGGTTTCCATTTTCTATGATAACAAGTTATCATTCCAATTGTAATGATATCATTATCATCATCAAAAACTGGTGAAATTCTTATTCATGATTATTTCTCCTCCCTATGCTGTGGATATGAAAATCTTTTACACAGAAATGTTTATAGATCTTGAAAATTTTAAGAAAATTTTTATTTTGCAATGAGAACAAAATAGAACTAATACACGTGCTTAAGAAATAAATTTATTGAAGAAGCAGAATAATATTTATACATTCAAAAACATCAAAATGGAATTTTTAATAATGAAAATTTTTTCAACGTATTAATATAATACTTTATGAAATCAAGACTACATAAATTATTTTTTAGTGTTTTAATATATAAAGAAGTTTCTCTGTATAAATATAAATTACAGAAAGCTTTCAACTAAATCACCGAAAATTTGAATACATAAAGTTTTCTATTTAATTTCATGTTCAAAAAATTATCTTTAAATTCATTTTTAAACTCATTAATATTTTTCGCAACAAATACATTTTTTAATAACTTAATGAAAATGAAGAATAAAAAGAAGTAGTGAAGAATGTATAAGAACTTTGAAGAATGCTTATAAAGTAAAAATATATTTTAACAATAAAATAAGTAATTATTTTACAAATGTTGTTGCTTTCACAGAAATGTTATAAATTAAATATACGAATAAAAATTATTCAAAGTAAATTCATTTGTGTATCATTTTAAAGAAAAAGAAATAAGTATCATAACGTTTTACATGCAGTTGTAAAATTTACTATTAATTCAATGAGCAAATTTTACTTAGAATTGCTGTTGTTTTTACAAATCTCATAGTTAATGCTTAGCATCTATTTGTAGCAAATTTTTACAAGTTGAAATAGCAACCAATTTTTACAAGTTGAAATAGCAACTAATTTTTACAAGTTGAAATAATTTTGTTTTACAGATAAAGTATTCTTCAAAAAAAATATTCTTTTCGTTCACATTTTTTTTCAGAATTAAGATTTGATTTATATGCAAGCGAAATATTTTGAGCCTTATCTTTTTATTACATCGGTTAGAATATTTTTTATTTTTTAATAACTACATTTTTAAATGATTATAACTACCCTTAGAAAGATTTATCATAAATTATTCAAATGAAAATCTAAAATTTAATAAACTCATTTTATAAAAAAAATACAGATTTTTAGCACAAGATATAACAATTTTAAAAGTGTCCATAGAAAAGTGGAAATTCAAACTATTGCTATCGCATGAAACCCGCTCGAAATCTAAAATCATCGTGCTCTCCATCCATTTCCAACCGTAACTATGATATTAATAACATCATTTTTTTGGATGTTTCACGCGCATATACTAATTGCTCAGGCTCTCTCTCATACAGAAGGTTATAATATTCTTTTAGAATCAAAAAGAAACAAATACAAAAATTTATAGCTGGAGATTTGCAAATAAGTACACATCCTATGCAAAGAAAACATTTTCTGGTACACCTTTTCTAGATATAGCAGCTATGCAAGGTCTGTTAAATAAGTTGGCTCTCAATTTAGTTACTTCCCTGGAAAAATTTTTGAATAACAAATTGTAAAGATGTGTCCTATTTTTCAGAGGGCATTAGATTCTGCTATAAATCAAATTAATGAAACTTTTTTCTTGAAAATCAGTGAAACACAACCTCAGAACTGACATTATCAAATTCTCTCCAACGAGAACAAAAAAAAATAAATCTAATACAGTTAAAACTTTAAATGCATGAAGAGCAGGCCAAATTGACTCTCAACAACTAGGATCAGAAAGAGAAATTGATCAGATTTTTCTGTTTGCTAACTTTTTCATCTGAGATAGTTAACTTATTTTTCTATACTTGAATGATTTTCAAATTTATAGAAAATATATCCTTTATATTTTATTGATTCTGCATATATGCTCTAAGACTGTAATTTCGTTAAATTTTCAAGCATAAAAATATTTCAGTGAAATGCAAGAAGGGGTTTTGACTGGACTTAAATTTTTATTTTGGAACCTTTCGATTAAGCAGATATTTCAGTTATTCATGAAACCTTAAGACAAGAAGATATCCTTCGAAAAAAGGAAAAATTACTTACAAGAAGGCAGGGTAGATAAGGGGGTAGTCTGGCTATTGCTGTTTCGAATATATTATCTTCATTAATCATTCATGTAAATTAATCCTATAATTAGTGGAAATGAATTTTTATTGCTAAAATCATATAAATAAAAAAATTACACCTTAACTATTTTAAATATTTATTATTCTAAAGGAAAATTCAATTATAATGATTTCCAAGTTATGCAAAATTATATATCACCACAATGTCTAATTTCAGGTTATTTTAATAGCAAACATGACCTTTGTGATAGCGAAACATGTACTACGCAAGGCCAAAAATTGGCTGATAGGATTAATTAATATAGTTCCTTCATTTTTGAATTCGTCTCTGCTCCTACACATATCTCTCTTACTAATAAATTTTCTCTTATAGATCTCTCCTTATGTTCTCTAATTTATAGCCTCAGTGCCCCATTACTTTTGAAGAGGATTCTTTTTTAGTAATAATTTCCCTATCACTAATGATGTTAATCTTTTTACTCAGATCTCAAAAATAGACAGGATTCATAGATGGAAGGAAATTATTAATATAATCTATAGAAATTACTACTAAAATTAATATCTGTTATGACAACTTTCACGATATGGCAGCAAAAGCTGTTGTTGACAATAGCTTTGTTCAAAAAATACTTCAAATGCAATACCCACCATGGTGGAATATTTCATGCTTTATATTTTCTTTTTTTTAAAAAAAAATTACCTCAAGAAAGAAAAAATTCTTTAGAAGCTCTCTATTGGATTTTGTATAAAAAAAATCTCTGCGAAACTAAAATACACCATAAAATCTTTTAATGCTAAATACTGAGATGAAGTCTGCAAAATGCAGCAATACACTCTTATTTCACATCTTGAGCTCTATAAGCCGTAGGCACTGAGAGGTCAAAAATTCAAACCATGTAATGCAATTTAATAATCAAGTTTTATATATTGGCCAAAATTTCAAAGTAAGGTCGTGGCCTTAAATTTCGTTAACCATGTATTCCATATGATCAAATTCCAATCGATTATCTTAATCCTGAAAATCTGAATCTTAATAATAAATTTACAATGACTAAACTGAAATTATCTGTTAAAAAACACCAGAATATTTACTCCAGATCTCACTAAAATATTCAAATCTAAAACCTCTCACCATGTACTCCAAATTTTCAATGATATTTTTGACCATTTCTATCAGCTGGAAATCATTTGTTATTATACCAATTCACAAACCAAACAAACCCCTATCTTCAATTAACTAACATCGACCCATTTCATTAACTCCAGTATCTGCCAAAACTTTAGAAAGAATTTTGTTCTATAAACTTTCAAACTTTCTAATTAGTAATGAAATTATTGAAGGACATCTCTAAAAGGCTGTATCTAAATGATTGATTTTTCACCATTTGGAGTCAGCCAAACCTTGATTCATCTTCTCCATTAAAATATATTATCAAACCAAAATTCAAAGGAAATTTTCATATCTTTTTGAATTTTACATTTAACATTCAATCTACTTAGGATTTATTCTACTTGTATTGATGGGTTGATTTATAAATGCCAACAGTTACGTATAACAGGTAAATCATCAAAAGGATTCGTGGTTTTTGTAAGATAGGAAACTAAAAGATGAAAAAATATGTATTCTAATTCAGTTTGTTCAAGGGCTTTACCACAAGGAAGTGTTTTACCTCCCATTTTATTTAACGTCTTTATGTCTGATTTCTAGGAAACCATACCTCATGGAGTAAAGCGTATCATTTACGCAGATGAAATATTTATTTATTATGCACACGAGAAAAAAAATTACAGGAAACTATAAATAATATGAAAATCTGGTGTAACTACTGAAAATCGCAAATTTATAGCAATCAATTTATTCTGTCGTAGAGGCAATTGGTCTCATCATGTTAATAATGGAATAATTTAATGGAATGATAAATTAAAATTTTTTGGATTAAAAGTTGCAAAAATTAGAAATTTCCGTCCTTTTGTCAAACATATAAAAATAAAGCTTATAAAAGAATAAATATTTTAAAAGTTCTACCCAGTAAAAGTTATAGAGTAAGATCTCACCATTCAGTACAACTTGCAACTATTCTGTAGTTTTATTCACAATTCTAGTAACATCTTTTGTTTAATACATTCTTCTCAGTCTTAAGGCCATTAGAAATAATACAAATATTTGCCTTTTGAATAGCTTTGGATTTACCTAGATGTACTCTTAATATTATTCCTTGAAAAAGTGAATTTGCTGGATCTATTGAGTCACAAGTACAGAAAATGTCAATTAAATTCTGGTTAAATCACATCTCTATCAACCAAAATTCTCCAATTAAAATTATAATTCATAATTTTATTGATTTCTCAGAGGATGATGGTTATCACATTCCTCTCCTTGATATATTGCTATTTAAAAAGCCTGATGAACCGTGGAGATGTTGCGATGTTGAATAACGTTAAGAACTCCACAATATTTTATATATGCTAAGCCTCACAACTTATTAATTATGATCTGCTTTTGAATACACTCTTTATGGACTTAAAACTTTGCCTGTAAATTAGGGTGGTCACGTGGAACACTTTTTCCTACACCTGTGATGGGTAACTTTATCATTCAAAAGAGTCAAATCTAGATAATATACTATTGAAATTTATTCAAAGAGCAATTTATTTAATATAAGCTTTGCTTTAGTAGAAAGTATTATTACGGCATTAAGATTAAATGTAAACTCTAAAGCTTGCCTTTGCTAAATAAGTCTTAGTAACACTAACAATAAACTAAATAAAAATTTTTATCTTACTTAAGGATAGTAGTATTTATTTAAAAATATCACAAGTAAGATAATATAAAATGTATTCTTAAAAATTACTACGAATTTCCCATTAATGTGAACATTAGCCTTGCATTTCCCTGAAAAGTAGAGATAAATCAGGTTTGTATGATGTAGTTTTTAATTTGAGGCACGATTCCAAGTTTTCATAGATAAGCCAATTTCTTAATTTACACATGATATTGTTCACACTTGAAAATAATTGTTCACATGAATATGTACACCATCATAAGGAAAGAATAAAAAAGCTAGTTTTTTTCAGTTGATCCTACGATTCAGGAATACTATTTCAAGGGTTAAAAATCACGCGCACACATACACATTTCCTCCCTCACCACATCTTTTAAAGCAGACCACTTGTGTTATAAACTTAGTTCACACATTTCTCTCCAATAGTTCTAAATCGACACAAAGACGCTTGAATTTTGAGGGCCATAATTCTTTACTTTTTAATCCAGCAACTGCATTTCAAAGCATCTAATATTAAAGGACGAAAAATTAAGCTCTGTTACTAGGACATTCAGAGGTTTTATTACAAAAGCTAACCTTGTTCTGCTGTTTCCGAAGTCTTTAAACCGGCTGAGAAAAGTTTCCTTCATATTTATTAGTTTTGTTTTGAAATAGCAAATGTAAATATTAAACATACTTTCTCGATGTTTTTATAGGCATGGAAAGTGAATTGGGATATCTCTTTCGAAATCTTCAGCAAAAAGCGAAACTTCGTTTTCGGATAAAATTAATTCTAACATCAAAAATATTGTGTTGCCTTTTTCTTGTAACTTACAATTAAGCGGATTTAGATGAAAAGTAACATCTATCATAAAATAAAAATTCTTGGTCCACAGATCATTCGTTTGCTCTACATAGTGAACATTCTTCTCAAGAAGAAATGCTTTGATTTCAGTAAACAAAGAATTAAAATATTATAAAACATTTCCTCTCGATTACCAACGAACCTTGTTATGAAGGAATAGATCTGAATGCTCACTTTTTGCCTCCATTAGAAATACTTTAAATTGGCGATGGCAGAGAGCTTTAGCTACAATAGAGTTTATAATCTTAATCCCAATTCCATTACTTTGCAAATTTCTTCAAGAAATGTCTGCGCCCATAGTGCTTTTTAATGAATAATACGGTGGTAAATAAGTATCTGATGATTAATTATTTCTTTCAAAATAACAACAAACCCATTTCTTGCACCTGTCATACTCTTCACTCCATCTGTTGACATCGAGACAATTTTTTCCAATGCGATTTGATGTTTTTCGACACACTCAATGACAACATTTGCTGTATCAACTCAACCCGTTTGTCCTTTGAATGGCAATAATCCTAAAAGTTCCTCTTTAGGGCCTGTAGAGATAAATTGCACAAAAAGAAAAACTTCATTTGTCATTTAAATCACAAGACCCGTCAACTGCTATTCATAAAGTGGAAGTTAATTTGAGATCTTCAATTTGTTGATATGTTGAGTTTGTAGACAATTTTTACTGTTCTATCTTTCACTGTTTTAGTAAACAAAGAAATCTGCTGTATTTTTTTTTAAAAAAAATGTCTGCTTTATTCTTAAATTCTCGAAAAAGATCCTCGGATGCACTTATAAAAGAATTCTTTACATAATTTCTGTCCGCTTATCCCTTTATTCTCTGAGCATTATCCTGACTAACTACAAAATTTCGCAATATTAACATTAGAAGATTTCACCCAGTGATTAAAAATAGAATTGAGCCTTTCTTACATCCTCTGGATTTCTTCGACTGCTTTCTTTCTTGCATCACTAACCGAATATTTGATACTAAATGCTTGGAGTGCAGTCGTAAAGTGTCTTTCTAAATTATATTTTTTGTTTTGTGCCATTTTTTATTGACAAATGAATTTAACACCACACAAATGTCGTTTTTTCGTATCAGTATTCTTCTTCTTCTTCTTCACAAGCTCAACAGCCTATTGCAGGCCAAGGCTGACTCGCTGATCTTCTTCCAGCTGACTCTATTAGCCGCAACAGCCCTCCATCGGTTGACTCCCATTATTTTGAGGTCTTTTTCAACATCGTCCAGCCACCGCGTGGGTGGACGTCCTCTACGACGGATCCTTTCGATTTTTGAGAATGTCACTTTTTTGGTGGGAAAACCATCGGTGCATCTGTACAAGTGGCCCAACCACCTTATTCGTGATGCTTTATAGTTCTTACAATATCGGTCCCACCGTATTTGCTATATTTTCTATTGATTTCATGATTGAATAAAATCCTCCACTCATTATTCACTTGTCGTATCAGTATTGATAAGCGTAATTGGATGTCGAATCATTTTGAAGGATACAGATTCGCCAATATTTGCATTGTCGAAAACTATTTCGAAATTATTGATGGAGAAACCATGTCACCGTCAAAATCATCGAACATTTTAAAGGATTTCAAAAAAAATTTTGTGCCATTTGTCTAGACTCTGCACTGTTTTTGCTTTCTATAAATGTGCCCCTTCTTTATTATAGCCTTGTATTTCAAAGATTTTTATTCGTTCATTACAAGAAAAGATAATAAGTAATATTCCGTGCCTGGACTAAGCATATTGGAGAAGAGTCGTTACAGACCACTGACCTACAGTGTCCTGAATACCATTAATAACTGTTCGTCTTGTGCAGTTTCGTCCTAATCGTTCTCGTTTCTGCAAACTCATGTGCAACCTCGTCACCTGACCGTGATTCAAATTTACGAGGCACTTGGTGATGGGCGAGTATTCTAAACCTGTTAACCTTAAAGAACAGTCCGGGTCTGCCAGCAATATATTTGTATGTATAATTACAACATATTAATTTATATTGAAAACTTCCAAACTAAAATGCAACAAATTAATCGAAAATTTAGCATTTAGTATAATTTTTAATTTTTTTCAGTAAAAGTATAAATGCATCTCTTAAAATTACAAATTTAGCGAATTTCAGTAAGATTTGGCAAAAATAAAATGTGTGTATATATATTCTTTTTCTTCCCTTTTATAATATCTAAGATTTCTATCATATGTATTAATGCATTTACAGACTAAAGAAATACTTTTAAACCAATGCATACACAATAATTAGGTTTGTAAAAATTTCGTTCAAAACTTATGATTTGAAACTCTCATGAAAAAGGAAATGCTTCTAGTGAGATAAATAATTTGAATTCTACATGAAGATCACACCAAACAATACGATGTTTAAATAGCCAAGAATCAAGTTTTTGTTTGTTAAATTTATTGAAAAAAATTTATTGGATGTTGTTCATACACAAAAAAGAAAGTCAATATTTCAGCAAGGTTTAATTATGTCAGGCATTAAAAGATATATTCATACTGCAATAAATTAAAATTTTAGAATGATTATATAAGAAATGAATGTTACGTTGATAAGAATTTGATGTATAAATATTAACAGATTTAATTAATCATTATAATACAAAATTAAAGTTTTTTGATAAATTACAGCAAGACATTCCAAATTAACCGATTTAAACGTTGTGAAAAGTTAACAAAATTTAAAAACTAAAATCTAAATGATGAATAGTTTTGATATATATAAAACGATTAACCATAATTTAAAAGAGAATGTTTCATTGTCAAAAAATTTATGTTTTTAATTTTTTCACAATGTTTTTAATAAAAAACTTACATCAAATATTGTACGACTTTTTTATTTTGCATCATATTCCCAATAATTTATTTCGTTCTGCTTTATATGAGCGTAAGAAAATAACTAGTAAAGTGAAATATGATAAGTTCAGTTAATTCTCTCAAAATTCCCCATCTTTCTTACGAAACAGAATTTACTCCCGAATAAGTATCTTTGTTTCAAAATTCTAAAGACTCTTGCAACCCAAGTTATACAAAGAGAAAAATTTAACTGATAACGAAAGCAGAAATGTAATCTTCCCTACATTGTCCAAAAATGATTAGAATTCAACCTAGAATATTCCAATCCATAGAATTTAGTCTCTTACCACTAAACCACAGTTAGCTTAAGTTGACTTTCTTATAAGTATGAAAAAATAAGTTTTACCAGGAACTGTTAGACGATATTAGTAGCTAAGTGAGGATGACTACTGTTGTGAACAAAAAACCTTAAACCCTGTTGTATGTACTGGAGTCGTACGTAGACGTTTCATGAAACGGGTCAAAATTTCGATGTACTTGCAGCATTCATCGTTGTTCTCTGATAGAAATTCTTTGTGAACAATGCCTTGATTTGTATTAAAAAAAAAGGTGAGCATCGTTTTGATACGTGATTTTTCTGCTCTGACTTTTTTTCAATGAGGTGATGCAAGAGAACGCCATTCCATGCTTTGCTGTTTCGTTTCAGGATCGTACTTGAGACACAAGTGCCCGAAACTTTAAAAATTTTAGTTCTATTGGTTTCGTTTCACTTGAGCAACTCAATTTAGTGTTGCTCAAGCGAATTTTTGTTTGTTGATAGGGTAATTGAGCCGATTGAGTTGAGGATTTTTCACTGTTGGAGAGACGAACGTGTTTATCAGTAGAGGTAAAAAAGAAAACTCAAAAGTATTAAATAAGACTAAAATTGCCAAAAATATGGAATTTCAAATCAGGTTGCTGTTAATTATAGCCATGGACCAGATTATAATCAACATCTTCCAATAGCAAATATTTTAGGGTACTTCTGCAAAGTGATTATGGAGTTAGAGCTGGAGCGGCCTTATGAATTTGACCTTCAAGGAGCACTGCATTTGCCACTTAATGCTTGGAATAGTATTGAAGGATATAGACAATACCAAGAGTATTTCAACACGCAGGATTTATTAAAGAAAGCACAGTTACTAAAGAAAGCCAGGGTAATTTACTTAAAGACTTGAACGAAGGTAAGTCACTCATGCACGAACTGCAACTAAGAACCCGTTTCTATCTGAAATTTTGTTAGAGGTATTTTCAAATTTAAACTCACGTACAGAAAAAATATCAATTGATGAAATTATTAAAAATATGCTAAAGAAGGAGAAGAGCATCCAGACGTTGATCAAGAAAATGATGCAGTGCAAATGCCATCTGCAAAACAAGCAGGCCTACAGAACTAAGGTACATTTTTTAGGGTAAAAAGAATAAAATACTTTTATAGATTTAGAAAATGGAAAAAATATTTTTTATCAGGAAAAGTTAAATAATTACTTCGCTTGATTTTTCATCAATAAAATGAAAGCAAGAGTTGTTTTTAAGTATGAATCTTGTTTTGCTTGTGCTTTAGTTACATTCTATATAAATAATTTTTTCTAATATTTATAAAGAAAAATTATTTTAGTAAAAATAATCACCTTAATAATCTAATATATTGTTATTCTATTTTACGAACTATTTTACCGATCCCTACGAGTTCATAAAAAAGAGCGTCCACTGAACTTAACCAATATCTATACAAAGATGAATAGAACAAGGCATGTTTTCATATTTGATTAATTTAATGATTTTTCAAAAAGTTACTACTTAAAAAAGGAAGGCTTACTAATTTTAAAGGATCATCTCACTGATGAACTTCATATCTGCATGGTAGAATATCACCATTTGGTGAGAATGATGATCAAATCTTGAGCTGTTGTCAAATTGACCAAACATTAACAACAAAGAAAATAATTGAATTATTTTTAAATCATCACTAGCTACAAAGCCTGGGATATATAGATTTTTGTTTTGTGCACAAGTATGGAAATTTAAGAATTCTACATCGTTTAATTTAATATAACTATTTTTAAATCTTTAAAAGATGGGAATATCATCCATACATTGTATAATGTAATAAAAGATTAGAAATATTAATTACTCTTAATGAATTTGTTCATTATAATATAAATCGCAAGAAAAAAGTAAAGCAGAAATAATTTACATAGTAAAACCAATAACAAATTGTAAATTGAATAAATTTTAATATCTCTTTAAAAGGAAAACAAAAAAATCATGTCAAAAAAGTATATAAAAAAAATTCCCTTTAATAGTTTCTATACTTAACAATACAATAAATTTCTTACATTAAATATTTTTTTTTAATACTTGAGACAAGAATTGCTGAATTTTACAGCTTAATTTTTCTTAAATTTATAAAAATTAACATTAAAATACACTACAGGCCATTAAAATTGCTACACCAGGAAAGCGGCACACCACACACGTGAAATTTGCATGACAGGTAGAACTTGCTATGATATGCAAATGATTAGATTTTCAGCGCATTCATAAAAAGCAAGCAACAGTAGCGACATCAACAATGTATATAAAACCAGAGATTTGACAGCAGGTTTCTCATACTCAATTTCCGTTTCAATGTTGTTTTCGGCAAAGAAAGTTGTTGTAATGCCTCGTGTAAGAAGAAGAAATGCCTATCAGCACGTGTCTGACTTTGATCGAGGAAAGATTATAGCCTATCGGAATTGCGGTTTATCGTACAGCAATATTGCTGCTCGCGTCGTTCGAGACCCCATGACTGTTAGCAGAATATGGAATCGATGGGTTCAGGACAATCATACGGAACGTCATGCAGGATCTCAGCGACCCCCCATCACTAACAGCAGAGAAGACAGACATCTTATCCGCATGGTCACAAGGGATCGTACAGCCGCGTCACGAACCCTGAGTCGAGAAATGGAGTCATTTGCGAGGCAACAAGTTTCTGCTCGAACAGTTCGACGACGTTTGCAGCAGCATGGATTGCCTGCTCGGCGACCATGGCTTCGGCTACCATTGACGCTGCGTCACAGACAAGAGCGCCTTCAATGGTGTGATCAGCGACGAACCTGGACGCGGGAATGGCATCACGTCATCTTTACAGATGAATTTCGGTTCTGTATACAGGACCATGATGGCTGCATCCGTGTTTGGAGGCATCGTAGAGAACGCGCTTTGTCAGCTTGCATTGGATATCGCCATACTGGCCCATCTGCTGGAGTGAAGGTATGGGGGCCATTGGATACACGTCTCGGTCACCTCTTGTTCGCATTACCGGCACTTTAAACAGCAACCGTTACATTTCCGATGTGTTAAGGCCCGTGGCTCTGCCTATCTTCCAGGCCTCCCTAATGATTTGTTTCAACAGGATAATGCACGACCGCATGTTGCCCGTACTGTTCTGAACTTCCTTGATACAGAACAGGTTCGACTGTTACCCTGGCCAGCACGTTCTTCTGATCGTCACCAACTTAGAACGTGTGGTCAATGGTTGCCTAGCGATTGGCACGCCATCACTCACCATCCACTACTGTCAATGAACTGTGGCATAGTGTTGAAGCTGCATGGACTGAGATCCCCGTACATGCCATACAATCTCTGTTTGGCTCCATGCCTAGGCGGATAAATGCTGTTATTGCAGCCAGAAGTAGCTGCTCTGGGTACTGATTTCTTAAGATTTATACATCCTAATTTCCTGTAAATCTAATCACTTGTTCTTTCCACTATAATGTATGTGCCCAATAAATATCGTTCTGTTATTTGCATTACTTCTTGGTGTAGCAATTTTAATGGCCAGTAGTGTATATGTAGTTAAATGCACAAAATTCCAACTTAAAATTGAATAATTGTGCAAAACATTTTATAGAGAAACCTATAAAAATCTTACAACTGGTATACAATGATCAGTAATACATAAATCTAAAAACATATTTGAAATTAGAAAAATTAACTAGATGTGGAATTAATATTTAAAACATGATCACATTAATATGCCATTATGTGTGTGTTAATTTCAGTTATTCATATTCCATTTAAACTCAGTGGCACAACAGCCCCAAGGCCCACCATGCCCGTATCTGTTTTTTTATGTCCACGTTAGGTGTTCAAACAAATGCAAAACTCCCAATATTTAGTTCCCAAATATGATTGTTACTCATATTTATTGACCCACTGAAAGGATGAAAGGGTAAGTCGACATTTCTCAGCCAAAAAATCGAAACTTAGAACCATCTTCGGAATGAGAAGTGGTATATATCATTACGAAACCAGGCTCTTCCACATATTTCATTTAGAAATCTAAATTACCAGAATCATAAAGTGTGGCTAAATGTCTATTTTTAAGGAAATTCTATGTACACAAGTTCTTTTTAGATAACCACAAAATAAACTCTTATTTATTTTCCTTCATGATCTTCAAATAACTTGGATTGATTGAATAAATGTGTTAAAATAAAAGAATAATTGTAGTCCTATATAAATTTTAGATTTCACTGTTTAATATTTTTTCCATACATTTTGAATAATTAAAAAAATAGTCATTTAATTTATTGAATAAAATCTGAGTGAGATATAAATGAATTAATGAAACTACATTTTTATTATAATCTGAATAAAAGAATCAATAAAATTTTATTTATCATACATAATAATTCATCTATCATATATAGATATAAGGAAAATGGCCATTAAGTGGAAAGAAGGATCTATCTGTTTAGTTTATAAAAAGGGAGACAGGATCGAATGTAATAATTGCAGGGTTAGTACAGATTTCCAAGAATCAAATTCCAGGAGTTTTCCAGGAGTCAAATCAAAAATTTCC
The DNA here is from genome assembly GCA_037975125.1 of Latrodectus hesperus. Taxonomy (NCBI): domain Eukaryota; kingdom Metazoa; phylum Arthropoda; class Arachnida; order Araneae; family Theridiidae; genus Latrodectus; species Latrodectus hesperus. Next base: position 72,179,805 of record CM075854.1, read on the forward strand.
AGGAGGTATTGACATTCACGTTAAATATATTTTTTTTAATTTTAAAAATTGTTCCTAACCAAATATGCATATAATTATGCACAGGAAATATTTTCCATTTATTTCTGTAAGTAATAAAAATAAATAATTGCCAACATTAATGAGACTGTTTTTTAAGTTAAAATTATTAATGATTATTTCAAAAGCCTTCAATGAATGAGCTACAACACAGCAAAATTTTGTTTAAATAATCCATATTCTATATAATACTGGATTATACATTGCATAAAATAAAGAAGTTATTTTACAGTTTTTAGACATTTTCAATAGATTCCCGTCTGAGCATTTATTGAGCATTTCAAGATGTGTATGACAATTTCTTTTCAAATACGAATATACTTACTCAAAACAAATACAACTATTAGATATAGTTTCAAGAATCTATTGGTCATTGAAAAGAAACTTTCCACCAGGCATATTAAATAATTGGGTAAAAATTTACCGTACGGTCACCCTTGGCAAAATTTTCAAATAGTCGCCAAGGGTGACCGCATGACGAATTTCCGATCGGGAAAAACGGTGGAGGTAAATGGCTGAAATAGTGACAAATATTTGATACATTGTTGGTATTTAACAATATGCTCAGCTAATTTTACAAAATTAACAAAAAACGGAGATTCATAAATTTCAAACATCAATGATAAAATAATAAAGTTGATATGTTAAACTATTCATATTTTTATTTCATAAATAAACAAATTTATCCTGATTTAATTGAATTACACATTATTTTCATCAAGGAAAACGTGTAAAATACGTTTTAACTCAAAAATTTTATATTTAAATATTAATATTCAGAGAATCTTATACAAGAATAAGAAAACAGCAACAAATAGAAAAAAAAATCAATTAAAATCGCCGGTCAGAATTACGGAACAAATTAATTTTTGTTTGGCAGTTACTTCACTTTTCATGTTTCACTTCACTTCACTTACATAAATCTAAATACTACTATAGCGAGTTATCATGAAATTATTGTAGCTGAACTAGATCCTGCCAACGTACAAGTCAACAGTTAAAAATACAAAAAATTTAATACCGATCGTGCCGCCATCTAGTGGCAATATTTAAAATTAATATTGAATTTAGTTTTCTGACAATTTTATTGAAAATTTTAAAGTATTATAAGAAAAAAAAAATTCAAAAAATTACATTTTGTAGAAAAAATAAATGCATCAAGGTAAGAAAAAATTCCAGGAATAATTCACGATTTTCAAGGAGTCAAGTCAAAACTCCAAAACCAAAAATCTCCAAAATCATCAATAAAAGTTTCAAGGGCCAATTTTTTTTTTTTGAATTTAAGGGAGTTTTCAGGAATTGTGCGAATCCTGTAATTATAAAGAGAAATATCTCCTATATGCAGCACATCAAATCAACTACAGTACTCTATATAAGCGATAATTCACACACTTCTAAAGCTACTGGAAACAATGTAGATTCCATAAGGAAAAAGGAATACATACTGAATACATTCATTTAAAGAGAACCTGAAGAAAACAAATGAAAATGGTATGATTTTAAGACAAGATAGGTATGTTAGTATCAATTAAGAAAATTTACTTGAAGACAACATATTAAACATTCATAAGAAAAGGATAAAGCTTCTAAAAAAAGAATGGACTAAAATTAAATTTTCTTGTTTAGTGGAACCTTTCAATATTGAGAAACGATTGTGGTGAAGAAGCGCTTTCTCTTGCTTTCTGTTAAAATCAGTAGAGAGGCAGTATTATTTTTCAAAGAATAACTCAACTAATTCTTACAAATGGTATTCATTTCACTCATTACAGTCGAATCGTTTGCACAATTTGAAAATGCATCAGGAAAGATGACCTTAATGAGGATAAAATCAAGTCCATCTAGTAAATGACAAGAAAAATCTGAAACTGATGGGATTGAACCAATGGAAGGACACAAGATAGATGGGCACTGCATAAAGTTAAATGGAGAAAAAACATGAATAAAGAGTTTTGAGCAATAATAATCTATAGGGTTTAGTAATAAGAGAATTTATATTTCATTCACCTTTAAAGTACTTAAGAGAAAACCATAATGAATACACATTAAATAAAACTATCTAAAGACTGTCTTAAACAAAATTATTTTAAGATGTATGCACATTTCAGCAGAACTGAATCAAATTTCTTATATTTATACAATTCCAAAATTACAAGAACCTGATGTTGTAATATATTTTTAAAATGAAAATAAAAATCTGCTTACAAATACAAATGTAATCTTTAAATTTAGGAATTAAAAATAATCAATCAATTAACATAAAAAAGTCAATTAAAAGAAGTTTGCAAAACATTAACTGTAAATATTTTCTCTTAATCATTTGTTTCCAAAATTGAACTTAAAATATAAATGAAATTGAAGTTATTTTAAAACTTTATGTAGCTGCTCTCTTACTGAAAAGAAAATTTTGTAATAAATTATCTCTTTCGAAATTTCTTTTGTTATTCTATATTTCTACAGAATACCTTAATAGTGCATCGGCTTTAAATGTCTTCTCATATATTTATGAAATAAATTTGCAATAAAATTGATGAACTATTTTTAGATTCACGAATATGTAAAAAAAAGAAAACTTTTCCATATGACAAAATTTTAAACATATTTAAAATATATATTTTTAAAAAATAAATTTCAGCTTCATGGAAAAAATCGAAAAAATTGAATTTAATAATTATTAGCTAAAAGGAGATAAAATTCTATGAGCTATTTAAGAGAAAAAGATTCACATAAACTTTTTTGTAATACCAAAAATATTATTCTTTTACAGCCTATAGTTTCACTTTGCTGGCTAAAAATTGCCACGTTAAAATTTACCATGAACTTGGAGAATCCAGATCTTTTTTTACAATGGTTTCAAAAGTGGTGATATCATTTAATCATTCTTTGGATCTTTTTGTGCCTTTGATTCAAAGAGACGTCCAGTTTATTTTTCTTTTCAAAACCTTATTTACGTCTATTCTTTCAATAACCCAATCAAGATTATAATAAAAGCAAAACTAATTAATCTTAAATTACTGATTGTTAAATAATAACAAGACCAACTTCTTCTGTTTTCTTTTTATAAGCTGACTTTCTATGGAAATAAGCTTAGATATACATTTCTATTTAAAAGGATAATATCATAAACAAGAGCACCCACAGTTGAATAGTTTTAACAAAACCTCTTAAATCAAATATAATAGCCATTTTCTTAAAAAATGTTTTCGGGTCAGTTTGATACAAAGAAATAGAATTGATAAAATCAAGAATTTGTGTGATGATAGATAAGTTCTAAATTCATAATTTAAATTAAGGGGAAATTATAAGATCATCTCTTGCTCTTCATTTGTTTTGTTTACATATTGCTCTATGATCACATTCTGATTATGATGGATAATTTGACAGAGAACTACATTTTAAAGTGGATTTTGTATCACAAGATACGTTTACACCTAAATCGGGAATCAAAGTGACAAATTTTTAACTGAAGACTGAAGTCGTTCAATTCATCTGCATATTATTTCAGAAGTTTCAATTGCTAAATATAGGAATTGTACTTTTTTCCATTATAAGTATGAAACTTTAATAGAAGTTGAAAAATAAGTTGAAAATGAAGTTTTAAAATAAGATAAAAAAAAAATAAAAAATTAAATAGACTTCTGAAGTGTTCAGATTTCATTTTACAATCACATACAGATGAAGTTATAATATGAACAATAATGAGAACGAGGTGAATATTTCAAACCAAATGATATCGCAAATGAAATAAAGAACATAAAAAATGTAAAATGAATTTTCCAATTAGGCTGCAATTGTTACTATAGTATTACTATATTGTTATTATAGTTACTATAGCAAATTATAGTCTGACTTGACTAAAAATTAAGATATATTTGAAAGTATGAAAAGCATAAATAATTTACAAATTTACTATAGCTCTAAATATACATTTTTAAGTAGTAAAAAAACGATTATAATAAATAGATTAAATAGTTTGTTTTGCTGATTTTAAGTTTTATACTATATTCAAGTAAATACTTTTAAAAAATTTGTTAAATATAGAAACATTTCTGAAGTAAAAATTCACAAAGAAATTTTTGACTTTGTAGCTTTTTGACTTTATATTTTGCTAAAAAAAAATTTGCCAAAAATAATTATCAAATAATTTTACACCTGAAATCCTGTTTTCAAACATACTTTTCTTTGAGTAAATTATTTAGTTTAAGTATTACAAAAGTAGTTTATAAAGAAACCATTTTGGATTTAGTCAAACATCAAATTTTAAAACATTTTATTTTTAAATGCAAAATACAGCAAAGATTCATTTAATCCTCCTCCTCCTCTTCTTCTTCCTCTCTACTTCCAGGTGGTATCCAGCGATTGTATTTAACAGCCTGTAAAGATAAAGATATACTTAATATGCTTTTTATCGGTCTATTTAACTTATATGGATGGTTTATCTTAACAAAAATACTTATAAACTGAAATTTCTATAATGCAATTTTCAATACATTTTCTTAACTATATGTTGCATTTCAAATATTACAAATAAGTGACAGTTATGTTCTACTACTAAACTAATCTATTAATTAGCAAACAAATCATAAATACTATGTACAGTGACATTCATAATATGAAAATGGAAGTAGTTTTTATAATCATCCAAGTCAGTTTGACAAAATTTTACTAAGGGCGATGTAACTTACTAATGTTTTTGAATTTTTATAAAATAATTTTACATTTTGTCTTTGAATTATTCTTTAAATTTTCACAAAACCTACATCTGATTCAATGCATAAACAATATATTTTTAATTTTATGAAATTCCTTCACTTTTTTTTAAATTAATATTTCAATAACCTAAAAATTTTATTATTTTAATAATATTCAATTTACATACTCAAAAGTTAGAACAACTCTTACTGTAATTTTAAATAATACTTTGTTTAAATGGATTTGATATTAAGTACATTCAATTCCCATAAAAATATCTATTGGTTCCACTATAAATTCAGTTTATATATTTTGTATATTTTTCTATGTATTTCCATGTCTGAATAGGTGAATTTTTCTTTGTAAGAAATGGAGCAAATTTCTAAATATTTTGGTTATTTTGCTAACTACAAAAATTAATTTTTTTCCTTAAAATATGAGGTTTATTTTGATAGATTATTTTTTAAAATATAAAAATATTATAGTCATAAATGTAAAAATGTTGTAGATATGTTAGTAAATGCTAAACTCTTCAAAATTATGTATGTTAGAAATTTTTCTATAAAAGCTTTAAATACACAGAAAAAATGTATGTTAAATAAATAGAATAATAATACACTTTTTTTTTTGTTTAACACTATACCAGTTTTATTAGAGATGTTTTGAATATTAAAACTTAATTTTTGTTTATTTTAATATAAGACAAATATTATAGAATTTTTTCTAGAATGTCAAATTTTTTCTATAGTTTCACTGTTTCAAGAGAACCATATTCATCTTATGCAATATTTTTAAAAAAATTTTATTTACATGGAGGATTTTATACAACAAATTTATTATAACTAATTGTTAATAATGCCTTTTTTCATAAAATATAGAAATTCAATAAACAAAACAATTTATGAAAAAATATAAATCTCTTCTCTTGATTAAAAACCATTTAAACAAACATAAGAGCAGAGAATAAATCAATCTGGTTTTATTAGAAATCAGTATAATTAATTACAGCAGTTTTGTCATCTGTCTTTTATGGACAAATACACATGTTTATATGAATGAATAGAGTAATATGAGAAAGAAATGAGCTCTGAGGCAAATTCATTAAGATATGGACACAACTTTATTGTAGAATACTTTTAATCCATATATAATATTTTACAATTATGAACAGCTAGACCTAACCATTAATTAACCATTTTGTCCAATAAAAGATTATTTTATCATACCATAAAAAACACCAATATATAAAAGAAACTTTATAAAAACTTCATCAATAATTTTAGAGTACATTAATGTTTTAGAATATTAGGTCAATCACAAAATTCTATACAGTTCTTCATAATTAATATAGTCATAATGAAAAACAAAATTTATGCAAGGAAAAAAGTTATAATTACCTAAAAATATTCATATTAAATAATATGAACAGCAATACTGTCTTGATTTCATATTTATTTAAATATTGTGTTTGTAGCACTCAATTATAGGGTCTGTTGAAATATTAAAACAGTAAAAATATACAAACCTGAATTTCAAACTGTTTGATACATTCTGGGGTGTGCATTAGTTCTTCGTCAAAATCCTCTGGTTTTGTGACATAATAGAATAGCAGTTCCTGAAATTTATAAAAATTTAATAGTAGAAAAGCTGGCTGGACAGAAAAAATTATTTGATTAGTTACATAATTTCCCATATCTTCCTCCATATAATCCACAGCAGAGTATAATCAATGGCAATTTTTTTGTAGAATGTTCAAAAATAAATACTGCTGATAATCTAATGTCACATAATGTAAAAAATACACGCAGGGTTCATACAGATTTCCAAGAATCAAATGCCAGGAGTTTTCCAGGAGGAATTGACATTTATGTTAAATAATTTTTTTTAAATACTAGAAATTGTTAATCAAATTCATATAATTATGTATATGCAACATTTTTTGATTATATTTCTAAATAATAAATATAAATAACTAAAAATTAAGGAGAAAATATTTTATTTAGATTAGAAATATATTTAGGGAATACACACACTTCAAAAGCCTACAAGGTATTTACAATATGACAGAAAAAATTTTTTAAGTAATCAATACTCTTTACATAACAGAATTATGCATTGTATAAAATAATAGGTTATTTTAGAGTTTTTAAACATATTCATTATATTCCTATCTATTAATTTATACAGCATTTAAAGATGTGAATAACAAGCTCTTTTGAAATAAATATACTTATTCAAAACAAAATACAATTAGATAAAGTTTCCAGGATGACTTTTTTACCAATAAAAGCAATTCTAAATTTTTGTTCTATTTACTTTCAAACTCCTTTAATACTAAACTATTTCACATCTATATTCTAGACTTTTCTATTTCTTTAATCATTTGATAGATTTTCACATTTCTTGGTTATTTATATATACAAAATATAGTTGTTAGAAAATGCTAACTTCTCACCTCTAAAATTTTTACTTTCATTCATTAATACTGAGTAATAACTGTTGCTTTTACCATAGCGACACGTGTTTCATTTTGCAATTAATGTTAATTTAGCAGTTCCTTCAGTTTCCTCAGAATACTCTATACTCTATTGTATATTTTCCTTCTTCATTCATTCTAAGAAGAAATTCTTTTATTTCAGAAAATAGAGAAAAGCAAAACGTTTTAAAATGTTACCTCTCAATAACATACGAAACTTGTTATGCAGGAACGGATCTGCATATTAACTTTCTGCTTCAATTAGAATTTCTTTAAATTGGCGATGGCAAAGAGCTTTATTTACAATAGAATTAATAATCTTAATCCAAATTCCATTACTTTGCAAATTTCTTCTGGAAATGCCTGCTTCCATAGTGCTTCTTGCTGAATAATATGGTGGTAAATAAATCTTTTGTGATTAATTTTTTCTTTCAAAATAGCAACAAACCCATTTCTTGCGCATGTCCTACTCTTTGCTCCGCCTGTTGAAATCCATACAATTTTCTAATGCAATTTGATGTTTTTTTAAGCATGCAATAACATTTGCTAACTCAACGTGTTTGTCCTTTGAATAGCAGTAATCCTAAAAGTTTCTCTTTAGGGCCTGTAGACACAAAAAGAGAAACTTGCACTGTGTCATTTAAATCACAAGACTTGTTAACTGCTATTAATAAAGTTGAAGCTAATTTGAGACCTTCAATTTGTTGGTATGTTATGTTTGCAGACATTTTCACTGTTCTATATTTCATTGTTTTAGTACACAAAAGCATCACTCTGATTTTTTTAAAAAAATGTCAGCTTTATTCTTAAAATCTAGAAAAAGCTCTTCTGATGTACTTATAAAATAATTTTTTGCATAATTTCCGTCCAATTATGGCACCTGGTGATTAAAAATAGAAGTTGACATTTCTTGTATCCTCTGGAGTTCTTTGACTTTCTTTCTTGCATCACAAACTGGATATTTGATACTAACTGATTGGTGTTTAGTCATAAAATGTCTTTCTAAATTATATTTTTTGTTTTGTGCCCTTTTTTATTAACAAATGAATTTAACACCACACTAATGTCGTTTATTTGTATCAGTATTGATAAGCATGATTGGATGTTGAATCATTTTGAAGGATACAGATTCGCCAATATTTGCTTTGTCGAAAACATAAAAATCAAAATAACATTTCACATTTTTCTTTTATCTAGAATGTTATTAACTAATGTCCAGAAATATATAGAATTATAAATTATTCCATAGTATAATATAATAATAATTTTCTAAAGTACAAAATGAGTAAAATATAAATTATTTTTTCAATATAATATAAATGATATAAAATATTATATAAAAAGATTTTTCTTCATCACACACATAAAATCTTTTAAACAATATTAAAAGAAAATTTTTTCATCAAATATTTTGCTTACTTTTCCTGTACTGGAATTGAGTTTAATTAAAGATAACAGAGATCCCCAGGTGGTTTTGTCACGTCTCTCAGGAACTTGAAAATTAACGGGTTTCACAACAACAGAGTATGAGGCATAATAAAAAGCTGGACCATCTTTATATAAAACTAAAATAAACACCAGAGTAATAAGTGTTTCTAGCATGAATTTCTTAGGAATCAATTATATACATTACAAAATTACTTTTAAATAGGTTTAATCATTGTTTAAAAATAAATCATAGCTGATATCTATGAATTAAAACAGTTCAATGAAACTTTTACCATATAATATTCATGTTATTTGTTCAACTAAAAAACTGGTTTGTTTGTCGCTCAATGGTCATTTTTTGCACATGAGGGCTAATTAGACCAGGACCTATGGTTTAAAGTGGATTCCGAGCCACTACAAACATCCATGCCCAAGGTGAAATTCGAAGCCACGAACTGTTGAACCAAAGGCAAGAGCGCTAACCATTCACTGCTAGCTCAGCAACTAAAAAACTGGGGGAAAATTTTGATTTATTAAGACATTTTTTCTCCTGGAATCCAAGCATTTTTGCAGAATTAAAGGCTTAATTAAATATTTACAATGCTGATTTTACAAATACTTTATTGATTAGAAATGCTTGTTTGTAATATTTGTTCTACACTGCTTATCTTTCTTTCCCTTTGAAAATGTGTTTTTTTATACACAATAAAATATACAGTTTTCTTTTTAATGAATTTTAAAATATATTTTTATTTCAGAACTATAAATAATAAAATGTAAGGAATCATAATTTAACTTAAAAATACAAACTTTAAAATTAGTTAGCAGAACTAAAACTAAAACTCAGTGGCGCAACAAACCGAGCGAGAACAGAGGTCTACAGTATCTGTCTTCCGGACTGAAGACAATGAGGTGCAAAGCCTATGCCTTGTTAGGTGGTCAGTATAACACAACCTCTTACCCCCAATTTAATTTCTAAGCCTGCTTGGTACTCAATTTTATCAACCTACTTCAATGGGTCAATAAAACTGTGTAAATACTTTTTGTTTAAGTTGACTTTCTTCAGCCCAAGGATCAAACACAGGACTTAGTAGTGTGAAATACTAGTCCTGCACTAAGGAGCTTCAGTTAAAACAACAATCTAAGTAAATTTATATTTAAATACCAAAATATTTAACATTCCATTCTTAAACTTTATTCATCATTTAGAATGTTTATAAATATTTAACACAAATTAAACTTTTCAACTATAGTGGTTTTTAAAAATGAATGAACATTTATTTTGGAATATTCCTTATTTTAAATTGCAGAAACTTGAAATTTTAAAAAGATTATATAGAAATTTTTCCTATGACCATTGACATATTCTATTTTACTTTTGAGTTCCTCTAAGATGAGCAATTAAGCATTAATTTTCTTTACGCCTTTTATATTAAAACAATTTAATCAATAGCTTCTATAATACAATTACAAATATTAGGGAATAAAATTCTTAATTTAAAGAATTTTGTTCATATAATCAATTTTACAACAATTCAAATTCAACACATAAGTTGATGCTTAATGATGTTTCAAAAACAAAAAATAATATTCCTTTATTGGAATTATACATTTATAGGAAGTCATGATTAAAATTTACAAGCATAATAACCTAGTTAAAAAAAGGTTTTTTCTTTCTAAAACAGAAATAACTTTTTTTCTTTAAAAGACTCCAGAAAACCATAAAAGGAATAAAATTTCTACAGAATTACAAGTTCAGTGTTTTTAGAATATAATTCAATTTTGTATCAGCAAATATTGAACAATAAAAGACAGATGTATGAAATCAAATGAACAAACTATATATAAGATACAAAAATAATTCAACATTGAATAGACTGTGATTTAACAATAAATCATATTGAAAAAACTGTACATAGAGTACCAATATACATTGCAGGTTGAGCAATGTAAAGGTAAAAACTTTTTTATTTTGATGTTCTAAAAATATTATAGATGGTCTTTGCTTAATGGACAATGAATAATGACATTTCTGTTTGCTCTGGAGTACAACTGAAGTTTTTATTATTGATGGGAAATGTTCAAGTGAAAAATATAAAAAAGAAATATGATGATAAAGAGTCAAATACACATAAATATTGAATAGTTACTATATCTATCCTTGAATAATACTGTGAACAAAAATAAATAAATTAAAAATTAAAAAAATACGAAAATTAATTTGAACTTTTTTTTAAAATCAGAAAATATTTGGCAATAAAAAATCCTAAAGGAAATAAAAATTGAAAAAATGTAAAATATAACTGCATATATTATTAAAAATAGAACTAAATTGACTATAATTACAAAATGTTTTAATTACACAGAAAACTTTCAAACAAGAATGCTTATTTGTATCTTTAAGACAGAAGGTTAATCAAACTTAATGTTAACTAATAATTTTGATAAACTATTTAATATAAATTAATGAAGAATTATTTTTCAAGACTATTAACATTATGATTTACTTTAATATTACTGTATTTTCCAGTATATAATCCACAAGACCTTTTTTCAGAGTAAAAGGGGAAAAAGCGTCGCATAATCTGCAGCAATTTTTCCGGCGAATAGTCGAAAATTTATACTGCTGATAATGTAGGAATCAAATAAAATAAATTAAATTATACAGTATGATTAAAAAGTATAAAAATTGTAGAGAAAAAACATATTATGAAAAAGATCCGTTTTAATCCACGTCATTGCGAAGAGTGATAAACTAAGATGACAGCATGATTTAAGAACGATAATTTCAAGAAGCTAATAAACTTTAATAATGTAAATAAAAGGCCAACAGAAAATTCAAAAAGATAGCCAGGTGATGCAAAGAATTAAACAAAATGATTGAAGATAAACTGGCAAAGGAGGAATTCATGCTAAGTCAACTCAAAAGAAATCATGGGTCAAGCTACAGCCTATCTAGGTTGTAGAGTCAATGAAGAAAACATAAAAATTTTACAAAATAAAAATAAACTAAGAACATTCAAATATAAACATATATAAAAGATATAAACTAAATTCAAATAGAGGAATAAAAAGCATTCAACATCAATGGTAACAATAACATAAAATACATAAAATGCCTGAAAAGAATAAAATTGATTAAGAAATAACATACGATAATCAACTCCATATTTCATTCCACTTTTCACCACCCATCCTTTAGATCTAAGATGATGATAGGCAGCATACATGGCCGGAAAATTTCCATTTGGAGTTAATTCACAGAATATGTTCCACAACCTCATTAATGGTATATACTGCACATAAAAGAAAATACAGCATATTTACACAGAACTATTTAATTTTAAAATATACTAAAATAATCCATATATGAGAGATTTAGCTATGAACAGATATATATTTTTCATTTTTATATTAAGTGTACATCAATATTTTTATAATAAAAATATATTCATTGTTTGAAATTCGTTAGTAAATTATAAATTCAGATATTACATTCAACTGTTTTAAAATATCTACTGTTGTATCAAATTTGAAAAAAATATCCTATTACATAATATGAACTATAAGAAAACAATAATTGAGTAAGTATCAGTTTTTTCCTATTCTGGTTTAAAAATTTTGTTTCTAACTATTATTACATATTGATGCTATAAAATTTTTATTTAATAATTCATAGTATAATACTACAGATCACTT